>CM062291.1:173698940-174433974 GCA_031216915.1 Pictodentalium vernedei | reverse complement strand
AATATGGTGTATTTGTGATGACTAACACAAGAATGATTCAAGTAATGTGGGTGAGGGGGTTTGATATGAAATTTTCATCGAATCCCCCCTCCCCACCGCCAATGTGTTAAGAGGTGATTACAGGACAGGACGTAGTTTCCTTCCCGCAAGCCTCGTATGCATTTAAGTATTTACATGCCTTTCATGGCTTATCGATTGGTGGCTGGGTCGTGTTCTGTGACAACCTCATGGGAACATCCACTTTTTAGTTGATTTGTTTTCCTGTGGTTGTTCATTATAAGTCATATACGAGCATATGATTCATTATCAATAAATTGCTAGCCTTTGTGCACCAGATTGTCTGACAAGTCATTTAACCCTTTACCTAACGTGAAAAGCAGACGACACTTGCAAAAAAAATTCTTGAATAATTAATTTTTTTCATTTTTTGTCTCAAAAACATAGGTTATGACCACTCGTTGGAACGAGCTCGACGAGCTCGTTCCAACGAGGGGTCATAACCTATGTTTTTGAGACAAAAAATGAAAAATATAATGAAAATTAAATGGCGATTTTTGAGAATAGCGCTGGCCGGTTTTGGCCGTTACGTTGGGTAAAGGGTTAACTGGTATTCTGATTATTACATACTGGAATTTGACTCCTTATTTATGATGTCTTCTCTATTGTTGTATGGAGAGACATACATGTAATTCCTTTTAAATTTAATTTTCCTTTCACCTTGGATTGCAGGCTTAGGAACTATGTTGGTCTGCTAATTCTGAAGTCCTAGGCCCTATGCCTTTTTATGATTCAGCTAATCTGGGCCATTGGTTTATAGTATAAAAATATGATAAATTTAAAGTAATTTGTATATTTTTTATACTTACCAATGGCCCAGATGGGTATGGCCCTCCCATGAGTGGGCACTCATACCTCCCCGTTGAGTTATTATGTAGTACTCTTTTCTACAAAGAATGATGTTGGCGCCAATTCTGGTCACTTCCTGACAGCTGTACCTGCGTGGAAGGTAAAAGTATGGAGGACCAGATAGGACTTTAATTTTCGGTTTTGCAAGCAAATTTTGGGGATTGGGGGGTTCAAAATTTGTGTTTGGCACTTAACAACAGTTAGTTTGCACCAGCTAGTCTGGGCCATTGGTGAGTATAAAAAATATACAAATTACTTTAAATTTTTCATTTCTCTAATATTGTGGTCTCCAAACCCACATATAGTCTGTGATCACCAACAATAAGGTCTCCAATATTGTGACTGCCAAATCCACAATGAAGATGTGGCTGTCAACACTCTTCTGGCTGCCAAGAATAATCAACCTAGTACTGTGGTCTCCAAACACCAACCAATCGTACGATATGTGGTCAGGAAGGATCATGTGGTCGACAACTCTTGGGGCCGCCAACTGAATTTTGGGAAAACCTATAAAAGGAGTACCAAGCACTTACCAGTTCACCTCTGATGAAGTTCAAATATGAACAAAACTGGTCAGACTATATATGAGTCATATATGGGATAGCATATTACTCTGGCCATCTTGCACTTTCAAAGTGTTTTAATTTGAATATTTTTTGAATGTATTTGAATAATTATACATTTTCACCTTTGTTCACAAACATAGCTTATGACAACTTAACTGGAATAAGCTCATTGACCTCCTTCCAGTGGGGTGTCATAAGGTATGTTTTGAAAACAAAATTTAACTCTTTACCTAACTTAACAACCAAAACCGGCAAGCACTTTTCACAAAAATCACTGTTCAGTTTGCATTATTTTTTTCATTTTTTGTCTCAAAAACATAGCTTATGACCCCTCATTGAAAAGAGCTCATTGAGCTCATTCCAGTGAGGGGTCAGAAGCTATGTATTTTTATACTGTACCAATGACCCAGACATAGCTGGTGCTAATTCTCAAAAATCTAGGGCCAAACACAAATTTTGCCCCCAATCCCCAAAATTTGCATCAAAAACCGAAAATAACATGTCCTAAATGGTCCTCCATACTTTTCCTCCACTGCGCATGCGCAGTGTCAAGGAGGTCTCGAAATTGGCGCCAATTATCATTCTTTGTTTGGCCCTTCATCAGTTCACATCTGACTGATATTTGTGCTTGTAAACCTCAGTTTAAATGATGCCAGACACATAAATATTAGAGAAATGGTGGATCTAAAGAGGAAATAGAAGGAGGAGAGGAAAAATTAGTGGCAGGAAATAATCAGGGCTGTAACTTATAAAAAAATTTTTTATGAAATAATGTTATGTTTCCTAATTTCAAGGCATGGGCCTGTTGTTGTCATTCTTGCTATAAGTTACACTGCTTGATCAGTGTTTCTTCTCTCCCTTTCCTTTAGTCCCCCTTGCTATTCTCCCATGCTTTTGGCATTTCTGTAATATTATTACTAAAATTTCTTGGGAGTTTAGCTTGGTAACAGAATGAATTCTGTTTTTTCCCCATGTTTATGTCCTCACCCATGGGTGTTTAGGCGTTGTGTTCTGCATCTACCATCTTCAGTGCCTGGAGTCATGTTTCCAGTTTTTATACACTTCTTGTTTACATTGACAACGATTTCTGTTGAGAGTGATTTCTTGTCTTTGTATTAGTTTAATCATAACAAGATACATTATTATTATACGTAAGTGTTGCATTAATTTTTTTGAAATATTTTAAAAATTTTTGTCCTCACTTAGGCTTTTTTGGGATCCATTGGGGCTCAATGTTACTTTCAGAAACTTGGGCTTTTCTGAAAAAATATATTTTTATACTGTACCAATGACCCAGACATAGCTGGTGCTAACTCTTAAAATATAGGGCCAAACACAAATTTTGCCCCCCAATCCCCAAAATTTGCATCTAAAACAAAAGAAAACATGTCCTGAAAGGCCCTCCACACTTCGCCCCTACTGTGCATGCGCAGTGTCAAGGACGTTCCGAAATTGGTGCCATTAATCATTCTAAGTTTGGCCCTTCATCAGTTAACATCTGACTGATCTTTGTGCTTATAAATCTCAGTTTAAATGATGCCAGACACATAAATATTAGTGAAATGGTGATTCTAAGGAGGATAGAGAAGGAGGACAGGAAAAAAATGTGTGACAGAATATTATCAGGGCTGTAACTTAAAATTTTTTAATGAAATTATGTTAAGTTACCTATTTTCGAGACAGCAGCCATTTTGTTGTCATTCTGATTATTTAGTTACACTGTTTTTTAAGTGTTTTCCTCTCTCCCTGTCCTTTAAGTCCCACCTTGCTATTCTCCCATGCTTTTGGCATAGTTTTTGTAATTATTATTACTAAATTTTCTTGGGAGTTTTAGCTGAATAGCAGAATGAATTCTGTTCTTTTCCCCATGTTTACGTCTTCACCTACGGGTGGTTAGGCGTTGTGTTCTGCATCTACCATCTGATGTTCTGCAGTTTCTTCCCTGGAAGTCTCTGTTTTGCATCAGATAGTGTATTTTTGGTAACTGATTTCGGGCCTGGGTGCCTGGAGTCTTATTTTAGTGTTTTTACACTCATTGTTTACATTTACAACAGCCCTCTGTGTGAGGGGGGGATTTCTAAAAAATAATATCTTGATGTTATTTTAATCATAACTAGATACATTATTATTGTTCGTAAGTGTTGAATAAATTGTTTAAAATATTTTTAAAATTTTTGTCCACACTTAGGCTTGGGATCCATTGGGGCTCAACGTTACTTTTCAGAAACTTGGGCTGTTCTGAAAAAATATTTTTTCAAAATATTTTGATTTCAATTATTTTTTCTATATTAATGGATCATATTATTATTATGTATTTTGATTGCCAGGGGTTAGTGCGAGTACCAGGACTTGTTTTCTTTTCACATTGAAAGGATATTGATCAATTGTTTTAAGAGGAAGTCTTCCTCTGACTTTATTATCATTCTATATGTGGTCAGTGTACTCGCATTAACTCCTGTTCTGTATCGTATGATTTCGATGACAATATGGGAAGCGTATGTCACGGTATGTTATTGGGGATTTGGACACTCCGGTCCTTTCCCTGCAGGGTCACTCTACTTTATCAATTTCTATTTCAGACGATCAAGATTAGGGTGATGTATCTGTGATGTCTTCCAACAGTGTGCCTCCGTCGTCACTATTAATGAAGGGCTAGCGGAAAAGTGCTCATGTAAATACGCCAATTGCCTAAGAGGACCCTAGTAGGTTCGACGGCCTTTGACGTCCGCTAGCTTGCCCGGTGTAGCGTCCATTCACCGAATGGTTCGGCAGCCGAGTTCGTCCGTTGCGGTCTAGAAGGAATTTTGGGGTGATGCGAGCACTATAAATTAACCTAATGCACACCCAGTGACGGCGGATCGGAGGGAGAACGGAGGAAGCCTTTTAGTCCGGTTCATAGCTCGTTCCGGTCCATCCGGACGGCAAGCGAGAGAGGCCCCTCTCTCGTTCAACAACATCTGGCCCCAGATGTTGTGGTACAAAATGTGTCGCAAGCGGAGCATACGTCCGTCGCTCGGGACGCTCCATTGTATAGGCAGTCCGCGGAGACTGCTAAGGCTTCCTCTTCTCGTCAGCGCACACGACCGCACCTTGGCTGCGTGACCGCCGATATATTACCAGCTTCGCCGATCAAGGATTCTTCGGCGACCAGGTCACACCATCCGGTAGCCAGGGACACGAGGCCTGCAGACTCCGGACGTTCGCATAGGAAGTGTGCGGGAGTCAACGTACACGGAGCTTCCGGCGGCAATGCATCGTAAGACCGCTACTGCACAGGCCTCGGGAACGGACGTGCTTTCCTTAATAGCACAGTTTATTGCAGCATCCCAGCATCAACTGAATCTGTCGCATATATTTTATCCGACGATGCTGGGTCGGGACGCTCCGCGGAAGCGGGTACGGACGTCCGAAAGTTTCATCCGGTCCGACGGGATACCGAAAGGGATTCGGAGGATTTCGAGCTTTCCCTTTTGGAACAACATATGCTGTTGTGTATGTCATCTGACTTGGTCTTCTACAGCTTCTTTCGTCGGACCAGAATGCTGCGATGCCGGATAAGAAACTGATAGCGTCGGTGGACTTAGAAATTTTTGGTTCGGTTCAGGGACATCGTCCCTCAGTTCCGACATAGTCCAATAATGTCACACAAACTTTCGAATTATTGAACGACGCTATATATATTATTATTTTATGCTTGCTAACCAAGCATTTCTGGTTTCTTGTTCGAAGAGTTATGGAGATGTCTTTCAAAAGTGTGCCTCTGTCGTCATAGTTGATGAAGAGCTAGCGGCAATAAGTGCTCATGGAATATGTCTATCGCCTACGGAGTGACATTCGCTAGCTCACCCGGTGTAGCGTACATTCATCGAATGGTTCGGCTGCCGGGTTCGTCCGTTGCGGTCTAGGAAGGAGATTTGGGTGATGCGAGCACTTTAATTACTTTAGTACTCACCCAGTGACGGCAGATTGAGGACAGATCGGAGGAAGCCTGTTAGTCCGGTTCCTGGCTTGTCCAGGTCCGTCCGGGCTGTGAGCGAGAGAGGTCCCTCTCTCGTCCAACAACATAGGGGACCGCATGTTGTGGTTCAGATATTTTACTTTCGGAGCATATGTCCGTTGGTCGGGACGCTCCGATATATTGACAGTCCGAGAGACTGTCCTTAATGCTTCCTCATCCTCACAGCAGGGCACTCGACCGCACATTGGCTACGTGACCTCGAGTATCCGATCAGTTTCGGCATTCAGTGATTCCACGGCGAATAGGTCGCGCCATCCGGTAGCCAAGGGACACGAGGCCTATACACTCCGTTCGCTCGCATATTGGTAGTATGCACGGGGTAACGATCACGGAGCTTCCAGCGGCAATGCATCGTAAGACCGCTTCTCCTCAGGCCTCAGTGACGGACGTGCTATCCGAGTTAGCACAGTTGTTTCGCAGCATCCCAGCAATTGACAGTTTCTCGGTCAAATCAGGAATTATCCGACGGTGCTGGGTCGGTGCGGTCCGTGGTTGCATCAGGTACGGACGACCGAACGCTTTATAGGGTCCGACAGGATGGCGAAAGGGATTCGAAAGATTTCGAGTTTTCCCTTTAGTAGTATCGGAAGATGCCTTTCATATCTTCTGGCATTATCTTCCAGTGATTGTTATTTCGGACTTCATTGCTGCGATCTTGGATAAGAGACTTATAGCGTCATTGGACTTGGATTTTCGATCGGTTCAGGGACATTGTCCCTGACTTACCGACGCAGTCCAATATTGTCATTACAACATGTGTTTTATTTTTCGACGCTATATATATATATATATATATACAAGCCTGCTACCAAGCATGATAGTTTAGTTTCTTGTCCGCGTTGCTCATTTCTGCCATTTTATCATTTATACGAATAGTTTATTTTGGCAGAGCAGGGCATACCGAGAGTTCATATGCGTCTAGACGGTGTGATTGAAGACTGCATATATTCTTTTTCGCCGTTTATGTCTTTTCCAATTTCAATGTTGGGAACGACATGATGTATAGTAGACTTAACTTAGACGCTTTATCATACGTAATCCGCCTTACTGAGGCGTTATCATTATGTCTTCAAGAAAATATTTACGGGATATTATTCTCAATGTAATTTCTTTTGAGGGCAGTAGTTTGTTCACGTATAACTCCGCCCTTCAGTGGCTGATTGGAGTTGGTTAGACGTGACGCAGCCCTAGCTACATCCACACGCGTGGATAGTAAGGTTATGAAGGACGTTACGCTCCATTTTTTTGTTAATGGATTCTATTAACTATCGGTACTGCTTATGGTATATCATTGACTTAGCAGTTGTGCTTAAGATTTCGGCTCATGAAGTAAGAGTTCTTCTACTTCTTGGGCTTACATTAATAGTGTCGCTATTATAGATTTTTGAAGGCCGCTCATTGCGCTCAGCCATCCACATTCATGAATTTTATCTCAGAAATATCGAGTCCATTTCTGGAGGCCTCTATTGTTAGGTCTATTATCTACTGCTCAGAATGTCATTCACTTAACAGTTGCTACTATAGCTAGGTAGGCTGTCTGTTTCGGCAGTGTCTCCGTTCGGCTGCCCTCTTCGCTCTGGGCTATTTGACCCAGGGCAAGAAAAAGGGGGGGGGGGGGGAGGGTGTTCCATTGGGTCACCTGTTTTACTATGAAAACAAGGGGATACCTCCTCCGGAGTTAGTAATTCTGAGCTGTTATTGGGATGGTTGTTTAGTGAGAAGTTTATGTTTTAAATTCATTCAGGTCTTAGTTTTTAAAGTATAGCTTTTGAATATTGCATATGTCAACGGACATGATTATGCAATCCTCAGACTCTTTTAGGAGTATAAGAGTCTCTATTCTCTAGACTTACTTTATTTATTGGATTACTTTAAAAATTATTAGTATAAGGATTATATTGGATATTAATAGAGTACATGGATGTATGAAGCTCAATTTTGGAAGGTGTTGTATCTTTCTAATTTATCATAAATAAGAAAGATACATGTAAGGCCTATTACTTCTTTTTCCCTACAGGGGATGACTCTATTTTATTTTATTGAGTGTATTCCATTTTGCTCTATGTCCTTGGCCCTCCAGCCTTTTTACTATTCAGCTATTTCTGGGTCATTGGTACAGTATAAAAATGTTAAAAAATTTATAGTAATTTATATATTTTTTATACTTACCAATGACCCAGACGGGGATGGCCCTCCCAGGAGTTGGGAACTCTTGCCTCCCCGCTGAGTACATAGCGCTTACCAGGCACTGGTTATTAGAATGATTAATGGCGCCAATTTCGGAACGTCCTTGACACTGCGCATGCGCAGTAGGGGCGAAGTGTGGAGGGCCTTTCAGGACATGTTTTCTTTTGTTTTAGATGCAAATTTTGGGGATTGGGGGGCAAAATTTGTGTTTGGCCCTATATTTTAAGAGTTAGCACCAGCTATGTCTGGGTCATTGGTAAGTATAAAAAATATATAAATTACTATAAATTTTTTAACTTTTTCAAAAAAATTTTTTTTCTATGTTAATGGATCATGTTATTATGTATCTTTGTTTTCAGGGGTTGGTGCGAGTACTAGGACTGTTTGTGTTCTTTTCACAACGAAAGGATATTGTTCAAATTGTAATAAGAGGAAATCTTCCTCTGACTTTTATAATCATTGTATTAATTGTAGTCAGTGTACTCGCACTAACTCCTGCTCAGTGTGTGTCTGTTGGAATGACAAACATTGGAAACGTGTGTCACGGTATGTTGTTAGCGGGGATAAGGTCATGCTGGTCCTTTCTCCGCAGGGTCACTCTAGTTTTTCAATCTCTTTTTCAGAGGAACAAGAACAGGGTGATGTTTCCGTGATGTCTTCCAAAAGTGTGCCTCCGTCGTCACAGTTAAATGAATAGCTTGCGGCAAAAGTGCTCATGGAAATACGTCAATTGCCTAAGAGGTCCCTAGTAGGATCGACGGCATTGGCGCCCGCTAGCTCGCCCGGTGTAGCGACATTTCATCGAATGGCTCGGCAGCCGGGTTCGTCCGTTGCAGTCCAGGAAGGAGATTTGGGTGATGCGAGCACTATAATAACACAAAGTGCACACCCAGTGACGACAGATCAGAGGATGGAATGGAGGAAGGCTATTAGTCCGGTTCCTAGCTCGTCCAGGTCCATCTGAGCTGCGAGCGAGAGAGGTTCCTCTCTCGTGCAACAACATCTGGGAGACTGTCAATATGGCTTCCTCATCCTCTCGGCAGGGCACACGACCGCATCTTGGCTATGTGACCACGGATATCCAGCCAGCTTTGCCGATCAGGGATTCCACGGCGACCAGGTCACGCCATCCAGTAGCCAGGGACACAAGGCCTGTAGACTCCGAACGTTCGCAAAAAGAATTATGCAGGAGTCAACGTCCAGGGAGCTTCCAGCGGCAAAGCAATGTAAGACCGCTGCTCCACAGGCCTCAGTGACGGACGTGCTATCACAAATAGCACAACTTATCACAGCATCCCAGCAGACGACAGAATCTCTGTCGGATCAGGAATTATCCGACGACGCTGGGTCGGTACGCTCCGCTGAAGCATCAGGTACAGACGACCGAGAACTTCAAATGGTCCGACAGGATGGCGAAAGGGATTCAGAGGATCTGGAGCTTTCCCTTTCGGAACAACATTAAGCTGCCATAGATTTTATCTTCCAGAGGTTGTTCCGTTGGACCAGAATGCTGCGATGCCGGATATGAGACTGATAGCGTCACTGGACACAGAATTTTTTGATCGGTTTAGGGACATCGTCCCTGAGTTTCCGACACAGTCCAATAATGTCGCAAGAACATTTGAACTATTGAATGACACTATATATAAGTTTACTACCAAAACGAGCAAGTATGGTTTCTTGTTCGCAAATGCTCTACATCTGCATTTCATCAATTCAAGGAATAAATTTGAAACGGCAGGACAGGGCATACCGAGAGTTCCTCTGCATCTAGACGACCAGGCTGAAGACCTAGAATTGTCTTTACCATCGTCTATGTCAATTCCAACCACGACGTTGGAAACGACAATAATGTCTAATAGAGTTAACTTAGACACTTTATCATACACAGATCACCTTACTAAAGCATTATCATTACGTCTTGAAGGGAAAGAATTCCAGGATATACAATCCTCCTTAAGAGTTCTTTCGAGGGCCATAGCTTATTCCACGTATAACTCAGCCCTTTCAGTGGAAAACCTGGAGTTGGTTAGACGTGACGCGGCCCTAGCTACATCCATGCGCGTGGATAGTAAGGTGAAAAACTCTCTCAGAGTAGCTCCGGTCTCCGGAGAGCTTCTCTTCGACGGCAAGCTTTCAGCGATCTATGATCAGATAACTAAGATAGCTTCGGATTCTCTGCTATTCAAATCCGCTTCTAAAAAGTCGGATACAGCAGAAAAGAGTAAGACAGGCACTTCTGGGACAAGTATGCCCAAGGGAAGTTCCTATAGAGGTTCCTATGCATCCTCTAGGTCTTATTCTAGAGACCGTCAAGGCAGCGACTCACATAGGGGACGTTATACTGGCCGAGATAACCGGTCAGACGTCGACGGGGCGAGGTGCGGGTCGTGGAGGACGTAGTTTCTCCTTCCGCAAGCCTTGCAGGTCCAGGAGGTGATGGTATGAACCTCTATCGTGTTCTGGTAGGCAGAAGATTGTCAAGTTTTGTAAACAATTGGGCGTCAGTTTCGGACGACCCCTGGGTTCGAGGGGTAATTTCGGAAGGACTAAGAATATCCTTCAAACGAAAGCCTCTATTAACTCGAAGTCCAAAATGGACTCAGCTTCCGTCAAATCCGCAGAAAAGAGACGCTCTTCTATCAGAAGTACAGTCTCTTCTGGAGAAGAACGCGGTAGAGGTCGCAGAAGACCAGGAATCACCGGGTTTCTACAGCCATCTGTTTCTGGTTCCGAAACCAGACGGCTCGTTCCGTCCAGTCATAGATCTGAGCTGGATAAACAAGCTGATCGTCACTCTGAAGTTCTATATGGAGACAATTCTATCAGTCAGAGCGAGTATTCGGGTGAACGACTATGCTACAAGCATAGATCTCAAGGATGTGTACTTTCACGTCATGGTACATCCGACATTCAGAAAGTATCTACGCTTCGCAGTCCTAGGAGTTGTATATCAGTTCCGAGCGATGTGCTTCGGTTTGAACCTAGCGCCATGGGCTTTCACTCGAATAATGAACTTGGTATTGATGCATTTCCGAGCTCATTCGTCTGCGGTAACGTCGGCCTACCTGGACGACATTCTTCAGAGGTACGGCAACGAGTTAATGCTTCAGAACGATGTGCGGAATCTGCTTTTATTACTCCGACGTCTCGGTTTTATAATAAACGAGGAGAAGTCGGATCTGGTGCCATCCAAGTCATTCACCCACCTGGGGATGAGCTTCAAGACGCACAACAATCTCGTTCGTCTGCCGTTAACCAGAGCAAAATTAATCAGTTGTTATGCTCGCTATTGTCTTCATTCAGACAAAGTCACAGCGAGAGAATTCATGAGACTGATAGGTCTGTGCGGAGCCGCTGCGGATCTCATTCCTATGGGGCGGTTACGCACTCGTCCTCTCCAAATTTTCTTGACTCAGAATTGGAGAGTAAAGATTCATTCGCTCGATATAGACGTTCTCTTGTCAAATCAAGTGAAACAAGAGATTCAGACCTGGTTAACTCAAGGAGTTCCACTGCAGTTGCCGGATCCGAGTTTTACTATTATGACGGATGCCAGTCAAACAGGTTGGGGTGCAACATTGATCCCAACGGATTCAAAGTGCCAGGGTATTTGGGATCCGCAGTTTCTAGGCAAGCATATAAACAGCTAAGAAATGATGTCAATTTGGCTTGCGCTATGTCATTGGATGAACATTATTCAGAAAGCACATGTCCAAATCCTGTCCGACAATACGACTGTAGTGGCGTATATTCGGAATTAGGGAGGCACTCATTCCATTCCGTTATTCAATTTAACGGAAAGAATCCTTCTGTTTGTACTAGAACACCAAGTTCTACTTTTGGTCCGTCATATTCCGGGTCGTCTGAATGTATTAGCAGACTCCCTTTCACGGAAGGGTCGCTTGTTGCCATCAGAATGGACTCTCAACAAACAGGTATTCTTTCAGATTTGCTACCAATGGGAGCGGCCAATGATAGACTTATTTGCGACACAGCTCAACAATTAGTTGCAGACGTATGTGTCACCATGTCCAGATCCTTGAGCATATGCAGTAGACGCTCTATCGATCTCGTGGGACGGAACGATAGGATATGCGCATCCTCCAGCGCCATTGATTCAGCAGATATTGCTAAAGATAAAACAATCTCAATGCAAAATTCTGTTGGTAGCATCTCCGTCTCCACAGAGACCGTGGATAAATCTACTCAGGTGTCTGCTGTGGGACATACCACGGAAGCTTCCTCCACGAGAGGATCTTCTTTCGTAGGGGAAATCGCGTCAACTACATCACAACCCGCAAGGTCTCAACCTTCACGTATTTCCGTTGTGCGGTCCTTCTTTCACGGCAAGCATTTTACAGGACGAGCAGTGGACGCAATTTCTAACTGTAGGAGAACCTCCTCTTTGCTAAACTATGCGGCTAAGTGGAAGGTCTTTTGTCATTGGTGTAGGGATCATTCTGTTGATATTTTTGATCCCTCCATTCCAGACATTGCAAACATTCTAGTATACTTGTTTGATGAGATCAAACTGCAGCCTGTTACTATTAAAGGTTATAGGTCTATGTTATCTGATACCTATGCACACCATGATAGTTTACAAATTGGATCTAATGTCTCTTTATCTAAATTAGTTAGAAACTTCTCGATAAATAGACCTAGAACCCTTAGATTAATCACTAAATGGAATTTAGCTTGGGTTCTTCTTAAACTAAAAGAAAAGCCATTTGAGCCTCTTGAAACAGTGGACTTCAAATTCTTATCTTATAAGAGAGCATTTCTCTTAGCTTTCTCTTCTGCTAAAAGAGTCAATGAGCTTCATGCACTATCTGTGGACGATTCTCACTATTGTAGTGTCGGGAACACTATTACCTTTACTACTAATGTTTGGATTTTTGGCTAAGAATCAGGCTCCTAATAAATATCCGGAACATATTGTTATTAAGGCCCTTCCGTCTTCAGACGGGCATAGGCCTTTACTCTGTCCTGTTAGAGCTTTACGTATTTATAAACGAAGATTGCAGTTTATCAGAAAGGGACGAAAACGCTTCTTTCTGTCTCTGATGCCTAATAGAAAGGACATTGTGGTCCATTCTATTGCTAGATGGATTCAATTAACTATCCATACTGCTTATGATAATCTATCTTCAACTCAGCAGTCTGTGCTTAAGATTTTGGCTCATGAAGTAAGAGCTCTTTCTACATTTTGGGCTTACGCAAATAGTGTTGCTATTACAGATTTAATGAAGGCTGCATATTGGTCTCAGCCATCCACATTCACAAATTTTTATCTCAGAAATATTGAGTCCATTTCTGGAGACCTGCATTGTTTAGGTCCGTTATCTGTTGCTCAGAATGTCGTCCACTAAACAGTTGCAACTATAGTTATGCAGGCTTTCTGTTCCGGCAGTGACTCTGACCTGCTGTCCTCTTTGCTCTAGGCTATTTGACCCAGGGCAAGGGGAAGGGGGGGGGGAGGGTGTTCCCTTAGATCACCTGCTTTATAGTGAAAAGTAAGGGGATACCTCCTCCGTAGACAGTAATTCTGAGTCGGTACCGGGATGGTTTTAAAGTGTAAAGCTAATGTTTAAATTCATTCATGTCATATTTTTAAAGTGTAGCTCGGTGTGAAACATTTGTACATGCCACGTGTCAAACGGGCGTTAATATACAATCCTTGGACACTTTTAATGATTATAAAGAGTCTCAATTCTCTGGACTTACTTTATTTATTGGCTTACTTTAAAAATAATTAGTATAAAGGGTTATACTGGATGTTAATAGAGAACATGGATGTAATTATGCTCAATTATGAAGGGTGTTGTGTCTTTCTAATTTGTCATAAATAAGAAAGATACATGTAAAGCCTAATCCTCCTTTACTCCTCGAGGTGATAACTCTATTATATATAGTTGAGCTTATTGGATTTTCCTCTATGTCCTAGGCCCTCCAGCCTTTTTTCTATTCAGCTATCTCTGGGTCATTGGTACAGTATAAAAATGTTAAAAAATTTATAGTAATTTATATATTTTTAGCTCACCTGAGCGAAGCTCAAGGGGAGCTTAACTAATCACTTTCTGTCCGTCGTCCGTCGTCCGTCGTCCGGCGTCCGTCGTCCGTCGTCGTCCGTCCGGCGTTAACTTTACATTATCGACTTCTCCTCCTAAACCACTAGCCCAATTTTATTCAAATGTTGGCTAAATGTTTATTACCTAATGCCAATTCAGATTTGTTCAAATGAAGTTGCCCCTCCTCCTGGGTGGTGCCACACCCCCAAGGGGCACCAAAATCTTTGTAAATCTTCTTCTCATGAACCAGCAGTAGCAGAGACTTGATATTTGGTGTGCAGCTTCCTTTTGAGGTGTAGACTCAGATTTGTTCAAGAGAAGTTTGTGGGGCTATACTTGACGTTGTTATGAGAGGGGCAAAATTTTTTGCCCCGCCCAAAATTTCTATTTTCCAAACCGAGAGGCTGATTTGAACCAAATTTTATGTGAGGGCTTATTGGGTCATGAGTACTTGATTTATGCAAAAAAAAATTTCCCGCAGCCCCGTGGGAACCACAGGAGCTAAAAATAGAAAAAATTTAAAACGCCCATATCTCCAAAACTGCACGGCACTGAGAATTTTTATTTGGTGTGCAGCTTCCTTAGGACCAACAGAAAGGATTGGTAAAAAAAAATTGCCATCGGTTTTATCATAGGGTACAGTTTCGGGACTTTGAAAAAGTGCTGAGTCAGCACTTTTTAACACTGTAGGCAATGGGAAAAACATTAAAAAATCTTCTTCTCCAGATCCAGCAGGCAGAATCTTTTGATATTTGGTATGCAACATTGTAGGGTGGATCTGATTCAAGTTTGTTCCAATCGGCCCCCTGGGTTCATATTTGGGCTCAGTATAGGAGCCCGATTTCGAACTTAGTGCATTTCAGGCAAATTTCTTAAAAAATCTTCTTCTCCAGATCCAGCAGGCAGAATCTTTTGATATTTGGTATGCAACATTGTGGGGTGGATCTGATTCAAGTTTGTTCAAATCGGCCCCCTGGGTTTATATTTGGGTTCAGTATAGGAGCCCAAATTTGAACTTACTGCATTTCAGGCAAATTTCTTTGAAAATCTTCTTCTCCAGATCCAGCAGGCAGAATCTTTTGATATTTGGTATGCAACATTGTAGGGTGGATCTGATTCAAGTTTGTTCAAATCGGCTCCCTAGATTCATATTTGGGCTCACTATAGGAGCTCGAATTCGAATTTAGTGCATTTCAGGCAAATTTCTTCAAAAATCTTCTTCTCCAGATCCAGCAGGCAGAATCTTTTGATATTTGGTATGCAATGTTGCGGGGTAGATCTGATTCAAGTTTGTTCAAATCGGCCCCCTGGATACATATTTGGGCTTACTATAGAAGCCCGAATTCGAACTTAGTGCATTTCAGGCAAATTTCTTAAAAAATCTTCTTCTCCAGATCCAGCAGGCAGAATCTTTTGATATTTGGTATGCAACATTGTAGGGTGGATCTGATTCAAGTTTGTTCAAATCGGCCCCCTGGGGGGTTCATATTTGGGCTGAGTATAGGAGCCCGATTTCGAACTTAGTGCATTTAGGCAAATTTCTTAAAAAATCTTCTTCTCCAGATCCAGAAGGCAGAATCTTTTGATATTTGGTATGCAACATTGTGGGGTGGATCTGATTCAAGTTTGTTCAAATTGGCTTCCTAGATTCATATTTGGGCTCACTGTAGAAGCTCGAATTTGAACTTTGTGCATTTCATGCAAATTTCTTAAAAAATCTTCTTCTCCAGATCCAGCAGGCAGAATCTTTTCATATTTGGTAAGCAACATTGTGGGGTGGATCTGATTCAAGTTTGTTCAAATCGGCCCCCTGGGTTTATATTTGGGCTCAGTATAGGAGCCCAAATTTGAACTTAGTGCATTTCAAGCAAATTTATTAAAAAATCTTCTTCTCCAGATCCAGCAGGCAGAATCTTTTGATATTTGGTATGCAACATTGTGGGGTGGATCTGATTCAAGTTTGTTCAAATCGGCTTCCTAGATTCATATTTGGGCTCACTATAGAAGCTCGAATTCGAACTTAGTGCATTTCAGGCAAATTTCTTAAAAAATCATCTTCTCCAGATCCAGCAGGCAGAATCTTTTGATATTTGGTATGCAACATTGCAGGGTGGATCTGATTCAAGTTTGTTCAAATCAGCCACCTGGATTCATATTTGGGCTCACTATAGAAGCTCGAATTCAAACTTAGTGCATTTCGGGCAAATTTCTTCAAAAATCTTCTTCTCCAGATCCAGCAGGCAGAATCTTTTGATATTTGGTATGCAACATTGCGGGGTGGATCTGATTCAAGTTTGTTCAAATCGGCCCCCTGGATTCATATTTGGGCTTAATATAGAAGCCCGAATTCGCACTTAGTGCATTTCAGGCAAATTTCTTCAAAAATCTTCTCCAGATCCAGCAGGCAGAATCTTTTGATATTTGGTATGCAACATTGCGGGGTGGATCTGATTCAAGTTTGTTCAAATCGGCCCCCTGGATTCATATTTGGGCTTAATATAGAAGCCCGAATTCGCACTTAGTGTATTTCGGGCAAATTTATTAAAAAATCTTCTTCTCCAGATCCAGCAGGCAGAATCTTTTGATATTTGGTATGCAACATTGTGGGGTGGATCTGATTCAAGTTTGTTCAAATCGGCTTCCTAGTTTCATATTTGGGCTCAGTATAGAAGCTTGAATTCGAACTTAGTGCATTTCAGGCAAATTTCTTAAAAAATCTTCTTCTCCAGATCCAGCTTCAGAATCTTTTCATATTTGGTAAGCAACATTGTGGGGTGGATCTGATTCAAGTTTGTTCAAATCGGCCCCCTGGGTTTATATTTGGGCTCCGTATAGGAGCCCAAATTTTAACTTAGTGCGTTTCAGGCATATTTCTTAAAAAATCTTCTTCTCCAGATCCAGCAGGCAGAATCTTTTGATATTTGGTATGCAACATTGTAGGGTGGATCTGGTTGTGATTCATGAACGTATTTATTTGTAAAGTTGATAGAATCTTAGACAAAATTTGCAGAAAAGATCTACTATAGAAGGGGTGGTATCCAGGGTGAACCGTTTACCCAAATCTAGCAGTACTAATGCATTATTCACACAAATCTTCGTTCAAATTTTATGACCCCTCATTGGAACACACGCATTCAGCTCATTCCAACAAAGGTCATATGCCATGTTTTCGAGACAAAGGAATAAAAATTTTAGTTATTCATGAAATTTTTAGGCAACTGTTGTCTGTTATTCACATTGCTTCATGAAATTTCAGTAGTTTTAGAAGTTACCTCAGTAATCAAGGGTTAATTCCCCTTAATTAAATGTCGCCTCTAAAAAACAACCACTTTGCATATCTTACCTTTTTACCAGCATAACTGCCAAAACTTGTCAGCATTCTTCGCAAAAATCGCTATTCAAATTTTAATTTTTGTCTCTTAAACATACATGTACTTATCGCTTGTAAATACCCCATTGGAATGAGCTTTTTGAGCTCATTCCAATGAGAGGTCGCACACCATGCTTTTTGAGTCAAAAAAGCAATTTTTAGTCGAGTTGTGACGAAGTCAAACTCGACTTATAGTTTGGTGAATGGCGGGCGGGCGGGCGGGCGGGCGGGCGGGCGGGCGGGTGGGCGGGCGGGCGGGCGGGCGGGCGTAAACAATTGGTTTCTGGATGATAACTTGATAGTGGTTCAACTCACATTCATTAAACTTCATACATAGGTTGGTCTTGGTAGGAGGAAGAACCCTATTGATTTTGGACATGCTACATCGAAGGTCAAGGTCACAGTGACCTTGAACATAGTAAATCTTAAACAATTGGTTTCCGGATGATAACTTGATAATGGTTCAACTCACATTCATGAAACTTCATAGGTAGATTGGCCTTGGTGAGGGACTCGCTGCGTCAAAGGTCAAGGTCACAGTGACCTTTAACATAGTATATCGCAACAATTGGTTTCCGGATGATAACTTGATAGTGGTTCAACCTAGAGTCATGAAACTTCATAGGTGTGTTGGCCTTGGTGCGAGGAAGAACCCTATTGATCTTGGACTCACCAGGTCAAAGGTCAAGGTCACAGTGACCTTGAACATAGTATATCGCAACAATTGGTTTCCGGATGATAACTTGATAGTGGTTCAACCTAGAGTCACGAAACTTTATAGGTGTGTTGGCCTTGGTGCGAGGAAGAACCCTATTGATCTTGGACTCACCAGGTCAAAGGTCAAGGTCACAGTGACCTTGAACATAGTATATCGCAACAATTGGTTTCCGGATGATAACTTGATAGTGGTTCAACCTAGAGTCATGAAACTTCATAGGTATGTTGGCCTTGGTGCGAGGAAGAACCCTATTGATCTTGGACTCACCAGGTCAAAGGTCAAGGTCACAGTGACCTTGAACATAGTATATCACAACAATTGGTTTCCGGATGATAACTTGATAGTGGTTCAACCTAGAGCCATGAAACTTTACAGGCGTGTTGGCCTTGGTGCGAGGAAGAACCCTATTGATGTTGGACTCACCAGGTCAAAGGTCAAGGTCACAGTGACCTTGAACATAGCATATCGCAACAATTGGTTTCCGGATGAGAACTTGATAGTGGTTCAACCTAGACTCATGAAACTTCATAGGTGTGTTGGCCTTGGTGCGAGGAAGAACCCTGTTGACCTTGGACTCGCCAGGTCAAAGGTCAAGGTCACAACTCGACATTGGATCTGTGATCCTGAGCGGCATTTTTTTAGTTATTCCAGAATTTCGTACGTAAAACACAGCTTTATGACTTCACATTAAAATGAGCTCTCTAAGCTTGTTCCAATCAACATTCACGCACTATGTCTTTCACACAAAAAATAAAATTTTCCATTTATTCAGGAATTTTGTTTGCAAGAACACTCTTACCCCCCCCCCCCCCCCCCCCCCCCCCACAAACACACACACACAAACACACACACACACACACAAACACAGACACACACATCTAAAAGTTCGTCAGCAAAAAAACAGTTACTTCAATTTTTAAATGCATTATAGGAACAACTTGCCTAATCAAATTTAAATACTTTTGCATCATTCTGTATCTAGAACAAACCATTTACCATATCTTTTCGCAAAATTCTCCAGCATCATTCACAAAAAAACACCATTATTTATATATTCACATTTCTGTCTCAAAAATATACCTGATCTTCCCATACCCCTATTGGAATAAGCTGTTTGAGCTTGTTCCAATG
The DNA here is from genome assembly GCA_031216915.1 of Pictodentalium vernedei. NCBI lineage: Eukaryota > Metazoa > Mollusca > Scaphopoda > Dentaliida > Dentaliidae > Pictodentalium > Pictodentalium vernedei. The sequence continues at coordinate 174,415,007 of CM062291.1, read as the reverse complement.
ATGATAAAAAAAAATAAAATTTGTGAAAATTTTTGTTTTCTTGCATGCAAATATATACATGTAGCACATGGAAGATATCCACAGTTGGGGAGAGATGTCCAAGGCTATCTCTTCACATTCCTTGTTTGTGCTTCATGCTAAACCAGTTTGTCTGCAGAGATAAATTTGCTTTATTAAAAATCATTGGAGATTGGCCACACACCAATGATTTTAAATAAAACTAATTTTAGGTAACAAATGTTGAACTTCAAACAAAATCTATCACTCAACCAGTTAATGTTGATGAGGCATGACATGGTGAAGGTGACCTAAAATACTTCTTAGAGTCACTTTGTCAGGTGAGCGATTAAGGCCACGTGGGGCCTCTTGTTTTAAATAAACGTTCTGTTTTTAGGAAATCCCAATATATATATATAATGTGATAAAATGAAAATCATGAACATCTATCTATGTTTACATGACACAATGAGATGAAATACGCTTTAAATTGATGAGTGATGATTGCACCTATATATAGACTGGGTTTTTCCCATCCGAGTGCATTTTCATTTAGAGAAATAGATTCCCTTAGGCCATACAAAGTTGATTGTCTGTTTCTCAGGCCATTTTTTCCAAAAAAGCATGCAGGCGGGCAGGTTTTTTTTTTTTTTAGCTCACCTGACTGAAAGTCAGGGTGAAATTTCATGTAAGTAGTAGTTATATAGGGGCATTTTGATTTTTATCCAAATTAGGTTTCGGCTCATATTGAGCAGAGGTGTGGGGAAAAAATGGCCAAATTTTTTGAAAATCTTCTTCTAATGAACCACCAGTAGCAGAGACTTGATATGTGGTATACAGAGTCCTTTTGAGGTTTAGAATCAAGTTTGTTCAAGAGAAGTTTGTCGGGCATTATTTGCCTTCGTTATGGGAGGGGCAAAAATTTTGGCCACGCCTAAAATTTCTATTTTCTGAACCGTGAAGTCGATTTGAACCAAATTTGATACGAGATGATAATGGGTCATAAGTAGTTGATTGATGCAAAAAAAAATTTTCTCATTGCTCCGTGGGAACCTCGGGAGCTAAAAATAGGTAAAACCTTAAAACTGCCATATCTCCAAAACTACACGGCACAGAGAATTCTTATTTTGTATAAAGCTTACTTTTCTCCAGTAGAATAGAATGGTTAAAAAAATCCCTATTGGTTTGATCACAAGGTACTTTTTTCAGGACTTTGAAAAAGTGCTGAGTCAGCACTTTTTAACACTGCAGGCAATGGGAAAAACATTAAAAAATCTTCTTCTCCAGATCCAGCAGGCAGAATCTTTTGATATTTGGTATGCAACATTGTGGGGTGGATCTGATTCAAGTTTGTTCAAATCGGCTCCCTGTATTCATATTTGGGCTCACTATAGAAGCCCAAATTCAAACTTAGTGCATTTCAGGCAAATTTCTTCAAAAATCTTCTTCTCCATATCCAGCAGGCAGAATCTTTTGATATTTGGTATGCAACATTGTGGGGTGGATCTGATTCAAGTTTGTTCAAATCGACCCCATGGATTCATATTTGGGCTCACTATAGAAACCCAAATTCGAACTTAGTGCATTTCAGGCAAATTTCTTAAAACATCTTCTTCTCCAGATCCAGCAGGCAGAATCTTTTGATCTTTGGTATGCAACATTGTGAGGTGGATCTGATTCAAATTTGTTCAAATCGACTCCCTAGATTCATATTTGGGCTCACTATAGAAGCCCAAATTCGAACTTAGTGCATTTCAGGCAAATGTTTTCAAAAATCTTCTTCTCCATATCCAGCAAGCAGAATCTTTTGATATTTGGAATGCAACATTGTGGGGTGGATCTGATTCAAATTTGTTCAAATCGGCTCCCTAGATTCATGTTTGGGCTCACTATAGAAGCTCAAATTCGAACTTAGTGCATTTCAGGCAAATTTCTTCAAAAATCTTCTTCTCCAGATGCAGCATGCAGAATCTTTTCATATTTGGTATGCAACATTGTGGGGTGGATCTGATTCATATTTGTTCAAATCGGCTCCCTAGATTCATATTTGGGCTCACTATAGAAGCTTGAATTCGAATTTAGTGCATTTCAGGCAAATTTCTTCAAAAATATTCTTCTCCAGATCCAGCAGGCAGAATCTTTAGATATTTGGTATGCAACATTGTGGGATGGATCTGATTCAAGTTTGTTCAAATCGGCTCCCTAGATTCATATTTGGGCTCACTATAGAAGATCGAATTCAAACTTAGTGCATTTCAGGCAAATTTCTTAAAAAATCTTCTTCTCCAGATCCAGCAGGCAGAATCTTTTGATATTTGGTAATCAACATTGTGGGGTGGATCTGATTCAAGTTTGTTCAAATCGGCTCCCTAGATTCATATTTGGGTTCACTATAGAAGCCTGAATTCAAACTTAGTGCATTTCAGACCAATTTCTTCAAAAATCTTCTTCTCCAAATCCAGCAGGCAGAATCTTTTGATATTTGGTATGCAACGTTGTGGGGTGGATCTGATTCAAGTTTGTTCAAATCGGCTCCCTAGATTCATGTTTGGGCTCACTATAGAAGCTCAAATTCGAACTTAGTGCATTTCAGGCAAATTTCTTCAAAAATCTTCTTCTCCAGATGCAGCATGCAGAATCTTTTCATATTTGGTATGCAACATTGTGGGGTGGATCTGATTCATATTTGTTCAAATCGGCTCCCTAGATTCATATTTGGGCTCACTATAGAAGCTTGAATTCGAATTTAGTGCATTTCAGGCAAATTTCTTCAAAAATATTCTTCTCCAGATCCAGCAGGCAGAATCTTTAGATATTTGGTATGCAACATTGTGGGATGGATCTGATTCAAGTTTGTTCAAATCGGCTCCCTAGATTCATATTTGGGCTCACTATAGAAGATCGAATTCAAACTTAGTGCATTTCAGGCAAATTTCTTAAAAAATCTTCTTCTCCAGATCCAGCAGGCAGAATCTTTTGATATTTGGTAATCAACATTGTGGGGTGGATCTGATTCAAGTTTGTTCAAATCGGCTCCCTAGATTCATATTTGGGCTCACTATAGAAGCTTGAATTCGAATTTAGTGCATTTCAGGCAAATTTCTTCAAAAATATTCTTCTCCAGATCCAGCAGGCAGAATCTTTAGATATTTGGTATGCAACATTGTGGGATGGATCTGATTCAAGTTTGTTCAAATCGGCCCCCTGGATTCATATTTGGGCTCACTATAGAAGCCCAAATTCGAACTTAGTGCATTTCAAGCAAATTTCTTAAAAAATCTTCTTCTCCAGATCCAGCATGCAGAATCTTTTGATATTTGGTACGCAACATTGTGGGGTGGATCTGATTCAAATTTGTTCAAATCGGCTCCCTAGATTCATATTTGGGTTCACTATAGAAGCCTGAATTCAAACTTAGTGCATTTCAGACCAATTTCTTCAAAAATCTTCTTCTCCAAATCCAGCAGGCAGAATCTTTTGATATTTGGTATGCAACATTGTGGGGTGGATCTGATTCAAGTTTGTTCAAATCGGCCCCCTGGATTCATATTTGGGCTCACTATAGAAGCCCAAATTCGAACTTAGTGCATTTCAAGCAAATTTCTTAAAAAATCTTCTTCTCCAGATTCAGCAGGCAGAATCTTTTGATATTTGGTATGCAACATTGTGGGGTGGATCTGATTCAAGTTTGTTCAAATCGGCCCCCTGGGTTTATATTTGGGCTCAGTATAGGAGCCCAAATTTGAACTTAGCGCATTTCAGGCAAATTTCTTTGAAAATCTTCTTAAGATCCAGCAGGCAGAATCTGGGTTCATATGTGGGCTCACTGTGGTAGTCTGAATTATAACTTGGTTCAAAATGAGGAATTTTCTTTAAAAATCTTCTTCAGATCCAGCAGTCGGAATGTTTTGATATTTGGTATGCAGCATCCTAAGCTTAGGGGGTGAGATTCAAGTTTGTTCAAGCCATGTCCCTAGGTCCATATTTGGACTCACTGTGGGAGCTCGAATTGTAACTTAGTTCAAAATGAGGAATTTTCTTTAAAAATCTTCTTCTTCAGATCCAGCAGTCGGAATGTTTTGATATTTGGTGGGCAGCATCCTATAGGGGGGTGAGATTCAAGTTTGTTAAAGCCAAGTCCCTGAGTTCATATATGGGCTCCCTGTGGGAGCCTGAATTATAACTTAGTTCAATGAGGAATATTCTTTAAAAATCTTTTTTTTTTTAGATCCACTGATCAGAATCTTTGGATATTTGGTATAAGCTTTTCTTAGGAGGAGCAGATGGTACCTGTTGAAATCAATTCCCTGGGTTGATATTTAGGCTACCATGTCAGGTGAGCGCCCTCAGGCCCCTTGGGGCCTCTTGTTTATACTTACCAATGACCCAGACATAGCTGATGCTAATTCTCAAAAATCTAGGGCCAAACATGATCAGTGTTGCCTCTCTCCCTTTCCGTTATTTCCCCCTTGCTATTCTCCCATGCTTTTGGCATATTTTCTGTAATATTATTACTAAAATTTCTTGGGAGTTTTGGCTTCGTAACAGAATGAATTTCTGTTCTTTTCCCCATGTTGATGTCCTCAGCCTTGGGTGTTTAGGCGTTGTGATCTACATCTACCATCTGATGTTCTGCAGTTTCTTCTATGGGAATCTCTGTTTTGCATCAGATAGTGTTTATATTGGTAACTGATTTCGGGCCATGTTTATCAGTGCCTGGAGTCATGTTTCCGGTTTTTGTACAACTTCTTGTTTACATTGACAACGGTTACTGCTGATAATGATTTCTTGTCTTTACATTAGTTTAGACATAGCAAGATACATTAATGTTGTATGTAAGTGTTGCATTAATTTTTTGAAATGTTTTAAAAAATTTTGTCCACACTCAGGCTTTTTTGGGATCCATTTGGGCTCGTTGTTCCCATTGGGAACTTGGGCTTCTCAGGTTCAATGTATTCGCACTAATTCCTGCTCTGTGTGTGTTGATTGAAATTACAACGTTGGAGGCGTGTGTCATGATATTGTGTTTGCGGGGAGGGGTCCATACCGGTCCTCTCTCCGTAGGGTCACTCTATATTATCATTTTATTTTTCAGAATTCAGAGTGATGTTTTCGTGATGTCTTTAACAAGTGTGTCTCCGTCGTTGCAGTGTTAGGGCTAGCGGCTAAGTGCTCAGGGTAATACGACAATTGCCGAAGAGGTCCCTAGTAGGATCGAAGGAATTGATCGTCCGCTAGTCCGCCCGGTGTAGCGACCATTTATCGAATGGCTCGGCAGCCGGGTTTGTCCGTTACGGTTCTGGGAAGCAGTGTGGGTGATGTGAGCACTATAAACTTGGAACGTGCACACCCAGCAATGACGGATCCGAGGATAGTACGGAGGAAGCCTGTCAGTCTAGTAGCTAGCTCGTCCAGGTCTATCCGGACCACGGGCGAGAGAGGCCCCCTCTCTCTTACAACTACATTTGAGCCGCAATGTTGTTGTATGTTTGTTTGTTAGTCGGAACATACGTCCAATCCTCCTGTTCGGGACGTTCCATCACATACACAGTCCGAACTGGCTCGGTTATGGGCTTCCTCATCCTCATGTCAACACACACCACCGCACCTTGGCTTGTGACCACAGAGTTCCAGGGGACGTTCGCATATTATATAAATGCAGGAATGAACGTTCCTAGAGCTCCTGCTTTGCCGACCAAGGAATATTGTCAACCAGGTTACTTCATCTGTTAGCCAAGGATATGAGGTCTTTCCTGATGGGACGTTCGCATATTATATAAATGCAGGAATGAACGTCCCTGAATCTGCCAGTGGATATTATGTAAATCACGGCTCCACAGGCCTCATTCAGGAATAAGAATGCGGTGATTTTCTGTGATGTCTTCAAAAAGTGTGCCTCCGTCGTCACAGTCAAATGAAGAGCTAGCGGATAAGTGCTCATGATATTACGTCAATTGCCTAAGAGGTCCGAAGTAGGATCGACGGCTTTGGCGTCCTCCAGCTCGCCCGGTGTAGCGTCCATTCATCGAATGGTTCGGTAACCGGGTTCGTCCGTTGCGGTCCAGGATGGAGATTTGGGTGATGCGAGCACTATAAAATATACTACGTGCACACCCAGTGACGATGGATACGAGGAGGGTACGGAGGAAGCCTATTAGTCTGGTTCCTAGCTTGTCCAGGTCCACCCGGTCTGCGAGTGAGAGAGGTCCCTCTCTCGTACAACAACATCTGAGAACAGATGTTGTGGTACAAATGTTTCTCATTCGGAGCATACGTCCACCGCTCGGGACGCTCCGTTATATAGACAGTCCGGACAGACTGCTCTAATGGCTTCCTCATTCTCGCGGCATCGCACACGACCGCACCTCGACTACTTGACCACTGTTTTCTAGCCAGTCTCGCCGACCAAGGATTTCACGGCGACCAGGTCACGCCATCTGGTAGTCAGGAATACTAGGTCTATAGACTCTGGACGTTCGCATAAGAAATATGCAGGAGTTAACGTCCTGGGAGCTTTCAGCGGCTAAGTAACGTAAGACCACTGCTCCACAGGTCTCCGTAACGGACGTGCTATTACAAATAGCACAAATTATCGCAGCATCCCAGCAGATGACAGAATCTCTGTCGGATCAGGATTTATCCAACGACGCTGGATCGGTACGCTCTGCTGAAGCATCAGGTACGGACGACCGAGAATTTCTAGTGGTCCGACAGGATGGCAAAGGGATACCGAGGAGTTGTTTTTTTCCCTTTCGGAACAACATAAAGTTGCCGTAGATATCATCCGGCATTATCTTTCAGAAGTTGTTCTGTTGGATCAAAAGGCTGCGATGCCGGATAAGAAACTGTTAGCGTCACTGGACACGGAATAATTTTATCGGTTTAGGGACATCGTCCCTGAGTTTCCGACACAGTCCAATAATGTCACAAGAACATTTGAACTATTGTAGGATGCTATATATAAGCTTGCTACCAAAATGAGCAAGTCAGGTTTCTTATTGGCGAATGCTCTACATCTGCCTTTCATCAATTCAAGGAATAATTTCGAAACGGCAGGACAGGGCATACCGAGCGTCTAGACGATCAGGCCGAAGATCTAGAATGATCTATACCGGCGTCTATGTCAATTTCAACCGCGATGTTGGAAACGACAATAATGTCTAACAGAGTTATCTTAGACGCATTATCGTACGCAGATCACCTTACTAAAGCGTTTTCATTACGCCTTGAAGGGAAAGAATTCCAGGATGTACTATCTTCCTTACGAGTTCTTTCAAGGGCAATAGCTTATTCCACATATAACTCCGCCCTTTCAGTGGCAAATCTGGAGTTGGTTAGACATGACGTGGCCCTAGCTACATCCACACGCGTGGATGGTAAGGTGAAAAACTCTCTCAGAGTTGCTTCGGTCTCTGGAGAGCTTCTCTTCGACGGCAAGCTTTCAGCAATCTATGATCAGATAACTAAGAAAGCTTCGGATTCTCTGCTATTCAAATCCGTTTCTAAAAAGTCGGATACAGCAGAAAAGAGTAAGACAGGCACTTCCTATAGAGGTTCCTATGCGTCCTGTAGGTCTTATTCCAGAGACCATCAAGGCAGCGACTCACGTGGGAGACGTTATTATGGCCGAGATAACCGGTCAGACGTCCCTAGGTCAATGGGGCGAGGTACGGGTCGTGGAGGACGTAGTTTCTCCTTCCGCAAGCCTCGCAGGTCCAGGAGGTGATGGTATGAACCTCTATCGTGTTCTGGTAGGCGGAAGATTGTCGAGTTTTATAAACAATTGGACGTCAATTACGGACGACCCCTGGGTTCAATGGGTATTTTCGGAAGGACTAAGAATATCCTTCAAACAAAAGCCTCCATTAACTCGAAGTCCAAAATGGACTCAGCTTCCGTCAAATCCGCAGAAAAGAGACGCTCTTCTATCAGAAGTACAGTCTCTTCTGGAGAAGAACGCGGTAGAGGTCGTAGAAGACCAGGAATAACCGGGTTTTTACAGCCATCTGTTTCTGATTCCGAAACCAGACGGCTCGTTCCGTCCAGTCATAGATCTGAGCTGGATAAACAAACTGATCGTCGCTCCAAAGTTCTATATGGAGACAATTCGATCAGTCAGAGCGAGTATTCGGGTGAAAGACTATGTTACAAGCATAGATCTTAAGGATGCGTACTTTCACGTCATGGTACATCCGACATTCAGAAAATATCTACGCTTCGCAGTCCTAGGAGTTGTATATCAGTTCCGAGCGATGTGCTTCGGTTTGAACCTAGCGCCCTGGGCTTTCACTCAAATAATGAACTTGGTAATGATACATTTCTGAGCTCATTCGTCTGCGGTAACGTCGGCCTACCAGCATGTGCTTCTATTACTCCGACGTCTCGGTTTTATAATAAACGAGGAGAAGTCGGATCTGGTGCCGTCCAAGTCATTCACCCACTTGGGAATGAGCTTCGAGACGCACAACAATCTCGTTCGTCTGCCGTTAACCAGAGCGAAATTAATCAGTTGTTCTGCTCGCTATTGTCTTCACTCAGACAAAGTTACAGCGAGAGAATTCATCAGACTGATAGGGTTATGTGGAGCTGCCGCAGATTTTATTCCAATGGGGCGGCTACGCACTTATCCTCTCCAAATCTTTTTGACTCAAAAAGAACAGAGTTGGAGGGTGAAGATTCTTTCGCTTGTTACGTACATCCTCTTGTAAGTCAAGTGAAACAGATTCAGACTTGGGCAGATATTCAGTGGTTTATTCAGGGAAATAACTTCCACTGCAATTGCCGGATCCGAATTTTACAGTTTTGACGGATGCCAGTTAAATAGGTTGGGACCCAACATTGAGCCCAATGGTTTTTAAGTGCCAGGGTCCTTGGGATCCGTTGTTCCTAATCAAGCACATAAACATCAGGAATTGATGTTATTTTGGCTTGCGTTACGTCATTGCATGAATGTTATCCAGATTGCCCACAGGCAAATCTGTCCAACAATTTGACGGTATAAGCGTATTTTCGGAACTAGGGAGGTACTCATTCCATTCTGTTATTCACTGTAACGGAATGAATCCTTCTGTTGGTACTAGAACATCAAGTTCTCCTATCGGTCCGTCGTATTCTGGGTCGTCTGAACGTATTAGCGGACTCCCTTTCACGAAAGGGCCGCTTGTTGCAGTCAAATGGACTTTTAACAACGAGTATTTATATCAGATTTGCTACCTATGAGAGCGGCCAATGATGGACTTATTTGCGACGCATCTCAACAATCAGTTGCAAGTGTATGTGTCAACATGTTCGGATCCTCGAGCGTTTGCAGTTGACGCTCTATCCATCTCGTGAGACGGGATAATAGGATATGGGTATCCTCCAGCGCCGTTGATTCAGCAGATACTGCTTAAGTTAAATAATCTCAATGCAATTCTGTTGGTAGCACCTCTGTCTCCACAAACACCGTGCATTAATCTATTCAGGTGTCTGTTGTGGCTAATGCTGTGGAAGCTTCCTCCACATTTCGGTCCATTCTATAGCTAGATGGATTCTATTAGCTTTCAGTACTGCTTATGATATAAATATCTTCAACACAGCAGTCTGCGATTAAGATTTTAGCTCTTGAAGTAAGAGTTCTTTCTACTTCAGAGGCTTATGCTAATAGCGTTGCTATTACAGTTCTAATGACGGCAGCATATTGGTTTTAGCCTTTCACTTGCACGAACTTATACCTCAGAAATATTGAGTCCATTTCAAGAGACCGGCATTGTATAGGTTCGTTATCTGTTGCTCAGAATGTCGTCCACTAAACAGTTGCAACTATAGTTGTGTAGGCATTTGGTTCTGGCAGTGACTCTGTGCTGCCGCCCTCTTTGCTCTGGGGTATTTGACCCAGGGCAAGGGGAAGGGGGGCCGCAGGGGGGGGGGGGGGGCGGGGCAGGTGTTCCCTTAGGTCACCTGCTTTATAGTGAAAAGCAAGGGAATACCTCCCCTAGAGTCAGTAATTCTAGTCGGTACCGGGATGATTTTTAAAGTGTAAAAATAATTTTTTACTCATCCATGTAATATTTTCAAGTGTACCTCGGTGTGTAGCATTTGTATATGTCACATATCATGCAGACGTTAATATACAATTATCGGTCACTTTTAATGAATTTAAGAGTCTCATTTATCTGGACTACTTTATTTATCGGCTTTCCTTTAAAAATAATTACCATAATGGATTATACTGGAGGTTAATAGACATCAGTGATGTTATTATGCTCAAGTACAGAATGGTGTTGTGTCTTTCTCGTTTTGATGCAGAATAGAAAGATACATGTAAAGCCTATTTCTCCTTTCTCCTTGAGGGGATAATTCTGTATATATATAGTTGAGTTATTGGATTGCTTTATGTCCCCTGCCCTCCAACCTTTTTACTATTCAGCTAAGTCTGGGTCATTGGTACAGTATAAAAATGTTAAAAAATTTATAGTAATTTATATATTTTTTATACTTACCAATGACCCAGACGGGGATGGCCCTCCCATGAGTTCGGAACTCATACCTCCCCGCTGAGTACATAACGCTTTTCCAGGCACTGCTTGTAAGAATGACTTTTGGCGCCAATTTCGAGACCTTCTTGACACTGCGCATGCGCAGTGGTGGAAAGGTATGGAGGACCATATAGGACATGTAATTTTCGGTTTTAGATGCAAATTTTGAGGATTGGGGGGTAAAATTTGTGTTTGGCCCTAGAATTTAAGAGTTAGCACCAGCTAAGTCTGGGTCATTGGTAAGTATAAAAAATATATAAATTACTATAAATTTTGTAACTTTCTGGCCAGTAGGTAGCGATTTGGAAATAAAATAAATAAAAATAATAAAATCAAAGAAGAAATGCATTTCAGATTAAAGTTCACACATTTCTTTTACAATGCTTGAGATTCCAGTGTTGCAAGGAGGAAAGTAGACAGAGAATTTGAACCAGATTGTGTTCTAGCTGCAATTTAGTCGAAATTATCTGTCCTCTTTTGTGATTACAGTAGTGTAAAGGGTCAGGTTTCATGCACACATACACTACAACATATGTCTGGAAGGTGAAGCATACAGTTTGTTATGAAGAAACTACGTTTTTGTTAAAACTTTTATTTCAGTTAAATCTTGAAACGGCATTACATTTAGCAGTCAGGCAGGAAGATGGTACTTCATTACCCATTGTAGATTTTATCATACAGAATAGTAACATGTAAGTATAACAAATTTGCAATGTTCTGTTTTTAGCTCACCTACATCTGTAAGATGTGGTGAGCTATTGTGATAACCTCGGGCGTCAGCGTCGGCATCGGTGTCCGGCGTGTCCAATATTGTAAGATTTAATGTTAAGGTGAATTTCTCAAGCATCAGTGGGCTCAGGCCTTTGATATTGCATATGTAGGTTGTAAGGGACTATTAGAACAGTATTTAACCCTGAAACTACGACTTTTTTCCAAATTTCAGCTAAAATTTTCTGCCAAAAGTTGTTGTAAGAATTTGCGTTTAGGTGTTGTAAGAATTTGTGTCAAAGTCAGCTTTTGTGCAGATTGTGCTGGTTTAACTTCTCATTACTGTTGATTTTCATATTTCAATAACAACTGTAGGTATTAACCCTTCTGTATGCAGAAATTTAACGAAATTTTTCTTTTTTTTCACTCAAAATTTTCATGTTTTTCTCGGACTTAGTAAATTTTAAGTTGTAAAACTTTGTAAACTTTGTGTTTAGGTGAGTTGTGTTTCTATGTGTCTTTCCAAGCGATTAATATTCTACACTTGGGTTACTGAACTCCATTGCAGTAATATTTAACCCTCATTACATGCATATTTGAGGAATTTGAGGCTGATTTTCTGCCAAAACTTGTTGTAAGAATTACCGTTTAGGTGTTGTAAGAATTTGCGTTAAAGTCAGCTTTTGTGCAGATTGTGGTGCTTTAACTTCTCATTACTCTTGATTTTCATATTTCAATAACAACTGTAGGTATTTACCCGACTGTATGCAGAAATTTAACGGAAATTTTCTTTTTTTTCAGTCACAATTTCCATGTTTTTCTCGGACTTAGTAAATTTTAAGTTCTAAAAGTTTGTGTTAAGGTGAGGTGTTAAGGTGAGTTCTCAAAGATCAGTGGGCTCAGGCCTTTGATATTGCATATGTAGGTTGTAGGGGACTATCAGAACAGTATTTAACCCTGATACTATGACCTTTTTTCAAATTTCACCTAAAATTTTCTGCCAAAAGTTGTTGTAAGAATTTGCGTTTAGGTGTTGTAAGAATTTGCGTTAAAGTCAGCTTTTGTGCAGATTGTGCTGCTTTAACTTCTCATTATTGTTGTTTTCATATTTCAATAACAACTGTAGGTATTAACCCTACTGTATGCAGAAATTTAATGGAAATTTTCTTTTTTTTCAGTCAAAATTTTCATGTTTTTCTCGGACTTAGTAAATTTTAAGTTGTAAAACTTAGTAAACTTTGTGTTTAGGTGAGTTGTGTTTCTATGTGTCTTTCCAAGCGATTAATATTCTGCACTTGGGTTACTGAACTCCATTGCAGTAATATTTAACCCTCATTACACGCATATTTGAGGAATTTGAGGCTGATTTTCTGCCAAAACTTGTTGTAAGAATTAGCGTTTAGGTGTTGTAAGAATTTGCATTAAAGTCAGCTTTTATGCAGATTGTGGTGCCTTCACCTCTCATTACTGTTTATTTTCTCATTTCAATAACAACTGTAGGTATTAACCCTACTGTATGCAGAAATTTAACTGATTTCTTTTCTTTTTTTCAGTCACAATGTTCACGTATTTGTCTGACTTACTCAATTTTAAGTTCTAAAAGTTTGTGTTAAGGTGAGGTGTTAAGGTGAGTTCTGTTTCTATGTGTCTTTCCAGGCAATTGATATTGTACGCATGGGTTACTGAAGTACATTGCGGTAACGTTGCGCCCTTATTACATGCATATTTGAGGAATTTGACGGGGATTTTTGGGACTTATATTCACTTTCTTTAAAAAAAAAAATATTTTAACTTTTTTTTTTTATTATTTAATACTTTTTCATACTTGTTACTAGTAACATTAAGGCTTATTTTAGTTGTTGATGTGATGTATTTTTGTTGGGACTTATAGTCACTTTCTTGAATGAATGTTTTTCCGCAACTCCTCTTTAACCAATGAATGTACTTCAATTAAAATTTCAGTGATTTATGAAAGCCTTTCCTAATTCTTATTTATGATTTAATATCTGGCCTCACGATTCATATTCTTAATCATAAACATTTCTAAAAGATGTATCCAATGATTCTATGTTGAATTGATATATAATAAATGCAGAAATATAGACTTTCCAAAGCCATCACATAAACCACATTAATCATTTGATGCCTAGTTTATGATTTATATTAACTAAATATTAGGCATGTTACATTGGAACGACATTATCAAGCGCGAATGTAGGTGAGCGTTGGGATGTAACATCCCTCTTGTTCTGTTTGTAATGTAAGGAAACAGGTAAACATGAAAAGATTTGCGAACCATACAGACAAAAATTAATGCTAGCAAACACAAGTAAGAATAAAACTCGGCAGCTGAGACTTTTCATTTACATTTGAGTGACAAAATTCTTGGACACCATCATCGAAAGTTGTTTGAAAGAGTGATGTGACAAATTACTTGACTTTCATCACTTGGATGGAAGGAAGGAAGATGGATAAGATTAGAAAATTGCTACACATGGACAAGCCCGGAAATAAGCAATCTGTCATTTGTGGAATGAGGTCCCCATGGTAATAATAATAATAATAATAAATATTAATAATAATGATAATGAAAGGACATTATTAACCAGATTTGGCCCATGCTTCAGGTATGAACATCAGTTTGTGGAGCGAGATGGTTGAAGTCATGGTGACCCCATCTGTGTGTGGAAGAGTTGTGGCTCTACCCATCAGACATAACCCCAGATGGTGGGGGGGGGGGGGGGGGGGGGGGTTGCAGTGCCCCCATTTGGTTGATTCTACATGTGCAGGAGAGGTTTCATTTGGGTGGAGATGTCATTGTGGTAGAAAGGTGTGTTGTATTGCTACCACATATATGCTACGCTGCAGTGGGTGTGCACATTGGGAAAATCATGCCGGGTAGGGTGCCCGAGTGTGTTGCACTCATGGATGGGCATGGCAAGTGTGCCATAGTGTCATCGATATAATTCCAAAGAAGGCCTTCAAAAGGGAGAGTTTGACACAATGACACAACTCCATGAGCTCTGTCAAACAAGATATAATAGATTAAATACCTGTATTGGATGTACTGAGGCCAAATAAGTCTATAAACAAAGGAAAACTGGGGAGAGTCAGGGTATTTTCTCGACAGGTTACAAGCTTTTTTTATTCAATTAACAGGAGTTTACACTATAACCTATATTCAATTAATGGGTCAAATTTTACTGGAGGTATGGTAAATGGTTTTGTGTTGGGAAATTATATTCAATTAACAGGGATATACAATTAAGAGACATCCAATTAAGTGGGCTCCTCTGTACTCTGAATATTATGGTTGGCCCTGAAAAGGGCTGTTTGTTGGCGTAGAGAGGGTCGACAGCCAAGCTTCCTGTTTGGTGCTAGATGGTGGAGCGGGGTCCAGGTCCGCAGGTTGCTTTTCTGTACTTGAGTCATCTGCTGGCATGGGCACATCTTGCAGCAGCTGTCTAGCGACCACAAGAAAGATCTTGGCAACCATGTCCACGATGCATTGATCATCTGATGCTGCAGCAGCCAAGTCAGATAGGGGGTTGGCTGCCCACTGGTTGATATGAGTGACAGTGGCTTCTTTGACACTCTGTGTATGTTTGGAGACCAGCTACGGGAGCTGTTGGTCAAGCTCATACTGGTCTGGGATTCCCATTGTATAAGGAGGGCGTAAGGTGTACGTCCTCTCCAGGGACTGAATGTGGGTGATCTAGTCCAGAGTGTGCCTGGTTCTTTGGTCTTTCAATGCCTCCTCCCTAGGCTTAGTATGATCGAGACCTGGCATGATGATATTGGTGTAGTTAGTGGTGGCTAGATACTGCCAAGCTGTCTGTCACTGCCTGAAGTTAGAGCTGCGGGAAGTTCTTGCAGGTCTCATGATTGGATGAGTTATGAGAGCAGGTTCAAAAAATTTTGGTTTATATTTGTACCTGGCGGACATGGTAGGGAAAGCATGCACAAATTTCCATGGAATTAGTACTGGTAGCATGGTAATGAGCACAGATGTAATAGTAAGCATCAAGAAATTGGTAGTGCGCAAGACTGACAGTTTATGACTACCGGAATGCAATGACAGGAGATGCATGTAAGGTTTTGAAAGTCTGGACGTTGTTGTAAACGTGATCTTAGGAATTAGTTTGTGCTTCAAAGGTCAAGGACATAGATGTCAAGGTTGTATCAGATTGATAGTGTTTTTGAAAGCATGGACGTTGTTGTGGACAAAGTATTTGGTATTTGGTTGGGCTTCCAAACTAAGTGTGTGAGGTTGAAAAGTCAAGCATTCCAGCAGGGGGGTGGGGGTGGGAGGGGGGCATGTAAAGGTATTGATGAGGCTTAATCCCCATTAGGTGTGGTATGCTGTTTCCGATATAGTCGGGTAATTGTTGTTGTCCATTTAAATGCAGCTCTTTGTGGTATGGAGGCATGTGAGGCAATGGTAGCCCACAGGGGAGTACATCCTCATGCCAGCCTCCCTGATGGGAGGGGAGTGGTTCCAGGTATACTGGTGGTGTTTATTCTATGGAAGCGTCAAGGGTCATACACAGGTTATTACTATTGTGTAGATGTGGTAAGAGCTGTAGTTGCCCATGGGGGAGAGAGTGCCCAAAAGGACTCAACTCATGAATGGGGTAAGTACAGTTGTGTACAAAGACTGGTCATTTGGTGGTTGTGTTACTGCTTGAATGGGTAAAGTGGTGGAAAGCACTGTCATTGGATGTTGAGGTAGTAGGTGGACGGGTCACCTCATTCTCCCACAGTATGCGTGGGAAGCGGGCACGGACTAGGACATCACTTAGGTTCATGCCGCATCTGAAAGCCAGGATTGGAGGTTCAGGAAATATCTTCCGGAGTTTGGTATCGGTATACATGTATATACCTTCCTTGTACTTAAGAAGTGCTTTCTTAAATTTGGTAATATATGGGTCAATGGTAGTAGTATAGAGGTGGCTCCAAGTGGGCCTTAATCGGTCGGCCCCGGTTGGTGTTTTTGACTAATGTGGGTCGATCTGCGAAATTGATGGTGGTGAGTGGAGGTTCTATTTCTTGTTCGGTATAGCCCCGCTGAAGGAGCTTTTGGATGAACTGTACCCTGTGGTGTGTGTATTTCACTTCAGTCGAATTGTTGCATATAAAGCATTGTAGCTCACTGTTGATGAATCCCCTGAAAGTCACTGGGGGGTGGGCAGATTCTCAGAAGGTATTGGAATGCTTCTGTCGGTTTGATGTGAAGTTGCACATCTAGTATACTAGTGGTCCAGAACCTATCGCCTTTGTAAATTTTGGTATCGAGAAATGTGACCAGGGTGTTTGATCCCTCGTAAACAAAGTGTAAAGTGGGGTGTGATTGGTTGGCTCTTTCCATAAAGTCATGGAGATCTGGTTCAGAGCCCGTCCAGATGATGAAAGTCCCAGTACCAAAGCCATTTGTGGATCTTGCCATGATCCATTGAGAGAAGCAATTGCTCCCAGGTGTGAGTGGAAATGACGGCAATTTCCAGACTAGCTTTACTGCCCATGGCGGCTCCCAAAGTTTGCATGCAGATTTGTCCATTGTATTGGAAACAATTGCGCTTAAGAATAAACTCCAGGAGTGCCATCAGTGAGGCAGTTAATGGTCTTGGTATAAGGTAGGGTAGATTTTGGTTCTCAATGAGAGCTTGTTCGACTTGTACAATTTGTTGGTATACATGTTGGCAATATCAGCAGATACAAGGAGGGTGTCAGAAGGTACAGGTGCTTCCTTGATGAGTTGGATGAAATGAGCAGTGTCCCTTATGTATGTGTGTTGTTTTTTAACTATGAGGACAAGAAAAATGTGTAGTATCCCGGTCAAGGTGTTGGTAGGGCTGTTGCAACTGGCGATAATAGGCCTGCCCATGGTAGGTGGGTTTTTGTGTATCTTTGGTAAAAGGTAGAGGATGGGATGGTGTGTATTGTGTGGGTGAGGTTTGTGTGACGTATACATTTTGTGGTCGATTTCATGGTTGGCGTACGTGTTCCAACTTGTTATGAACTTTGTATGTGGTACGTGTCGTTGCGTCATGTGGGAACGACTGGTAATGAAGGGCTGGCATGAGTTGTCGAAAGCCTTCGGAAACATATATAGGGCGATCAAGTAGAACAGTTGATTTGCCATTGTCAGGTTGTTTAATGACAATGTCACGGTTATGGCATAGGTTGGTAAGTGCAATGTGCTCTGCCCTGGTCATTTTGTTGTGGCAGAGGTGTAGACGTGATGGTTTAAGGCAGTGCTGTAGTTCTAAATTGGTTTTGGATAGGTGTGTTTCCACAGTAACATTGTGACAGGTGGTTGGAGCGGTATTGTTCTTTTTGTGGAAAGGGTTAATGAACCGCCACTGCTGCTCATTATGTATTACTCTCAACTGCATTCTGTTTTGAAGCAGTTAGATATCCTCATTCAAGAAAGATCTGGTAGGTTTTGGAAGCGTTGGTATGAATTTTAACCCCTTGCCCAGTACAAGTTTTTCATGTGAAGTGAGGATATAGGGCAAGAGGTTGGTGATATGCTTGCTAGCTTTATCAGCCAATTTGGTAAGATGTGATTGTAATGTGATTTGTCGTCGTTTGCGACTCTCCCAGGTATTTTTAGTGTGCCGATTGGTTGGTAAGCGGTTAACTGTGGGTGGCTGTGTATTATTAGTAGGAATGCCACAGCCTAGTCATGCCTGTTTTGTACCAAGTTTCTGGTTAAGTTTCGTAGAATGGTTTCCTTGGTATTGCTTATAAGGAGTTGGGTAGAGGTAGATGTGGTGGGTAATATCTCCTCCGGTTAGGGGGTTGTTGTACCTGGGTGGTGCATGGCGGGCGTCCATGGGGATGGATGGTTAGTGACGTTATTTGCCCCAGTTGTAGGTGTTGGTGGGAGGTCGGTGCCAGAGATCTGAGGTATGGAATATCTGGTCAAAGTTCCTGGGTCAACAGAGGTAACATTGGAGAACTGTATGCTCTCCGATGAAGTGGTAGTGTAATGACTGTTAGCTCCCATGGTAGAAGCTGGATCAGAAACCGACAATACACTATTGGTGTGGGAACTGAAAAGGTATTCTTGGTGCCTTGGGCCGACATCAGTGGACATATTTGTTTTCGGTCGCATTAGCAGCGCTGATTCATTGCTATTTGGTTCTGGTTGGGTACATGTTGTAGCCAGTGTGGCATCATTTGTGTTGTTGTCAGACCCAAGGTCGGAGTCTGGGTGGATATGCCAGGATTCCACTGGTACAGTGGTTTGCGACCATGGTAATTGGCTGGTACAAGGGGTAATAAGTGTACTCAATACGGATGAGGTGGATGTACACATAATGGCGGCAGATGGTGATGGTGCCCTCGACAGAGTAGCTATGGTAACATCCCTTGTTTTGTGTCTGGTGGGATGTGTGAATGTCCAGCTGAGTGTGGTCATATTATGGTGGCCTTAGTGGAGGCTGTGAAGGAAGGATTTTGATCATTCCTTGCTTCCGGCGTTTGGGTGCGATTGGAAGCGAATCAGCTGTGGTGCCTTGAATGTCACATGGTGGGGTCACCTGTTGGGTGTGGTTTCAAGAGCAAGTTTTGGGTGAACTAGTTGTGGTATCACTTGGTGAGTGGAATGTGATCCCCTTGAGGTTGTAGTAGTGGTGGATGCTGGGGTAGAGCACCAACCTTGGACCGGTTCATCTGTAGCCATAAGCTCCTTGAAGCATGTGTTGTTAGTTTGTTTGTACCTGTTAAGGTCGGTGGAGGAGAACTGTTCTATGGTTTTATGAAAAAACTCCATGAAAGCAAGTTGGTCCTGCTTGATAGCGTTGGGTGGTTAAGGTACTGGGATACCTGACTCGCTAGGTCGGAGGTAAGTTTATGGTGTTGTGTTTGTAAGAGCTGTGCCAAGATCTGGGTGCTTTGGTAAGCTAGAGCATCGATGTCAGCAGACATTTCGTTCTCAAACTTGTGTTTCCAGGGTGGAGATGATGGTTTCAAATTACTGGTAAATGAGGTGAAGGGGACCTCTGATGGTATTTATCCAGAATTAACTTCTGCAAAGTGTAACCAATCTGTGGTCCCTCTCCAGTCGACATCTGAGGCTGTCTCAAGGGTTGTGGAGCCGAGCTTGTTTGCTCTCTCCACCTTTCCACCAGTTTTAACAGCTCCCGACGCATCTGCTGTTCCACCTGCAACATCTTCAGTCACCATTTCACCATTTCCGTTGGCCTCGGCTTAGATGTCTGGTAGTGTGGACGTGGGATTTTGGCCTCAGCCTTCCCTGACTTCAACTCCGCGAAGTCAGAAAGGGCTGCCCGCCAAACCCTCTGATGTGGTCTCTCAGCCGTGGAGCCCAGCAGCTTTTTTATTGGATTCAGATGTTCATGGTTGGGTCACCATGGACTCTCTTGCGTTTCTGTCCATGCACTCTGGTCCTACGGCCAGTTTTGCGGGACCGACGCATTTTGTGCAGCTTGGACCTTCTGTCCCTCAGCGGTCCGGGGGACTCTCCTGAGTTCCCGCACTTAAAATCCTCAGGGTATTTCATACCCCTATAAGCATCTGTATTCAGATGTTTCAGCTGCTACCCGTTGCCCTGCATCAGGTGTACTAGAGGATCGTGACCCTTCGCTGGTTAAAAGGAGCAGGAGTGAAGCCACTTTGCCAGGTCGTTGTGCCTACGGGAGGCATCAGCTGGTTTGCCCGTGGTGGGCTATGTGTCTTCTGACTCAGAGGATGGGTCAGACGTACCTGATGTCAAGGGCCAACAGTCTTCTGACTTGGGGTCAGCTCTTGACTTTGTGTTTGAGTTCCTTCCTTCCTGATCTCAAACCGTCAGACCAGCTGACACTGTCAGCCAGGCCATGATCATTGGTCGCGCACCTACAGCCTGTGGAGCAACCCACTTCTGGGCACCTTCGACCATGCAGTCGGTACAGGTGGTTGAAGCTTTTGCAGCTTTAGACTCTGAGCAGAGTTCCAAGGCTATGAAGACTTCAGTCTTCACCAGGGCTGATACCTTTTTGCTTCCAATGTGTTATCGTTCCTACGATTCCGCCAGTCCGTCAGTCTGCCAGACTTTGCTGGTCTTTGATCAGGACTCCTCCTCCCTCAGGCTTTCCCAGCCCAAGTCGGCCGATATTCCTATGGCGACTCTGGAGTCCCTGTTGGGCTTATCGAGAGAGATGCTGGGCTTGCTTTCTCTCTCAGATCACTTTGTCTCTACTTTGGCTGCTTATCTACCTCCAGATAAGTTTGGCGATGTACAGACTCGTTTCCGTGTGATTTCCAAGGTGCTGATGCATCTTACGCACACGGATGCCTGTTACACGGCTAACCTGGAATTAGTTCGCCAGGATGCTGTGTTGGACACAAGCCATTCCCTTCCTGAGGGGCAGTGTGCTGCTCTTTGATCTACTTCTTTGGCGGGTCCACGACTATTCCATGGTTCCATGGCGATTGCCTGGGATGACGTCCTGCATCGGACATCGCAAAAGTATCTCTAGTTCGCTTTTCTGGGGCGAGTTTACCAGTTCAAGGCCATGGCTTTCGGCCTCAGCCTGGCTCCTTGGGCCTTCACCCGACTGATGTCGCATGTGATAACCTTCCATCGCACACATTCCAGGGTGACTACTTCGGCATATCTGGATGATATCCTCTAGAGGCTCGCCAATGCTGCTTTTCTAGAGTCAGATGTTGACGCACTGTTGAGCCTGCTCATGTTGCTAGGGTTCAGAGTCAATGAGGAGAAGTCGGACCTGGTCCCTTCTCAGTCATTTTGTCAGCTGGGGATGGATTTCCATACACAGCTGAATACGGTGGTGGGTCTCCGGGCAAGGGCTGTGATTCTCTCAGCTTTCGCCTTGACTCTGTCCCAGTCCATGTCTGCGACAGCTTGGAGTATTCTCGGGAGTATTCTCCAGCTGCTCGGTCTCTGCGGTACGGTGACGGATCTCATTTCTCTACGTCGGCTGCATGTCAGACCTCTCCAACACTTTCTGCTCAATCGTAGGTAGCCAAATGTCGATCCTCTGGATCTGGTGCTTCAGTTACCAGACTCTCTTCATCGTCACCTTCTCCCCTGGATAGATGTTCAGTGGTTTGCAGGGAGTTCCGTTGGACTTGTCCACGTCCGATTGTGTTCTGATGGCAGACTCCAGCGATCTCGGATGGGGTGTGACCTTGGATCCTCTAGGTCTTTCCCTTCATGGGGTATGGGACCAGGATCAAGCAGCTTTTCACATCAACCAGTAGGGGCTTCTTGCTCTTCTTCTGAGTTTCCGGTTGTGGATCCCCATCTTTTCGAATCGTCAGGTCCCTCTGTGGTCTGACAATTCAACTGTGGTCGCTTACATTCGGAACCAGGACGGCACGCACTCGGTTCCCATGTACGAATTGGCACAGGATCCTCTACTGCTAGCTCAGGATGTCAATGCCAGAATGGTGGTTCGTCACATTCCGGGTCATCTGAACGTCCTAGCCGACTCCCTGTCCCGATGGGGCAGGGTCAGTTCCACCTAGTGAATGCTTCACAGGACAGTGTTCCAGTCGCTTTGCGATCTCTGGGGTCATCCCCACATCGATCTTTTTGCAAACCGTTGGAACCATCAGGTGGACACTTTCGTGTCCCCTTGTCCTGATCCTCTGGCTTTCGCTGTGGATGCTCTGTCACTCGATTGGAATGGTCCAGTCAGGCACACCTTCCCACCGGTTCTGATTCTGCCTCAGGTTCTAGCCAAGATACGAACCTGCAGTTGTCGAATCATTCTGATCGTTCCCCTGTCGCCTCAACGGGTGTGGATCAATCAGCTCCGCTCTCTGTTGGCGACGCTTCCAGCACATCTCCCTCTACATCGCGATCTTCTTTGCCAAGGTCACTCGAGGAGGTTTCACATCGACCCGACATCATTGTGCCTTTTGTAAGGTCCTGTCTCCTCTGTAGAGGTTTTTCGAGATGAGCAGTGGAGTGCATTCTTCTTCAAGGCGGCACTACACTGGTTTAGCCTATGCGGCTAAGAGGAAGGTCTTCTGTCCATGGTGTGCTAATCACTCTGTTAATTATTCCAAACCTTCGATAGCACAGATTGCGGAGTTTCTGGTATATCTGTTTGATTATCTGGGTCTCCAGCCTGTTACCATCAAAGGGTTTCAGGTCCATGCTTTCAGGGACTTTTTCATATGTGGGAAAGTGTCGTATCGGCACTAATCCATACCTCTCCAAGCTTTTTCAACACTTTTCTTTGAAAAGCCTAGGATTTTGCAGCTTACCCCAAGATGGAATCTTTCTTGGGTGCTGCTTTGCTTGAGGGTGGGTGGTGGGTGGGGGATGTGGAGGGCAGAAGGGGGATTTGTCGTTGTTCGAAACTTTATCCCAGGTGGATATGCGTTTTCTCACATACAAGACAGCTTTTCTGATGGCTTTTGCCTCAGCCAGATGGGTTAGTGAGCTTCACGCCCTCACGGTTGATCTTGCCTTTTTCAGGAGCTCCGCCAACACTGTTTGCTCCTTTCTGGCCAAGAATCTGATACCAGAAACAACTTCACCTCCTATGTGTATCAGGTCTCTTCCTTCTGCTTAGTGTAATCACCCTTTGCTCTGTCCGGTTCATGCACTTTGCATTTATCTCTACCGGGTGCAGTTTATTAGGAAAGGCAGGAAATGATTCTATCTCTTCTTCCTGGTCATCAGAAGATCTCTCCTCACTCCATTTCTCGATGGATTTGTCTAGCTATTCGTGCAGCCTACACTCATCTAGCGACTGGGGATTGTATTACCAATTATATTTCTGCCCACGAGGTGCATGCCTTGTCTACCTTCTGGGCTTATGCTAACTGTATCAAGTTGTCAGATGTTATGAAGGCAGCCTACTGGAGAAATGCTTCTACTTTCTCCACCTTCTATCTGTGTCAGTTGCAGCAGTTGAGGACCTTTTTTTTTGGGGGGGGGGCCCTCTTTCTTCTGCTCAGGCTGTTGTCTACCCTAGCCATTAGGCTTCTTACAAGGTCAGTTCCAGCCCTGTGCTGTTTTACTGTCCTTTTTGTCTGTGCATCACACAGAGCCATACGCCTCACCTCTCATTGTCTTTTACTAATGTTTGTGATGCTGTGGTTTGATAGGCCTAGGGAACTCTTCTTCTGTCATTGGTTCCAGTTCAGTCGGATTATGTGGGGGTTGGTTATGTGATTCCCTCCTCCTATTGTCTATTCAGCCTGTAGTAAACAGTTGTAAGGTAAGTTGATAAGAAATTCAAATTTTATAGTAAATTTCTTATTATACCTACCACAATTGTTTACATGGAGGCCCTCCTGTCTTCTTATTCAGGTAAGAATCCTTCCTCCCCGCTGATAACATAACTCCAATGTTGGTGGATTCAAAAGAACGAGTCATTGGTTACATGTCTGCACCCTGGTACTGGAAGCTGTGGATCTGTTCTAGGAGAAGAGTGTCCCCAACTGGGTGTGTGCCAGTAGCACTCGACCCAGTTTTGGCTTATTTTTTCTTGGTGCTTTTGCATCACTTTTCTTTCCCAAATCACTTGGGAACAGACCTTCATTTAAAAAAAATCCTGGCGCTATACATTGTGCACCCGAAATAATGCCAAAGCGTGGCTTCTTTGGTGGCACGCCGATTTGGGAAAATGCCTCTTAGGGCACAAAAAGGAAAAAGGAGATGCAATTACGAAATAATAATATAAAGCACTGAAATAAAGTGCAAATTGGTTTAAATTTAATAATATAAACATTATAATTTCTTACCACAAGATTTCTAACTTTTAAGCATAATTTTCAGTGGATTATTTAGCGAGGTACAAGTAAATGCAGTTCAAAATCCTGACAATACAAGTGAAAATCAAAGCACCGTCTGGACTCTGAAGTTTTCATTTGGGTCATTTTGGGGATCTAGAAACTGTTGCTTGATGAGAACTGCCAGGAATACATCACACGGTGTTTATTTCAGCCAATCGAGTCATCTAAAAACTAGGGTTTTTCTGGGAATTCCTCATTGATGTAATCAACTTTGTGCCAGTCACTGCCAAGTGCTGCTAACACTTCAAAGTATGTACATTCTTTCAGAAATTTAGTGTCAAATTCCACATCAATATTAAATTTATCGGATTTAAAATGGAAAAAATTATCATGGATTATCAACAATTTGTTCACAATAGCTTGATCCAGAGTGAAGTTTATGTATGACAACTAGTGTTGGGAGGTTAACCGAGAATACAACTCGGTGTCGGTTATTAAAAAACACCGACTGACGTGATCACAGAAAACCGTCGTCCCAGTTACATGCGC
Source organism: Pictodentalium vernedei (assembly GCA_031216915.1). Classification (NCBI taxonomy): domain Eukaryota; kingdom Metazoa; phylum Mollusca; class Scaphopoda; order Dentaliida; family Dentaliidae; genus Pictodentalium; species Pictodentalium vernedei. Next base: position 174,390,507 of record CM062291.1, on the reverse strand, counting down.
GGTTAATTTATTTATGGCATGCGATGACGCAATTTCCAGCCTCGTGGTACGTTTTTGGCGTAAAAATGGCTTAAACAACCAAACAACCTAGCCCAGTGTGGCAGTATTTCTGAGAACAGGTAAGCAGGGCTTGCCTTGAGTCGTGGCCGATCGGCCCTGGCCCCGAGATGCCCCTTCTCGGCGCTTTTTTTTCAGTCCCGACTTTTTTTTCGGTCTTGGCTCCCGAAATCTCAGTGTTGGTAGGTTTGGGCAACAAAATTTTGCGAGATTAATTTTTCCATTCACGTCTCATTCACGCAAGTGTGATTACAATAAAAAGAAGCAGCAAATAACAGATAAAATAATAATACAAACTGTTTTTGTTTGATTCGAATTAACATCCACCTGAATCCTCATGAAAACTGAGAAAATCCCAAGATTAAATGCATGAAAACTGAGAAAATCCCAAGATTAAACAAAAAAAAAACAACACATTTACGAGACTTCGAAAGCATGCTTGTCAACTAATGGGGGAATTCCCTTCAATCCCACAATACTATGCGTGGGTACATCCGATCCTAACATCTGAATAAATGCAACACTAGACACACAAACTGCCGTCAAAATAAATGTACGAAATAAACTAAAATGTGTACCTGTGTCTATGTGGAGAGGTGGGGCGCATTCCATTTCTGAAATATCCAAAGCTGTGGGGAATTTTCATGGATTGAAATTATTTAATCGGCAAACTGAAATGTTTTTCATTTTTTTCTTTGAGACAACCCTTGCATAGAAAATATACACCCCACATGCCACAATATGTATGAAACGTCCTAAAATTTTATCAACAAAAAATCCAAAATGTCTATGTACGAAACATCCAGCACCCACATGATGGGTCCAAGTCGTTTCGCCCCTGGGATTTTTTTTTTCTAAGCAAAAGCAATCAAGTAAGGACGCCACTGGAAAAAATGTAACAACATAAAATTACCCCAAAAGGCCCGACCTCAATATCTTTGGGACTTTTTTTCAGGCCCCCAGCAGGCCCCAACCTCAACATCTGGGGGACTTTTTTTAGGCCCCGACCATTTTACTCAAGGCAGGCCCTGAGGTGAGTAAATAACATAATTCAACAAACTTCAGAAGCCAGTAATCCTACTCATTGTGTTTCATTCATTCTGTGGCGAATCATTTGATTGACGTACAAAGTGGTAATTGCATTTCATGTATTTTATGTACCATTTACTCCCAAAAACGCAATCGCAGACAGAAATATTAATAGCGATAAAAATGCGGCGATAAAAGATTTTGTAACGCTATTGCAATAGCGATAAATGTCACGTGACATCGCAAGCGAAGAACGCACGTGCGCCTGACGGACTGTTTCAGTGGTACCAACAATGTCAAGTCATTTCCATCGAAAACTTGTAATGCTGTAATGAACAATGCATCAAATTTGCCTCAACAAACATTCCACGATGCAGGGAATTGCACAATCCACCATGCAAAACACCAAAACAAACCAGAGGCTCAAGTGAGCCTAAAATGCTCACCTGGCTCAGGTTGTCAAAAGAGATGAGTGTATCTGGGAAGGGACTTTTGAGGTGGAGACCATGAAAAGTGGAGAAAACTAAAAGATTTGGGCTTGTATTTTTTATATTTATTTCAACAAGACTAGTAATGGGGATAACATACATGATCCATGGCACTGACGGCAAATTAGTGCTACAAACTGATAGATACCTCAGTAAATTATGTTTTTCAGAACAAATAACCGAAACCGGAGTCAACTCTTTTTGTAAAAAACCGAGTAGATACCGACACCGAGCAAAAATTTACTAACCTCCCACCACTAATGACAACTTCCATTTCAAGAAATAATATGCAAGGGTAAAGTCGAAATTACTGCCTATTTTCGGGATATAAACAATGAATACGAAGGATAACAGATATCGAGAAACGTTACGTGTCCCTTGCAGACCAATATTATCATTCAGTGGCATGATGTATATGGCTAAAAAAAATAGTCGACTATGAAAAATAATAGTAGACTATAGCACCTTACGATGGTTATTTAATTAATTGAATAGACGAGGCAGTCTAGTGTCTACAGACACAGTTTCTGAAACTCTGACATTGTCAACGTAAACTAAAAAAGTAACTGCTTTTTTTGCCACGCATTCGATTGATCATTCGCAGCAAATTGTAATTGCGCAAACGATGGTGCATGCGAGCGATGGTGTACCGTTAAAATGAAGGTCTGCATGGGAAAGATCAAAATAGAGAGTATATTTTCCGAGTTAGGTATTTCCACTGTAGTGCAAGCCTGTAGTAAACAATTGTGGTAGGTATAATGAGAAAGGAAATTCACTATAAAATTTCAATTTTCACGTCTGTGAAGAAAAAAGCCTTCCGACCTCATAAAATTGCATGTGAAACAAGAAATATTTTTCAATAGGCCTAAATGAATATTTTTTCAGATCAAATTTAGATAGGCGAACAAAAGATGGCAATACAGTACTGCATTTATGTGCTGAGCTTAATCAAACAGAATGTATGAAGCTTTTACTTCGCACCAAACCTGATCTTGCCAATCTAGAAAATTTAGCTGGTCACACTCCACTGGATATAGCAAAAGAGAAGAACAATCATGTCTGTATAGAATTGGTAAGTACTTACAAACCGTTGAATTGGATTTGAATCAACATTACGTGTACAGTCCCTGTAAAAGAAGTCTTCCAAATTACCCCAGTTGTTACATATGATTACATTATGCAGTCACTGTTTATCCGGTTCAATTAAGATCTCTGTGTCTATTTATAGAGGAACTTTTTCTTAATGGGCGGAGCTAATTAATGGGGTTTTCCAGCACTGGTCTGATAAAGCATAACACTTTTGAGATGTTGTTTATAACCTTTCTGAAAACTTTTATTTATCAAATGTTATTAAATATCTTTTTGAAATTTATTCTGTATTTTGTTATAATTTATTGGGAATGCATATATATCAATATATTCAATTAATTGTAATTTGTAACAAAAACAAAAAATCACATTAAAATAATCTTGGCATATAATGTTCAAATGGAGAAATATTCAAGTCTAATTACTGTGTAACATTCATTTTTGCATTTAACACTTCACGTGACATAACTGTAAAAATCGGCCAGCGCTATACACAAAATTTGTCATTCCCTTTTTTTTTGCTCAACTTTGGTAAAGCTAAATTTGAGCTTATACCATGGCCCGTCGTCTGTCTGTCCGTCTGTCCATCTGTCTGTCAACAATTGGATACAGCTCGGGCTAGAGGCCGTATTTATGAACCGATCTTGACGAAACTTCTTGGGTACCTTTGTTATGACCGTGGGACGAGAACGGGTGTTTTTGGGTGCGGTCTGAAATTCAAGATGGCTGCCAGCCAGCCACCATTTTGTACCGATGATGCAGAAATCTGTTTTTTTGTACAGAACTTCCATATGAAAGCTCTGATTTGAATAATTTTTTGTATGAATGTTTAGTACCATGGGATACATCACATATGATACAGGTTTTTTTCTTGTGCGTAAATTATGCAAATTAGACTAACTTTGATGTTTTTTGGTGTTACTTTCAGCACTGTGAGTGCAAATGCCAATACGGCTCGGGCTAGAGGTCGTATTTATGAACCGATCTTTACGAAACTCCTTGGGTACCTTTGTTATCACCGTGGGACGAGAACGAGTGTTTTTGAGTCCGGTCCGAAATTCAAGATGGCCGATGGCAGCCATTTTGTACAAAAATTGGTGCAATCAGATTTTTGCACAGAACTTCCATATGAAAGTGCTGATTTAAATAATTTTGTGTGTGAATGTTTAGTACCCTGGGATACATCACATATAATACGGGTTTTTTTTCTCGTGCAGAAATTATGCAAATTAGATGAATTTTGATTTTTTCAGTGCTACTTACACACAGTAAGTACACATGTCAATATGGCTCGGGCTAGAGTCTGTATTTATGAACCGATCTTCACGAAACGTCTTGGGTACCTTTGTTATCACCTTGGGACGAGAACAAGTGTTTCTGGGTGCGGTCCAAAATTCAAGATGGCTGCCAGTGGCCATTTTGTACCGAAATCAGGTCTAATCAGTTTTTTGTACACAACTTCTATACGGTTCAGGCTAGAGGCCGTATTTATGAACCGATCTTTACGAAACTTCTTGGGTACCTTTGTTATCACCGTGGGATGAGAACGAGTGTTTTTGGGTGTGGTCCGAAATTCAAGATGGCCACCAGCAGCCACTTTGTACCAAAATTTGTGTAATCAGTCTTTTGTACAGAACTTCTTATGAAAGTTCTGATTTGATTTAAATTTTATATGAATGTTTAGTAACATGGAATACATCACATATAGTTCAGGTTTTTTACTCGTGCAGAAATTATGCAAATTAGATGAACTTTGATTTATTCAGTGCTACTTATACACTGTAAGTACACATGTCAATACGGCTCGGGCTAGAGGCTGTATTTATGAACCGATCTTCACAAAACTTCTTGGGTGCCTTTGTTATCATCTTGGGACGAGAACGAGTGTTTCTGGGTGCGGTCCAAAATTCAAGATGGCTGCCAGTGGCCATTTTGTACCAAAATTAGGTTCAATCAGTTTTTTGTTGCATCTTCTACACAGCTCATATTTGTGAACTGATCTTCACGAAACTTCTTGGGTACCTTTGTTTTCACCTTGGGACAGGAATGAGTGTGTTTTGGGGTGCCTTTGTTATCACTGTGCTATGAGAACAAATATTTTGGGGTTCAGTCAGACCCACTCTGGGACTCAAAGATTTTTTTCTAGTTTAGCATCTGACTATCACCCACCTTTACAATACTTTACCTATACATTTGTTACAGGCAACGGTCAGTATTTATGTACAGACCGTTACAATACTTTATATGTACCTTTGTTATCAGGTCATTACCTAGATGTTTGTCATTGCTGTGTCACATACTATACATGTACATGTCTTTGTCTTGACAAGTTGAGCTACAGTGTCATTGACACTTTCATTTTTAGGTTTTTATCTTATTTTTTTACTTCCAAAGCATACCTTATGACTTCTGATTGAAACGAGTGCATAGCGTCCGTTTCAGTCAAGGGTCATAAGCTGTGTTTTGGAAGCAAAAAATATTTTGACAACTGCTGTCTTCTACTTTAACTAAGGTTAGATAAATGGTTTTAAGGTTAGATAAATGGTTTATTGGTCAACCCTTTACCCAACAGTTCAGCAGTACTGTCCAGATTATTGCACAAAAGCCTACATCTTTGCTTCTGAAATATAGCTTATGCTCCCTCCTTTGCAACTAGTCTGAGGGTCTGGGCTAGTTTCAGTTAGGCGTCATAAACTATATTTTGAAACAGAATCATGTAAAAAGTACTGTCCGGATCGATGCTTTTTGGCCGATTTGGTCCACGCTTTAAGTTTTGCGCTTTTCGACCCCGCACTTTTCGGCCTCGCCAGGTCTGGCGCTTTTCAACCTCAGGATGTTCGGATGGGTTAATATAATAATGTATAAAGAAAATAAATTAATTTTTATGATTTATTTCAAGTTATCGACTAAATATATTCAACACACTTTTACATCATTAACACAAAAAGGACTGACAACAAATCGAGATGCAATTGATCGCCTTCTATTTCAGTTATGACCTCTTATGATCTGCCCATATTAATACTGTCGAAAATAATTTTATTTACAATGTCCGGTTTCCGTTTTTGAATGCACTCAAATTGAATTGCATTCCGGTTACAGCATAATTATGCCGAAAAATAACTGTCTGTGGAACTAGAGGTGGTGTAGTAGGCCTATCTCTGCGATAGTGTGGGGGGAGAGGAGGGGGGCGTACATCTGTTATTTATGGGGGGCAGTAAACTTTAAACAATGAGGGTGTCGAAGCCCGCTCTCACTGGACGTCGACTCGGCATGTACATACGGCAATCTTAGGTGGAAAAGACAGTTATCCAGTATTAAGAAAACAACACTCGAACACATGGTCTCTCAGTGTGCTGCAAGACACGGGGCTGTAGAAATTGTTTTTTCTCATTTTTTGCAACTGTCTATTCAAAACACCGCTGGATGTTTTCCAATAAATTGTCGCAAAAAAAAAATTCAGGCTTTGTTGTTGTGGTATAAAATCTACAGAGAGTTAAATGGTGGGAATTCACCCCGAAATGAAGTCGTCCATGGGAGAAGTCGGCCAAAAATAAAGTCAGCATCTGAGGTAGGCAGTGACGAATGGGAGCAAAATGGAGGTGAGTGGAAAATCGCTCACCTCAAATCAAGTTTGTGAGAGTGAAAAATGTGAGGAGAGTGATTTTTTTTCAATGTTTATCTTCATTTTTTTAATATTGTTGAATTGTACATTCAAAGTGTATTTTTTTTTCTAAATTAAGTTAAGTTAATGTTATTGTTTGCCTGGGGTTCAGAATAATTGCAAACTTGAAATCTAGTGTTTGTTTATTAAATGTATTACCAGAATTCCTGAAATGAACTTTTATCTTGTAAAATCTGGATAATCTGAAGTGAACTATATATTATCGCATGTACAAAAATTTATTTCGCAAATTGACAAGCGTCCTTTGAAACGAATGTATGAATACAACTGAACACGGATGGAAACTTTGACGGTGAAAATATATGTAACCCACTAAAATTAGTTCTGGATTTTAAATGACAGATTATTAAAATCATGGAAAATGGATGCGTAAAATCCAAATCATGCACATTAATTCGTGTCACTGGTGAATTGAAGCGACAGGTGTCGCATGTGTAAATGAAAATAAGGAACGGGGCAACATTCCGCTTGTCTTTAACAAAACAAAATACGGAAGTATTAAAACGTTTCTCAGATCTCAGAATGACCACTATTTTTACCCGCGTCGCCAGCGGCAGAGCAGGTCTAGTAACCGTGCGACTCCGTCAGTCCATCCATCTGTCAGTCCGTCCATCCGTCAGTCCGTCCGAAACACTTCTTCCGTCAAACTTTTCTTGGCTTCTATGCAAGGGATTGATTTTATATTTGGTCTGCTGCTTCATAATGATGAGTTGTACCGTGTAAGCAATTTTCAGATCTGCAGTGCAGCCACTTCCTGTTTGCCGATACTTTGAAATTTTACTGTACCCACTGAACGTTGAAATTTTCCGTCAAGGTTTTCTCGGCTTCTATGCAAGGGATTGATTTTATATTTGGTCTGCTGCTTCATAACGATGAGTTGTATCGTGTAAGCAATTTTCAGATCTGCCGTGCAGCCACTTCCTCTTTGCCGATACTTTGAAATTTTACTGTACCCACTAAACATTGAAATTTTTTGTCAAACTTTTCTCGGCTTCCATGCAAGGGATTGATTTTATATTTCATCTGGAGCCTGATAATGATCAGTTGTAGCGTGTATGCAATTTTCAGATCTGCCATGTAGCCACTTCCTGTTTCCCGATTCAATTGCATGCAGCGACGCAGGTCCAGACCCGGCAGTGGTCTTGTTTTATATCTGAACATGCGTCTTCGTTTTCTGGCAGGAGTATGGTCTGGGCGAGGAGTTGTCAGTGTACAACCCTCTTACTGTTAGTTTGTTGTGTGTTGATGTATAAGAGAACTACTGTGTGTCATGTTCATAACGACGAAAAGGAAATTGTTTGGAATTAAATGCATCAAATTGTGAGTGATTAAAAATTTCCCAACATCAAAAATTAATTGATGTTTCTGTTGACGCAACTCAGTTGGATAAAAAACACCCAAGAACAGAGGCGAGCGATTATTTGCACACCTTGAACAATTTTTGCGTGAGCGATGGTGCGCGAGAGCTATTGCGCACCTTTCCCATGCATCACTGGGTAGGCCCCATAGTAGGTCCACGGAACAAATTGGCCCAGGGCTTTTTCGTAGTGCTAATATACATGTACACGGTTAACTTAAGTGACAGGCCGAATGTTAGAAATTGAATTTTTTTTCTCATTGTGTTGCAACTATTTGTTGAAAAACACCACACGAGCGTGGTCTTTTCCAATAAATAGATTCAAAATAATTTCAATATTTGTCGTAGTGCTAATAAAATTGTTAAATGGTAGGTCGAATGTTAGAAACAAAATTTTTTTTACATGTCGCAGTGCAAATGTAAAAGTATATAGATAACATAATTATAATTCATTTTAACCAGTTTCTGATGTTGGAAATTTCAAAAGAATAAACTTTATAGGAGTAATTTATGATTTGTCTATAATTATCACCAGTCAGTGTTTTCATTGCGATCAGAGGCTGTTTCAGAAACAATCAGTAGCTATTGTCGGCTCTTGTTTTACATCTTTGGAAGGATAATTAAAGGATTAGTTCGGATTAGGAAATGTTATGGCTACCAAATTTTATTGCTGCCGTGAGAACTCAATAATTGATCATGTTAAGTGTTGTGTTATATTCAGTCAGATGATATCTATACCCGACTGGTCTTCCACTGCATTTTTTCTTTTACCAAAAACATTTTTTGGGGGGTTGGGGCAGATTAACATTCTGCAACCTTCTTTTGGGTATTCTTTTTATATTTTGCCCTGCCAAGTTGAGTTTGAACATCACCTTGTAAAACCATGCTTTGGCACGTTACTGGGGGCGAGTTTGCAATGGGCCGGCTCGTTCTCTGCACACCTTGAAATCCAACATTACCCATTGAACGCTTATTTTTTTTATTGAGAAATGTTGTATATCATCCTCAGATTAGAGGGGATGTCGTCATTCGGAGTTGTTTTGCAACCCGCCCCCAAGTCCCACTGCCTAGTCTAACCACAGTCGTCTGGAGACCTGATTAATATCACATCACCCCCAATGTCACACTCCCTCCCCCCTTTTAAATGCCCCCCCCCCCCCCCCACACACACACACACACGCACACTTCCAAAATGAATAACACACAGATCTGTGTATTATATGTTTCGGGGAAGGGGTGCAGAAAGAATGAGGTGTTTTGAGGTAGGGGTGATTTAGATCAGGTTTCCAGATGCCTGTGGTCTAATAACTCTGGCAATTTGGCCCGTTTAGTGGGTAACGAAACTATGTTGTTCTCAACCTGTTGAGTCAGCGTCAGCTGTCCTTCACGTGAATACATGGAAAATTGTGTAAAGTTCTTTTTCATTGCCCTTAATATGTCTGCCACTGCAGAATAAAAAAGGTGTGTATTTGAATGACTCTTTTCGAAAGGTTCTTCAACCTGTTACAAATGAGATTTTTTTATTATTTCCATTTTTGGCGTTACTTTGCTAATATTAGTCGGATTGTAAAAATTCAAGGACGAAATCGCACTGATTTTCACTCAATATATTCAAAACGAATCACATTTTTAAAATTTCCCTATGATATTAAAAATAGTATTTGCCCGACTGGTTGGGAAAATGTGCTAATTGGTATCCAAAAATTACAGGATCAAAGAAGCACCGACATCGACAAAAAGTAACGAGAAGGTCTTCACAAATATTCATACGAGATCGAAACTGCCCTCAAAAGTAATTTCGTACGATATTTCAAAATGAATTTTAACGATTTTATTTTTATTTGTGTAGTTTGGGAGCGATGCTCTTTTTTCCCTAATTATTAACGGCCGTTTTGCAGAGAATTGATGTTTAGACGTTCTATTTTGGGTCGGAAGCATGACCTTGTCACAACAATGGAAAACACTTTGTGCTAATTATAACCGATAGTACGTCTTATTGAAGTCACGTGGTTGGGTTTTGATACCCCACCTCATAGAGCAGTTAGTGGGGAGTCAATTGGCAGTGTTTTACAGGGAGCGTACACGTAATGATATCAGCTTCTGTTGAAAAGGTTGTCCTTAGCACCTGAGGTGTCTAGTGTGCTATATAATTTGCCAAATCGCCATTTCCATTGTGTAGGACCATCAATGATATCCTATCAACACCAAGAGTATCGTTCTTTGAATAGTTTTTCCTTGGGAGATCCAAACTTTGTGTCCCAATTTTGGGGGGGGGGGGAGTTGAATTGACCAATCTGGTAAAATGTGTTGCTTAATAATGGGATTTTTGGTAATAAAATGACAACTTATCATTAATTCTTTACCCAATGAATCGGCCATATCCGCCTGCGTAATATGCAAATTCAGCAGCTGAAAAAAAAAAAAATTCAACAAAACCATATCATGTGACCCCTTTTTGGAACGAGCTCATCGAGCTCGTTCTAATGAGGGGTCACATTATATGGTATTGTTGAAATTATTTGAACAATTTTAAAAAATGGTATTTAAAATAATAAATTTTGATATCGTCTGCATTGGGTAAAGGGTTAAACTGCAAGATTTGACATGAAATATCACAAAACTGTGACTGTTTCTGTGAGGGAAAAACAGTTCAGCTCTCTTACAAAGTGCATGATCTCTCCTGTAACAATTTAGAATAGGTGCTAAATAAGGGGCGACCCTGTCTTGCTGTCTGCGAGAATGTCACACTTCCACAGGAAGGGAAAAAAAGTTGCTATATTGCTTGAAACAGCAAACTAAAGGCAATACATCATTGACGTACAGCCAGTACATCTTAGTACACAACGTCCCTGTGCCCCAGCATGGGGAATTGGGATTGAGTGACCTACCCAAGAACACAACACAGGTATCTCTGCTCAGAATTGTGCAGTCAACATTTCGGTTTAAAGTCCAATGCTCTTACCACTGATTCACCACGCTTCCTGTACAAGGCATTCTTTTACGTGCACCAGGCATTCTGCATAAACATATCAATATTAGTTTGTCGAGATGTTGAAAATTTCCAACCTGCTACCAAGTCTGGAAATAAGCGGACTGTCATCTGCAGAATGAGGTTCCCAGAGGGTGAATTTGTTGATGCTATTAGTACACCACACAGCAGGGTAGCATTGCTAAATTTACCTTCTGTGAACCTCAATCTGAATCACAGTCTCAGGCCTATGGGTTAGCATCAGAAAAGTCCTCCTGTGGGGACCTCATTCTGCAATTGACAGATTGCTTATTTCCAGGCTTGCCTGCATCCAAATAGTGTCTGCCATGTATTAGCAATTTCCTTACAGTAATGCATGGTGTTGGCATTTTTATGAATAGCCTGTGAATGAATATACCTAATCTTTTGCATTATAGTATTATACACATCCTATTTCGTCCCATAGTTCAAAATGCTATAATCATATCGTTCTTATCAAATTGACTATTATATTACTCACAAAATATTTCCTTCTAGGACAAATATAGGTGTAATTGTGATTTGCTGTTGAAAAAAAATCAGATTTGCCCATATTTTTGTTTTCAAAGCTCCATTCTTTGTGTTTTAATTTTACCCAAAAATTCATTAAGGCCAAAAAAAAAAAAATGTTTTGGTTCTCGGGCACTGCTGCGTTGGAAAAATACCCCCCCCCACTTTATGGAGGTTCGAGATTTTCCCCAAAGTAAACAATGCACCGGCGATCTCAGACATTCATTGCAGTATAACAAAAATAGGTAAAACGAACAGTAAAAACCTTCCCGACTTGCTATAACACGCCATATACGATTACTTTAATATGTCGATGCACAACTGAACTTTATCTATACCGATATTTATATAAAGGTTCAAACAAGTTGGACTTAGCATAAACAAACAATGCAACTTCCCCCCCCCCCCTCCCCACCTCCCAGACTTGCTAGGGTTAGGGGCCCCGGACATACTAGGCCGACCCGATGGGAGAAAACTTAGAATTTTATGTTTAAAAGAAGCCATTTCATTGCATCTAGAGACGGAATTGGCGATTCATTCACATCCACACGAAAGGGGGCCCCGGTTGGCTTCCTTATGCATTGAAACATCTATTAAATGGTCTATCAATAACGTTACAACACATTATTTTACCACAAGGGCGAATCCAGTCATCAGCACACTTGATATGCACCTCCCCCCCCCCCCCCCCCCCACTCCTATTTTCTCCTGGAGATGGGTTGTGCATTGTGGATATCTGCGTGGATATCTGTGTCGGGTGCGAGGTAATTGCATCTTTTGGTATAAAATTTCAAAATTTGGTTGACAATACATTCCGGCAAACTTGGGCCTAGGTGCAGCACACCCCCCCCCCCACCCCGGCCCTCACAGCTTTTAGTAAATTCCTTCATCCGCCACTGAACCAACACTGTTCGAAGCGGTATTGGGACGTAAAACAGCTCATCAAAAGTGTATTTTTGTACTGTTGAAAGGTAACTAATGTAAGGGAGGTAATCAAATTAGCTATCGAAGAACTCTTTTTTTTCATGCAGTGGAAATTGCTGATAGTGCTTACGCCTAATGTGACCCTCCCCCCCATATGTCTAACCAAATTTAATTTTCTTCGTTCCATGGCTGATTTTAAATAATTTTTAGTGATCTCAGACTTTGATATCATGAACTTTTTTTAAAGCCTTTATATAGATCATGCTGGCCACCATTTTAGTGTCATTAAGCTGACAAGTCACAACAACAGAACAAACTTTTTCACCTTGATTGAAGTTTAAGATGCCAGTATTGCAGTCTCTCTGGTGGATTGCTGGTTTGGGGTTCCAGCCTTAAAACGTCCCCCGCGCAGTCACTTAACTGTGACTTAGTTTATTCTTTTTCAAACAGAAATGTATCTTGTCTGTCTTAAAATAAAATTCCAAAGGTCCATTGTGGGTATTGTGAGGCTGGCGTAATCAGCCGGTTTCATTAATATCCATATTTGTATGGTTTTATTGAGAAACCTCTATTAGAAATTGAAGTCTGAGGGAGACTTTGTTAAGATAATCTTCCAAGGTGTTTTATAGCAGTTTTGTTGGGAAAAGGGTGAACAGGGGAGATTTCTAATAAGCTACCACAGAAATTAAGGTGGAAACTATTTATTTGCTATATCTGTGAATAATACTGAATTCCCAGTCTCTTGAATCCATGCTCAGAGGTCAAAGGTTTTAAAATGAGGACCATTTGTTCTTTTCAATTCAGAGAGGGGCAAACACACAACAAGTTAAATATATGTTAAAAAATATTTGGAGCAAAAATTGATGACATAATAAAATTTGAATGCTGTTTTTCTGCATAGCAATCTGTGTTCACACTATCGGTGCAAATGGTACCATTTGCTCTAAAAAAATTTGTTTGGCACCAAAAATATAGCATTTGGCACCAAAAATAAACTTTTGGTAAGTCTCAAAGGCTTTGTGGTTTATTATCCCCTGCAAGGAAGAGATATAGCGAAGACCACCATCCATCTGTCCATCCATCCATCCGTCCATCCATCTCTTCAGCCAGCCAGCCAGCCAGCCAGCCAGCCATCCGTCTGCCAAACTTTGTTTATGGTATATCTTGAACAATAGTTAATGGATTTCAAATCATTTTGGTATATATCTCTACAGCAACAATATCTACGTCAAGTTCGATGACCATCTATTGAAAAGTATGGGAGTTATGGCCTTTGTTATAAAAGTATCCTGTAAAACTTGTTTATGGCATAACCTGAACAATAGTTAACAGATTTCAATTCTTTTCAGTTTATCTCTCTATAGTAACAATGTCTATATCAAGTTTGATGACCACCAACATCCGAGGAAAACTATGCGAGTTATTGCCCTTTGTTTAAAAAATATCATGTAATGCTTGTTTATGGCATAACTTTAACAATAATAACTGGATTTCAATTGTTTTTGGTTTATTTCTCTACAGCAACAATGTCTACATCAAGTTTGATGACCAGCAATATCTGATGAACATTAAGGGAGTTATTGCCCTTTTTTTTAAACATATAACATAAGAAATTTGGATATTGTGTGAGTTGAGTTAAGGGTTAATTGGAAGTAATCCAATCTTCACTGCCTGTACTGATATGTTAAATTTTCTGTGATAAAACATCATTCATGTAAATTTTTATGGGGCCTGATTGTGATTGGTTTCGAATATATTTCTCTGCAGGAGCATTGGAATCACTTTGCAATGCTTTTCTTGTTATTTCAGTGCCTTGTTTTGATAAAACCTCTATCTGACAACACAGGCGAGACAGAATTCACAGGTGTTTAACCTTTAAAGGCCTGGACATTTGTCCTGAATTCACACCTGACCAAAGCCTGTACACATCCAGTAGCTTAACAGTGATTTCTAGTCAAGTATTGGCTGCCTTAACAGGCAGCGAAGACTTGACTAGAAACCACTACCTATGTAATTTGTTTACTGACAGCAGGACCTACTCATGATGGCATGTTAAATACACCTGTCCTGAATTTGTATAAGTCTGAAACAGACCTTTAAGGGTTAAGTAATCTGTTGGTAACACGTATAATCATGGCTCTTTGTTGTGGGTCAACTGAATTTACATTATATTATTTATCCATTCATGTATTTATTTTGTTTAAGTTTTTTGTTATCTATATTTTTTATCATTTGCAGGTTTTTTTTGCAACTAAATTTTTTAAAGAGCTAGGTAATACTAAATTAAAATTTCATACTTTGAGTGTAACAAGGCATAATCTGCAAACCATGTATCGCCCTTTGAGTGTAACAATGCTTGCAGATGGCACCTTGTTGCACTCAAAGGGCGATACATGGTTAATTTGTTCTCATTTACAATCAAATTCCATTTGGCGCAAAAGTCTTTAGTTGATGCCAAAAAATTCATTTGACCCTATTTTTTAATAGTCTTAGGTTTAAGTTACTGCAGCACTATTTCGAAAATACTGATGTGTAGTTTTGTTAAATTTTAGCTGAAGGCTTCTATTTCTGGAAAGAAGGATGTTTTTCATCATGTCAATATTGACTGGGACCTAATTCAGGTATGTTATAGTTGTAAAGGTAGCATAAACATATAACTCCCTATTGGTTTAAATCAGATGTATAACAGGGGCTAGGAATGCTGCAACATAAAAAGAAAACATTTTGGTGAGAGTTTGGGTGGAGAAAGATCAAAGACAAGAAAAATTGGGGGAAACTGTGTTATTTTCACTACCTGATAAATCCCCCAAACAGCCATTGGTGCATATGTTGATGTTGCACACTAATTGGAAATCTGATATCAAGAGAGGTGGCTGAAGATGAGTGAGAGAGTTAATGGACAATTGTTGAATGCAGAACACAGATCTAGAAAGGGAGATGGATCATGGAAAGAAATTCATCAAGGAGAGTAATGGAAGATTGTAATTATTACTGA
The DNA here is from genome assembly GCA_031216915.1 of Pictodentalium vernedei. Taxonomy (NCBI): domain Eukaryota; kingdom Metazoa; phylum Mollusca; class Scaphopoda; order Dentaliida; family Dentaliidae; genus Pictodentalium; species Pictodentalium vernedei. The sequence continues at coordinate 174,375,366 of CM062291.1, read as the reverse complement.
AGGCAGGAGTCCGAGCACAAAAATGAGCAGTCTGTCAACCCTTTTCCTAACATGAAAGACAAACAACATTTGAAAATAGAATTCTTGATTAACCAATTTTTTTCATTTTTTTGGAGTCAAAAACATAGCTTATGACACCTCATTGGAACACTCATTGGAGCTCATTCCAGTGAGGGGTAATAAGCTATGTTTTTGAGACAGAAAATTAAAAAAATAATAAAAATCGAATGGTGATTTTTGTGAATAGCACTGGTCAGTTTTGGCGCGTTACATTGGATAAAGGGTTAATATGTATATAAATTTCAAGTAAACATTCAGTGCAGAGCAGGAGTATTCTGTTTGTTTCCTGAGTGATACTAAGTGCTTCTTATCCAGTGCTGAAGTGAAGAAACCTGCATCAATAAATCTTTAATAAATCATTTGGTAGGATGTCAAGTTTAGCCAATCATACCTTTGTGGCCCACTTTAGAGGATATCCACCCAGGCATTGGTTCCTGGTCCCATTCTACCAATAAAGCAAAACTTGTTTACCACAGTGAACAAGCACTGCTCCACTTCCCTGGGTTCCCATGGAGAGGGTAGAGGAAAAGCAATGATAATTATACCCCCCGCAAACAAAGTTTAGGGGGTATATAGGAATCACCCTGTCCGTCTGTCCATCTGTCCATCCATCCATCCGTCCATCTGTCTGTCCGTCTGTCTGTCCATCATTGTAAGCGCAACTCCTCCTAAACTGTTTGAAGAATTTTCATGAAACTTTACACAATGGAAGAACTGCATATGCAGATGTGCATGAAGCAATATAATTCCGTTCTGACATTTCCAAGGGGAGATAATCTAACTTATACATTTCAGCCATCCTTGTAAGCGCAACTCCTCCTAAACCGTTTGAAGAATTTTCATGAAACTTTACACTATGGAAGAACTCCATATGCAGATGTGCATGAAGCAATATAATTCTGTTCTGACATTTCCAAGGGGAGATAATCTAACTTATACATTTCAGCCATCCTTGTAAGCACAACTTCTCCTAAAACGTTTGAAGAATTTTCATGAAACTTTGCACAATGGAAGAACTCCATATGCAGATGTGCATGAAGCAATATAATTCCGTTCTGACATTTCCAAGGGGAGATAATCTAACTTATACATTTCAGCTGCGGGGGGTATCACTTTGTGAGCTTGCTCACAGTACCTCTAGTTTTGAGAGGTTTTGATATTTCAGACTCCTTGTTATCCCCCCAACCTCCAAAGGATGATTTGGGGGTACCTAGTGGAGACTTCTGTCCACATGTCCATCTGTCTGTTTGCGTCTGTCTGTATGAACATTTTGGATTGTAATTTCAAAGCCATTAGTCGGATCTGGATCTCCTTTGGTGTGCTGATAGACCTACATAGGGTAACGGATATGCACAGGTTCCATCCAATAATTTTCCCAGAGTTATGGCCCTTTTCCTCTCTTTCAACTTAGAAAATTTTTCTCGACCTCTGTATTGCATTCACTGCATGTTGGATTTGAAAACCACTTATTTGATCAAATCATAATTTTAGGGGTTACTTTTGGAGACTAGAGACAATGCTTCTTTTCGATTTTGGTCCTTCTACTTCTAGCCAATACACTATGGCTGCCATGGCTTTATGACACCATCGGTGGGGGGGGGGGGGGGGGGGGATATACATGCCATGCTTCACATTGCTCTTGTTCCAGTCACTGAGAGAGGATGAATACCTCAACGCAAAGTTAAAATGCAAACAAGGGCAGAGGACTATTTGTGATCATAGAATGAGGCAATATGAGGGTCAAGGGCCATAACTCTTGAAAAAAAATGATCAGACTGCAACCTGGTTAATTCCTGGACATCTAGGCAACAATACTATTAATGAATGAAACATAGATTTTAAAGGCAAATATGGCATTTGATGGTCTGTTTATTTTTTTTGCGTGATCCTGTTTTGTGTTGAAGCATTTTATTGGGTCGAAGTAGGATTCCATTGGCTCATGCTAATCCCTGTGTCATCAATGCGAATATCCGTTGCTGTGTAAAGATCAATAAGATGCTTTTTTACATGGTATAGGCCAGTTTCCATGCATGGTTTTTCTAGCACAGTTTTCAGTGTATTCTGTGAGATAACATGGAATACAGACATCCATCATGGTTTAATAGCTGAACTTCCTTTCACTGCATCAGTTACTACAATGTTGAGAGCATTCCATCACAAACATAGATCATCAACCAAGACTTTACTTTAAATCACTTATAAGCTACTAGACCTGCAGGTTGTAGTGTATTAGATAAAGTGGAGCCCACTTAATTGTATATCTCCTAATTGAATAACCCTGTTAATTGAATATAATTTCCAAACTCCAAACCATTTACCATACTTTCAGAACAAATTTGACATGTTAAATGAATATGAGTTATAGAGCAAACTCCTGTTAATTGAATAAAAAAATTCTGTAATATGTCGAGAAATTATCCTGACAGTTTCCAAATACCCAATTTTTAGAGACCTATTTTACATAAGTGCATCTAATATAGGCATTTATTCTATTATATCTTGTTTGACAGAGCTCCATGAGCTCTGTCAAACAAGATATAATAGAATAAATGCTCAATTTATCTCTAAAATATTAGGAAAGTGACCAAATCCCTATTAATTGAATACTCCTGTTAATTGAATAATGCTCACTGGCAAAGTGGCTATTTAATTAACAGGGTTTCGCTGTATCTGTAGAGTTGTCATGTCATTTGAGGATAAAATGAAGAACATATTATCTTCCATCTATGTTTTTTATCTGCAGAAATAGATGGTCTTGAACCGGATGGTTAGCAAATTACAATTCCGATTTATCTTGGTTGTTTTTTTTTGTTTTTAGGAGGACCATCTTTATGATTTTATGGACAGTGATGATGATCTGGATGTAAGTATATATAACTTGAAATCATATGCAAGTAAGATATGGGCCACCCCTGGCTTGTGGAAATCTTGAAAACTTCTTGAATTTGAAAAAGATATGTTCCAAGGCCCATGCAACTGCTTGAATATTGTGGTAGTGTTTGAACCTTCATGAAATCTCTTTGAATTTCACCCTTATTTATTGTAGTTGACACTGTTTTGTATAAAGTTACAATGAAATATCAACAAAAGCTACTTTAATGAATTGTTTATTGATTTGATGGTAACTAGGAGAGGGATGATAAGATTATTCCACAGGTAGAAAACTGGAGTTTACTTTTTCATTGTGTGGGTACTTGATACTCTATTAACTGATCAAGAACCTTATATTTTTCATTGACAGAATTAGATCATCAATATCTGTTTTGTTACAATTTATTGGAGTGTGCATAGTGGCACTTGCCAATAACTTTTTACAAAACAAATCAATATTATGAAAGTATCTTTTGCTTCCAGCAGAATTTAAAATGGGAGTTGACAGTTCAAGAACTTGAACATGGTGCCTGTGCTTTTTATTAACTCTTTCAATACGAGAGGCTGCTTTTCCAGTCCAGGAACATGATATGTCATAATTTCATTAAGCAGAATGGCTGCTAAGTGAATGTGTGGGATAGAACAATTAATATTTTAAAGGTGCAGCCTGAAGGCTGTACATTGAAAATATTAATTGCTTTACCCCTGAATGATGGATATGGACTCTTCCAATTTCTGCCATTTAACTGGCATGGAAGATTCCACCAGTATTCGAAGGGTTAATGCACAACTTTGGACATCTGTCAGTGTACCTTGCAACTATTTATATTTCTTAGAAACCAATAACATATGTAAGAGAAATTAGATTGAAAATGTTAAAAAATTTATAGTAATTTATATATTTTTTATACTTACCAATGACCCAGACATAGCTGGTGCTAACTCTTAAAATATAGGGCCAAACACAAATTTTGCCCCCCAATCCCCAAAATTTGCATCTAAAACTAAAGAAAACATGTCCTGAAAGGCCCTCCACACTTCGCCCCTACTGCGCATGCGCAGTGTCAAGGACGTTCCGAAATTGGCGCCATTTATCATTCTAATAACCAGTGCCTGGTAAGCGCTATGTACTCAGCGGGGAGGCAAGAGTTCCCAACTCCTGGGAGGTCCATCCCCGTCTGGGTCATTGGTAAGTATAAAAAATATATAAATTACTATAAATTTTTTAACATTTTTATACTGTACCAATGACCCAGACATAGCTGAATAGTAAAAAGGCTGGAGGGCCAAGGACATAGAGCAAAATGGAATACGCTCAATAAAATAAAATAGAGTCATCCCCTGTAGGGAAAAGAAGTAATAGGCCTTACATGTATCTTTCTTATTTATGATAAATTAGAAAGATACAACACCTTCCAAAAATTGAGCTTCATACATCCATATACTCTATTAATATCCAATAATCCATATACTAATAATTTTTAAAGTAAGCCAATAATAAAGTAAGTCTAGAGAATAGAGACTCTTATACTTCTAAAAGTGTCTGAGAATTGCATAATCATGTCCGTTGACATATGCAATATTCAAAAGCTATACTTTAAAAACTAAGACTTGAATGAATTTTATAAACTTAAACTTCTCACTAAACAACCATCCCAATAACAGCTCAGAATTACTAACTCCGGAGGAGGTATCCCCTTGTTTTCATAGTAAAAACAGGTGACCCAAGGGAACACCCTCCCCTTCCCCCTTTTTCTTGCCGTGGGTCAAATAGCCCAGAGCGAAGAGGGCAGCCGAACGGAGACACTGCCGAAACAGACAGCCTACCTAGCTATAGTAGCAACTGTTAAGTGAATGACATTCTGAGCAGTAGATAATAGACCTAACAATAGAGGCCTCCAGAAATGGACTCGATATTTCTGAGATAAAATTCCTGAATGTGGATGGCTGAGCGCAATGAGCAGCCTTCAAAAATCTATAATAGCAACACTATTAATGTAAGCCCAAGAAGTAGAAGAACTCTTACTTCATGAGCCGAAATCTTAAGCACAACTGCTAAGTCAATGATATACCATAAGCAGTACGCTAGTTAATAGAATCCATTAACAATAAAATGGAGCGTAACGTCCTTCTACTAGACATCAAAGACAGAAGAAGCTTACGCCCTTGTAATAAACAGATATCTGTTTATAAATACATAAACTGTACCCGGAAAGAGTAAAGGCCTATGCCCATACGAAGACGGAAGGACCTTAAAATAATAGGTTCCGGATAATAGGAGCCTAACTCTTATGCAACAATCCAACCTAAATAGTAACGGAAGTATTGATTCCGAAACTATGAAAGTGAAAATCATCCATCGATAGTGCATGAAACTCACTGACTCTACAGTAAAAGAGAAACCAACAGAATTACTGTCTAAAAGGTCAGAATTTGAAAACTACTGTTTCCAGAGGCTCAAATGATTACTTAGCTAAATAAGAACCGAAGTTAAAATCCGTATAGGAATTTAATCTAAAGATTCTAAGTCTATTTATCAAAAAGTTACTAACTGACTTAGATAAAGAGACAAAAGACTCAATTGTAAACTATCGTAGAGTGCATAGGTATGAGGTAACATAAACCTATAACCTAAATAATAACAGGCTGCAGTAGATCTTGTGAAACAAGTATACTAAAAAATAGCAATGAGTAGTATGGAGGGATCAACAATATGAACATAATGATCCCTACACCACGACGGAAGAGCCTCCACTTTAGTCGCATAGAATAGCGAAGAAGTTAAAAAATTTATAGTAATTTATATATTTTTTATACTTACCAATGACCCAGACATAGCTGGTGCTAACTCTTAAAATATAGGGCCAAACACAAATTTTGCCCCCCAATCCCCAAAATTTGCATCTAAAACTAAAGAAAACATGTCCTGAGAGGCCCTCCACACTTCGCCCCCACTGCGCATGCGCAGTGTCAAGGACGTTCCGAAATTGGCGCCATTTATCATTCTAATAACCAGTGCCTGGTAAGCGCTATGTACTCAGCGGGGAGGCAAGAGTTCACAACTCCTGGGAGGGCCATCCCCGTCTGGGTCATTGGTAAGTATAAAAAATATATAAATTACTATAAATTTTTTAACATTTTTATACTGTACCAATGACCCAGACATAGCTGAATAGTAAAAAGGCTGGAGGGCCAAGGACATAGAGCAAAATGGAATACGCTCAATAAAATAAAATAGAGTCATCCCCTGTAGGGAAAAGAAGTAATAGGCCTTACATGTATCTTTCTTATTTATGATAAATTAGAAAGATACAACACCTTCCAAAAATTGAGCTTCATATATCCATGTACTCTATTAATATCCAATAATCCTTATACTAATAATTTTTAAAGTAAGCCAATAATAAAGTAAGTCTAGAGAATAGAGACTCTTATACTCCTAAAAGTGTGTGAGAATTGCATAATCATGTCCGTTGACATATGCAATATTCAAAAGCTATACTTTAAAAACTAAGACTTGAATGAATTTTATAAACTTAAACTTCTCACTAAACAACCATCCCAATAACAGCTCAGAATTACTAACTCCGGAGGAGGTATCCCCTTGTTTTCATAGTAAAAACAGGTGACCCAAGGGAACACCCTCCCCCCCCCCCCTTTTTCTTGCCCTGGGTCAAATAGCCCAGAGCGAAGAGGGCAGCCGAACGGAGACACTGCCGAAACAGACAGCCTACCTAGCTATAGTAGCAACTGTTAAGTGAATGACATTCTGAGCAGTAGATAATAGACCTAACAATAGAGGCCTCCAGAAATGGACTCGATATTTCTGAGATAAAATTCATGAATGGATGGCTGAGCGCAATGAGCAGCCTTCAAAAATCTATAATAGCAACACTATTAATGTAAGCCCAAGAAGTAGAAGAACTCTTACTTCATGAGCCGAAATCTTAAGCACAACTGCTAAGCCAATGATATACCATAAGCAGTACGCTAGTTAATAGAATCCATTAACAATAAAATGGAGCGTAACGTCCTTCTACTAGACATCAAAGACAGAAGAAGCTTACGCCCTTGTAATAAACAGATATCTGTTTATAAATACATAAACTGTACCCGGAAAGAGTAAAGGCCTATGCCCATACGAAGACGGAAGGACCTTAAAATAGGTTCCGGATAATAGGAGCCTAACTCTTATGCAACAATCCAACCTAAATAGTAACGGAAGTATTGATTCCGAAACTATGAAAGTGAAAATCATCCATCGATAGTGCATGAAACTCACTGACTCTACAGTAAAAGAGAAACCAACAGAATTACTGTCTAAAAGGTCAGAATTTGAAAACTACTGTTTCCAGAGGCTCAAATGATTACTTAGCTAAATAAGAACCTGAAGTTAAAATCCGTATAGGAATTTAATCTAAAGATTCTAAGTCTATTTATCAAAAAGTTACTAACTGACTTAGATAAAGAGACAAAAGACTCAATTGTAAACTATCGTAGAGTGCATAGGTATGAGGTAACATAAACCTATAACCTAAATAACAACAGGCTGCAGTAGATCTTGTGAAACAAGTATACTAAAAAATAGCAATGAGTAGTATGGAGGGATCAACCATAAGAACATAATGATCCCTACACCACGACGGAAGAGCCTCCACTTTAGTCGCATAGAATAGCGAAGAAGAGGATCTCCTATAGTAAGAAATCGCGTCCAAAGCTCGTCCAGTACAGTGCTTACAATGCAATACGGACCACACAACGGAATACATGAAGGTTGCGACCTTGCTGGTTGTGATAAAGATGACACGATTTACCCAGTGAAAAAAGATCCTCACATAGAGGAAGATTTCACGTTAAGATCCACAGTAGACAAGAGAGTAAATTACTCATGATCTCTGTGAAGATAGAGATGCTATCAACAGAAATGTATTGTGGTTGTTTATCTTAGCAATACCTGCTAAAAACAACAGCGCCGGAGGATACGCGTATCCTATCATTCTGTCCTATAGATCAATAGAGCGTTAACAGTATTAGCTCAGAGATCTGGACAAGCCAACACATACGTCTGCAATTGATTAGCCAGCTGTGTCATAAATAAAACATCATTGGGCGCTCCCATAGATAGCAAATCTGATTGAATACTTGTTTGTTGAGAGTCCATTCTGACAGCAACAAGCGACCCGTAAGAGAACGGGAGTGCGATAAAACAATCAGACGACCCAGAATATGACGGACCAAAACTGAACTTGGTGTACTATAACCAACAGACGGATTCTTTCCATTAAATTGAATAACGGAAACGAAAGAGTGCCTCCCTGGTTCCGGAGATACGCCACTACTGTCGAATTAAAGGACAGGAATTTGGGCATGCGTTTCTGAATAATGTTCATGCAATGACATAAAGCAAGCCTAAAAAACATTATTCCGCGGAAGTTAACTGATAGCTAAAAGACTGTGGAACCCAAAGACCCTGGCACTTCGAATCCGTAGGGATCAGTATATATCCCAATCTGTTTGACTGGCAACCGTCATAACAGCCACACTCGGGTCCGGCAACTGCGGCGGCACTCTCTGAGTCAACCACCGAATGTTTGCCCCAGTCTGAATCTCTTGTAACACTAGATAGACAAGAGAATGTATAAATCAAGCAATTCATGGATTGCCGGAAAGTTGCCGTCGAAGAGAAGCTCCTCCGAGAACGAAGCGACTCTGAGAGAGTTCTTAACCTACTATCCACGCGTGGATGTAGCTAGGGCTGCATCACGTCTAACCAACTCCAATCAGCCACTGAAGGGCGGAGTTATACGTGAACAAACTACTGCCCTCAAAAGAAATTACATTGAGAATAATATCCCGTAAATCTTTTGAAGACGTAATGATAACGCCTCAGTAAGGCGGATTACGTATAATAAAGCGTCTAAGTTAAGTCTACTATACATAATGTCGTTCCCAACATTGAAATTGGAAAAGACATAAACGGTGAAAAAGAATATATGCAGTCTTTAATCACACCGTCTAGACGCAAATGAACTCTCGGTATGCCCTGCTCTGCCAAAATAAACTATATGTAAAAAAGATAAAATGGCAGAAATGAGCCACGCGGACAAGAAACTAAACTATCATGCTTAGTAGCAGGCTTGTATATATATATAAATATATAGCGTCGAAAAATAAAACACATGTTGTAATGACAATATTGGACTGCGTCGGTAAGTCAGGGACAAAGTCCCTGTACCGATCGAAAAATCCGAGTCCAATGACGCTATAAGTCTCTTATCCAAGATCGCAGCAATGAAGTCCGAAAAATAATCACTGGAAGAAATGCCAGAAGATATGAAAGGCATCTTCCGATACTACTAAAGGGAAAACTCGAAATCTTTCGAATCCCTTTAGCCATCCTGTCGGACCCTATAAAGCGTTCGGTCGTCCGTAGCTTGATGCAACCGCGGACCGCACCGACCCAGCGCCGTCGGATAATTCCTGATTCGACCGAGAAACCGTCAATTGCTGGGATGCTGCGAAACAACTGTGCTAACTCGGATAGCACGTCCGTCACTGAGGCCTGAGGAGCAGCGGTCTTACGATGCATTGCCGCAGGAAGCTCCGCGATCGTTACCCCGTGCATACTTCCAATATGCGAGCGAACGGAGTGTATAGGCCTCGTGTCCCTTGGCTACCGGATGGCGCGACCTATTCGCTGTGGAATCACTGAATGCCGAAACTGATCGGATACTCGAGGTCACGTAGCCAAAGTGCGGTCGTGTGCCCTGCTGTGAGGATGAGGAAGCATTAAAGACAGTCTCTCGGACTGTCAATATAACGGAGCGTCCCGAGCAACGGACATATGTTCCGAATGTAAAATATCTGAACCACAACATGCGGTCCCCTATGTTGTTGGCTTCCTCCGATCTGTCCTCAATCTGCCGTCACTGGGTGAGTACTAAAGTAATTAAAGTGCTCGCATCACCCAAATCTCCTTCCTAGACCGCAACGGACGAACCCGGCAGCCGAACCATTCGATGAATGTACGCTACACCGGGTGAGCTAGCGAATGTCACTCCGTAAGCGATAGACATATTCCATGAGCACTTATTGCCGCTAACTCTTCATTAACTATGACGACAGAGGCACACTTTTGAAAGACATCTCCATAACTCTTCGAACAAGAAACCAGAAATGCTTGGATAGCAAGCATAAAATAATAATATATATAGCGTCGTTCAATAATTCGAAAGTTTGTGTGACATTATTGGACTATGTCGGAACTGAGGGACGATGTCCCTGAACCGAACCAAAAATTTCTAAGTCCACCGACGCTATCAGTTTCTTATCCGGCATCGCAGCATATGTTGTTCCGAAAGGGAAAGCTTGAAATCCACCGAATCCCTTTCGGTATCCCGTCGGACCGGATGAAACTTTCGGACGTCCGTACCCGCTTCCGCGGAGCGTCCCGACCCAGCATCGTCGGATAAAATATATGCGACAGATTCAGTTGATGCTGGGATGCTGCGATAAACTGTGCTATTAAGGAAAGCACGTCCGTTCCCGAGGCCTGTGCAGTAGCGGACTTACGATGCATTGCCGCTGGAAGCTCCTTGTACGTTGACTCCCGCATACTTCCTATGCGAACGTCCGGAGTCTGCAGGCCTCGAGTCCCCGGCTACCGACCCAGCGCTGTCGGATAAATCTCGATCCGACACCGTTTCTGTCGGCTGCTGGGATGCTGCGATAAGCTGTGCTATGTGCACAAGAATGTCCGGCGTCGAGACCTGCGGAGGCGCAGTCTATCGCTGCTTCACCGAGGGCAGCTCCGCATCAGATGGCTCCCGCATACTTTTCCTATGCGAACGTCCGGAGTCCATCGGTCTCGAATCCCTGGCTGCCGGATGGTGTGACCTGGTCGCCGAAGAATCCTTGATCGGCGAAGCTGGTAATATATCGGCGATCACGCAGCCAAGGTGCGGTCGTGTGCGCTGACGAGAAGAGGAAGCCTTAGCAGTCTCAGCGGACTGCCTATACAACGGAGCGTCCCGAGCGACGGACGTATGCTCCGCTAACGACACATTTGTACCACAACATCTGGGGCCAGATGTTGTTGAACGAGAGAGGGGCCTCTCTCGCTTGCCGTCCGGATGGACCGGAACGAGCTATGAACCGGACTAAAAGGCTTCCTCCGTTCTCCCTCCGATCCGCCGTCACTGGGTGTGCATTAAGTTAATTTTATAGTGCTCGCATCACCCCAAAATTCCTTCTAGACCGCAACGGACGAACCCGGCTGCCGAACCATTCGGTGAATGGACGCTACACCGGGCGAGCTAGCGGACGTCAAAGGCCGTCGAACCTACTAGGGTCCTCTTAGGCAATTGGCGTATTACATGAGCACTTTTCCGCTAGCCCTTCATTAATTGTGACGACGGAGGCACACTGTTGGAAGACATCACAGATACATCACCCTAATCTTGATCGTCTGAAATAGAAATTGATAAAGTAGAGTGACCCTGCGGGGAAAGGACCGGAGTGTCCAAATCCCCAACAACATACCGTGACATACGCTTCCCATATTGTCATCGAAATCATACGATACAGAACCGGAGTTAATGCGAGTACACTGACCACATATAGAATGATTATAAAGTCAGAGGAAGACTTCCTCTTAATACAATTGATCAATATCCTTTCAATGTGAAAAGAAAACAAGTCCTGGTACTCGCACTAACCCCTGGCAATCAAAATACATAATAATAATATGATCCATTAATATAGAAAAAATAATTGAAATCAAAATATTTTGAAAAAATATTTTTTCAGAACAGCCCAAGTTTCTGAAAAGTAACGTTGAGCCCCAATGGATCCCAAGCCTAAGTGTGGACAAAAATTTTAAAAATATTTTAAACAATTTATTCAACACTTACGAACAATAATAATGTATCTAGTTATGATTGAAATAACATAAAGATATTATTATTTAGAAATCCCCCCCTCACACAGAGGGCTGTTGTAAATGTAAACAATGAGTGTAAAAACACTAAAATAAGACTCCAGGCACCCAGGCCCGAAATCAGTTACCAAAAATACACCATCTGATGCAAAACAGAGACTTCCAGGGAAGAAACTGCAGAACATCAGATGGTAGATGCAGAACACAACGCCTAACCACCCGTAGGTGAAGACGTAAACGTGGGGAAAGAACAGAATTCATTCTGTTATTCAGCTAAACTCCCAAGAAATTTTAGTAATAATAATTACAGAAATTATGCCAAAAGCATGGGAGAATAGCAAGGGGGAACTTAAAGGACAGGGAGAGAGGAAAAAACACTTGAAAAAACAGTGTAACTAAATAATCAGAATGACAACAAAATGGCTGCTGCCTTGAAAATAGGTAACTTAACATAATTTCATTAAAAAATTTTAAGTTACAGCCCTGATAATATTCTGTCACACATTCTTTTCCTCTCCTCCTTTTCTATCCTCCTTAGAATCACCATTTCACTAATATTTATGTGTCTGGCATCATTTAAACTGAGATTTAAAAGCACAAAGATCAGTCAGATGTTAACTGATGAAGGGCCAAACTTAGAATGATAAATGGCGCCAATTTCGGAACGTCCTTGACACTGCGCATGCGCAGTGGGGGCGAAGTGTGGAGGGCCTCTCAGGACATGTTTTCTTTAGTTTTAGATGCAAATTTTGGGGATTGGGGGGCAAAATTTGTGTTTGGCCCTATATTTTAAGAGTTAGCACCAGCTATGTCTGGGTCATTGGTACAGTATAAAAATGAGGATCTCCTATAGTAAGAAATCGCGTCCAAAGCTAGTCCAGTACAGTGCTTACAATGCAATACGGACCACACAACGGAATACATGAAGGTTGCGACCTTGCTGGTTGTGATAAAGATGACACGATTTACCCAGTGAAAAAAGATCCACACATAGAGGAAGATTTCACGTTAAGATCCACAGTAGACAAGAGAGTAAATTACTCATGATCTCTGTGAAGATAGAGATGCTATCAACAGAAATGTATTGTGGTTGTTTATCTTAGCAATACCTGCTAAAACAACAGCGCCGGAGGATACGCGTATCCTATCATTCCGTCCTATAGATCAATAGAGCGTTAACAGTATTAGCTCAGAGATCTGGACAAGCCAACACATACGTCTGCAATTGATTAGCAAGCTGTGTCATAAATAAAACATCATTGGGCGCTCCCATAGATAGCAAATCTGATTGAATACTTGTTTGTTGAGAGTCCATTCTGACAGCAACAAGCGACCCGTAAGAGAACGGGAGTGCGATAAAACAATCAGACGACCCAGAATATGACGGACCAAAACTGAACTTGGTGTACTATAACCAACAGACGGATTCTTTCCATTAAATTGAATAACGGAAACGAAAGAGTGCCTCCCTGGTTCCGGAGATACGCCACTACTGTCGAATTAAAGGACAGGAATTTGGGCATGCGTTTCTGAATAATGTTCATGCAATGACATAAAGCAAGCCTAAAAAACATTATTCCGCGGAAGTTGAACTGATAGCTAAAAGACTGCGGAACCCAAAGACCCTGGCACTTCGAATCCGTAGGGATCAGTATATATCCCAATCTGTTTGACTGGCAACCGTCATAACAGCCACACTCGGGTCTGGCAACTGCGGCGGCACTCTCTGAGTCAACCACCGAATGTTTGCCCCAGTCTGAATCTCTTGTAACACTAGATAGACAAGAGAATGTATAAATCGAGCAATTCATGGATTGCCGGAAAGTTGCCGTCGAAGAGAAGCTCCTCCGAGAACGAAGCGACTCTGAGAGAGTTCTTAACCTTACTATCCACGCGTGGATGTAGCTAGGGCTGCGTCACGTCTAACCAACTCCAATCAGCCACTGAAGGGCGGAGTTATACGTGAACAAACTACTGCCCTCAAAAGAAATTACATTGAGAATAATATCCCGTAAATCTTTTCTTGAAGACGTAATGATAACACCTCAGTAAGGCGGATTACGTATAATAAAGCGTCTAAGTTAAGTCTACTATACATAATGTCGTTCCCAACATTGAAATTGGAAAAGACATAAACGGCGAAAAAGAATATATGCAGTCTTTAATCACACCGTCTAGACGCATATGAACTCTCGGTATGCCCTGCTCTGCCAAAATAAACTATTTGTAAAAATGATAAAATGGCAGAAATGAGCCACGCGGACAAGAAACTAAACTATCATGCTTAGTAGCAGGCTTGTATATATATATAAATATATAGCGTCGAAAAATAAAACACATGTTGTAATGACAATATTGGACTGCGTCGGTAAGTCAGGGACAATGTCCCTGTACCGATCGAAAAATCCGAGTCCAATGACGCTATAAGTCTCTTATCCAAGATCGCAGCAATGAAGTCCGAAAAATAATCACTGGAAGAAATGCCAGAAGATATGAAAGGCATCTTCCGATACTACTAAAGGGAAAACTCGAAATCTTTCGAATCCCTTTCGCCATCCTGTCGGACCCTATAAAGCGTTCGGTCGTCCGTAGCTTGATGCAACCGCGGACCGCACTGACCCAGCGCCGTCGGATAATTCCTGATTCGACCGAGAAACTGTCAATTGCTGGGATGCTGCGAAACAACTGTGCTAACTCGGATAGCACGTCCGTCACTGAGGCCTGAGGAGAAGCGGTCTTACGATGCATTGCCGCAGGAAGCTCCGAGATCGTTACCCCGTGCATACTTCCAATATGCGAGCGAACGGAGTGTATAGGCCTCGTGTCCCTTGGCTACCGGATGGCGCGACCTATTCGCCGTGGAATCACTGAATGCCGAAACTGATCGGATACTCGAGGTCACGTAGCCAATGTGCGGTCGTGTGCCCTGCTGTGAGGATGAGGAAGCATTAAAGACAGTCTCTCGGACTGTCAATATAACGGAGCGTCCCGAGCAACGGACATATGCTCCGAATGTAAAATATCTGAACCACAACATGTGGTCCCCTATGTTGTTGGCTTCCTCCAATCTGTCCTCAATCTGCCGTCACTGGGTGAGTACTAAAGTAATTAAAGTGCTCGCATCACCCAAATCTCCTTCCTAGACCGCAACGGACGAACCCGGCAGCCGAACCATTCGATGAATGTACGCTACACCGGGTGAGCTAGCGAATGTCACTCCGTAAGCGATAGACATATTCCATGAGCACTTATTGCCGCTAACTCTTCATTAACTATGACGACAGAGGCACACTTTTGAAAGACATCTCCATAACTCTTCGAACAAGAAACCAGAAATGCTTGGATAGCAAGCATAAAATAATAATATATATAGCGTCGTTCGATAATTCGAAAGTTTGTGTGACATTATTGGACTATGTCGGAACTGAGGGACGATGTCCCTGAACCGAACCAAAAATTTCTAAGTCCACCGACGCTATCAGTTTCTTATCCGGCATCGCAGCATATGTTGTTCCGAAAGGGAAAGCTTGAAATCCTCCGAATCCCTTTCGGTATCCCGTCGGACCGGATGAAACTTTCGGACGTCCGTACCCGCTTCCGCGGAGCGTCCCGACCCAGCATCGTCGGATAAAATATATGCGACAGATTCAGTTGATGCTGGGATGCTGCGATAAACTGTGCTATTAAGGAAAGCATGTCCGTTCCCGAGGCCTGTGCAGTAGCGGACTTACGATGCATTGCCGCTGGAAGCTCCGTGTACGTTGACTCCCGCACACTTCCTATGCGAACGTCCGGAGTCTGCAGGCCTCGAGTCCCCGGCTACCGACCCAGCGCTGTCGGATAATTCTCGATCCGACACCGTTTCTGTCGGCTGCTGGGATGCTGCGATAAGCTGTGCTATGTGCACAAGAATGTCCGGCGTCGAGACCTGCGGAGGCGCAGTCTATCGCTGCTTCGCCGAGGGCAGCTCCGCATCAGATGGCTCCCGCATACTTTTCCTATGCGAACGTCCGGAGTCCATCGGTCTCGAATCCCTGGCTGCCGGATGGTGTGACCTGGTCGCCGAAGAATCCTTGATCGGCGAAGCTGGTAATATATCGGCGGTCACGCAGCCAAGGTGCGGTCGTGTGCGCTGACGAGAAGAGGAAGCCTTAGCAGTCTCAGCGGACTGCCTATACAACGGAGCGTCCCGAACGACGGACGTATGCTCCGCTAGCGACACATTTGTACCACAACATCTGGGGCCAGATGTTGTTGAACGAGAGAGGGGCCTCTCTCGCTTGCCGTCCGGATGGACCGGAACGAGCTATGAACCGGACTAAAAGGCTTCCTCCGTTCTCCCTCCGATCCGCCATCACTGGGTGTGCATTAAGTTAATTTTATAGTGCTCGCATCACCCCAAAATTCCTTCTTGACCGCAACGGACGAACCCGGCTGCCGAACCATTCGGTGAATGGACGCTACACCGGGCGAGCTAGCGGACGTCAAAGGCCGTCGAACCTACTAGGGTCCTCTTAGGCAATTGGCGTATTACATGAGCACTTTTCCGCTAGCCCTTCATTAATTGTGACGACGGAGGCACACTGTTGGAAGACATCACAGATACATCACCCTAATCTTGATCGTCTGAAATAGAAATTGATAAAGTAGAGTGACCCTGCGGGGAAAGGACCGGAGTGTCCAAATCCCCAACAACATACCATGACATACGCTTCCCATATTGTCATCGAAATCATACGATACAGAACAGGAGTTAATGCGAGTACACTGACCACATATAGAATGATAATAAGGTCAGAGGAAGACTTCCTCTTAAAACAATTGATCAATAACCTTTCAATGTGAAAAGAAAACAAGTCCTGGTACTCGCACTAACCCCTGGCAATCAAAATACATAATAATAATATGATCCATTAATATAGAAAAAATAATTGAAATCAAAATATTTTGAAAAAATATTTTTTCAGAACAGCCCAAGTTTCTGAAAAGTAACGTTGAGCCCCAATGGATCCCAAGCCTAAGTGTGGACAAAAATTTAAAAAATATTTTAAACAATTTATTCAACACTTACGAACAATAATAATGTATCTAGTTATGAATAAAATAACATAAAGATATTATTATTTAGAAATCCCCCCCTCACACAGAGGGCTGTTGTAAATGTAAACAATGAGTGTAAAAACACTAAAATAAGACTCCAGGCACCCAGGCCCGAAATCAGTTACCAAAAATACACTATCTGATGCAAAACAGAGACTTCCAGGGAAGAAACTGCAGAACATCAGATGGTAGATGCAGAACACAACGCCTAACCACCCGTAGGTGAAGACGTAAACATGGGGAAAGAACAGAATTCATTCTGTTATTCAGCTACAACTCCCAAGAAATTTTAGTAATAATAATTACAGAAACTATGCCAAAAGCATGGGAGAATAGCAAGGGGGAACTTAAAGGACAGGGAGAGAGGAAAACACTTGAAAAAACAGTGTAACTAAATAATCAGAATGACAACAAAATGGCTGCTGCCTTGAAAATAGGTAACTTAACATAATTTCATTAAAAAATTTTAAGTTACAGCCCTGATAATATTCTGTCACACATTCTTTTCCTCTCCTCCTTTTCTATCCTCCTTAGAATCACCATTTCACTAATATTTATGTGTCTGGCATCATTTAAACTGAGATTTAAAAGCACAAAGATCAGTCAGATGTTAACTGATGAAGGGCCAAACTTAGAATGATAAATGGCGCCAATTTCGGAACGTCCTTGACACTGTGCATGCGCAGTAGGGGCGAAGTGTGGAGGGCCTTTCAGGACATGTTTTCTTTAGTTTTAGATGCAAATTTGGGGGATTGGGGGGCAAAATTTGTGTTTGGCCCTATATTTTAAGAGTTAGCACCAGCTATGTCTGGGTCATTGGTACAGTATAAAAATCTTTGTTGTTCAGGTCAATTAGCATGAACATATATAGAATGTAACTGTTGATGACATGCACGATTAACCGCTATTAATCTTTAGAACCTCATTGTGAGTGTCATATTGTTATCTGCCAGTGGGAAGATATATAAGCAACCTTGGTTGATGCAGTACCAGCCTCTGATGAAGTACAGCAAAGTACAAAACAAGTTAAGCAAATACAGGAATAAGAATAAAGAGTATGAGTAGATGCCCCCACCCTGCATGCTTAGTGTTTTTATATTTTAATAGTGTAATACATTGCATTTTATACATTCATGAATAAAATGTTTATTTCTAATAGTTTTTGGCAAGTGCACCATTGATGTGGAGTGCTTGTAACTGTTTATCAACCAGTAGTATTACTATACAATTTAGATTATTTTTTCTTTCCTGTTTATCCATGTGGTACAGTTTTGTTCTGTTAATTGTGGGTTGGTTGGAGAAGTAGCACCTTTTTATGAATATAAAAACTTATCAAGATATTTTGTCAACAAGAAATTTTTGAAAAAAAAAACCCAATTTGTTTATGTTTTAGTAATGCCATATTGGTTTGACTCCTAAAGGCCTATGTAACTGTTGATGACATGCACGATTAACCGCTATTAATCTTTAGAACCTCATTGTGAGTGTCATATTGTTTTCTGCCAGTGGGAAGATATATAAGCAACCTTGGTTGATGCAGTACCAGCCTCTGATGAAGTACAGCAAAGTACAAAACAAGTTAAGCAAATACAGGAATAAGAATAAAGAGTATGAGTAGATGCCCCCACCCTGCATGCTTAGTGTTTTTATATTTTAATAGTGTAATACATTGCATTTTATACATTCATGAATAAAATGTTTATTTCTAATAGTTTTTGGCAAGTGCACCATTGATGTGGAGTGCTTGTAACTGTTTATCAACCAGTAGTATTACTATACAATTTAGATTATTTTTTCTTTCCTGTTTATCCATGTGGTACAGTTTTGTTCTGTTAATTGTGGGTTGGTTGGAGAAGTAGCACCTTTTTATGAATATAAAAACTTATCAAGATATTTTGTCAACAAGAAATTTTTGAAAAAAAAAACCCAATTTGTTTATGTTTTAGTAATGCCATATTGGTTTGACTCCTAAAGGCCTATAACCAAGATTCCTCATCATGAAGTATTCAGACTTATAAAAAATACTTAGCCTGGTAGCGGTGTCTCATTAAGTCTTGGCTGCCTAAACAGGTATCCAAGACTTGACTTAAGATCACCTAATTTCACGAGAGCATGGTCCAGTTGAAATTCTCGAAAACTGTTCAGGTAGTG
This sequence comes from Pictodentalium vernedei, assembly GCA_031216915.1. Lineage (NCBI taxonomy): Eukaryota > Metazoa > Mollusca > Scaphopoda > Dentaliida > Dentaliidae > Pictodentalium > Pictodentalium vernedei. The sequence goes on along the minus strand of CM062291.1, from coordinate 174,356,246 downwards.
ATTTCTAATTAAGACTTGGCTGCCTAAACAGGCAACCAAAACATCATTTAAAATCACCTATTTGCATTAGAATGTGGTGAAATTGAAATTTTCAAAAACCCTTCTGGCTTAAAAGTGAAGAAATCAGTATTTCATAACAGCTGTTGTCTCTAATTAATTCACTGAAATTATTAATAATTCTTCCATGAAAAGTTTGTTGCATTTTTTATCTGAGATGTAAACAAAGAGGCATCAGGGTTCCCTTGGATTCAAGGAGTGACCTTGAATTTGACTAAGATCAACCAATGCCTTGAAATCCTAGAAACTGTGTTGGGGTGGGGCTTAAAGCCTTGAATATTCACAAACTACAAGGGAAGTGGGAGGAGGGGGGTAATGACCAAAGGTCCTAGTTAGAACTAATGATGGCAGGGCCTTGAAAATCCTTGAATTTGGAGATGTAGGGCCTTGAAAAATGCTGGAATATATCCAGAAATGGCTTTGAATAGCCTTGAATTTTATGAGTCCTTTTGTGCAGGAACCCTGTGCATAAACAGCCCAACCTCATATTTCTTCAATTAGATAGAAAAGTGAGATGGCTTTTACAGAGTACATTTTTACTATTTTTTCCAAGCCCATCAGTCATCAGCTTTGCGTTAAAATCTGCCAAGCAAACAAAATAAAAATTTTCTTGCATTTTTAAAGCTGTGAAAAACAATTTTGATCTGGAAGCTTTCATTTGTTCATTCTGTTATTAAGCCAATTAGTGGTTAAATCCTCGCACATTTTTGCCACTACATTTTAATGTAGGGCTTGCCTTTCCATCAGTCTACTCCCTAACATGATAGGGTAACAAGAAACATTAGTTGTATTTCTCACATTTTTTTTCCTAGGGGACTCCTGATAAAAAATCTCGCTCCAGACCACCCAGTCTAATTGCACCACCATCTGCACCAGATTCTCCAAACAATCAGCATCAGAAGGATGCCCAACAGTTGAGGGAGAGGCTTGAAGCAGAAGTTTTAAGTAAACTTCCACCTGCTCCACCCCCAGCATCATCAACCAAACCGAGAAGTAAGATTCTTTCTTTTGCAATTTTATAACATTCATCATTTGTTACTTGCAAACCATTTTCTTCCTTGTTATACCTTTACCTAACATGACTGGGGGATACCACTTGAGAATTTTTTATAATATTTCTGTGACCTCAAACCATATTTGATTTTTAGCTCAACTTTGGCGAAGCCAAATTTGAGGTATTGTCATGGCCCGTTGTGCATCCGTCTGTCTGTCTGTCTGTCTGTCTGTCTGTCTGTCTGTCTGTCTGTCGCGCCATCCATCACGCTGTCAACACGGCTTGGGCTAGAGGCCGTATTTATGAACCGATCTTTACGAAACTTCTTGGGTACCTTTGTTATCATCGTGGGACGAGAACGAGTGTTTTGGGGTCCGGTCTGAAATTCAAGATGGCCACTGGCAGCCATTTTGTACAAAATTAGGTGCAATCAGATTTTGCGCAGAACTTCCATATGAAAGTGCTGATTTGAATAATTTTGTGTGTGAATGTTTAGTACCATGGGATACATCACATATAATACAGGTTTTTTTTCTCATGCAGAAATTATGCAAATTAGATGAACTTTGATTTTTTCAGTGCTTACACACAGTAAGTACACATGTCAATACGGCTCAGGCTATGGGCTGTATTTATGAACCGATCTTCACGAAACGTCTTGGGTACCTTTGTTATCACCTTGAGACGAGAACGAGTGTTTCTGGGTGCGATCCATAATTCAAGATGGCCACCAGCAGCCATTTTGTACCAAAATTAGAGCAATCAGTTTTTAGCTCACCTGACTTTCAGTCAGGAGAGCTATAGTGATCACTCACCGTCCGTCGTCCGTCATCCGTCGTCCTGCGTCCGTCGTCCGTCGTCCGTGAACATGGTGTTTGCATCTTCTCCTCCCAAACCGCTGAACCAATTTAATTGATATTTGAGATAATAGTTTGTTATGACATCGCAATTTGATTTTGTTCAAATCAAGTTGCCCCGCCCGTGGGTAGGGCCACACCCAAAAAGTGTGCTGAAATCTTAAAAAATCTTCTTCTCATGAACCAGCAGTTGCAGAGACTTGATATTTGGTGTGCAGCTTCCTTTTGAGGTGTAGACTCAGATTTGTTCAAGAGAAGTTTGTGGGGCTATACTTGGCGTCGTTATGGGAGGGGCAAAATTTTTGGCCCCGCCCAAAATTTCTATTTTCCAAACCGAGAGGCTGATTTGAACCAAATTTTATGTGAGGGCTTATTGGGTCATAAGTAACTAATTTATGCTGATTTTTTTTTTCCCGTAGCCCCATGGGAACCGCAGGAGCTAAAAATAGAAAAAAATTAAAACGCCCATATCTCCAAAACTGCACGGCACCGAGAATTTTTATTTGGTGTGAAGCTTCCTTAGGACCAACAGAAAGAATTGGTAAAAAAAAATTGCCATCGGTTTTATCATAGGGTACAGTTTCGGGACATTGAAAAAGTGCTGAGTCAGCACTTTTTAACACTGTAGGCAATGGGAAAAACATTAAAAAATCTTCTTCTCCAGATCCAGCAGGCAGAATCTTTTGGTATTTGGTATGCAACATTGGAGGGTGGATCTGATTCAGGTTTGTTCAAATCGGCCCCCTGGGTTCATATTTGGGCTCAGTATAGGAGCCCGATTTCGAACTTAGTGCATTTCAGGCAAATTTCTTAAAAAATCTTCTTCTCCAGATCCAGCAGGCAGAATCTTTTGATATTTGGTATGCAACATTGTGGGGTGGATCTGATTCAAGTTTGTTCAAATCGGCCCCCTGGGTTTATATTTGGGCTCAGTATAGGAGCCCAAATTTGAACTTACTGCATTTCAGGCAAATTTCTTTGAAAATCTTCTTCTCAAGATCCAGCAGGCAGAATCTTTTGATATTGGGTATGCAACATTGTGGGGTGGATCTGATTCAAGTTTGTTCAAATCGGCCCCTTGGGTTTATATTTGGGCTCAGTATAGGAGCCAAAATTTGAACTTAGTGCATTTCAGGCAAATTTCTTAAAAAATCTTTTTCTCCAGATCCAGCAGACAGAATCTTTTGATATTTGGTATGCAACATTGTGGGGTGGATCTGATTCTATTTTGTTCAAATCGGCTCCCTAGATTCATATTTGGGCTCACTATAGAAGCTCGAATTTGAACTTAGTGCATTTCAGGCAAATTTCTTCAAAAATCTTCTTCTCCAGATCCTGCAGGCAGAATCGTTTGATATTTGGTATGCAACATTGTGGGGTGGATCTGATTCCAGTTTGTTCAAATCGGCCACCTGGATTCATATTTGGGCTCACTATAGAAGCCCAAATTCGAACTTAGTGCATTTCAGGCAAATTTCTTTGAAAATCTTATTCTCAAGATCCAGCAGGCAGAATCTTTTGATATTTGGTATGCAGCATCCTTAGGGGGGTGAGATTCAAGTTTGTTCAAGCCATGTCCCTAGGTCCATATTTGGGCTCAATGTGGGAGCTTGAATTGTAACTTTGTTCGAAATGAGGAATTTTCTTAAAAAATCTTCTTCTTCAGATCCAGCAGTCGGAATGGTTTGATATGTGGTGAGTAGCATCCTTGGGGGGGAGGGGGGATTCAAGTGTGTTAAAGCCAAGTCCATGGGTCCATATTTGGGCTCCCTGTGGGAGCCCAAATTATAACTTAGTCAATATGAGGAATTTTTCTTTAAAAATCTTCTTCTTCAGATTCAGCAGTTGGAATGTTTTATATTTGGCATGGAGCAACCTTAGGGGGCTGAGATTCAAGTTTGTTCAAGCCAAGTCCCTTGGTTCATATTTAGGCTCACTATGGGAGCCTGAATGACAACTTAGTTCAAAATGAGGAATTTTATTTAAAAATCTTCAGATCCAGCAGATGAATGCTTTTGATATTTTTTATGCAGCATCCTTAGGGGGGTAAGATTCAAGTTTGTTCAAGCCATGTCCCTAGGTCCATATTTGGGCTGATTGTGGGAGCTCGAATTGTAACTTGGTTCAAAATGAGGAATTTTCTTTAAAAATCTTCTTCTTCAGATCCAGCAGTCGGAATGTTTTGATATTTGGTGTGCAGAATCCTTAGGGGTGTGAGATTCAGGTTTGTTAAAGCCAAGTCCCTGGGTTCATATATGGGCTTCCTGTGGGAGCCCGAATTATGACTTAGTTCAGTATAAGGAATATTCTTTAAAAATCTTTTTTTAGATCCACTGGTCAGAATATTTGGATATTTGGTTTCAGCTTTTCTTAGGAGGAGCAGATGCAACTTGTGGAAATCAATTCTCTGGGTTGCTATTTAGGCTACCATGTCAGGTGTGCGCCCTCAGGCCCCCTGGGGCCTCTTGTTTTGTACACAACTTCTATATGGCTCAGGCTAGAGGCCATATTTATGAATCGATCTATACGAAACTTCTTGGGTACCTTTGTTATCACTGTGGGATGAGAACGAGTGTTTTTGGGTGCAGTCGAAATTCAAGATGGCCACCAGCAGCCATTTTGCACCAAAATTAGTGCAATCAGTTTTTTTTACAGGAACTTCTGTATGAAAGTTCTGATTTGAATAAATTTTTGTATGAATGTTTAGTAACACAGAATACATCACATATAATACAGGTTTTTTCTCATGCAGAAATTATGCAAATCAGATGAACTTTGATTTATTCTGTGCTACTTATACACTGTAAGTGCACATGTCAATATGGCTAGGACTGGAGGCTGTATTTATGAACCGATCTTCACGAAACTTCTTGGATACCTTTGTTATCATCTTGGGACAAGAATGAGTGTTTTTGGGTGCGGTCCGAAATTCAAGATGGCTGCCAGTGGCTACCAGTGGCCATTTTGTACCGAAATTAGGTACAGTCAGTTTTTGGTACAGAACTTCTATATGAAGGTTCTGAGTTGAATAAATTTTTGAATGAATGTTTAGTAACATGGAATACATCACATATAATACAGGTTTTTTCTCATGCAGAAATTATGCAAATTAGATGAACTTTGATTTATTTAGTGCTGCTTATACACAGTAAGTGCACATGTCAATACGGCTCGGGCTAGAGGCTGTATTTATGAACCGATCTTCACAAAACTTCTTGGGTACCTTTGTTATCACCATGGGACGAGAACGAGTGTTTTTGGGAGTGGTCCAAAATTCAAGATGGCTGCCAGCAGCCATTTTGTGCCAAAACTATATGCAATCAGTTTTTTGTACATAACTTCTGTATGAAAGTTCTGATTTGAATAAATTTTTGAATGAATGTTCAATAACATGGAATACTTCACATATAATAGGGTTTTTTTCTCATGCAGAAATTATGCAAATTAGATGAACTTTGATTTATTCTGTGCTAGATATACACAGTAAGTGCACATGTCAATATGGGCTAGAGTCTGTATTTATGAACCGATCTTCACGAAACTTCTTGAGTACCTTTGTTATCACCTTGAGACAGGAACGCTATGAGAACAAATATTTTTGGGGTTCAGTCAGACCCACTCTGGGACTCAAAGATTTCTTTTCTAGTTTAGCATCTAACTGTCACCCACCTTTACAATACTTTACCTATACATTTGTTACAGGCTACGGTCAGCATTTATGTACAGACTGTTACAATACTTTATATGTACCTTTGTTATTAGGTCATTACCTAGATGTTTGTCATTGCTGTGTCACATACTATACATGTACATATCTTACACAAGTTGAGCTACAATGTCATTGACACTTTCATTTTCTCATTTTAGTGTCAGACTTATCTTTTTGGCCTCCTACCTTCTCACCCTCTCCCCCCAAAGCTTATTTCATTTAGATTCAAATGTTTTTTTAGCCATCTCCTTTGTGGTGAACCCCCAACAATTTTATTCCATATCGCATGCCACCTATTATATTCCTGCCTTTATATATAATGTGATACTGCTTTGGCAAATTGGTTGAAGTCAGATTTCACACCAAACTGCCTTCAAGAAGTGTTCTAGCTAAAGTTAACTTTTTTCCAGTCAAATTTAATGAAATATTGGCTGTACATCACTGAAAAACCACATACATTTACACTGTATAACAATGATGCTGTGGTTGTTCACTTATAACAAGCTATTAATTGAAAATAGAATCTGTTTTCATTTATGGAATTCACTAAAAAAAACTTTTTCCAAAATCCATTCCAATATGAGGTCAAATGCCAAGTTTAAAGGGTTTTTAAGAATATTACTGACTGGTTTTCGCCATTACAGGGTTCCCACGCCTTCTTGAATTTCTTGAAAGTCCTTGAATTTCAAAACCTATTCCCAAGGACCTGGAAACTTCTTGAATTTTGAAGCACCTCCTGGAAACTCCTGGAATTTTGGAAAAATTGAGTCGGTTGCTCATGGCCAAGGTGTTTACAGTTCATTCAAAATACGTCTGAGGTGCAGTCATTTTAGTTACCGGGATTTCCGCCAACAGAAACGAACGATGACTAATTAATTACCTCCATGACCGCATTGTTTTTGCTCAACGAAGCATCCATGTTAGGTGGAAAGTGCAGATTTCAAGAACAATGGCTCAAAAAGCAAGAGTATGACACGTGGCTGGAAGCAGTGATGGGAGAAAAAAACTCTGTGCGGTGTCGTGTGTGTGTATGAAGAATTTTAATGTTGCAAATATGGGGGAGTCCGCCCTGAGATCCCATTTGACATCATCGATAAAGACAATTTTATTCAATTGGAAATTCATCCTTCTGCATGTACAGCTGAAGAACAGCTGCATTGAAAGAGGAAAAGAGACTCGGTGTGATTTACTCTGTCTAGGCAGTTTAGTCATGTAAGTCCTATTTTAATAATTATATTACCTGAAATGAAATCATCATTCGATATTAGGTGCACAGTCAGTGGTAAACTTAATGCTGCTACCCTGAAATGCAGGGAAACAACATTAAATTTACCCACTGACTGAACGCCATTTGTCAGATTCCTGGCAGCTAATTTCCTGGCATGTGCCCTCTAAATTTTCCATTTGTCCCCCCCCCCCCCCCCCCCCCCCCCCCTAAATTTATTACAAAATTTTGCCCAGGTACCCATGAGGTCTTGAGCTATGCTGTTGCCTAGTCTGTGGGCTTTCTTTGTCTCGGGCCAGGTACCTGAATCCGGACAAAGAAAGCCCACAGACTAGCCAACAGCATAACACTCACCCCATATTCTGACTGTGCCCTTCTTACTTGTACCCCCCCCCACCCCCCCATCCCCCCCAATATTACTTGTGCCCCCTAATTAGAAAACACTGGCTCCGCCACTGGATTAATTCAACTCCTAACATTTTCCCTTCTTCCCAGCACATGGTCGCTTTATACTCCTTGTAAACCCTTGAAATTTCACCCAGCTGACTCCTGGGAACTCTTTGAAAAACCTCCTGGAAACTCCTGGAATTCACTTCTCAGTTCGGTGCAGGAACCCTGCATTATATTGGGTACAGTATTGCTATAGATGAGATTTACACTAAGGCTGTACAGTGTACTGGGTTAGTTACTCAGATATATACTTGATATTTGGTATATAACATCTCTATTGGGGTCAGATTCAAGTTTGTTCAAATCGAGTCCCTGGGTTAATAATTGGGCTCCCTGTAGGAGCCCGAATTTTAACTTAGTGTAATATGAGGAAATTTCTTTAAAAATCTTATTCTTCAGATCCACCAGTCAGAATGCTTTCATATTTGGTATACAACATATATAGGGGAGTCAGATTCAAGCTTGTACAATTCGGGTCCCTGAGTGAGTATTTGGGCTCTCTGTTGGAGCCCAAAGTTTAACTTTGCGCAATTTGAGGAAATTTCTTTAAAAATCTTCTTCTTCAAATCCACCAGTCAGAATCCTTTCATATTTGGTATACAACATCTATAGGGGGGGGGGGGGGGGGGGGGGGGGGGAGGGGGGGGGGTGGGGTCAGATTCAAGTTTGTACAAATCAGGTCCCTGAGTTAGTATTTGGGCTCTATTTGAGGAAATAACTTTAAAAATCTTCTTCTTCAGCTCCACCAGTCAGAATCCTTTCATGTTTCGTATACAACATCTATAAGGGGGTCAGAATCAAGTTTGTTCAAATCGAGTCCCTGGGTTTATATTTGGGCTCCCTATGAGATCCTGAATTTTAACTTAGTGAAATATGAGGAAATTTCTTTAAAAATCTTCTTCTTCAGATCCACCAGTCAGAATGCTTTCATATTTGGTATACAACATCTATAGGGGGGTCAGATTTAAGCTTGTACAAATCGGGTCCCTGAGTGAGTATTTGGGCTCTCTATTGGAGCCCAAAGTTTAACTTCGTGCAATTTGAGGAAATTTCTTTAAAAATCTTCTTCTTCAGATCCACCAGTCAGAATCCTTTCATATTTGGTATACAACATCAATGGGGGGTCAGATTCAAGTTTGTACGAATTGGGTCCCTGAGTTAGTATTTGGGCTCTCTATTGAAGCCCAAAGTTTAACTTCGTACAATTTGAGGAAATTTCTTTCAAAATCTTCTTCTTCAGCTCCATCAGTCAGAATCCTTTCATGTTTGGTATACAACATCTATAGGGGGGTCAGAATCAAGTTTGTTCAAATCGAGTCCCTGGGTTTATATTTGGGCTCCCTATGAGAGCCTGAATTTTAACTTAGTGAAATATGAGGAAATTTCTTTAAAAATCTTCTTCAGATCCACCAATCAGAATGCATTCATATTTGGTATACAACATCTTGAGGTGGGTCAGTTTTCAGGTTTGTTCAAATTGCTTACCTGGGTAAATTTTTGGGCTCCCTATGGGACCCCGAACATCAGCTTAGTACAATATAGGGAATTTTTTTTTAAAACCCTCTTCTTTAGACCCTGTAGTCAGAATGTTTTTATATTTGGTATACAACATCTCTAGAAGGGTCCGATTCAAGTTTGTTAAAATCTGGTCTATGGGTTGATATCTGGCTTCCTATGGGAGCCCGAATTTTAATTTAGTGCAGTATGAGGAAATTTCTTTTAAAGTCTTCTTCTTCAGATCCACCAATCAGAATCCTTTCATATTTAGTATACAACATCTCTAGGTGGGTCAGATTCAAGTTTGTTCAATTCGGGACCCTGGGTTAATATTTTGGCTCCCTATTTGAGCCCAAAGTTTAACTTAATGCAATGTGAGGACATTTCTTTAAAAACATCCTTGTTCAGGTCCACCAGTCAGAATTCTTTCATATTTGGTATATACATTTGTAACATCTTGAGAGGGATCAGATTCAAGTTTGGGCTCTCTATTGGCAGGGTTGGGGGGGGCAGGGGGAGCATATTAGGTTCAGGTTTGTTCAGATCCATTTCCAGAAAATTTGCCTTTGCATGGCTTCATTCCTTTGTAGTGTTGATGAACCATGTCTAACTGAATGTGACGCCAAACACTTCTTTGAACCACTTTGGCCGGTGAGCAATTAAGGCCCCTTGGGGCCTCTTGTTTGTATAACTGAAAAGTGTGGCCACAGGGTTAGTCAATTGCACAGGGTTAGTCACACTCTCGGCTCATAAAAAAATTTGTTACTGCCATATCACACACTGCATTAAAATGTACACTCACTAAGGCTGTACAATGCACATGATTAGTCGCATGATAGAGATAATCTTATTTATAACCAGAAAGAAAAGAGTGACTAACGGTGTGCATAGCACTGAGTTACTTGCTAAGCTAACATACACTGCCTACCCATAGAGATAACACCAGATTAGTTGATAGGCTGCCATATCACACACTACATGAAAATATACACTGACTATGGCTTTAAAAATCCACAAGGTTAGTTTACTATTTGATACATGGAGTGCAGGGGTCAAAGAACTAATGGGAATACTTCGACTGGATTGTGAAAATATTTTTAAAGTAAATTCCAGAAATGAAAACATCTTCTATATTCATTTAATAGCTTGTTTTATATTGTTAGTGTTTCAGAAGTTTGCAAAAAAACTGGAGTATGTTTTTGATTGTTTTACAATAGAAGTAAAAACACACTTTGAACCTTGAAGACTATTACCTGGAACACTTCATGTTTGTTGCATGTTGGGACACCTGCTCTTAGAATACTTATTTAGACAGAGTTTTATTTAAATACATGCTCAGGTGTGAGGAAATGTCTTAGGTAAATCTTGTTTACTGTCCTGTTTCGTAACAGGGGTTAGAAATTAGAGGTTATGGTTTAATTGTTTTTGTATCTTTATTTTTAAAGAGTAAAATTATTTTTAATAAAAATCAGAGAAAATGTTTTTATTATCATTATTTTGTCAAACCTTTTTATCTCAACATCTCACCACTTTGTGATGGAGAAGTTTTGTCATAGCAGCTTCAGACGTTGCATATAAAGGATAAGGCACATTAGCTTTACTGAAATATGAGCAGTTTCAGTACATGCATAGAGGATCAGACATCTCTGCATTACCTTTGAGAATTGACAATGAACCCTGTCTCAGACACTGCGAGGTAGTTTTTCACCTACCTGGATACCCAAGTTTTATTTATCTGGCACAGTTTGTGTGTATCAATCCTAATACATTATGTTTGAGAATATGGTGATGGAACCTAAAAATGTATGCCCTGGTGAAATGTGCGAGCTACATTTTTTATATGTATTAAATATACAAATAAACAATGCTCTATTTGACCCTATTGAAACAAATTTTGTTATTAAGTAGTTGAACTGTTGTCAGCAGGTGTGTGTCATGGCTTAGTGTTTAGAGCATTGAACTTCAAACCTGAAGGTTGATGGTTCGATCCTACTTGTGGTAACTGTGTTGTGTTGTGTCCTTGGGCAGAACACTTAATTCTGATTGCTCAACAGTGCTGTGTACTAAGGCATACTGCCTGTCGATGATGCTCTTGCCTTCAACCACTGCCAATGCTTCTTATGCAGAGATAGTACACTGGGGAGCCTTACAGTTGCTAGCCACTGATCAGTGGTTCTCTACTGTATTCCGACTTACTCCTCCTGTAAAACTGTCTTGATATTAAACCCCATTAAACCAAACAAACTGTTGTCAGCAAATTGTATTTGAATTCAGTAAAGAACAGTAATGTCCATCTACTCTGTTCTATTTATTTTTGTTCCTTATATGTTAATTGAGGCATATGAGATGATAAGGCCTAAAAAAGTTGAAACTTTGTTTCTCAGGCCTTCTCGTATGGTCCTTTTGGCTACTGCATGCTCTCTTTTTATAACCATTGCAAACTTAAAAAAATAAAACTTAAATGGTTTTTGTCTGTTATTTTATCCAAGTTATTAAATTTGCTTAATTTGTCCATTGAGTGCAACAAGGCTATGCAATGCTTTAGCATTGCCTAGCCTTGTTGCACTCAAGGGACGAAATACACTACCACCCATGCTGTTCTGTAGATTATGAGGACTAAAACATAAAACAAACTAGGAACATGAACTTTTGGTGGCAAGGAAATAATTACAATAATAAAAAATAAAATAAAAAACTGCCCGCCCACATGCAGTTTTACAAAAAATGGCCTGAGAAACAGAATCTACTTTGTGGGGCCTAATTTTAATGTTTGCAGTGCCATTTTGTCCCCATGGAAAGTGGTTATTTAATGTGGTAAATAAAATTGTTCTGTTTTAATGGTAAAATAGACACCACTTTGGCTCAGTGGTTAGAGTATTGGACTTTAAACTGAAAGGTTAACAGTTCAGTTCTGCCCAGCAGTAACTGTGTTGTAATCCCCATCCAGGACGACCCTCATTGTGTCCTTGGGCAAGGCACTTTAACCCGGGTGCCTACATGGGGGCATGATGACGCCGTGTACTAAGGCATTTTGCACGTCGATGGTGCACATGCCTTCAACCACTGTAACCCTGCTTGAGCGGAGCTTGAACAGAGTTAGAATGTTGAGGAGCTGACACTTGCTCGTCGATGCTCAGTTCTCTCCGGGTATTCCAGCTTCCTCCATCTGTAAAACTGTCACGGTCACGATTAGCCATTGTGCATAAATATTTGACCTTAAACACCAATAAATAAATAAATATAACTGTGTTGTATCCTTGGGCAAGACACAACCCTGATTTCCCATGTTGGGGGGGGGGGGGGGGTGAGGGAGGTGTGGCACAGTTGTGCTGTGTACTGCCAACTCTGTTCTACAGAGTTAGTAAGTTGGAGAATCTGATAGTTGCTCACTACTGCTCAGTGGTTCTCTATGGCTACTCTTATTTCCTCAACCCATGAAACTGCCTGATATGGTGTGACTCTAGCTGATTAACATGTCATTAAACCCCAGTAAACAAACAAACCAACTTGAAAAATAGAATCCGGTATCCAGTGCCTGGAGTGGAAGTCCTTTTAAGCCGCAAACCTCCAACCATGTTCCCGTAAAATCATTGCAGTAACATATATGTTCCAATGAGACTCTACCCATAGTCATGAACCTACATCATGAAATGAAAAAGGTAACTTTTAAAAATCACAGGTTTAGTTAATAAACCTCTCGTATATGCCACAATGTCACTGGACAAATAATCAATAAATCAGATAAAGGTTGAGGTCACTCCATCTTAGTTCAAATTGTAAATGATTAGTAATTTGAACAACACTTCATTTGGATCACCGTGAATAGCCTTGAATTTTATCAGTCCTTGCCTGCAGGAATCCTGTGAAAAATCTACAAAAAATGAAGCAGTGTGCAGGTCACTCCTTTGACTGTATAATTGCAAAATGGGCAACCTCATTTCAAATTTTTTGCATGGTTAAGTCAGACGGTAACATATGGTACTGGTGTCATAAACGTTGAAAAAACTTAGCTCTCTTCCAATTAGAGGACAGGGATTTTATTGGTCTTACTGGAACATATATGCTCGCTACTACTCAGTGGTTACCGGAACATAATTAGGGGTGTCACGATTTTTTTTATTTAGGAATCGATTAATCGTCACAAATAATCGATAGTAATCTATTAATCATACCTAGATGCCCCCTCCCTCTCTTTGAAGTCATTAAAAATGAAGTTCAAGTCAGCTGACCTACCTCGATGTAAACAACGAAGACAATCCTCTTTTAGGTACATTCAAAGCTTTGATGTTCTGAACTTTTCAGCCGTCAGTGTAATAATCAAGACCAGTCATCAGTTGCAAACTTCGCAAGTTTGCAACTGCTGACCGGTCTTGATTATTACACTGGCGGTTCAAAAGTTCAGAACATCAAATCTTTGAATGTACCTGAAAGACAAATGCTTCTAATGGCTTATTGAGGTATAACATCGACGCTCTTGGCCTCTTACCTTTAGAAACAATAGTTTTTTTCATCAAATTTTTTTTAATTATTAAATGTCTAAAATGGGGTAAAATTTACCGATTCTTCGACAATGAAAAATACTAATCGATTTTCGGCATGACCAATCAACAGTCGATTAATCGATTAATCATGACAGCCTTAAACATAATATACTTATGCATCTGACTATTTATTCATTCATTTAGGTTTGTAATGACACTCCCAGTTGGTAGGGTCATATCCTATACAACAGTTTCAACAGGTGAATGAAGCTGAGTTCCTCGAAGGAATCATCAGTCATCATCAAATAACTGACTGCCTTTTAACTTAACAACCAATCACAAGCAAAGCTTGATGTCAAGTTGCATTAGTTCATGAATGACTACCAAGCAGACATGTTAAGTCTCACTATTTTAGAGGGAGACTCACTATTTTACAGAATAAATTTGTGCTAAATGAGCCTGAAAATTGGGATTTTTAACAGAACCTCACTATTAAATTCAATAAATTTTACTCTTTGAGGCATATAAAAATTAAAATCTCACTACTTTTGCTAAAAAATCTCACCATTTTACAATTTATCAGCTTAACATGTCTGGTACCAAGTGATCAGAAGCAAACTTTCATGTGCCATATGCCTTCTCACACCTTGCCACCATTCTCCTATCAGATGGAGTGGTGTTCAGTGTCTTGCTTATCTCTTAACCCACTGAATATTGTCAAATTATTTTTCATTAAATCTAGTCATGGCTGCTCTGAAGCAGCCATGACTAGATTTGAGGAAAAATTCATCCAAATTTATCTCAAGAAATCATTGATCAAAAGATCCATGGAATTTACAATGGGTAAATTTGTTTGTGTCCAAATTATACTTATTTCTGTGGCAAGAGATTTTGTGTCCTGGGCAGGAATATACCACGAGCAGTATGCAAGGAGTTAAAGATCCAATGCAGTTTGGAGAGAAAATCTAAATTCTTTCCTCAAGCACTTCATTCCAACTCCTAAACAATAGCTACCAAATTAATCTGTTGTGTACTATATGAAATGCTCGACTTTACACATGATTAGAAGGTGCTAACTCAATAACCATCGATATTTTCTTAAAGTTATTCAGAACCAGGCTAAACTGAACCAGCCTGCAAATACTATTTGTTTAGTTGTTGGTACCTATCATTGCGACAAGTACCTACAGTTATGTGCCTGTCATTCAAAGCATGTCACATGGATTAAGACCCAATATTGTTTTGTATCTTTACAGTGACAAACTTTATATATATATCTGTGAATATGTATGAACTAGAATTACTCTGTTACACAGTACACTCTGTAAAAGGTAGCTTTTGATTTATTTATTTAAGCCAAAAAACAAACAAAAATTCTTGATGCATAATGGTATTTTGGGGACTTTTGGTCTGTTAACACTGGGATTAATTAACCACTAAATCAGGGTTCATGTGGGATCTTGGATACAAGAAATAGCCTTGATTTTGACTAAGGGTCATTCAAGGCCTTGAAATCCTGGAAAATTGTGCAGGAGGCCTTGAAAAACTTGAATATTCATGAAATAAAAATGCAAACGAAGTAATCATAACGAAATAGTTCTATATGCCCGAGTTTGTGAAGGCATAGTCCTATCTACAACCCTCTGGTCTTTATTGCCTCCTCAAGAGAAATGGAAGGAGGAGGTAATGACCGGAGAGTCCTAGTTAGGACTAGTGAAGGTAGATCTTGAAAATCCTTGAATTTGACAATTGTATGGCCTTGAAAAATGCTGAAATGTGTCTTGAAATGGCTTTGAATAGCCTTGAATTTTATCAGACCTTGTCTGCAGGAACCCTGTAAATATTATTTGATATTTACAGAAAAAATAGAAAAAAATTATAAAATGATAAATAGGTTCTCCAACTTGTTCCTAGTTAATTGTGTCATTTACAAAGCACATCGAGTCGATGAACCCATTTGAACCCAGCCAGATGCTTCAATTGAATAGATTCTAGGAAGCTTGTTTTTCTGTAAATTTCATTATTAACTGGAGATATTGTGAAGATTCAGTAGTTACCAGCTAATATTATACAAGAGATTAGTTTCCATGTGTTCAAAATAATTTTATTTGTTGCACTTTCAGGGATGCTGGCAGGTGATTATTGCATTGTTTTATTCTCTAATATCACCAGTCTTGTATTTTTCTTGAATTACTTTTAGCTTTATCATATAATACTGACCTTTACGGCACCAAATCATTTAAAGCTTTCACTGTTTGTCTTTCATTTTTCATTGGAAAGCAAACTATGTACAACCATCATCAGAATAAAAGCTGACTTGAATTTACATTATTTGTGTAATCTGACAATGACAGCCATGCTGTGAAGCCACCAAGAGCTTTTATCATCATTGTATACAGCATCAGTTGAGATTTTTCACTGGAAACCCCAGTAACCCAAGGAGCACTGCTTGTTTACTGTTGTAAACAACTTCTGCTGTACTGGTAAACTAGGGCCAGGTTATGTGTGTGTGTGTGGGGGGGGGGGGGGGGGGGGAGGGGATCCTCTAAGGTGGGCAGCATAGATAACAATAATTGGCTAAACTTGACTTTATACTTGTATGTTTCAGTCATTATATAGCAATAGATTTAGAAAGTGGCTGTAACCCTTTACCTAACGAATCACCCACATCTGCCCGCGTAGTAGACAAATTCAGGAATTTAAAAAAAATAGTTTTCAGATATTTTTAACTAAACCATATCATGTTACCTCTGATTGGAACAGGCTCGTTGAGGTCATTCCATGATGTTGCTTTGTTGAAATTTTTAGAAAAATTTGAAAAAGTAATATATAAAATAATAAATTTTCATATCGTCTGCGTTAGGTAAAGGGTTAAACACCAATAGATAAATTATCGCTGGATAAACTTAAAAAAGCCCAGTTTTCCTTTTTTGATAATACAGTACATGGATAGTGGATTTCCACTAAAATACTGAAAGAGTGGAGTTTCTTCCCAAAGAGTAAGTCTCAGAAACTGTGAACAAGGATATAATGTACAAGCAATGTTTCTACTTTCTTAGAGGTCCATTGGCTTGTACTTACGGTTTTTTCTGTAGAATGCAAGACATTGTCTTGGTTGAAACATCACTCCATAGGTGTTTCCGTGATAATCCATTCTTCGGATACAGTTTATACTTGGCACTGATTTTTAAAAGGTCTTCTTAGGTGGTGTCTGTGTTGTAGCCACAGGTTTTAAAATTAACATCAGATCTTAGTTTATAAGCCATTTTTATCTTTTGAAGATGATAAAAGCACCTTCAACACCCAAAGGTATCAAATGATTTTTGCAGTGGTTTCTAATCTAGTCTTGCCTTCGTATGTATGGAGCCAATACCTGACCAGAAACTATTATTATGCCCACAACTTGAAAAGGCAAAAGGGGTATCCAGTGAAGCCCTCTGTTCGTCAGTTCAACCATCTGTTTGTCTGTCCATCCATACCAACATTTTCCTTTGTATCTCAGCCACTGCTACTCTTATTTGAATAATATTTGGTGTTGTGATCTGGCATCATGGGGGGAATGATACCTGAGTTTAGCGTGAGTTTCTTCCACACATTTTTTCCAGAGTTATGGCCCTTTTCACTCTTTTGACTTGGAAAATTGTTTGCGGGTCGAAGGCATTGTGTTGCACTCTTGTTAATCAAGAATCAAACGGGATTTTACAAACTTGTGAAATAGTTAAGGTCTTTAGTGCTGTATCAGTAAAACATTAGCTTAGGTTAAACTAAACTCTATCATTCGTTAGAAACCTAGTTTAGATTATATATACTAGCAATACTACTAAGAATGACTTTTGATATGTAACTGTCATGAGTGTTGAATGTCAACCTGCCCATACTTTACTATTTCTGTTATAGCAGAAATTGATAGCTTGCAGGGTAAAGCTCTGTAAGGTAGGAAAACAATTAACAGTTGTTATAATTGTGGAATACAGTACTGTGATTAGGCCTTTAAAAAGTTGAAAATCTGTTTCTCAGGCCCCTCCCCCCCCCCCCCCCACATGGGCCTTTTGGCTGCCACATGCTCTCTTTTTAAAACCAGTGCAAACTTTAAAAAACTAAAAATATTTTACCCCAGTTAATAAAATTGATTAATTTGTCCCTTGAGTGCATTGCACTCAAGGGATGCAATACACCCCCACCCATGCTATTCTGTAGATTATGAGGCCTAAAACACAAAATTAACCAAGAATATGAACTTTTGATGGTAAAAAAATAATTGCAAACATAAAAAATAAAATAAAAAACTGCCCGCCCACGTGCAATTTTACAAAAAATGGCCTGTGAAACAGAAAATCTGCTTTGTGGGGTCTTACAAAAGTCAAAATCTGGTCAAAATTGTCATTTGGCTGTTCTCCCCACAACATCAAAGAATGTCACCTGTCAAAATAGAAGTGTGAGAACATTGAATCTCACATGCTATTTCTTTCTTTTTTTTTTGATTCAGTCATGATTTCACAATATTTTATTATTGAAATCTTGATCCATTGGTATAAGGGTGCTGCAAGTAGACTGAAAAAAAGACTGGTTTTGTGATCATACCGCTGTATTTTAACTTGGAGGACAATGAATTGTTTTGATGAGGGAGTCTTGTACAAATCCACATTATTAATTAATGAAATGACCACATCCACCCATGTAAAATTTCAACAAAATCATAGCATGTCATTGAAACAAGTTTGGTGTCACATGTTAGGGTTATGTTGAAATATTTTGAAAAAAAAATTGACAAAATAATATTTGAAATAATTCATTTTGATATCATGTGCGTTGGGTAAAAGGGTTAAGAAGGAAGAGTTCTCTAGCAACAAAAAGTTTTGAAGAAAATGGTCAGTATGATATTTGTGGACATATCGAAAGGATGGGTATTTCACTTGATTGTACCTTGTGGTCTATGAGCTTTAAGTTCTCTTGTTGAGTTCTTTACTTGTCCATTCATCAGTTGACAAAGTACCAAATCCCATTGAACAGGCCTGTTATTTTGAGGTTGGTGATGACCCATACCTTTTAGGGCTCATAGAGCTGTTCAGTTGTGAAATTTTGCTTCGGTTTTGTTGTCCATTGTGATAAAAGAGTCAAGTTACGGCTTCTGTTTCAGTTTTTATTTCAAATTATTTAAGGAAACAGGAAAACTCATTGAAATACTGAAACTGTAATAAATGCCACTTTTTTTTAAACTAAATGGCTTTTGGGGAGTCCATGATATGGACCTATGACATGATGTTATACGTACGTAGCAATGTACAGGACATTCCCTAATAGTGTGGATCCTTCCCCCTTCTACATCCCATACTACCTTTTGTATTGGACTTGATTTGATATGCATATACTTCAAATGGTGACAGTAACTGTCAATCTTGCTGTATTTATTCTCCATGTATATGATGTCACACTCGTATTTGATTCCGAAAACCCTCTGTCGTAATTTTCAGTCAAGTACTGATGATCACACTTGTTCCGAACATCTGACAACTGAGTCAGATTCAATTGCAAATTTCGTCCATTGGTTGACTTTTCATGCGATAAGCCAACAGAGTAAAGTGTCAAATGTGTGAACATTGAACACTTTGGCACAAATTTCATGCAGAATAGAATCAAACGATGACCCCGGCCCAGTGTATACTAAAACTACCAGACCAGTACTGGTATACTTTATTACAGGGAGGTGGCATTTGGCAAAATATCGGATTCACCTTCAGTCTGCTTTTTAAAGCCGTCTATGCTTCCAAACGCTTAATGGCTGCATAATCAACTTTGTGCCTCAATTCAAACATTAATAATAATAATAATAATAATAATAATTTTAAAGCCTAGAATCCACACATGATGCTCAATCGATGGCTGTACAATAATTTCATACATACATATACACACATACACATACATTCTCTCACAGATACATTTATACATGGATCACTATTATCATTTATTGGTGCCCAATGCCACATCAGCATCGAAGGCTATATCATGGCGATAAAAGCTACAGAACATAAAAGAAAAAGGGTATTGAATTAAAACAAAATAAAAACAAACTATAACTTTACGAAAACAAGTATGTGAGTGTGACTTGACGAGTAACAAGGCAATCCTCACTGACTCAGTCACACTCACACACCTGGTAATGTCAGTTTATGACCAAAATTAAAAGACCACTGAAGGAAATGCCTTACGAAAAAGGTAGGTTTTAGTACCTGACTTGAATGATTCAAGTGATTTACTATTTTTTATGTTAATTAGAAGAGAATTCCAAAGCCTTGGGCCAGCAACCACAAAGGCCCTATCACCAGCACTAGTAAATTTAGATGTGGTCTGAACCAGGTTGAGTTGACTTGATGACCTAAGAGACCTCGGTGGTTTGTGGATGTTAAGCAGATCGGACAGGTAGGATGGTGCAGATCCCGAGATACACTTAAACACCAAAAGGACAATTTTAAATTGAATTCTTTGCTTAACGGGTAGCCCGTGTAACTCAGAGAGTACTGGTGTTATATGGCAGTACTTTTGAGTTCTGGTTATGACCTGTGCAGCACAATTTTGGATGTGTTGTAGCTTTTCAAGAATAGATGTTTTAGAGCTAATCAGAAGAGAGTTGCAGTAGTCGAGGCGACTGGTAACAAAGGCATGGACAAGTAGTTGTGACGTCTGTGTACCAATGAAGGGTCAAATTTTGCTAATATTTCTAAGATGAAAAAATGCACTGCGAGAGACATGTTTGATATGTTCATCAGCGGCCAAATTTTCATCCAATCCATGAAATAACCTAAGTTTCGAACACAGCAACTGGGTTTTATCGCAGAACCTCCAATATTGAGGGACAGTTTGGATATTTTTGAAAGTTGATGAGGCAGACCTTTATATATTACTTCTGTCTTGTCATCGTTCAATTTAAGAAAGTTTTTGTCATCCATGCCTGGATGTCTGAAATACAAAGTTCAATCTTACTGCATGCTTCAGGCTCAAAGGCGTGAGTAAAACTAATATACAGCTGTGCGTCATCTGTGCAAAAATGAAAATCAAGGCCATGGCTTCGGATAATGTCACCGAGAGGTAAGACACAGTCAGTGTACAGTAGGGGTCCCAACACCAATCCTTGAGGGACACCAAAACGTAGTGTGACCTTGTCTGATGACTCACTGCCAATAAGGACACTCTGAGTGCAACCATTAAGGTATGACGAAAACCAATTAAGTGCTCAGTCAGTAAGACCTGTTCGACTAAATAGTGTTTCCGTATTCTGCCGTAATCTTCTTACAGAGTTTACATGTGGCATATATATCTTTTTAACTCTGTTTTTCGAAGTATATCTGCACAGGACATTATCATCCTTCCCAGCATTTTTCATCATCGGTAGACACAACTTTCTCGGCTTTGAGAATTAGATGTAAATGCACAAAACCAAAAGTATGATTTTTTGAGACATGTACAGTTGTGACTTTTGTTTTTTTCTGACATTCAACACAGTAGATTTTTTGGTTAACCGAACAACTCTGAGGGCTCACTTGATTTGAAAATAAGGAGTATGGTAAAAGCCCATCTAAACTTGCTGATAAGCTATGGAATGCCAAAATCCGCTATAACTTTCTTCTGATAATGGAAACAAACTGATTCTTTTTTATCTTGTAAGTTTTTCTGCTACACCCCAGCCTATCAGACAAGTAGCATAGCAGTGATTTCTAGCCAAGTCTTGACTAGAAACTACCAACAATTTAATTTCACTGCAGGTCTTCTTAACTGTATGTTAAAGCACATGCTCAGAGACAATTAACATTTGTAAAAGCTTTATGTATGCCTTTGAAGTCTTATTTTCCATGCTATTAAATCCCTGATGTACAAGACAGAAAATAAGCAGACTGTCATCTGCAAAATTAGGTCCCCATAGGGTGAATTTAGTGATGCTACCCTGCACAGCAGGGTAGCATCACAAAATTTACCCTCAGTGAACCTCAGTCAGAATCAAGGTCTCAAGCTAAAAGAAAAAGATGTACCTAGAGGATAAATTGTCACACTGTATGGGATAGCATCAGCAAATTCACCCTCTGGGGACCTCATGTTGCAGATGACAGGTTGCTTATATTCAGGCTTGCTGTTATAATTTTCGTGAAATGGTTTCAGAACAGGAGGTACAACTGCTTCATTTGCCGTCCAGTGATTTTCAAGACTATAGTTCTGCATTGAGTGCATACTGTTGCTAGCAGTATTGAAAGTGACTGATTTCTAATAAATAAAGGGCTTTTTAAATGACTACCCTTGAACTGAACACAATTTGCTTTCCACAAAGTTGTTGCCATCTGTCATCCTGAACTTTGACTTGAAGAATTCCTAATTTCACATTTGTTTTGTTGGAAAAATTTCTCAGACTCTGTAATATATCTTTTGGAATGTTTACTTTCATGAATACAGTTGTTTTTCAACATATTATTGCCTGGTAAATCTTAAGAAAGTAAAAATTCATTTTGGCCATTTTACTTCTTTTTTTCAAACAGTGGAATGTTTCCCCAGTTCTCCTTTAATTGTAACTTTTCCAATTGGAAGCACTGTGTTTTGTATCTGCTTTTGAAATATCTTATGAAGCTTGTGAGATATTTAGTTTAAACAATATTTTATTAAGGATTAAGTTGCAAATATACATCACAGAATAGAAAAATATAAAAACAGTCAACAAAGGATAAAATAGTATACAATACAGCAAGTATATAAGGCCTAAAAAAGTTTAAAATCTTTTTTTTCAGGCCCTCCTGCATGGTCCTTTTGGCTGCCGCATGTTCTCTTTTTATAACCAATGAAAACTTTAAAAAAAATTAAAAGGTTTTTGTCAGATATTTTACCCAGTTAAATAAAATTGCTAAATTTGCCCTTTGAGTACAACAAGGCTATGCAGTGCTGTAGCATTGCAAAGCCTTCTTGCACTCAAGGGACGAAGTACACCACACCCATACTATTCTGTAGATTATGAGGCCAAAGACATAAAACAAACCAAGAACATAAACATTTGATGACAAAGAAATAATTTCAAAAATTAAAAATAAAATTAATGGCCTGAGAAACAAGATCTACCTTGTGGGGCCTAAACATTGACAAATAGCATTAAAAAGGGGGATCTGCCAGGAAGCTTTCAGCTTATGTAAGTCGTCTCCCTCAGATATTTCACATACACATGATGCATACATACAGTCATAAAATTCTAAAAATGTTTACAGACATTTATCATTTCTGGGCTGGGAACTACTGTCGTTAAGAGGAGGAAATCCAGTGAACTTCACAAACTGCCCATGACATCAGGCCTAGCTGGTGTTGCTGGTCTAGTGTTGTCAATCTGTTAAAGCAGATGGTTCTTAATTATAAAAAACTGCTCAGGTTTTAAGACTATCTCTGCTCACCATTTTCTGAATCATCACTGCTGGAGCACCTACTGTATTTTTACACTATAATCCAATAGACCAGACTAGCTGGTGCTAACTCAAAGTTATCAAGGGCCAAACACAAATTTTGAACCCCCCCCCCCAATCCCCAAAATTTGCTTGCAAAACCGAAAATTAAAAGTCCTATCTGGCCCTCCATACATTTACTCTCTGCGCATGTGCAGCCGTCAGGAAGTGACCGGAATTAGCGCTAACATCATTCTTTGTTTGCCCCTAAAGTCATCAACAATGAAATAACATCTGTGCTTTAAAATCTCCTTTTTTGAGGATGCCAGACACAAATCAATGCAAGAATTGGTGGATCCAAGGCTGTTATTGGATGATGGAAGTGTTCAATGGTGGTTTTGACTTTTCAGGCTGTAACTTTATAATAATTATAAAATTATTTCATGTTTCCCAATTTCGGGACATACGCCTGACGTCATCATTTTTGTTAATGATTATTCCACTGTTTGTTAAGTATTCCTTCCCTATCCTTCCATGAACCCTTCCTGTTAAACTCTTAAGCTTTTTGGCTAATTGTTATTGAAATTTTGTATTAAATTTCTTGGGAGTTTAACATTTATTACAGAATATTCTTCTGTTTCTTCCCCATGGTTACGTCCTCACCCTAGGGGTGTTAGGTCGTTTAGTCTTGCATCTTCTATCTGATGTATCGTTTCTTCTTTGTATGAAGATCTAGCTTTGCATCTGGTAGCATTAAATTGTTTATGACTTTGGGCCTCTTTGTGTGCCTGATGTCTTGTTTACATTGACGTTGTTTACATTGACAATGTTCTCATATATAGGTAGTTTTTTTATATTCTGTTACTGTAGAATTACTGTAGGATACATGGATTATTATTCCGGTAGTGGAGCTCAAAAAATTTGAATTGTGTCCACACTTAGGCTCTATTGGGATGACTTTGGGCTCTTAATGTTCCCTTTGGCATTTTTAAAAAAAAAATTTTCCAAGAAATATTTGGAATTGATTTTTGATTGCTATTATTTATGTATCTTAATTATATATATTTTGTTGTGCAGTTTGGAGGTCTCATATCGACTTTTGTCGATG
Source organism: Pictodentalium vernedei (assembly GCA_031216915.1). Taxonomy (NCBI): domain Eukaryota; kingdom Metazoa; phylum Mollusca; class Scaphopoda; order Dentaliida; family Dentaliidae; genus Pictodentalium; species Pictodentalium vernedei. Next base: position 174,332,464 of record CM062291.1, on the reverse strand, counting down.
CACTCCTGCGGACTCTTGTGTTCACTGGAATGACTAATGTTGGAGACGGGTGTCGCAGTACATTGTTGGCAGTGAGGCTCTGAGGGCAGGCCTCTCACCGTGTTATAATTTATTTTGTCAGTTTCTATTTCAGAGGAACATGAACATGGTGATGATATTCTGACACCCATCCAAGTGTGCTACCGTCGCCACGCTCCGTGGAGCATATAGAGCTAACTGCATGCAGTGCTCATGATTGCAAGAGTTAGGACCTTTTGTTAAGGGTTTTAATCTCTTGCAAGCAGCTTGCTCGACCGGTAAAGCGGTACTCCTTCCGTGGGTGCTGTAACTCCAGGTAAGTCAGTTGCGGTCTAAGAAGTGTATTGGGTAGAGCGAGCACTTTAATATAAATAGCTCACCCAGCGACGTTGGAAATAGGGAGGAAATAGAGAGGAATTAGGGAGGAAGTCAACAAGTTTCTTGTACTCAGCGAGGTCTATAGACCGCAAACGGGAGTCTAACCTAACAGACATTTGGGGCCAAATGTTATGAGAAACTTGCACGAGCCGGGGCATATGTCCGCCCTCCACTCAGGGCACTCTGTTTAGTCTGCAGCCGGGGTCGGCTTCAGTCGCAGCTTCCTCCGCTACGTTTCACATGCCGAAATGAAGTTTTCTGGTTGGAAACTTGCACGAGATGGAGCATACGGCCGCCCACCGCACGGGACACTCCGTCTAGTCTGCAGCCGGGGTCGGCTTCAGTCTCGGCTTCCTCTGCTATGTTATTAAAGCACACACGACCGCATCCTAGCTACCCGACTTTGGATATCCAGCCTGCTGCACAAAGAAGGAACTACTCTTTGCCTGTGAAGTCGGATCATCCGGTAGCTAGGGAGACGAGACCTCGATCATTGGGACGTGCAGAGAAGAGATCCATCTCCGCACACTGTCCCAGGAGCAGCAAGCGGATAGGAAACAGAAGACCACTGCTCCTCAGGCCTCGATGATGGACTTGCTGTCGCAGATTGCGCAGCTGATCGCAGCATCCCAGCAAGTGCAGATGCAGCATCCCTCAGTCTCAGAACCTGAGCTGTCGGATGGTGCTGGGTCGGTCTGGTCGTCTGTTCACGCAGATGCAAGGGACCGAGATTCGCAACTGATTCTCTCGGATGGTAAAAGGGATAAGGAAGAGGATTACCCTTCCCTTTCGGAATAGCACAGGGCTGCGATGGATTTCATCCATCAATACTACCCTGAATTTGTTCCAATGAATCAGAATGCTGCGATGACAAGGAAGAAACCGCTGGCGTTGTTAGACACAGACTTTATCCGAACATACAGACAACGCTGTATTTAACCTCTCGAGTGCAAGAAGGAAAGGCAGTTTCTTAGCTACATCTTCCATAAACATACCGTTTCATGGACTACGTTCATTTAAAAACGGTTGGAGAAGATGTTCGGAGAGCTCCTCTGCATTTGAATGAGCAACCCGGGATCTAGATGTATCCTTGCTTGCATCATTCGCTATTCGCTCAGACACAATTACAATGTCATTTTCATCAAGTAGAGCGAATTTGAAAGCAGTGTCTTACGCAGATCACCTTACCAGAGCTATGGCACAACGTCTCAACGGGAAGAAATTTGACGATGTTTGTACCTGTCTTAGAGTTCTTTCCAGGGCATTTTATATACCACGTATAACTCCAAACTTACAGTGGCTAATCTGGAGTTAATTCAGATGTGATGCTGCCCTTGCATCGTCATCACTTATAGATGACAAGTTGAAAAGCTCTCTTCGAGTCGCTCCGGTCTCCGGACATACTATTTTGGACGACAAGCTTTCATCAGCCCGTGATTAGGCTATTTAGAAAGTGTCAAGTGATCTGCTATTGAAGTCGGCGTTTCATTAACCTGCTTCAGCAGACAAAAGTAAAGGAGGAAGTTCCTGATCTAAACGCCAAAAGGGAACTCCTCACGAGGGTACAAGAAGCCCCCTTACAGTTACTCTGGAGGTCGTCAATATAGCGACTCGGGAAAGGGGGCCGACCCCCCTAGGCCGATGGGACGAGGTTCTTCGTGGGGAGGACGTAGTTTCTCCTCCCGTAAGCCTCGCAGGTCATACCTGTAGGTGATGTTCAAGACCTCTATTGTTTGCCAGTTGGCGGAAGGGTATCATCTTCGCGAGAAACTGGACAGCAGTCACGGAAGATCAGTGGGTAAGAAGTGTAGTCTCGGACGGCCTACGGCTATCATTCCGCGCGGCACCCCCACTAACAAGATGTCTGCATTGGTCAGATCTTCCGTCGGATCCTTTTAAAAGAGTGTCTCTCCTAGTGGAGGTACAAGCTCTATATTAAAGGAAGCAATAGAGGTTGCCGAGAATCAGGATTCTCAGGGCTTTTACAGTCCCCTGTTCCTCGTACCGAAGCCAGACGGCTCGTTCCAACCAGTAATAGACTTGAGCTGGATAACAAGCTTATCATGGTTCCAAAATTCTGTATGAGGACCATTCGGTCGGTAAGAGCACGCATTCGAGTGAACGACTATGTGGCAAGCAAAGATCTAAGAATACGTAACTTCATGTCTTGGTACATCCGTCATTCAGAAAGTACCTGCGGTTCGCTGTACAAGGGAAGGTGTATCAGTTCAGAGTAATGTGCTTTGGTCTGAACCTGGTTCCCTGGGCATTCACTCATATAATGAACTCGGTAATGTCATGTCTACACTCAGACGCATTAACGGTGAAGGAATTCATGCGACTGATGGGGCGGTGCGGAGCAGCTTCGGATCTTATTCCGACAAGCCGCATGCGCACCCGTCCCCTCCAGATATCTTTACTCAGAACTGGAGTGTGATGACACATTTGCTCGAAACCAGTATTGCTTTAACGGACCAAGTAAAACAGGGGTTCAGATTTGGGCAGTTATTCAGTGGTTAACTCGGGGAGTTCCGATGCAACTTCCGGATCCGGCTTTCACGATTATGACGGATGTGAATCAGACGGGTTGGAACGCGACACTAAGTCCCGCAGACTTGAGGTGTCAGGGTCTGTGGGACCCTCGGTTCCTAGAGAAGTGCATAAACATCAAAGAGATGATAATTTGGACAGCACTACAACATTGGATTCACATAATAGTGGAAGTCCATGTTCAAATTTTGTCGGACAATTCAACATTAGTACCTTACATCAGGAACCTAGGCAACACTCATTCAATGCCATTATGTGAATTAACGGAGAAGATTCTCCTGTACGTCATGAATCATCATGTTCATCTTTCTGTACGTCATATACCGGGTCGTCGGAATGTACTAGCAGACTCGCTCTCTCGGAAAACGTCGCCTGTTGTCATTGGACCAGACTCTCAACAAGCGAATATTCAGGCAGAATTGCTACCAATGGGATTGTTCCATGATAGATCTGTTTGCGACACACCGGAACAATCAGTTACCGACGTTCGTGTCGCCATGCCAAGATCATCGAGTGTGCACAGTAGATGCTCTGTTGATCTCATGGGATGGAATGATAGGATAGGCGTATCCTCCAACTCCGTTGATTTAGCATATTCTGTTTAGTTCAACAGTCTTGTTGTGAAATCCTGATAGTAGCACCTCTGTAGTCACAGAAACCTTGGATCAATCTTCTCAGGTGTCTGTTATGGTACGTTCCCCAAAAGCTTCCTCCACGAGAGGACCTTCTTTATCAGGGGAAGTATTTTTCATGTCCTTCTCCGCCCTTAGTGGCATTATAGAGTCGGTCAGATGTGTGGGAACCTTGTGTTTCCTATACTATTTGATGACAAACACAAGAACGATTCAAATAATACGGGTGAAGGGGGTTCGTTATGATTTTGAATCCCCCCCCCCCCCCCCCACACACACACACACACACACACACACACCACCACCAATGTGTTAAGAGGCGATTACCGGGCAAGACGTAGTTTTCTTCCCGTAAGCCTCCTATGCATTTAAGTACATAACATGCATTTCATGACTACTCGATTGGCGGCTGGGTCATGTTCTATGGCGACCTCATGGGCACATCCACTTTCTAGTTGGTTGTTTTCCTGTGGTTGTTCGTCTATATGTCATATATGTGCATATGATTCATCGTCAATAAATTGCTAGCCTTGGGGTACCTGGGAGGCTGTTTAGTCAGTTAACTGGTATTCAGATGATTACATGCGGGATTTCAATGCTCACTTGCATATTGATCGCATTATTACGCAGACATATTATTGTATATTATTTCGGGGGCAGTCCATGGCGAGTCTGTTAATCATAGCTCGATCCATTTCTAGATCCAGGTTTCTATTAATGGTGGTACCCAATCGAATACCTCTTGTCTTCACTCTCCTATATTCGCATGTTTTCCAGGAACAGAGATATCGGATAGAACACGTCTAGGAGTGTTATTTACTGGAATTTATTGTACACCTGAACGGGGTCGCCTGTGGGTTACCTTGGAAGTGTGTTTACTCTCTATAGATCGTCCATTGTGATTCTATTGGACATGTGTATGTTATATATTATATCACCGCTTTTCGACTCCGGTTACGTTATGAGCGGGCGATATTAATTACCGGGATCGCCGCTATAGCCTTATCAATTTATTAATAATAATTAATACCTGGGTGTCTATTCGTCGAATATTTATATTGTTATTTGGTACCTACCGCTTTTACTGATTCCAGAGCACTCCCCTGTTCTTTTTGAAAATTCCTTAAAAAAGTGGGGGGGGGAGTGATTTTTTACCTCTCCTCGTGCTTGAAGGACACAACGCGGTTGCTGCAGGTGGGATTCGAACCAAGGACCTCTCGGTTTGCAGCCTGCACCTCTACCTACTGAGCCACCGCACCCCCATTTTGGGGATTGGGGGGGGGGGGTCAAAATTTGTGTTTGGTCCTTGATAACTTAGAGTTAGCACCAGCTAGTCTGGGCCATTGGTAAGTATAAAAATATTACTTTAAATTTATAATTTTTTCATTACAGGCGAGTAGACTTGACTTCAGGCTTTTAGATGTCAAGGGAATTGACTTGACAAAGACAAACACGCCTAATAGTTCAATTACGGTGGGCAGGAGGGTGGTCAGGCATAAACAGTTGGTTTCCAAGCAACAGCTTTAATTCAATTTAACTGGTTGAGTGCCAGAAACCACTGTCATGGCTTTATTGAAAAGTGTTGAAAGCCACTTTAGTCGCTTTACACTGTATGCATCAGCTTGTTGTTTGCTAGGCAGTAGCGAGAAAAATGTTTATATTAAATGATTTTGTTACAATTCATTGTAGAATGCCAAAGGGCACTCTCCAATAAATTGTTTCTAATCAGTTATTTATGAACAAAATGTGGCTAAATAAGACTCCCATTATTCTTGGCATTATATCTTTAAAAAAAAAATATGCTTGTTACTAATCACCTTTGAAAAATAATTTAGCACTCAACCAGTTAATACAGGTGTCCCAAATTCACTTGATTTGTACCCTCATGGAACGGGAAGAACCTTTTCGATTTTCAATTTTGTCAACCAAACGTCAAGGTAATAGCACTTTCTGGTTTACGGGAGATAACTTTAGTTCTATTTATCAGAGCTCAACCAAACTTGCAGAAAGTAATTACACATGGACAGTGAAGAAACATGATTTTGGCAGTGTGTGTTGCACGGTCAAATGTAACATGACTGTTACTACAAATAGAACATTTGTACAAACACATTTTGGGCAATGACTTTTGTTTTATATGTTACATATTACCAGATTTACAGATTAGTTACTCCTGTGGGAGAGAAAGAATATTGATTTTGTAGTCTGCAGCCGAAAATTCAAAGGTCGCAAGACTGTTAACCCTTTACCCAACGTAACGGCCAAAACCGGCCAGCGCTATTCTCAAAAATTGCCAATTAATTTTCATTATTTTTTTCATTTTTTGTCTCAAAAACATAGGTTATGACCCCTCATTGGAACGAGCTCGTTGAGCTCGTTCCAATGAGGGGTCATAACCTATGTTTTTGAGACAAAAAATGAGTTATTCGAGAATTTTTTTTGCATGTGTCGTCTGCTTTTCATGTTAGGTAAAGGGTTAACATAAATAGAATTTGGTAAAATATGGTTTCTGCCCAGTTATGTTTGTTCTACTTAATGCAGAACTACCAAATGTAGAGGGTTGGTACCCTCATGGAAAGAGACGAGCCCTATTAATTTTTATATGTGTTGATCAAAAGGTAAAGTCACACATTGGGTTTTCCAAGAAGGAAATAAAACGAGCAGTTATTCATGAAATAACAGAAAACAAATAATTTTTGTGATTGCATTGCTTTAACAAATTATTGTTTTTTTTAAATGAACAACAAAAAGATTTCAAAGTTTGTTGTGTACTGTTCCTTTGAGAAAAAGTGAATTATGTGTATACTTGTTAAACTTTCAATATAAATATCTCTGATGGAGTAAATACGAGGCTGCCATCATTTATAATCATTGATACTGTTTTTTTGACTGGTGGAGTGATAAGTTATATTTCAAAGGTGATTTGTCATGTGAGAATTTTTTTTATTCGTCTGTTTAAAAAAAATGGGTGTACAGTAAAACCTGTCTTGAGAGACCACTGTCTTGAGAGACCACCTGTCTTGAGAGACCACATCTGCCAGGCACCGATTGGTTTTACTCTATAATGGACCTGCTATGGGAGACCACCTGTCTTGAGAGACCACTGTGACTTTACTGAATGGAATGGTTTAACGCGCCGAAGGCGCGCAGGGACGGTATGGGGAACAAGCCCCTTTCGACCCTCATTGACTGTAAATGACTAATTTCCACATGTCTACTCGTGTTGAAGGAGGAACAGGTTCAGGTACTCGGCAGGTGTCACCGGTTGCGGCGTGATGGTCTCTTTGACTGATGTCGGTTGAACCCTCGGATAAGGACAAGTGTGAGAGGTTGGGTCCTCTCACAAAGGTACTACCTCTCCCCGAGGGTGCAGTCGATCTGGATTTTCGGGCAAGTATAGTCTGCCACTTCGGAGATGATTTTAAGTGATGGCCATCACTGGCAAGTATAATCTGCCTCAGGCTGTTTCTGTTTGATAGGATATCTTTGAAGGAAACAACAACGACCCCTTTCGGGGACCACCAAGAAGAAGACCCGAACTTCCCTGGTTCGGGGACAGGCCTGCATTGTAATCCTATTGGGTTGGGACAAAAAGATGCGCATTGCGCTTACAAAAAGGGGCAGAGGCGGGACGCAGGACCAATGCTCGCCTCCCTTAAAGTGGTCGACCACTTTTAGGGAGGGAGCAGAGGATGTTCAGGAACCGTGGGGTGACTGTTTCCATAACGGTTAGACTGTCTGTAGCGGTTATTGGGGTGCTGGTCAAAAAGCATCTTCTTTGTACCTGCTTAAAAGAAGAAGGCAGAATTAGTTCTCATTAGAATAAGAGTTAAAAGTAGCACATTATGTTTTAGTTATGATCACAGTTAAGCTGCTGATCAGCCGGTTAGATCACCTTCATAGGGTGATAGTGAGTTTGTAGCGGGAGGGTAACATGTTTAGACACTAAACCACACCCAAGGGTGTTTCTGTTATGCCCTTCGCTGGTTTCGACCATATTCAGATTAACTTGAGTTTATTTAGGGTCACGAGTTTGGGCAGGGTAGTTTGGTTCCGCGCATTGTAGCATGCCTGGAGCAGGACATGTCATACTGTGGGGTCGCAGTAGGTTTGCTTGACAGTGGCTTGGCCTACCTACCCTTTCCCTATGTAGATTTGCTGAGATAATAGGGGCAGGGTAGTTTGGTTCCGTGCATTGTAGCATGCCTGGAGCAGGACATGTCGTACTGTGGGGTCGCAGTAGATTTACTGACAGTGGCTTGGCCTACCTACCCTTTCCCTTTGTTCCCCGTGTTGTTTATGCTCGCTGACTGTTTTTCGAGCGGTCTTAGTTTTGATTGCAATTTTTGGGCTTTTGTCGGCTTTCGCAAATGGTTCCAAGTTCGGAGATTAGTTCGCTGTTGGCTAACCGGTCATGATTTTTCGCAGTCAGGCGGTCTTTAATGGTGGGGATATCGGCCCTGTCGTGGAGTGTTTTGATGGGTGTGTCCCATGGGGCGCGGAGGGCAACTCTAAGTGCGTGATTTTGGACCCTCTGGAGTTTACCCATATTAGTTTGGTTGAGATCAGTTATTATGATTGCACCGTATTCGAGTACTGGGCGCACAAAGGATTTGTATAGTTTGAGTAGGGTGGACTGGTTGGCCCCCCCATGAAGTTCCCTTAAGTTAATTCGTTTTCAGTAAGTTAATTCATTTGGTAGCTTTTTTCGCCATGTCATCGGTATGTCTGTTGAAGGACAGTTTCTGATCAATGGTGATACCCAGGAATTTCGCTTCTTTGCATTCTGGGAGGGTGTTATCCATAAGTTTTAGGTCAAAATCACGTTTATTTTTCTTGTGAGTAAAGGTGATTTGTTGGGTTTTATTGGCATTTAGCTTAATTCTCCATTTGGCACACCATTGTTCTAGGTCTTCGAGAGCCCGTTGCAGGGGTTTTTGGAGCAGATTGGCCGTATTGTTAGAGTCCCAGAGGCCCTTATCATCCACGAATTGGGAGACTTGAACACGATCCTCAGAGAAGTTAAGGTCATTTACGTAGAAGATGTAAAGGAGGGGGCTTAGGACGGATCCTTGGGGGGTGCCTGCTTCAAGGGGGACACTGTCAGACATTTCATTGTTCACTCTGACTTTAATTTCGTGATCATTTAAGAAAGAGGATAGTAATCTGAGCAAAATCTTGGGGAGTCTCATTTTTGATAATTTGTAGCGCATTCCATTGTGCCAAACGGAGTCAAATGCTTTTTCGACGTCTAACAGGACTGCTGCGCCTATTTGCTGATTGTTGATAGTGGTTTTCATTTGGGTGACTAGTCGGTAGACATGTTCGATGCCTTCTTTACGGTTTCTATAGGCTCTTTGCCATTTATTGAAAAAACCGTTGTCTTCAAGTTGCCCTCTGAACCGATTGGTAAGGATTCGTTCGAATGTCTTACCAATGCAGCTGAGTAGGCAGATTGGGCGGTAGCTGGCTGAATCGGAGGGGTCCTTGTCCGGTTTTGGTATCATGACACCAATGGCTTTTTTCCAACATTTGGGAAAGTAGCCATGGGTGAGACATGCGTTGAACAGTTTGTTTAGTTTTTCGATTAGAGAGAATGGGCTTTGTTTTAGAATTTTGTAGCTTACTTCGTCTTCGCCGGATGAGGAGGAATTTTTGCATTTTTTATGACGTTGATGATTTCCTCATTAGTGATAGGGGTGACGAGGTCATCGTCATCCCCGTCTTCTGGCTCGTTATCGAATTTGGGGTCACGGAAGATATCAGGGTGTTCATTGATGTAGTCATCAATGGCGTTTATGGCGGCATCATCGTTGCCTGCGCCTTGATGCGGGCGATGCGTTTTTCTTAGGAGGTCGGCAAAGGTGTCGGCCTTGTCTTTGTCGGTGCACGTGAAGGAACCGTCTTCCTTCTTAAGAGGTTTGCCTGCGGCTTTGCGGCTTTTGTTCTTTTGCCCAGTTAGGGTTTTGAAGGAGTCCCAGAATTTTTTGGCATCCTGGACTCCGTTTTGATCGGCTGTTGCCTTTTCCCAGTTTGCTTGTTTTTCAGCTTGGAGGGCTTTCTTGACCTCCCCATGAAGGCGGTTGTATGTTTTTTTTTAGGTCAGCTTTCTTACCGGGGTCAATTTCGGTTTTAAGAGCGTGAAGAGCTTTCCGTTTAGTTTTGATTAGTGAGAGTGTGTCGCCCGAGATAGTATTTCTCCAGGGGCATACTTCTTCTTTTGGGCATATTTCGTTTAGGGTTGAGTTAATGATTTTCTCTATGCCCTCACATTAGGTTTTGAGTTCCGCTGCATTGGATGGGGGTGTGTTTGTGAGTTTGACATCGATGATGTCACGATAGAGGTTCCAATTAATTTTTCTAAAATTTCTGCGGAGAGTGGGGGGTACCTGAGTGGGCCATTTCCTAGCTGCAGTGAGGCATGGACTGGGAGGTGATCGCTGCCTAAGTCGTCATCGCCGACCCAGTGGTCATCTATGTGATTTATCAGAGAGTCACTGGCGATAATTAAATCGAGGATCTCGGATGAGAATAATGGGTTATTACTGATATAAGTTGCAGAGCTGTCATTCATAACCACATGAAGGTTATGCTTTTTAGTGATTTCAAGGAGGGCTTCACCGTTAGGGGTGGTTTTGTTACAGCCAAAGTACAAGTGTTTGGCATTGAAGTCGCCAAGGAAAATGCAGTGTTTGTATTTCCTCGTAAAGAATTCAAAAACAGTGTCAGAAACAATTTTGCTTGGGTCGTTCTAATAACAAACAATCGCGATGTTTTTGTTGTCGACAGCGATTTCAGTTGCAATCACCTCTGCATCGAGGTGATTGGTTTTTATTGTTTTAGTTTTCATGTTGTGCTTTATTAGAAGAGCGACGCCACCACCTTTGGTGGTTTGTCGGTCTCTTCTAATAGTGCTGAACCCGCTAACTGAAAATTTTTTGCTAGGTTGAAGTCAACTTTCGCCGATACAGATAATGTCTGTATCCTCGAAGTATCGGCTCATTTGAAGTTTTTTGTTATTAACGCTTCTAGCGTTCCACACGGCTATTTGTAGCTTATTCATGACGGGGGTTGGGAGTTAGTAGCAGTGCTTTAGATATATGTTTAGACAGGTGCTTTAGTCTGAGCTGATAGCGGCTTTGATTAGTGATTCCGAAATATGTATCTTGAAAAGTCGGGACGCCGATCGGCTGACATCCTGGATGATGTCGGACAGATTGGTTTTAGCGTGTTTGCTTAATATTGTGTAAAGGGATCCGGCGATAAGGGAGCAGACGGTATGAGGAGATGACGCATTGTCGGGCTTGATGAGGTTTAGGCTTTTCAGCTTGATGGCGGTTTTAACTTTTTTAAAATGGGGACACCCCCGGTAGCTGCTGGGATGACTTCCTTTACAGTTGGGGCAAGAGGGGGATTTTAACCTGCATGACTTGGTGAGATGTGATTCTCCCCAATTCATGCAGGTTAGATTCCCTCTGCATTTGTTGGCGATATGCCCGAACTTTTGGCATTTGTGGCATTGTATGGGCGTTGGTGAGGTATTGTATTCCTCCCCGGTGTGCCATCTGCCATTGATGTGGATCCCATCTTTGATTATTTTTACTTTAGTTTCCTTGTTGGGGCAGGTGACTTTTATTTTCCACGTGACCTTTCCCGTGGCTTTGGAGTGGAATCTCTCCCACTTGCAATTATTTAGGCTAAGGTTTATGGCTCCACTGGGTTTGTCGGGATGAACCCTAGTTAGTACCGCAGTGAGGTTGGGGGGGGGGTTGTTACCCCTGCCCTCCCTAATGCCGTTGGTTTTCTTTTTAGTTCACCTGACTGAAAGTCAGGGTGAGCTATTCTGATCACTTTTCGTCCGTCGTCCGGCGTCCGTCGTGAAGGTGGTGTTTGGGCTTTTTCTCCCAAACCACTGGCCGCATATTAATGAAATTTCATGTGAGAAGGGGTTATGTATGCGGACTTTGATTTTTTGTCAAATTAGGTTTCGGCTCACATTGAGCAGAGGGATGGGGCAAAAATGCTCCAATTCTTAAAAAATCTTCTTCTCAAGAACCAGCAATAGCAGAGACTTGATATTTGGTATGCAGCTTCCTTTTGAGGTGTAGACTCAAGTTTGTTCAAGAGAAGTTGGAGGGGCTATATTTGACGATGTTAAAGGAGGGGCAAAAATTTTGGACCCGCCCCAAATTTCTATTTTCCAAACCGCGAGGCCGATTTGAACCAAAATTTACATGAGTGCTTATTGGGTCATAAGTACCTAATTTATGCCGAATTTTTTTTCCCCATAGTCCCGTGGGAACCACAGGAGCTAAAAATAGAAAAAAATGAAAACGCCCATATCTCCAAAACTACACGGCACTGAGAATTCTTATTTGTTGTGAAGCTTCCTTAGGACCAACAGAATGGAATGATCAAAAAAAATTGCCATCGGTTTTATCATGGGGTACTTTTTGGGGAGTTTGAAAAAGTGCTGAGTCAGCATTTTTTAACACTGTGGGTAATGGGAAAAACATAAGACTACTTTTCTCCGAAACCACTGCTCCAAAAGCTTTAAAATTTGACATATAACATCTTTGGAAGATTGTTTCACATGTTTATTGAAATGAATTGCCTGGGTTGATATTTGGGCTCTCTATGGGAGCCCAAATGTTTAAATTAGTGCAGTATGAGGAGTATTTTTGAAAAATCTTCTTCTTCAGATCTAGCAATAAGAATGTTTTGATATTTGGTATGCAGCATCCTTAGGGGGATGAGATTCAAGTTTGTTGAAGCCAAATCCCTGGGTTCATATTTAGGCTGAAAATTTGGGGTCCCGTTGCGGACTTCGAAATTTTGGACCAAAATTGGAAAAAAAATTTTTTTTGTTTTTTCTGCGTTTCGGTCAATTTTAAGACAAAAAAAACAAAAAATTTTTTTTTACCCTGAAAATTTGGGGTCTGGGTGGGACTTAGAAAATTTTGGACCAAAATCCGAAATTTTTTTTGGTTGTTTTTTATGCATTTCTGTTAATTTTACGAAAAAAAAAAAAAAATTTTTTTCCCCTGAAAATTTGTGGTCCGGGTGGGACTTAGAAAATTTTGGACCAAAATCTGGAAATTTTTTTTTTTATTTTTTTATGCATTTCTGTAAATTTTAAGACAAAAAAAAAAAATAAAATTTTTTTCCCCTGAAAATTTGGGGGTCCAGGTGGGACTTACAAAATTTTGGACCAAAATCCAGAATTTTTTTTTTTTTGTTTTTTTATGCATTTCTGTCAATTTTAAGACAAAAAAAAAAAAAATTTTTCCCCTGAAAATTTGGGGTCCGGGTGGGACTTGCAAAATTTTGGACCAAAATCCGAAAAAAAATTTTTTTTTGCTTTTTATACATTTCTGACAATTTTAAGACAAAAAAAATTTTTTTTTTTTCCCCTGAAAATTTGGGGTCCGGGTGGGACTTAGAAAATTTTGGACCAAAATCCGAAAAAAAATTTTTTTGTTTTTTAGGCATTTCTGTCAATTTTAAGACAAAAAAAAAAAAAAAAAAAATGTTTTTCCCCTGAAAATTTGGGGTCCGAGTGGGACTTCGAAAATTTTGGACCAAAATCCGAAAAAAAATTTTTTTGTTTTTTATGCATTTCTGTCAATTTTAAGACAAAAAAAAAAAAAAATTTCCCCTGAAAATTTGGGCTCCGGGTGGGACTTAGAAAATTTTGGACCAAAATCCGAAAAAAATTTTTTTTGTTTTTTATGCATTTCTGTCAATTTTAAGACAAAAAAAAAAAAAAAAAAATTTTCCCCTGAAAATTTGGGGTCTGGGTGGGACTTAGAAAAATTTTGGACCGAAATCCGAAAAAAATTTTTTTTGTTTTTTCTGCGTTTTGGTCAATTTTAAGAAAAAAAAAAAAAAATTTTTTTTACCCTGAAAATTTGGGGTCCGGGTGGGACTTTGAAAATTTTGGATCAAAATCCGGAAATTTTTTTTTTTTTGTTTGTTATGCATTTCTGTCAATTTTAAGACAAAAAAAAAAAAAATTTTTTTACCCTGAAAATTTGAGGTCCGGGTGGGACTTAGAAAATTTGGGACCAAAATCTGGAATTTTTGTTTTTTTGTTTTTTATGCGTTTCTGTCAGTTTTAAGACAAAAAAATTTTTTTTTTTTTTTACCCTGAAAATTTGGGGTCCGGTGGGACTTAGAAACTTTTAGACCAAAATCCGTAAAAAATTTTTTTGTGTTTTTTATGTGTTTCTGTCAATTCTAAGACAAAAAGAAATTTTTTTTTTTACACCGAAAATTTGGGGTCCGGGTGGGACTTCGAAAATTTTGGACCAAAATCCGAAAATTTTTGTTTTTGTTTTTTTATGCATTTCGGTGAGTTTTAAGACAAAAAAAAAAAAAATTTTTTTTTACCCTGAATATTTGGGGCCTGGGTGGGACTTCGAAAATTTTGGACCAAAATCCGGAAATTAGTTTTAGCGTTTTTTATGCGTTTTAAGAAGAAGAAAAAAATTTAGGCTGAAAGTATTTTGTTTGGGAAAAAAATCTGTTTTTTATGTGTTTATCTCAATTTTGGGACGTTAAAGTGCAGGAACTGAAAATAGAAGGAAAATCCTGTGTATTGTGTGGGCACAATCGCTTCATTTAGTTGGTATATGCTTTTCTTAGGAGGAGCGTATGCAGCTTATTCAAGTCAAGTCCCTGGTTTGATATTTAGACTACCATGTCAGGTGAGCACCCTCAGGCCCCCTGGGGCCTCTTGTTATTATTATTATTATTATTGGGGAGACTGCCTGGATTTTGCCCCCCTTTCTGGTTTTGGCTGCTAGCTTGATTTTGGCTGTTGGGTGTCACATTTTTACCCTTCTTTCTAGAGACGACAGTTGACCAGGGTGTCTCCATGAGTGGAAGAGGCCCTGGCAGATTTGTTTGAGGCTCATCATTGGTTTCTGGATGAGAGAGTGGTTTGGGTGAGGGGGTGGGTGGAGGGCAGTTCCTCACTTTCTTGACCTGCCGGTCAACGGTGTGATGAAAGACCTGACTATCCACCACCTCCACCAACTCACTCTCAAGATCTAGTGATTTCTTTCTTTTGCTGTTATTTCGAGACGGGGGTCGCTGTTGTGCTAGGTATACTGTCCAACGGTGTGGCAAGCATAGTTTCTAGGTTTTTGTCCGGGCAGATGGTATCCAGTGCGCAAGGATCTGCTAGATCTTTGGAAGTTTCCTTAGTGGGGCATGTGATATGATAAAAATCACTTTCTCAAGACCTCGTCTGATTAAAATACTATAAATGAGAGCGAAACACTTTACTGACTTGGTACCAACTTGTATTTTTATGCCATGATGGACCTGTCTTGAGAGACCGCCCATTTGAAGACTGAACCCATGACAAAAACTTTTTACCTGTTCTGGAATTGGAAAATTCATTGTGGTTGTACTAACATAATTAAAAGTATTAAAAGCTTTTAATTGGGTTTCAATTGCTAACTCATTAAAGATTGAGGATGTTTTTATAAGACCCCTGTGAAAAGATTAGGATTATTGCTGAATAAACAATTTCATACATACCTGAAATGTGACAGATAGGAATAAAAATAAATTTGTGTTGAAAATCTTTTTGTAACAAATTGAAATGGACTGTTATAAAAATTATAAAAATAAATTAGTGTTGAAAATCTTCAATGAAGATTTTCAACACTAATTTATTTTTATAATTTTTATAACAGTCCATTTCAATTTGTTACAAAAACTTCATAAAAAAGAACAACTACAAAGTAATTACAAAAATCTATTCTTCTCCATTTCTGAATTTTGTGGTTGGTTATTCACTGACTTGAGAAAACCTGAAACCTGTTATGAGAGACCCCCTGTCTTGAGAGACCACTTTTGTGTGGCCCAAAGGGCGGTCTCTCAAGACAGGTTCTACTGTATTATGTTATGGCAGTGTCCAAAAGGGTTAGGGCCTGTAAATCAAAAGGGGTATGGTTTGCTACCACCTAGAAATGGGGTTTGAAAAAAAATTTTTTAGTGGTTGCATTTTAAATTCCTTTAATATTTTAGCCTCATAAACCTCAATTTTAGGCATAGGTATCCATCCATCCATCTATCCATCCATCCATCAACTTTTTCGTTGTTTGAGCCATGACTTTGTTCATGTCAGGACCCTGACTTTTGGTGGAAGGAGATACCATAATGAAACTTACACAACATATGGACCACCACGAGATGGTGTGTCACATAACAAAATTCATGTTTGGTTCATCAAGGTCAAGATCACAGATAGAGGTCAACAAATAGAATCATAATGCACATCAACTTATTCATGTCAGAGTCATAACTTTTTAGTGGCAGGAGACATGAAATATACATAACTTATGGAGCACTGCTAAGTAGCGTGTGACATACTAAATTCACCACCCACCAAGGTCAGGGTCACAGATAGAGATCAACACAAAGAATCAGAATGCACAACAATTTCTTGTGTCCACTCCCTAACTTTTTAGTAGAAGACGATATAGCAATGAAAGTTACACAACATTTATACCGCCACTAGGGGATGTTTAGCATACAAAATTCACCGTGTTCCACCAAGGTCAAGGTCAGATAGATGTCAACAGATGGAATCGGCAGGTGCATCACTATTTTCATATTTTTTTCGGAAGGAGAAATCCAATGAACCTTACGCACTATATGTACTATCACTAGTTGGTGGCTCACATATAAAATTCTCCCACCAAGGTCATGGTCACTGACAGAAGTCAACAAATGGGATCAGCATGCACATCAACACATCCATGGGCCTCCACCAAGTGATATATATTGGGTGTATGATGCCCACCTAGCTGTATGCTGTTTGTTTCAAAAGATACCATTCTACCAGCAAAGGAAGCCTTACATTATGAAGATTTTGTTCATAAATGGTTGTTTTGTTACAATTTATTAGAGAATGCTTGTAAGGGCTCTTGAGTAAATTGTAAAACAACAATTTTATGAAAATATTGCTTTGTACTGCTGAGCAAACAACAAGCTAATGTATAATGTAAAGTTCCTAAGTGTGTGTTCAGTCCAGTGCAATAGAGCCTTGATCGTAGCTTCTAACATTCAACAAGTTAATAATGGCAAATGTGAAATGAACTGTATTGTAGTCTTTTATTTTACAACTAGCTCTTTTTGACTTGCTCCGTTGTTGTTAGGCTCTTTTGCAAAGTTCTAAATGTGCAACTGTCAAATTTGTAGTTAATTTTAAAAATTTTATGTTATTTTTTAAATATGTTCTGATGTTTTACATATTTTGTGTTCATTAATAACCTGTAGATTTACTAATAACAATGGGATCAACAACAAAACCACCATTGTATAACACCCATTGCAACCGCAGGAAGGTGAGTAGTGCTCATTATGCCCCCAACCTCCGTAGGAGGTTTCGGAGGCATATACTCTAGGGGTCTGTCCATCCATACTTCTGTAATTCTGTACTTCCGCACAAATATTTCACATTATAACTGAAGCATAAGTTATCTGATTTTGAAGTCCTTTGGTATGATGGCAGACCAGCATGGGTGAAAGGATATCCACATGGCATGGGTTTCATCCAAGCATACATACCAGAGTTATGGCCCTTGATACATTTAGAAAACTTTCCATATGAACATTTTGCATTAGACCTCAAGCATTGGTTGTTGGATTTTGATGTTCTTTGGTGGGGTGACAGACCAGCATGTGGGAAAGGATATCCAACTATTGCAAGTTTCATTCACGAATACATACCAGAGTTATAGTCATTGTTACACATAGATAACTTTCTGTGAGAACGTTTTGCATTATAACTCAAGCATCGGTTGTCAAATTTTGATGTCCTTTGGTATAGTGAGAGACCAGCATGTGGGAAAGGATATTCACATATTGCCAGTTTCATCCATACATGCATTTTTGTCTTTTGTCTATGGCAATAATTTTTATTGAATGACAGGAGATAATTGAATAATTTTTATATCACTCATGTTGAATGGGTATGCGGGGGGAGTCTTACCACATTAGGCTGTATGTGTGATTGTTGAAAATGGAAGACATTTATGCCATTTTGAGAATGCCACCAAACCAATGGGCAGCCTATGCTATCCATGGTATTGCAGGAAGGGCAATATGCAACCATAGTAAACAGGACCAATGGGCAGTCTATGCTATCCATGGTATTGCAGGAAGGGGCATATGCAACACCTTGCATTGCTCTCTTTCTTTTCTTGTTTACTATGGTAAATAAATTCTGCTTCACTGGTAAAATAGACCCCAATAACCAAGGCCTGGATGGGAGTCCTCTAAAGTGGGCAATGTAGATATGAACGATTAGCTACACATGACTTCATGCCCATGTTGCAGTCATGATATAGCCATAGATGCTGAAAGTGACTTAAACACTGAAAGTGACCTAAACACCAATAAATAAATAAATCATTGTATAGTCCCATGGGAACCCTGGGAAGTGGACCAGTGCTTATTTACTGTGTTAAACTAAAATAGCTGGCTCATTGTTCAGCAGATCAGATTTCAGGTAAAAAGGTTGACAGTCCGATCCTGACCTATTTCATTTGTATTGTATCCTTGGGCAAGACACTTAAACCTTATTGCCCAAGTGGAAGAACATTAACAGTACACTTGATGTCATCCAGTGTTAATCCTGCTTGTGCTAGGTTAGTAAGTTGGATAGTTTGATAGTTACTTGGCATTGTTTAGCGGTTTTCTCCACCTGTAAAAGTACCTGACATTTGACCCTGGCAGTTGGAAGAGTCATTAAATCCTTGCATGCTGCTGTTGGAGATTCCTACACAGGACAGGATTTCTCTTGCCACTGGAATACATATAATTTTGGCACATTTAACAATTTTAGTCCAGTAAACTGAGTGTAATTTTAGCTCAACTTTGATATAAGTCAAATTTGAGGTTATGCCATGGCCCATCGTCCATCTGTCCGTCAACAATTCAATACGGCTCGGGCTAGAGGCCGTATATATAAACCAATCTTTACAAAACTTTTTGGATACCTTTGTTGTCACTGTGGGACGAGAACGAGTGTTTTTGGGTGCGGTCCAAAATTCAAGATTGCCACCAGCAGCCATTTTGCACCAAAATTAGTGCAATCAGTTTTCTGTACAGAACTTCCGTATGAAAGTTCTGATTTGAATAAATTTTAGTATGAGTGTTTAGTAGCATGGAATACATCACATATAGTACAGGATATTTTCTCGTGCAGAAATTTGGCAAATTAGATGAACTTTGATTTATTGAGTGCCACTTGCACACAGTAAGTACACATGTCAGTACGGCTCAGGCTAGGGGCTGTATTTATGAACCGATCTTCACGAAACTTCTTGGGTACCTTTGTTATCACCTTGGTACGAGAACGAGTATTTCTGGGTGCGGTCCAAAATTCAAGATGGTTGCCAGTGGCCATTTTGTACCGAAATTAGGTACAATCAGTTTTTTGTACACAACTTCTATACAGCTCAGGCTAGAGGCCGTATTTATGAACCGATCTTTACGTAACTTTTTGGGTACCTCTGTTATCACCGTGGGATGAGAACGAGTGTTTTTGGTTGCGGTCCAAAATTCAAGATGGCCACCAGCAGCCATTTTGTACCAAAATTAGTGCAATCAGTTTTTTGTACAGAAGTTCTGTATGAAAGTTCTGATTTGAATAAATGTTTGTATGAATGTTTAGTAACATGGAATGCATCACATATAATACAGGTTTTTTTCTCGTGCAGAAATTATGCAAATTAGATGGACTTTGATTTATTAAGTGCTACTTATACACAGTAAGTACAGATGTCAATACGGCTCGGGCTAGGGGCTGTATTTATGAACCGATCTTCACGAAACTTCTTGGGTACCTTTGTTATCACCTTGGGTCTAGAACGAGTGTTTTTGGGTGCGGTCCAAAATTCAAGATGGCTGCCAGTGGCCATTTTGTACCGTAATTAGGTACGATCAGTTTTTTGTACAGAACTTCTATATGAAGGTTCTGATTTGAATAAATTTTAGTATGAATGTTTAGTAACATGGAGTACATCACATATAATACAGGTTTTTTCTCGTGCATAAATTATGGAAATTAGATGAACTTTGATTTATTCATTGCTTCTTATACACAGTAAGTGCACATGTCAATATGGCTCGAGCTAGAGGCTGTATTTATGGACCGATCTTCACGAAACTTCTTGGGTACCTGTGTTATCACCTTGGGACCAAAACAAGTGTTTTTGTGTGCGGTCTGAAATTCAAGATGGCTGCCAGTGGCCATTTTGTACCAAAATTAGGTACAATTAGTTTTTTGTACAGAACTTGTATATGAAGGTTCTGATTTGAATAAATTTTTGAATGAATGTTTAGTAACATGGAACACATCACATATAATACAGGTTTTTTCTCATGCAGAAATTATGCAAATTAGATGAACTTTGATTTATTCGGTGCTACTTATACACAGTGCACATGTCAATACGGCTCGGGCTAGAGGCTGTATTTATGAACCGATCTTCACAAAACTTCTTGGGTACCTTTGTTATCACCTTGGGACAGGAACGAGTGTTTTTGGGTGCGGTCCGAAATTCAAGATTGCTGCCGCCGGCTATTTTATACTGAAATTAAGTGCAATCAGTTCTTTGTACAGAACTTCTAGGACTACATTTGTTATCATCATGGGATGGTAATGAGTGCTTTGGGGCTCGGCCAACAATTCAAAATGCCTGTTGGCAGTCATATTTACGGGAATTCTGTGTATTACATTTTTTGTAGAAAACCTGTAAAGAAGATTTTTTATGTCAGTAATGTTTGCTATAAATTTATTGGGTGCCTTTGTTATCACTGTGCTATGAGAACAAATATTTTGTGGTTCGGTCAGACCCACTCCGGGACTCAAAAAGGGAGATAATTAAAAATCTTTTCCAAAAACACCAGACAAAATAATATTTCTTGAATTCAGCATCCCCAGGATGTGTATATTTAAATGTGTTGAAGCCAAGTTCCTGTGTTAATATTTGTTGTTGTTTGGGGAGGGTAAACATTATTAGCACAACCCAATTTTCTATTTACAATGAGAAAAACAAAACCTCCTCACCCGTGGGAACCCTATGAGCTAAAGATAAAAAATTCAAATACCTATATTTTAAGAAGGACTGAACAAATATTTATTAATTAGTATGAGTCAACCTTAGAAGGGTTTGAATCAAACAGGCCAAAAATATTGCTAACATTTGGCTTATGGTGCGCCATACAAGGATCCCCATTGTAACATTAACTCCATGAAGATTTCTTTTCTAGTTTAGCATCTAACTGTCGCCCACCTTTACAATACTTTACCTATACATTTGTTACAGGCAATGGTCAGTATTTATGTACTGACCATTACAATACTTTATATGTACCTTTGTTATCAGGTCATTACCTAGATGTGTGTCATTGCTGTGTCACATACTATACATGTACATGTCTTACACAAGTTGAGCTACAGTGTCATTGACACTTTCATTTCATCAATGATTTCTTGGGTTAAATATAGATGACTTTTTCATCAAATCTAGTCATGGCTGCACCACAGCAGCCATGACTAAATTTAAGGAAAAATATGTTGAAAATACACAGCAGGTTAAGAGTTAAACCCCATCTCAGTAAAATCATAACATTCTTTATAATCAGAATTGGCCTTTCAGATTTAAATTTTAAGTTCGCTCCAAGATTTAAATTTTCTTTCATTTAGTTTTAATAACATTGAGAATTAGATAAAGAGCTGTAATTGATTACATGCTAAGTTTTATTAATTTTGAGGATTATTTATTTATTTATTGGGATTTAAGAACACTTTTGACAGCCAGGGTCACCTTGTGTCAGACAGTTTTATGGGTGGAGGAAGCCAGTGTACCCAGAGAGAACCACCAAGCATTGGCGTGCAACTGCCAGACTCCCCAACTGCTAACTCCACACAAGCAGGGTTAGCATTGGTTGAACACAAGTGCACCATCAATGTGCAGTGTGCTTTAGTACACAACACCCCACATGGGCAAGCGGGATGAAGTGCCTTGCCCAAGGACACAACACAATTACCCCTGGCTGATATCGAACTGCTGGATCTTTCGGTTTGACTTCCAATTCCATAACCACTGAGTCACCACACACCCAATTTTGTGGATTAGATGTAAGTTTAATTAACATGCGGTTATAACAATAATAATATAAGAAGTTTTTATTACCTATCTTTATTTGGTTGGAGAGTCATAGAATTTGATTTTCTCTTTCTTTTGACTTCTGAAAATATAAGTATATTTGCTGCAGCTCTTTTTATGGTGTGTATCACTTTGTCTTCATTGACATTTGAAGATATCAATTTATGTTGTGTTGATATCATTTTGTCTTCATTTATAGTTACTTTCATCTAAAATACAGTACAAACTATTCAGTTTTCTTGTGGAGTGTGGAAGAAAAGTACTGCTCTACTAGAGTATAATGTGATCTGGTAACTAATGCTTTATAATTATAGAGTCCTTTGAACTGCACAGCATAGAACTTTGTAAATAATTTGCAAAACTTAATTTTAAATTTGTGTTGCAGTCAGGATATAATACTTTATCCTTCTGTTACTTTTTCAGTTTTGGTAAAGATGCTTAAAGTGACCTATTTATTTATTTATTTATTTATTTATTTATTTATTTATTTATTTATTTTGACTGCAAAATAAGTATTAAGTCAGGTTTAGGACACATAAAATACATTAATTGATTCTCAGACAGTTTGTTTTTGAAATGAGTGAGACTGGGGTAGAGGGTTTTATTTTTAATTTTTAGCTCAACTTTACGTCAAGTATGAGCAATTGGGATGGGTTGTGATTTGTCCGTCCGTCTGTCTTAACATCCATATGTCCATATGTTCATTTCTCCGTCCATAATTCCTTTAGTACCCCCTACAGGCCAGAGCTCTCACCCGATCAGTTCCAAATTTCATATGTGGCTTTGGGGCAATGTCTAGATGGGAACTATCAGTTTTTTTCAAATTTCGTCAAAAAACATGGCCGCCAGTGGCCATCTTGGATTTGGATATAAATTGTCCAACAATTCCTTTAGCACATCCTACAGGTCGCAGCTCTGACCCAATCTGTCCCAAATTTCATATGTAGCTTTGGGGCAATGTCTAGATGGGAAATATCAATTTTGAATTTTGTTAAAAAACATGGCTATCAGTGGCCATCTTAGGTTTGTCATATAAATTGTCAACAATTCCATTAGCACACCCTACAGACCACATCTCTCACCCAATCTTTTTCAAATTTCTTATGTAGCTTTGGTGTGATATCCAGATGGGAACTATTGAATTTTTCTGATTTTTAACTCAACTTTGACATAGTCAAATTTGAGGTTTTGTCATCGCATGTCTGTCCATCAACAATTAAATACGGCTTGGGCTAGAGGCCGTATTTATGAACCGATCTTTAACGAAACTTCTTGGGTACCTTTGTTATCACAGTGGGATGAGAACGAATGTGTTTGGGTGCAGTCCAAAATTCAAGATGACCACCGGCAGCCATTTTGTACCAAAATTAGTGCAGTCAGTTTTTTGTACAAAACTTCTGTAAGAAAGTTCTGATTTGAATAAATTTATTGTATGAATGTTTAGTAACATGGAATACATCACATATAATACAGGTTTTTTTCTTGTGCATGAATTATGCAAATTAGATGAACTTTGATTTATTCAGTGCTACTTATACACATAAGTGCACATGTCAATACGGCTTGGGCTTGAGGCTGTATTTATGAAACGATCTTCACAAAACTTCTTGGGTACCTTTGTTATCACCTTGGGATGAGAAAGAGTGTTTTTGGGTGCGGTCCAAATTTCAAGATGGATGCTGGTGGCCATTTTATACCGAAATTATGTGCGATCAGTTTTTTGTACAGAACTTCTATATGAAGGTTCTGATTTGAATAAATTTTAGTATGAATGTTCAGTAACATGGAATACATCACATATAATACAGGTTTTTTTCTCGTGCATAAATTAAGCAAATTAGATGAACTTTGATTTATTCAGTGCTGCTTATTCACAGTTAAGTGCGCATATCAATACGACTCGGACTAGAGGCTGTATTTATGAACCGATCTTCACGAAACTTCTTGGGTACCTTTGTTATCACCTTGGGACGAGAACAAGTGTTTTGGGGTGCGGTGCAAAATTTCAAGATGGCTGCCAGCAGCTAATTAGACAAACTTTGATTTATTCAGTGCTACTTATACACAGTTAGTGCACATTTCAATACAGCTCTGGTTAGAGGCATCTAACTGTCACCCGCCTTTACAATACTTTACCTGTACATTTGTTACAGGCTACGGTCAGTATTTATGTACAGACCTTTACAATACTTTACATGTACCTTTGTTATCAGGTCATTACCTAGATGTGTGTCATTGCTGTGTCACATACTATACATGTACATGTCTTACACAAGGTGAGCTACAGTGTCACTGACACTCTTATTGTTAAAAAACATGGGTGCCAGCAGCCATCTTGGGTTTGGATATACATTGTTCAACAATTCCTTTAGCACATCCTACAGGACGTGGATCTCACCCGATCAGTCCCAAATTTCATATGTGGCTTTGGGTCAATGTCTAGAAGGGAGCTATCAATTTCTTTCTAATTTTGTTGAAAAACATGGCTGCCATTGGCCATCTTGGATTTGGATATAAATTGTCCAACAATTCCTTTTGCACACCCTACAGATTGCAGCTCTCACCCAATCAGTCTCAAATTTCATATGTAGCTTTGGGGCAGTGTCAAGATGGGAGCTATCAAATTTTTCTGATTTTTGTTAAAAATTATGGCCACCAGTTGCCATCTTAGATTTGGCATATAAATTGTCAACAATTCCATTAGCACACCCTACAGGTCACATTTCTCACCTGATCTTTTATGAATTTGATATATAGATTTGTTTGGGTTGATGTCTATATGGGAGCTATCAAATTTTCCTGAATTTCGTTAAAAAATATGGCTGCCAGCAGCCATCTTGGATTGGCATTTGAATTGTCAACAATTCCATTAGCACACCCTGCAGGTCTCTATCACCGAATCTTTTTTTTAAATTTCATATGTAGTTTTGGTGTGATGTCCAGATGGGAGTTATCAATTTTTTCTGCATTCCATTGAAAAAGATAGTCCCACCAGCCATCTTGGATTTGACATAAATTGTCAACAATTCGTACACCCAACAGGCCTCATCCATCATCCAATTTTTTTCAGCCTTCATTTGTAGCTTTGGTGTGATGTCTTTTCTGTAAAAACTTGAGTGAATGACATGGTATTACTGTATCTTTCAATTTAGTTCAGTCCCTTCTTGGACAAGTTGAGCTGCAGTGTCATTGACACTTTCATTATTTATTCTTGTATATTATAAGCATGGATTGAGAGGCTTTCCGCCCTCTTTTCACACACAGAATATACAGAAAGTACATAACTGAACAAATTCTCTCCTTTAATTTTAAACGTCAGCCTAATTCCGATCACTTTTTACTGCAATAGAACAATTACCCTAACATACTGTGTCTGGGGAAACTTGTAAGCTACATTGTAAATGCGTTGACTGCCATTTCTAGGCAAGTCTTTGCTGCCTATAAAGGCAGCCAAGACTTGTCTAGAAACAACAGCAAAGCCACAGGATGAAAACTGTCTTTAGTTGTGCTCTTCAGATTTCATAACATACATCAATCTAAAAGTGTAAAATGTTTTGAGTCTCCCGAGTAGTAATACTGGAACACACTGCAAGGCAATAAAAACATCCAAGGACGGGTTTCAATTTCAGTGAGGGATTGTCTGAGAATGAGAACTTTTTTAACTTAACTTCACAAAGTCAAGATAAGCTACTCCCATCACACGTGCGGAAGTCTGTTAGTCTGTGAGTCTGTTCACATTTTCCTTTAGTACAGGCTACACCCTGTAGTTCTTGTCCGATTGTCACAAAATTTCATATGCAGCTTTGAGGTCATGTCTAGATGAGAACGTCCCCTTTTAGTTGTGATCGATCAACCCTGATGGCTGCTCGAGCCCAAAACCCGAAAACCTTTAGCACAGTCTACAGGTCGTATTTATGAAGGGATTTCATTGTAACCTGGTAGGATGGCTCTGTATAATGTCTAGATGAGAACATCGAGTTTTGATCATGATCTGTCAGTCATGACGGCTGCTCAAGCCCGAAACCCAAAAAAAAACTTTTAGCACAGTCTACAGGTCGTATTTAATATGGAGGGATTTCATTGTAACTTGGTAGGATGACTCCGTATGATGTCTAGATGAGAACTTCCCCATTTGGTCACGATCTGTGAACCATGATGGCTGCCTGAGCCCAAAACCCGAAAACCTTTAGCACAGTCTACAGGTTGTATTTATGGAGGGATTTCATTGTAACTTGGTAATATGACTCCAAATAATATATAGATGAGAACGCCCCCTTTTGGTCCTGATCGGTCAGCTGTGATGGCTATAGAAAGCGAAAGCCCGAAAACCTTTAGCACAGTCTACAGGTCGTATTTATGAAGGTATTTCATTGTAACATGGTAGGATGATTCCAGTTAATGTCCAGATGAGAACGTCTCCTTTTGGTCAAGATCATTCAACTGTGATGGCTGCCCGAGCCCAAAACCTGAAAACCTTTAGCATAGACTACTGGTCATATTTATGAAGGGATTTCATTATAACATGGTAGGATGACTTGGTATAATGTGTAGATGAGGATGTCACCTTTTGGTTACAATTGGTCAACCGTGATGGCTACACAGGCCTGAAGCCCAAAAACCTTTAGCACAGTCTACAGGCCATATTTATGAAGGGATTTCATTGTAACTTAATAGAATGACTTTTTTTAGAATAATTTCACTGTAACTTGGTAACTTTGGTTGACACACATTAACTGTGAGGGCCACATTATCCCACCCCTCAATTCTTTAGTACAGTCTACACCTCAAATTATTTTTATTGAAAACATAGCATTTGAAGGGATTTCTTTGTAACTTGGTAGGATAACTCGGTGTGATATCTAGATGAGACCGCCGATCCGGCATGTGACCTAGATTCCTCTTAACAAAGTCTGCGAGTCATATTTATGAAGGGATTTCATAACTCAGTAGGATGACTCGTTTTGGAATGATTTTACTTTAACTTTGGTTGACATATGTTAACTGTGAGGACCACATCAGACCCTGATTCTTTAGTACAGTCTACACCTCAAATTATTCTTGTTGAAAATATAGCATGTAGAGTACAGAACTTAACATATTCTCAATTACAGTGGAGCCCACTTAATTGGATATCTCTTAATTGTATATCCCTGTTAATTGAATATAATTTTCAAACACAAAACCATTTACCATACCTTCAGTACAAATTTGATCTGTTAATTGCATATGGGTTGTAGAGTAAACTCCTGTTAATTGTATATAAATTTTTGTAATATGTCGAAAAAATTGCTGTGACATGCACCAAATTCCCCTTATTTATGAACCTTTTTGGCCTCATACATCCAATACAGACATTTATTCTATTATATCTTGTTTGACAGAGCTCTATGAGCTCTGTCAAACAAGATATAATAGAATAAATGCTCAGTTTACCTCCAGAACACAAGAAACTGACCAAATCCCTGTTAATTGTATACTCCTGTTAATTGAATAATTTTCACTGGCAAAATGGATATTCAATTAAGAGGATTCTACTGTATCATAATTCCTGTCGTGTTTCATAATCCTTTTATAAACATTGAACATTATCCTTTTCCTCAAACACAACTCACAGTCAAGTTAAACTACAGTGTCATTGACAATTCATTTCTTTTTTAGTCTTTGCCATTTGTTTATTTCTGTGATGTCCACTCTAAAGGACTATTATTATCCTCGATGGGTAAGAAATTTGAGCCAGACACGAGGCTTACCAATTGTCTGGCTCAAATATCTTGCCCCGAGGGTGAGATTTCCCCGTACTACCCAGACACCCAGCGAGGATGATTTTTCTCCCACCATTTTGGGATGCGATGTCATTAATAAGAAAATACCATATTTTCCAGGAAAAAATCATTCTTAGTGCATTCATTGTACGAGAAAACCAGTAAGATATTCAGAAAGTTGTGTATATACCAAAGTTATATACTTCAAAACACGCAGACTAGCACTGCACGTTGAGGATTAATGTACTGAAGCCACGTCAAATGAAATCGACATGTCTGCACACATCATTTCCAGACATGTACTTCAATTTGACAGGATGTAATGATAGAACAATTTGAGGTGTGAAGTTTTTCTTAAAGAGTGTTCTGGTTTCAATTTTTGTTTATAAAGTCATTCGTATTTACGGAAGCAAAACAGCCTTCCATTTTGTTTGTTTATACATGTGCAAATGTGTTTTGCGATGATTAAATAGTTCCAGTTCTAATTAAGTATGAAAATAGGTTGGTCAGATGGGTGGGGTGAGATAGCTGTCACATGGGTGGGGTGAGACAGGCATATCTCTCCCAGCTGACTCACACGACTTTATATATGTCTCAGTACCTTTGTGGTATGTGGGAGAAATTGTTTATCAGGTTCTATTTTACCTGTATAGCAGAACCTATTGATCACATTAAATAAAAACTTTCACTTCCCAAGATTCTTTTTAAGGGGTCCACTAAACATGAGCATAACTTCAGAGCTTGAGTTGTTTCTTTACTTTCATGTTGCTTCTTCTGGGTATCCAAGGAAGAGGTGGAGAAGTTTTTGGTCATAGTATAAAAGTCTGATATTCCCAATATAGTGGGTCCAATTTAGTTTGATACTGATGAATATAATAACCCTTTAGTGGAATTCAGTTGTCCAAACTTAGAAAATCATTTACCATGTCTTTTTTTCCTGTGAAATGGAACAGTGCTTCTGTACTATGATACAGTGGAGCCCATTTAATTGGATATCTCCTAACTGAATAACCCTGTTAATTGAATATAATTTTCCAGCACAAAACCATTTACCATACCTCCAATACAAATTTGACCTGTTAATTGAATATAGTTTATAGAGTAAACTCCTGTTGATTGAATAAAAAATCTTGTTTCCTGTCGAAAAATTACCCTGACTCACCCCAGTTTCTCTTTGTTTATAGACGTATTTGGCCTCAGTACATACAATACAGGCATTTAATCTATTATATCTTGTGTTACAGAGCTCTTTCAAACTAGATTTAATAGAATAAATTCCC
The DNA here is from genome assembly GCA_031216915.1 of Pictodentalium vernedei. NCBI lineage: Eukaryota > Metazoa > Mollusca > Scaphopoda > Dentaliida > Dentaliidae > Pictodentalium > Pictodentalium vernedei. The sequence goes on along the minus strand of CM062291.1, from coordinate 174,303,647 downwards.
CGCAGGAACCCCGAGAAGTGAAGCAGAGCCTGTTCACTGCGGTAAACAGGCTCTGTTTTACTGGTAAAATAGGACCCAGTCACCAGTGCTTGGGAGGTGCAAACCCTCTCAAAAATGGGCAACATGGCTTATTAACGCTCACCCCTGGTCTTGAGTTGATACTCATGTTGTGGTCATGATTAGCCATTGTGCAAAATTATGTGACCTTAAACACCAGTAAATAAATATAAATAAATAATAGAATAAATGCAAAGTTTATCTCTAGAATACAGGAAAGTGACACCATCCCTGTTAATTGAAGACTTCTGTTAATTGATTAATTTCCATTGGCAAAGTGGCTGTTCAATTAACAGGGTTCCACTGTACTAGAAAATAAATTCTATTTTTATAGTTACTCGTTAAACTCGACCCAGAAACCCAAAGCCTATGGGGGAAGTCCTCAGTGTGAAACATATGTTTAAAATGACTTTTATAAATTGGACTTTATATCTGTCTTACAGTCCTGATATGACCACAGATGCTAAAAGTAATCTTTACACCAATAAATATTAAATTACCATTTCTCCAATACAAATTTTGCCCTGTTAATTTGTGGCTCCTTGAAAATCACTGTTAATTGAATAAAGAGTGTTGTAATTTGTTGGAAATTTAATATAGATTGCTACAAAATTTATAGAATTTACAGATATTTTAGCCAAAAGAATTATAACCATGTAGCACTTAATCCATCAAATATCGCCTTCATTCTATTTTTCTCTTGAGTATAAGTAATTTATTAAGTTCTGATTAATCCATTATCTAACGGAATGGCTCAAAACTGGCCAGCACTATTCACGAAAATCACTATTTCAGTTTTAATATTTTTAAATTTTTTTGTCTCAAAACATAGTTCCTGACCCTCTCATTGAAATGCGCTCATTGAGATCATTTCAATAAGGGGTCATAAATTGGGTTTCGGAGAAAAAATTTGAAATTTTAGTTATTCGAGAATTTCTTCTATTCAGGTTGGTTAAAGGTTAACTGAAAATTCTTGTTAATTAAATAATTTTCAATCAGAAAATTGGTACTCATTTAACAGGGCTCTTCTAATATTAATCCTTGAAGGCCTTAAAGTTCTGTGGAATTTCCACAACTAAATTTTATTGCTTAACAATGATAATATCTAGTCAAGACCTTGCTGCCTGTGTAGGCAACTAATATGTACATAGAAACCACTTCCAGGATGATTCGGTAATTTTCTAAAAAAAAAACCACCTTGTGATTGAACAGTGTAGCATTTGTTCCGAGCTCGAAAAGTATGTGAATGTTGCATCTTCGAGTGTTATCACCCACAAGCCAGTGTCTTGAGTTGCAAGTGATCTTATATCTCATGTAGGTAGTATAAATGTAATTCATCAGTGGAAGTTGACTTTAAAGTTACCGGTATGCTTTCTTGATCCATAATACAGCTGTAGATGATGAAATTGGTGCTACACCACAATATGTAAATGATTTATTTATCAAATAAAACTTGCTTGATATTTTATAAAAATATTGGTATCATCATCTATTCAAGAAAGGAAAAAAAATCATCTTTGTTGTTATTTATGAAATACTGTTTGCCGATACTCTTATGATAAAGCATTACAAGGCTCTTACCATCAGTGTGCCATGTGACATCATTTCACCAGCTAAATGGAATTAATTCTGAAGTATACTGGAACAACCAGTCCCCACTCTAAAATAGTAAATATATCAAAACTCTTGCACAGTTGCTGGCCGTTAAATTCCACCAAACTCACACCAGCAACCGGTGTCCCTAAATTACAGAAATTTCCCTCAAATTTTGTGGGGATAACCCTGCATTGTTCTGTTTTTTATGCTTTTTGTCCATGTTTAGAAAAAGTTATTTAACCATGAAAGGCCTGGAGATTTTTATAGATTTTTGCTACATAATGACAGTGTCAATCTTGTAGCATTGCAGTTGCTTCTAGGCAAGTCTTGACTGTCTGTAGAGGCAGCCAAGACTTGCCTAGAAACAACTGCCAATGTACTAATAATGTAACTTCGAGTTGTTTACCCAGAGACTCGGTTAGGGCACATGTTCTGTTACAGTTATAAGTTGGAATTAGGCTGCAGATGGGTAAATAGACATTTTGAGGTACCAAAATATCTCAAGAAGTTGAAACATGGTATTTCAGGTAGACAGTAAAATTATTCAATGGGGCGAAATAGCAACTGAGTTTGCAAGTCTGTGATAAACCCCAGATTAGGCTAATCTAAAGTCTTGTGGTACTCAAATGGTAATTTGGGTGGACATCACCACATATTTTTAGCTCACCTGACTGAAAGTCAGGGTGAGCTATTCTGATCACTTTTCATCCGTCGTCCGGCGTCCGTCGTCCGGCGTCCGTCGTGAAGGTGGTGTTTGGGCCTTTTTCTCCCAAACCACTTGCTGCATATTAATGAAATTTCATGTGAGTAGGGGTTATATAAGGGCATTTTGATTTTTTGTCAAATTAGGTTTCAGCTCATATTGAGCAGAGGGATGGGGCAAAAATGCTCCAATTCTTAAAAAATCTTCTTCTCAAGAACCAGCAATAGCAGAGACTTGATATTTGGTATGCAGCTTCCTTTTGAGGTGTAGACTCAAGTTTGTTCAAGAGAAGTTTGTCGGGCATTATTTGCCTTCGTTATGGGAGGGGCAAAAATTTTGGCCACGCCTAAAATTTCTATTTTCCGAACCGTCAGGTCGATTTGAACCAAATTTGACATGAGATGATAATGGGTCATAAGTAGTTGATTGATACAAAAAAATTTTTTCTCATTGCCCCTTGGGAACCTCGGGAGCTAAAAATAGGAAAAACCTTAAAACTGCCATATCTCCAAAACTACACGGCACAGAGAATTCTTATTTTGTATAAAGCTTACTTTTATCCAGTAGAATAGAATGGTTAAATAAAATCCCTATCGGTTTGATCACAAGGTACTTTTTTCAGGACTTTGAAAAAGTGCTGAGTCAGCACTTTTTAACACTGTAGGCAATGGGAAAAAGATTAAAAAATCTTCTCCAGATCCAGCAGGCAGAATCTTTTGATATTTGGTATGCAACATTGTAGGGTGGATCTGATTCAAGTTTGTTCAAATCGGCCCCCCTGGGTTCATATTTGGGCTTAGTATAGGAGCCCGATTTCGAACTTAGTGCATTTCAGGCAAATTTCTTAAAAAATCTTCTTCTCCAGATCCAGCAGGCAGAATCTTTTGAAATTTGGTATGCAACATTGTGGGCTGGATCTGATTCAAGTTTGTTCAAATTGGCCCCTTGGATTCATATTTGGGCTCACTATAGAAGCCCGAATTCGAACTTAGTGCATTTCAGGCAAATTTCTTAAAAAATCTTCTTCTCCAGATCGAGCAGGCAGCATCTTTGGATATTCAGCATGCAATATTGTGGGGTGGATCTGATTCAAGTTTGTTCAAATCGGCCCCCTGGGTTTATATTTGGGCTCAGTATAGAAGCTCGAATTCGAACTTAGTGCATTTCAGGCAAATTTCTTCAAAAATCTTCTTCTCCAGATCCAGCAGGCAGAATCTTTTGATATTTGGTTTGCAACATTGTGGGGTGGATCTGATTCAAATTTGTTCAAATCGGCCCCCTGGATTCATATTTGGCTCACTATAGAAGCCTGAATTCGAACATAGTGCATTTCAGGCAAATTTCTTAAAAAATCTTCTTCTCCAGATCCAGCAGGCAAAATCTTTTGATATTTGGTATGCAACATTGAGGGGTGGATCTGATTCAAGTTTGTTCAAAATGGCCCCCTGGATTCATATTTGGGCTCACTATTGAAGCTCGAATTCGGACTTAGTGCATTTCAGGCAAATTTCTTAAAAAATCTTCTTCTCCAGATTCAGCAGGCAGAATCTTTTGATATTTGATGTGCAACATTGTGGAGGGGATGTGATTCAAGTGTGTTCAAATCGGCTCCCTAGGTTCATATTTGGGCTCACTATAGAAGCTTGAATTCGAACTTAGTGCATTTCAGGCAAATTTCTTTGAAAATCTTCTTCTCAAGATCCAGCAGGCAGAATCTTTTGACATTGGGTATGCACCATGCTTAGGGGGGTGAGATTCAAGTTTGTTCAAGCCAAGTCTCTAGGTCCATATTTGGACTCACTGTAGGAGCTTGAATTATAACTTAGTTCAAAATGAGGAATTTTCTTTAAAAATCTTCTTCTTCAGATCCAGCAGTCGGAATGTTTTGATATTTGGTGTGCAGCATCCTTAGGGGGGTGAGGTTCAAGTTTGTTAAAGCCAAGTCCCTGTGGGAGCCCGAATTATAACTTAGTCCAATATGAGGAATATTCTTTAAAAATCTTCTTTTTTTTTTAGCTCCACTGGTCAGAATCTTTGGATATTTGGTATAAGCTTTTCTTGGGAGGAGCAGATGCAACTTGTTGAAATCAGTTCTCTGGGTTGATATTTAGGCTACCATGTCAGGTGAGCGCCCTCAGGCCCCTTGGGGCCTCTTGTTTTATGTGTTTGATCAATGGACTCTTCACTCTGACTACAAATTTCCATTCCCGTGGGAACCCACGGAAGTGAAGCCATGCTTGTATACTGTTGTAAACAAGCTTTCCTTTACTGGTAAAATAGGACCCAGTCACCAATGCTTGTGGTGGAAGTCCTCCAAAATGGGCAGCATGGTTATAAACGATTTACTAAACTTGGCTTTATTTCCATGTTGTAGTCATAATTAGCCTTTGTGCAGAAATATGTGACCTTAAACACCAATAAATATATAAGTAACAAGTTTTCAATTCATTGACCACAGGGTGGACGACCCTGTGGTCCATCTTGTGCAGATTTACTCTGTGAGTACCTAGGTTCCTTTTGGTCTGTTTAAGTGGCTGGCCACCCATTTGATAGCCAAGTACTAAATCATACTGTACAGGTAAACTCTTAAGATTTCAAGTACATGTATTGTTTTTTAGCTCAACTTGATGGAGTCAAGCTGAGCTATTGCCGTCACTTCCAATCTGTTGGCATATGTACATCCACAATTTCTTTTGGCGCACTGCACAGGTTGCATTTCTGATCAGATCACTTTGAAACTTGGTATGTTTGCTTGCGATGACCTCTAGATTGAGCTATTGATTTTCTTCCATTTCCGTCAAAAAGCGTTGCTGTTACCAAAGACATTTGAATTTAGTGCACCAATATATTCCTTTGGCATGCCCTACAGGGCACATCTATTATTGGATTGCTTTGAAATTTGGGTTGCTTGTTGGGTGGGGGACCTCTAGATGTGAGATATTAATATTCTTCCATATTCATCAAAAAAGTTGCCATCAGTAAAGACCTTCAAACTTAGTGCATTTGTGCATCAGAATTTTACCTTTGGCACGCCCTACAAGGTACATTCATGAATGGAATGATGGAAACTTGGTATGTTTTTTGTGTTGACCTCCAGATGGGATCTTCTTTCATTTCTGTAAAAAAAATTGCCATTAGCAATGACCTTCAACTTTGCCCTTTTGTGCATCAACAATTTCCTTTGGCACACTGCATAGGTTACATTTCTGATCTGGTTGCTTTGAAACTTGGTGTGCAGGTTTGGAGCAATGTTTAGGTGCAAGCTATTGATTTTCTTTCATTTTCATCGAGAAACGTTGCTGTTAGCAATGATCTTTGAACTTTGCCGTTTTTACATCAACATTTTTCTTGGGCATGCTCTGCAGGGTGCATTTATGAGCGGATTGGTTTGAAACTTGGTATGCTTGTTTTGGGTGTCTTCTAAATGAGAGTTTAGATTTTCTTCCATTTCCGTTAAAAAATGTTGCCGTTAGCAATGACCTTCAACTTTGCCATTTTGTCTGTCAATAATTTCCTTTGGAACACTGCACAGTTCACATTTACTATTCAATAACTTTGAAATATGGTGTGCTTGTGGAGCGACCTCTAGATGGGAGCTTTTTATTTTCTTTCATTTCTCTCAAAAAACATTACCGCGTGTTTCTGTTATCAGTGATCTTTGAACTCATTGCATTTGTGCATCAACTTTTTACTGAATGGTGAATTTATGATTGGATCAGTTTGAAATTTGGTATGCATGTTTGGGGTAACCTCCAGATGTGAGCTATCAATTTTTTTTTCTTATTGCTCAACTTAAAAATGTCAGGTATGAGCTGTTGGGATGGGTTGGTTTCTGGAGAAGCTTGAGTGAATGACTTGGCAATACTGGAACTTTTAATTTAATTCAGTCCATTCTTGGTCAAGTTGAGGTACAGTACCTCTGACACGTTCATTTTAATTTCTCATAAAGTAGTCGTGGCTATTTGGTCAATGATGGAAAAAAATGACCTGTATTATGTGACAAAGAGCTACTTGACATGCCAAAACATCTTTAAGAGAATGAGTGGCACAGTCTATAAGTAGGTCATGTTGATCTACATTTCAGAAATAGGTCATGTCCATGTGTCACATCTAGCTGTCTCTCTATCCTGAAAACAGTTGAGGCTCATAATTCCTGTTATATTTGACTTGGAATTACCAAACTCGAGATGCATTTACATCATTGTTGGGTGGAGAGTGGAGGGTCAAACAGACTATAAGTAGGTATTGCCGAGCTTCATTACAGTGGAACCCACTTAATTGGATATCTCTTAACTGAATAACTCTGTTAATTGGATATAATTTCCCAATACAAAACCATACATCCATACCTCCAGTACAAATTTGACCTGTTAATTGAATATAGGTTTCAGAGTAAACTCCTGTTAATTGAATAAAAAGTCTTGTAACCTGTTGAGAAATTACCCCAACTCTCCACAGTTTTCCTTTGTTTATAGACCTATTTGGCCTCAGGACATCCAATACAATCAATTAATCTATTATATCTTGTTTGACAGAGCTGTAATAGAATAAATGCTAAGTTTATCTCTAGAATACAGAAAAGTAATACAATCCCTGTTAATTGAATACTCTTGTTAATTGAATAATTTTCATTGGAAACGTGACTATTCAATTAACAGGGTTCCACTGTATTGAAAAGAGGCTCTTTTGCATAATCACCAATAGTGTGTCATAATAGCATTAACTTCCCAAATAAGTCAGGGCATCTTGGGCCAACTGAATGACTTAACCCTTTACCTAACTCAAATGAGCTCGTTCCAGTGAGGGGTCATATACTATGTTTTTAAGACAAAAAATGAAAAAAATAATGAACATGGCGATTTTTGTGAATAGTGCTGACCGGTTTTGGCCATTATATTGGGTAAAGGGTTATACAGTCGAAGGATTGTTTGTGAACCATAATTTTTGAGAAACGAAAAATATATCCATATTGTGTTGTGACATCATTCAGTTTGATATTAATTTTATGATTTTTAGATATTCAAAAATCCTAGTAGAATCCTTACTGGTAATATACTAGATAAGCATGATCCCTACTTGTTGAATTTGTTATGAGAAGTTGATTTTGAAATATTGAAACTGAAAAAAATGAAGTCATTAGAATGTCAATTTACTTTTAGAATACATCACCATTCCTAGTAAATATAGGACTAACCGACCAGGTGAGTTAGCTTGCAGCATCGTGTTAAAACAGTGCATGATGTTAGTGAATGATTCCGATGCCAGCATTTCTGTTCTCTTTCATCAAGTGATAGTTCACTGATCTAGATTTTTACTTTTCAGTGAAGTGGTGATATTGTTCAGTAGATTTCCATATATTTTTTTAAAATGTTTTGACACCTTAATCTATTCTAGATTGAAGATAGAAACGTAGTAAATATTTGATTTCCAAATAAAATATTGTTTTCAGAAATAATCTTAGAACTGGCTTACAGAACAACTTTCAGGAGTGGATTAAGCAACAGCAGCATCCAAATAAAGAAATTCTAGTAATGAACTACTTTTTTTTTTTCTGGACGAAGTCAGTCTGCTCACAAACAGTTAATATACATTTATTGACTTCTGTCTAAGTTGAATGATTTATCGAACCTTAATAGTGAAATTTACTAATTTGGCTAAGGTGAATATCATTTTAAGAGTCTATAAATCCCTGTATCAAGCTATGCAAAAGTCAATGATCATATAATATCAACTGTTTATGAGCAAACATTGAGTTGTTGCAGAAATATAGAAACATTTTTTGTCAATATTTCATCAACAGTGCACTTTACATTTACACAGGCTTTGTTTAAACTATTGGTATAACAGACATCTCAATATACAAATACATTTGGATGGTCAGTGGCATGTTGAAGTCTACAAGGATTGGTTTCCATTATGTAATATTTGGTGTGTACATAAACCCCTTTTCTGTTTTTGGATCAATGAGGTTTTTGAATTGGTTCATCAAAAACTGTAGAATATTGGAAGCCCTTATCTCGGAAATGGATCTCTTTAATTTGTAAGGGTTTGACTTGTTCAAAATTTATGAGAGTGTGCTGCAAGCACACTACCATAAATTGTAACTAGGCAAACATATGTGAACAAATTTTAATGCCGAAAAATAATTTAATGCTGTACCAGTTGAAGAAGAATGATATAATGTGAACAATTTAGTGCTTAATGTAGACTTTAACTGGTTGAGTACTAGAAGCCACTGGAGGGCATGGTAGCTCAGTGGTAGACTGTTGGACTTGTATGCTAGAGGTCCCGAGTTCCGATTCCCATCTTGGACGACCCACGTAGCATCCTTGGGCAAGGCACTTTATCCTGGTTGCCTACATGGGGGCATGATGATGCTGTGTACTAAGGCGTACTGCACGTCAATGGTGCACATGTCTTGTTTTGCTGTGTTTGAGTGGAGCTTTAACAAAGTTAGAATGTTGAGGAGCTGACAGTTGCTTGTCGATGCTCAGTGGTTCTCTGGGTACTCCGGCTTCCTCCACCCATAAAACTGTCACGGTCACTCTTAGCCATTGTGCACAAGTATGTGACCTTAAACACCAATAAATAATAAATAAATAAATACTAGAAGCCACTATCAAGGCTTTCAAAAAATTAGGGTAACAGAGCAGAAAGCCAACATTTCCCTCACTCATGTTCCATATTCATTGAAATGCAAATAATACTTTGTTTATATAAATTTGTTTTATTAAAAATTATTGGAGAGTGCCCATGGTCACTTTGCAATAATTTGTAATAAAACAAATTTTGATGAACAAATTCAGACCAGCAAAAATAATCTAGCCCTCAAACAGTTAATACCTCATATTATAAATAATCAAAACCACTCAGTTTTAGCGAAATAAAGAGTATGATTCTGTAGTCATGAAATAAACATATTTATCACACGCCTGTTAATGTAAACCACGAGATTTCCACTGTTCTACCTATACGATAAAAATAAAGTTGTATCGCACATGTGGTGATACAAGACACGTTTGATTTTGTTTCCAGTGCAAACAGAAAGAACCTATCTAAATAAATCCAGTCAATCATTGGTTGAATGCACTGGAGTCGAGATCACTTGGAAATTCCAAGTTCCTCATTTAGATTTGTTTACCCGGGATATTTAAACGATCGGATTCGAGTCAAAAATTTACAAAATAAAAATAACATTCTGACTGCTTGTTCCTTGGCAAATACTTTCCACAACTGGTCATATAATGATGGGGTGTGCTAAACTTAATTAGCTATTTAAAAACTTTTTGTTGTGTTATTCCCCACAGTTTAGTCAAGAATTGAAATTTGATCATCGTAACCGTGACACTGATCGGAGTCAGTTGGTTTCAACCAATTGAATACCGTAAAAATTAAAAAGCAAATTAGGATTGGTTCCCTGCCAACTAACACTGATATCTTGTTGGTAACAAAGGAAATGCAGCAATTATCCAGTTAAAAGTACTTTTAGTTCAATTTTCGAGTAGGCTGGTTGTTACATGTGAGGTGTGTGATAAATACAGAACCACACATACGTTTTGGCCCTCATGATATCCTGGGCCAAACCAATCTCATGCGATAATTGTTAACCCATTCAAACTAATCTGTGGTTCTGTATATTTATACCACAATTGTGAGTATTCTGGTTACCACATACTATACAGACATTGAAAAATTTGCCTACCTGGACTCTGGCCTACGTGTAAGTACATTGTGTGAGAATGCATCTGATTGGTTGTTATGCATTTCATTGACGTTATTACATGTACATGAATGAAATGCTTCAACACAAAATAGTATCACGCCAGAAAGTAAATAAACTTCCAAGGTAAGGCCTAAAAAAATAAAAAATCTGTTTCACAGGCCCTCCCGCATGGTCCTTTTGGCTGTCGCATGCTCTCTTTTTATAACCAATTTAAACTTTAAAAAAATTAAAATTAAATGGTTTATGTTTGATATTTTACCCAAGTTAAAAAAACTGATGAATTTATCCCTTGAGTGCAAGAAGGCTTTGCAATGCTTTAGCACTCTTGCACTCAAGGGATGAAATACACCACCACCCATGCTATTCTGTAGATTATGAGGCCTAAAACTTGAACCAAGAGCATGGACTTTTGATGGCAAAGAAGTAATTACTGAAAAAAAAATAAAATAAAAAAACGCTCGCCCGCATGCAATTTTACAAATAATGGCCCAAGAAACAAGATCTACTTTGTGTGGCCTAATATATTTCTTAGATAATCAAAGGTTCATTCACTTAATTTAAGTTTGACTGGTTGAGTGCTAGAAGCTACTATCAGGGCTTTCAAAAAAATGATAGTACCAGAGCAAAAGCAAACATTTTCCATTCTCACGTTTCATATTCAAATACAAATAATATTTTGTTTATATAAATTTGTTTTATTACAAATTATTTGAGAGTGCCTGTAGGCACTCTCCAATAATCTGTAATAAAACCAATTTTGATGAACAAATTCAGACCACCAAAAATAATATAGCCCTCAACCAGTTAATCTTAGTATAAATGCAGAACACAACTCATGTTGAGTACTGAGGACAAGAATCATGAATCCTTGTTGAAGCTTTCCCTGTCTTTCGCTTGTGCTGTAGAGTGCTGGGGACAGGAATCAACAGTTCGTGTTGATGTTTTTCCTATAGTTCACTCATGCCTACGGCACATGTGAAGCACTTTTAAAACCCCAACTCAGGTAATTGATTCCTCCCTCCCTGCACTAGTGCACCCTTCTGTGTGTTTTGTTGTAAGATAGATTCCTCTAACAGAGCCATGAACTTCTGAAAACTGTCCAGTAAATGATCCAAAGCTGTTACGTTTACTTTGAGTGCACTTAGTGGTTTGTGTTAGTTTTTTGTTTCAGGATTTACACTTAATTGATATCTGGTGTCTATCCGAATGTGAACCTTGGAAGTACAACAGTGCTTGTTTATTATTGTGGATAGTAGGAAAACAGAACCTGGCAATCACTGCCTGGGGAGCAAGTCTTCTAAAGTGGACAACATAATTTTGAACAACTGGCTATGCTTGTCTGTCTTGTCATGTAATAGCCATAGATGCTGAAAATAACTTTAACGCCCGATAATCAAGGTATCTGATGGGTTTTGATTCTCAGGTTACACATGTTTCCACTCAGGCAGAATATATTATTGTTTTACAGTTAACCCTTTACCTAACATGAAAAGCAGACGACACTTGCAAACAAAATTCTTGAATAACTAATTTTTTTCATTTTTTGTCTCAAAAACATAGGTAATGACCCCTCATTGGAACAAGCTCGATGAGCTCATTCCGAAGAGGGGTGATAACCTATGTTTTTGAGACAACAAAATGAAAAAATAATGAAAATGGATTGGCGATTTTTATGAATAGTGCTGGCCGGTTTTGGCCATTACGTTGCTTAAAGGGTTAATGGGCATTTAGAATGTATTGTACCAAAAATTAACCCACGGGAACACTAGGAAGGGAGCAGTGTTTGTTTACCGTGTTAAATGTGTTCTACTTTGCTGGTAAATAGGACCCAGTAACCAACACCTGGGTTGAAAGACCTTCAAAGTGGGCAGCTTGGTATAATCAATTCACAACACTGGTCTTAAAACTTGGGTTGTGGTCATGATATTGCCAAAGATGCTGAGAGTGACCTTGAACACCAATAAACTGCCAGTTTGTAAACTTAAAAATAAATCTCAAAATTGCAAAGAAAAAAGGAAGAGAAAATAATTGTATTTAAATGTAGTGATGCAGCCCTCTGGATGAGAAGTCTTTGTCACACTGGCTTCACCTCAGTGATAATGAAACATCTAGAAGGAAGGTCTTTGTGGGCAGTGAATGTTGACCAAGTCCACCTGACTTACAGCACTGGACCATTTTGCTTGTTGGAAAAAATGAATCATTGACTGTTGTGTTGATAACTGCTATAAATCTGAGCATTGTTCTCATTTTTTTAAAGAAAAATAGAATGAATTTGGTATGAATGACATCAAACGAAATGTTAGATTGTTCAGTTTCTATTTTGAACATTAGTTACTAATATATAGATTTTGCATGCATAGTATTTAACCCTCTCACTCCTGGTTTTATGATATGGTATCTTTTATTTTAATGGAGTGTTAGTCCACATTGGAACTCCAGGAAGTGAAGCAGTGCTTGTATACTGTGGTAAACAAGCTATGTTTTACTGGTAAAATAAGACCAGGTAATCAATGCCAAGGTAGAAGTCCTCTAAAATGGGCAACATGGGTATAAACAATTGGTGGGACTTGACTCTGTATCCATGTTTACAGTCATGATTAGCTATTGTACAGAAATATGTGACCTTAAACACCAATAAATAAATAAAGCAATGTTATAGGTTAAGACAGTCTGTATTAAATTTTTGTCAAGATCAGTTGATATTTTTACCTGCGTCGCCAGTGGCAGAGCAGGTCTAGTAACCGCTTGACTCCGTCCGTCCGTCAGTTCGTCCGAAACACTTCTTCCGTCAAAGTTTTCTTGGCTTCTGTGAAAGGGAATGATTTATATTTGGTCTGCTGCTTCATAATGATGAGTTGTATCGTGTATCTAATTTTTAGTCCCCTACCGGCATCGCCGGAGGGGACTATAGGTTTGCACTCCATCCATCCATCAGTCTGTCCGTCTGTCAGTCACACTTTAGTTTTCCGGAGTTTTTTTGGAAACGCTTCAACGGAATGATTTCATTTTTGGTAAACTACTATAGAACGATGACTTACAGATCAAGTTTGAGTTTCGTGCTGATTGCATTATTCTTGTGTGAGTTACGGCCCTTGGAAATATGGAAAAGCACCAAAATATCAGTTTTCCGGAGTTTTTTTGGAAACTCTTCAACAGAATGATTTCATTTTTGGTAAACAACTATAGAACGATGATTTACAGATCAAGTTTGAGTTTCATGCTGATTGCATTATTCATGTGTGAGTTATGGCCCTTGGAGATATGGAAAAGTGCCAAAATTTCAGTTTTCCGGACTTTTTTGGAAACGCTTCAACAGAATGATTTCATTTTTGGTAACCTACTATAGAAGGATGACTTACAGATCAAGTTTGAGTTTCATGGTGATTGCATTATTCTTGTGTGAGTTATTGCCCTTGGAAATATGGAAAAGAGCCAAAATATCAGTTTTCTGGACTTTTTCTGGAAACGCTTCAACGGAATGATTTTATTTTTGGTAACCTACTATAGAACGATGACTTACAGATCACGTTTCATTTACACTCTGTCCATCCATCCGTCAGTCTGTCAGTCAGTCTGTTGGTCATACTTTAGTTTTCCGGACTTTTTTTTGGAAACGCTTCAACAGAATGATTTCATTTTTGGTAACCTACTATAGAACGATGACTTACAGATCAAGTTTCATTTACACTCTGTCCATCCATCCGTCAGTCTGTCAGTCAGTCTGTCGGTTATACTTTAGTTTTCCGGACTTTTTTTGGAAACGCTTCAGTGGAATGATTTCATTTTTGGTAATCTACTACAGAACGATGACCTACAGATCAAGTTTCATTTGTACTCTGTCCATCCGTCAGTCTGTCAGTCAGTCTGTCAGTCATACTTTAGTTTTCCGGACTTTTTTTGGAAATGCTTCAACTGAATGATTTCATTCTTGGTAACCTACTATAGAGTGATGACTTACAGATCAGGTCTGAGTTTCATGCTGATTGCATTATTCTTGTGTGAGTTATGGCCCTTGGAAATATGGAAAAGTGCCATAATATCATTTTTGAGGACTTTTTTTGGAAATGCTTCAACGGAATTCATGCTGATCACATCTAGGTTATAACATTTGTATAATTATTGATGTTCATTAGTCCGGTAGGGGACATTGTATTGCTTCAGCGATACGAGCGCTCTTGTCAGATCTGCCATGCAGCCACTTCCTGTTTGCTGATACATTGAAGTCTGTTCATCTCGGTAATCAATTGCCTGCAGCGACGCAGGTCCAGACCCGGTATTGGTCTTGGCTTGTTAATATTTTCATCCTGTAACTTTATTGATGCAGGGTGAAAATATTTACTGTTTATCCAAAAGAATAATTGAGCGATCATATAAAGTGTTTTTGAACATTCCAAGACCTATTATAATACTTGCCAGCCGAATTAGATTGTAGTGTTAAAATTGTGAATTAATGTGTAGTACCTGTTAGCCACATACATAACTATCTACAGATTTGCTTTGTTTTCCATGTTTACCTGACCATGATTTGAATTTGCTCAATTGTTATTATGTACACATACCCATACATTTTTGGCAAGCTATTCAGAAAGAGTGTCTTAAGCCGAGAGGTCCTCGGTTCGAATCTCACCTGCCTCAACCGCATTGTGTCCTTGGGCAAGACACTTCACCCCCATTGCCCACTTGGGGGCACGGTGACGTTGTGTACTAAGGCGTACTGCACGTCGATGGTGCGCTGTCTTCAACCAATGCTAACCCTGCTTGTGTGGAGTATGTTGGGGAGCTGACAGTTGCTCGCCATTGCTCGGTGGTTCTCTCCGGGTACTCCGGCTTCCTCCATCTGTAAAACTGTCGAGGTCATGATTAGCCATTGTGCAGAAATATGTGACCTTAAACACCAATAAATAAATAAATAAATATTAACAGTGCATAAAATAAGCCATGGCCATTTATAATGCCGTCATAAAAGCTGTGGCACTCTGCCACAGCTTTTACCAGGTCATTGCTACTTGCCATGGCTTCTTTTTCATGCTGGCCCTACTTGCATATCATTAAACTCCCAAATCTCTTTAGAATTCTGGATTCACTGGGCAGCTGGGATTTCTGTGTGGCTTACTTACAAGGACTGTGTAATCTAACTTCTGATCTGCATCCAACTATTCGAATGAAGTAGACTTGCCATTTATTACAATTGGGTTTTAGTACTCTGCCCAACTACAGCAGATCTGACACCCTCTTCCTACCCCTGGGATTTCAGCCATGCTGATAACCTAACTTTTTGAGGAGACAATCTGATAACAAATAGCAAAGGAAAAGATGGAATTTTCATCATGTTTAACCCTTTGAACACTGGTGGTGTCTTCCATGTCAGTTCAATGTGAGCAATTGAGAGAGTCCATTTTCATTATTTGGGGGTAGAGCAATTAATATTTTCAACGTGCAGCCTTGGGGCTGCACGTTGAAAATATTGATTGGTCTACCCACACTTTAACTTAGGAGCCATCCTTCTTTATGAAAGTATGACTTATAATGTTCCCTGGCCGGAAAACTGGCCTTTAGGGGTCAAAGGGTTAAACCATCTTCTGATTACATTTTGCACACAAAAGTATTCCTTATATTTCCCAAATACAAACTTGAGTAGGTGGGGTTTCAAACCACAAAGTAGAAATTTCTGTACTGTATAAATGATACCTGCACTACTTGCATCACTATGGGGGTGTGTTTTTGTTAATAAAAAGTATTTTCCTGTCATTTATTTAATTTATTATCCTTTAAATCTATCAGTGTGTATAATGATTGTTTTTGAACGAAAATTGAAAATTCTAACTGTATTATCATTATTTTTTTGAACATTTAAAAAAAATTGGGCTTTTTTTTCTTTACCTCTCAATACAGCAGATCTTCTCACGAATATTCATAAAATGTGTGTAATAATTTCTTCATTCACTTGTGCATTCTTCCAAAGCTCTGCTTAAGATCCCTTACTTAAATGACCACATCAAGCTAGGTTCATTGATAGAACATAACTTATGAATTGGAAGAAAAGAAATTAGAATTGTCATGTCATTTAGCTGCTTTTCTTTGAAAGAATGGAAAATAAGACTGTGTTAATGGGAAAACCATGATTCAGTTATGGGATCATAGTTGGAACACCCAGCTGATGGCTTTGTCCATTCAGCTGTCATTGTGATCCAAGTTTGGAATTAATTGTAAAGATACTGTCAGTGAGAAATATTATTTGAGATATGATGGTGTTTGTCTTGTCCCGTTTCCTAAAATAATGGCTATATCTGACCAGCACTTCTCCCAAAACATTGACGTTCAAATTTTATTTTTTTCAATTTTTGTCTCAGAAACATACCTTATGACTCCTCATTGGATTGAGCTCAATCCAGTGAGCGATCATAAGTTTTGTGTTGGAAGCATAAAATGAAAATTTTTATTTATTCATGAAACTTTGTTGCAAGCATAATTTGCTTGTTGTGTTTAGTAATGGTTTAAGTAACAATAAAATGGATTCTGATGAGAATCAAGTACAAATCCTTGAGAAAAAGAAGCTATATTCTTACATTAGATGAATTCAGTGTCCATCATCATATCTCGTCACATTGGTTTGAAGGACTGTTCTGACTTGAAAATATCTATTTAATCAATAAATACTGAATACATGGATGTGATTTTGTACAAGTAGATGTTTTATAGCTGTTATTGATCAAATTCTTAAGATATCAAGGGGGAAAAAATGTTTGTAAGACATAGATTGAGAAATATTGAACCATCAGAAGAAAATTGCTTTTCTGCTATTGGCTAAAAATTCATAGTGTATTTATCGTCTGCAAGAGAAAATTGTTTCGTATTGTTAAACAGTCTTGATACACTATTAAACTTTATTTTGAATTTGCATGTTTGTCAGTGACACATTCCTGTGGGCTCCATTCAAAGTATTTCGGGTGATATTTTTGTGGTTGATATTTGAAGTTTCTGAACCATTTACCTAACAGAATTTTGGAAAGCAATACATGTACCATGATGTTTAATAAAAAAATTACTGAATTTTGCTTATCTTCAAAAATGCTGTGTATGGGATTTTACTGGAATGAGTTCAATGAACTCACTCCAGTGAAGGATCATATGCCATCGTTTGAAGAAAAAAATTAATATGTGGGAATTTTTATGTAAATGTTGGTCATTTTGTTAGGCAAAGGGTCCAGGTATTTTGTTTTCCCTTCTTGTATTATAGTGAAGTGATGTGCAGTGTGTCATTTGGCTGTACATGTTTTCTGTCTTGTTGCTGCATTATTCGCAATAAAGCATTTTCTCAAGAACTACAATTTATATAGAGCTCAGAAAGGGACCTTAAACCTCTGTACAATGACGTCAAAATATCAAAATTTCAAGTTGCAATTTTCTAATAACAGAACCAGGAATTTTATCAATTCAAGGTTGAATTTGTTAAATTCCAAGTTAACCCTTTACCCAATGCATACGATATAAAAATTTAATATTTTAAGTATTGTTTTTCCCAATTTTTCAAAAATTTTCAACTCAACCTTTACATGTGACCCATCATTGGAATGAGCTTATGAGCTTCTTCAGATCAGGGTTCATATGATATGGGTTTCTTGAAATTTGCTGAATTTTTTTTTTTTCAACTGCTCAATTAGTAAATTATAATTGTGCGGATACGGCCAATTTGTTATGTAAAGGGTTAAATAAATTGTAGGAAAAATTTGCTTCTTGAAATTTTAATATTTCGACATCTGTGTGCAGAGCATTAATTTATTGATTAATTCTGTAATTGTTTTCTATGAATTTTAATACTTATGCCTTTTTTCAGTCACTAATGTTATTTATTTACTAAAATGACTAATCTTATTACTGGTATATTGCATGTCTTTAAACATATTTTACGCCTTTAGCACAAAGATAATATACTTCCATTAACTCACTTTTCCGAAATTCTCTGTTGATGATTCTGTTGGGGGCAAAACTTACTTTATCATATATTTCATAAATCTACAAAATCTATAATCCTTACATGTACACTGATTTATTTAGCGAGCAAAATGTACTTTTCTCAATATTTTCAATATCAAATACTAGTGAAAAATTTGAACAGAAATGTCTGTGAACTTTGTTCTATTTTTTGCAATTAATTAACACCTCATTTTTAAGTTACCTAACTTTTCCACTAATTTACACAAAAGTTTGAATTCAAATTTTGTTATTTTTTAATTTTGCTTCCAAAATGTAGCTTTTAACCCTTAATTTGAATGACATCCATAACAATGTTGTTGTCAAATGTTGTAAGTTAAATTTTGGAAGTAGAAAATGAATCAGAAACTTTTATTTAGACAGAACAGGGGGGCGCGGTGGCTCAGTTGGTAGAGGTGCAGGCTGCAAGCCGAGAGGTCCTCGGTTCGAATCCCACCTGCGGCAACCGCGTTGTGTCCTTGGGCAAGACACTTCACCCCGATTGCCTACATGGGGGCACAATGACGCTGTGTACTGAGGCGTACTGCACGTCGATGGTGCGCATGTCTTCAACCAATCTAACCCTGCCTGTGCTGCGGTGCAGAGTTCAGAGTTACGATGTTGGAGAGCTGACAGCTGCTCGTCGTTGCTCGGTGGTTCTCTCCGGGTACTCCGGCTTCCTCCACTCGTAAAACTGTCACAGTCACGATTAGCCGTTGTGCATAGATATGTGACCTTAAAACACCAATAAATAAATAAATATTAGACAGAACAGAATGTGTTGTTGTCTACTGATCATGATTTGCTTGTTCTGTTATAGATTGGGAACCATGTTTTAGTGTAAACTTGTTATTGCTGGTGATATGCCATAATGGGTTGTTTTCAGCCCTTGCAACAGTGTGTCGGACCTATTAGCAGCTTAACCCTTTACCTTTCCTGTGGGACCCCCCTAGGAAGTAGACTGGTGCTTGTTACTGTGACAGGTGCTGCTTCACTACTGTAATAGGCAGGCCTGAAAATAAGCAGTTTGACATTTGCAGAATGAGGTCCCCAGATGGTGAATTTTATGATGCTATCCCATACAGTGGGACAATTTATCCTCTGGTACCTCTTTCTGTTTAGTTTTGAGACCCTGATTCAGATTGACGTTCACAGAGGGTAAATTTACTCATGCTACACTGCTGTGCAGGGTATCATCACTAAATTCACCCTCTGGGGACCTCATTTTGCAGATGACAGTCTGCTTATTTTCTGGCTTGATAATAGGACCTGGTAACCAGTTCTAGGGTGCAAGTCCTTTACTGTGTGCAGTAGACAGGGTTCATACAGGTCCTAGAAACCTGGAAAAGTCAAGAAATATGAAAAATATTTTTTGAGGCCTGTAAATCCTGGAAAAATGGATGCATTTTTATTTTTTGACTGGAAAAGTTAGGGAAATTTTCCAAGAAATGTAACACCAATATCAAACTTGCCAAAAGTGTGACTGCAAAAACATCATGAAGATAGTTTAAGCAAGAACAAGAAGAATTCTTTGAGTCTTTATTACTCATTTATTAAATGGTGTATGTTGTCATGTTGGTTGTTACAATTCAAAATAACATGGCAGTGAGAAGAAAAGTAGAATTCTTCAAGCATCTGGGCCATGGAAAAGTCCTGGAGAATTCAGGACTTTTCCATGTCCCAGATGTTTGAAAAATTATACTTTTCCTTCAGATTTGCCCCCAAAATCCCATTAACGTTTTGAAAAATTCACTTGAAATCCTGGAAAAGTCCTAGAATTTTACCTTGCAAAAAGTGTATGAACCCTGAGTATAAGTATAAATGACAGGCTGATCTTGACTTTAAACTTGTGTTGTAGTCACAATATAGCCATAGATGCTAAGCATGATCTTAAACTACAATAAATAAATAACCCTGCACTAGGCCCCTGTGAATTTTAAATATTTATCATTCTGTTCGACCTCCAATATTCAATTCACATTTGAGGCTCAGATGATAGTTTCGAATAGTTACCAGGTTTCAATTTCATTAACAAGATTTTGCAGCACAATTACCCATTTTGTTCAGATCAATGAACTTATTCTACCGCAAAAAACGTTATTCAAGGATTAAAACGTTGATAAATAGGCTTAATAACTCAGATCCTACAAGTTTTCCTTTCTTTTTTGGTTTAAATCTTCTGCTAAATCTACTAACAACGTATACAATCACGATTGTTGGAAAATGATTGGTCAGTGAAATTTCTGAATTCAAATTACAGAGGAATTGACAAAACCATTCTATTCATTCATGGTTCTTGATTTTTGACTGCATTGTTAACATAAATAAGATGAATATTGATGAAGTAATAGTGTCAAAGTTGTGTTTATTAACTAGGGATCTGCGAATCACACATTTTTTTTTCGAATCGAATCTCGAATCAAATCGTGTCTGATATCAAATAGACTCTCAAATCGAATCTTAATAGACAAAGAATCAAATCTTAATAGACAAGTTATTTCATTTTACACCATACGGAAGTTACAGTACACTGTGATGACCCTCACAGGACTAACTGATACCTTAAACACCAATAAATAAATCTTCTCTGTAGCACCGTTGCTGAAACAGCTAGGCCTAATATCCATAGTTTTATTAGTTTTTGAAGGTTTAACTTGTTACTATTCACATTCTTAAGAACGTGAATAGTAACAAGTTAATCCTACAAAAACTAAAACTATCAGGCCAGGCATATTTTTCCACTATACCAATGGCCCAGACTAGCTGGTGCAACCCAATTTATTGCCAGGGCCAAAAACAAATTTTGAATCCCCCAAACCCCCCAAAATTTGCCCAAAAACTTAAAAAAAAAGAAGACCAGTATGGTCCTCTATACTTTTGTGCAATGCGCAACTTGTTGTCAAGGACAACAATAGGCTACCGCCATCTTGTCATTCTGTTGTTTGGCCCATGTCAGATCAACACGTATCCTGACTTTTGTGCTATGTGCATTGTTTCATGTAGCCAGACACGATTTTGAAGTGGAATGGTGGAATAATTGCAGCAGAATGTAGCTGAATATAGACATTGAGTTTTTGAACATCAGGGCTATAACTTTATTGAAATTAAATAATATTTCTTGTTCTTCCCGTTTTCGGGATATGCACCTGATTTGTTCATTCTTTGTTTATCATATGTGTGTGTTCAGTGTTCACCTTTTTCCCCTTGAATCCTCATTAGATTTTTAAGAACTAATTGCTGTTTGCGAATTTGTTATTAATTAAAATTCTTCTTAAAAATCTTAGATAATTTATGGAATGTGGATTATTCGTACCCCCTTTGTCGCATACCGGTTATTTTTGACTTAGTCGGACGTGTCTGTTTGCCATTACCCTTCTCTGTGGGGAATCTTCTGGGAAGTTTCTGTATTGTTAAGGGTATTCTTGGGATGCCGGTTGTCTGACCTGGGCCTTTGTTGTGCCTGTTTTGGACTTGGTTACCGGCTCCTATTCAGTTTAAATTTTTGCCTCGGGCGTGTGTGTATTATGAAGTCTTCATGTTCGAAATGTAAGAGGAAGAATTCCTCTCTTGATTCTCATTCTTCATGTTTAGCTTGCACTCGTTGCTCGAAAGATGTTACCTGTGCAACTTGCTGTTCTTGGGATTCCAAGCGATGCAATTCCCTCTCAACTTATGTATGTGTTGGCGAAGCACCGATTTCGGTGCTTTCGCCTAAGGTAACTAATCAAAATTTAGTTTCCATTTCAGAGGAACAAGAACATGGTATTGGTGATGGTATGACATCAAGTTCTGTGCTGCCATCGTCTTCAGATACAGAGCATGTTGACTTACAAGGTATCGCAGAATACTCGGTACCTCGGGCAAGCAGACGGTCAACTAGCTTGCCCGGTGTAACGGAGCCTTTAATTAGTGCTTCAGTACCGGGAAAATCCGTAGCGGTCCAGGATACGGAGGATGGAAGACAGTCCTTCAGACGACGGCACGTAAAGGGAAGAGGCCAGTCAAATTGAAAGGTGCATCAGTAGCGAAGCATTCTTCTGTTTTGGGGACAAAACAGAAAGATTTGACTTTTGTTGCCAGTTCCGCTGGTAGTCCAGTAGAAAATGCTTCGGAGCCAGTTGTTTCTGATGTACCTTTCTCTGCCAGTGTGGCTGACAGTAATTTTGATATAAGAGCCTCTTCTTTGTCCATTTCCAGGACTCGGCACAGTAGATCGCATGCTAGCCGGCAAGATCCAGAGGTAGAGAGTCAGAGCCAGGATCTGGCTCTCTCCAAGGTTAGCATTTCGAGGCAAACATCATTTTCAAAAAGACGGGCACAGGGCGCTGTGTCAGATCACCTTCCGGATCCAAAAAGGCGTAGAACGGGGGTGAACATAGCCTCGAATACGGAATTGCTGGAGCAAATTGCCCAGCTAATTGCAGACTCCCAGCAGCATAATATGAGGCCGTCATCGATCTCCGCTTCAGATGATTCGGATGGTGCTGGATCGGCAGAAAGAAGGCTTTCCTCAAATAATCAGTATGCCGATAATAGACCAGACCAGGAACCTCTAGCTGATAGTGTTAGGGAGTTTGATGAAGACGAGACTGACACTACATCTTTGGCTGAGCAGCATATGGAAACTATGAGGTTCCTGCAGGATTCCTCAAATAATCAGTATGCCGATAATAGACCAGACCAGGAACCTCTAGCTGGTAGTGTTAGGGAGTTTGATGAAGACGAGACTGACTCTGCATCTTTGGCTGAGCAGCATATGGAAACTATGAGGTTCCTGCAGGATTTTTCACCTGAATTAATTCCTTCTGGTCAGAGTTCTGCGCCTTCTAGAGCCAAGCGCCTGTCTTCTTTAGACAGGGAGGTCATTAAGTCGAAGGAAAGTATCCTTCTGTATCCGTCTCAATCAGTCCAAGCGTTAGATGCATTTGATTGTTGTGACGAGGCTATTGCTGACCTGGCTCAGGCTAGAAAAAATTCTTTCCTTTCGGAAAGGAAGCTTGACCTACCATTTAGAGGCAATACCTTCTTAAATACAGTAGGCGAGAATAAGATTCCAAGAGCTCCTCTGCGATTGGATGACGGAGCTAGGGACTTAGGTATGTCTCTTCCGTCATCGTGTAGCGTCAGTTCTTATGTTATAGATACTTGCATTGAATCTAGCAGAAGTATTTTGGATGCTATGTCTTATGCAGATCATATTTGCAGGGCATTGGCCGGCAATCTGGAATCTGAGAGCTTACAGGAGTTATTATCTCCTTTTAGAGTGCTCTCTCTCGCCATCATGTATACAACATCCCACTCTGCTCCTTCAGTAGCGAATTTAGAGTTGGTCAGGCGTGATGCTGCCCTAAAATCTACATCATTTATTGACGACAGTGTTAAGAGCTCTCCAAGGGCCGCTCCCGTTTCGGGCTCTTTATTATTCAATGATAAGCTAAAAGCTGTATTTGAAGATGCTTCTAAGAAAGCTACAAGTCAGCTTTTGTTGCGCTCAGCTTCGCAACCTCAACCTTCCACAAGTTGTACTCCTCGGAGAGGTAAATTTTTCTCCAAGAGAGGTTCAGCCCATGCCGCTTCTAAAGCCAATCGTGGGCGTGGTGGCTCGAAACAGGGGAGCGATTTCAAAAAGGGGATGGCGCAGTCGGATAATAACGAAACGCGTAACCCCACACCAACATCACAGAGGGGTGCGAGAGCTTCACGAGGTTTCTCCTCGTATAAGCCTCGTAAGTCCTACAAATGAAGATTTCGACCTCTACTGCTCTCCGGTTGGCGGAAGGCTTTCAAAATTCACAAGCAACTGGAAAAAAATAACTCAGGATCTTTGGGTTCGAGACGTTGTGAAAAATGGTCTACGTCTTTCGTTCCAGAGAAAACCTCCATTAAAGCAGATTCTGCGTTTTGTGAGCCTTCCACAAAATATAACAAAGAGAGAGGCTTTGATTTCAGCAGTAGACTCTCTTCTACAAAAGGAGGCAGTAGAGGTCGTAGAGAATCCCAATTCAAAGGGATTCTACAGTCATCTTTTTCTTGTGCTGAAGCCAGATGGCTTGTACAGGCCGGTCATCGATCTCAGTTGGATAAACAAGCTAATAATTGCTCCAAGATTTTATATGGAGACAATTCGATCAGTGAGAGGCAGCATCCCAGTAAACGATTACGCCGCAAGTATAGATTTGAAGGATGCGTATTTTCACATCATGATTCATCCGGCTTTTTGGAAATACCTCCGTTTCGCGGTTCAAGGAAAGGTATACCAGTTCAGAGCAGTGTGTTTTGGCCTGAACCTTGCTCCGTGGGCGTTCACTCGGGTGATGAATGCGGTGATGAGCCATTAAAGAGCACACTCGGCTTCGATGACGTCGGCATATCTGGACGACATTCTTCAAAGGTACGAAAATTTTCATGCTCTTCGAAGCGATGTTCAGAGTCTGCTATCGCTGCTACGATGCCTAGGTTTTATAATCAAAGTCGACAAGTCGGATTTAATGCCGACGAGGTCGTTTGTTCATCTGGGAATGAGTTTTGATACTCAGAACAATCGGGTCAGTTTGCCAGTAGCAAGAGCAAAATTAGTTTCTCTTTACGCAAAATACTGCATAAACGCACAAGTCATTACTGCAAGAGAGTTTATGCGGCTGTTAGGACTTTGCGGCGGCGCCACAGAGTTAATTCCGCTAGGTCGTTTGTGCACTCGTCCACTTCAAATTTATCTAATTAAAAATTGGAGCGTAAAACGTCAGTTGTTGGACAGTCCAATTGTTTTAACACAGTCAGTAAACATCATCTTCAAATTTGGGCGGATATCCAGTGGTTATCCTAGGGAATACAGATTCAGGAGCTGTCATTCATAATCATGACGGACGCCAGTCAAGAGGGTTGGGGTGCTTCTCTTATTCCGGGCATTCAAGTGTGTCACGGTTTATGGGAGAGTCAGTTTCTTGTGTCCCATATAAACTACAAAGAAATGAGGACAATTTGGTTAGCTCTAAATCATTGGCTCAGTCAAGTAATAAACTCACATGTTCAAATTCTGTCGGACAATTCAACAGTAGTAGCCTATATTCAGAATCAGGGAGGTACTCATTCCATCCAGCTGTTGAATCTCACCGAAAAGATTCTTCTTTTCTCTCAAGAGAATCAGATTCTGATATCGATTCGTCATATTCCAGGTCGTCTCTATCTAATAGCAGACTCTCTATCGAGAAAGGATCGCCTGCTACCTTCAGAATGGATGTTAAAAAAATCTGTCTTCAATCAGATTTGTTTCCAGTGGGAACGTCCAATGATCGATCTTTTTGCCACGAGTCTGAACAATCAGTTACAGATGTTTGTGTCTCCATGCTCGGACCCTCAGGCTTATGCAGTAGACGCTCTGTCAATTTCATGGAACGGGATAATAAGGTATGCTTACCCTCCAGCTCCCCTCATTCAACAGATCTTGCTAAAGATAAAACAGTCTTCTTGCAAGATTCTTCTGGTTGCAAGTCTGTCAGCTCACAGACCGTGGATAAATCTTCTCCGGGAACTTCTTTGGGGCATTCTTCTGACACAGGGGAAACTCTGTCGGCTTCATCACAATCCGGAAGGCATCAACCTTCACGTTTTTCCATTGTGCGGTCCTTCTTGCACGGAAAACAGTTTTCCAGACGAGCAGTGGACGCAATTTCTAACTGTAGGAGGACCTCCTCTTCATTAAATTATGAAGTGAAGTGGAAGGTTTTTGTTCGTTGGTGTGAATCACAATTGATTGATTTTTTTAACCCAACTATTCCTCAATTAGCTAACTTTTTTATTTATCTTTTTGATGAAGTTAAGCTACAGCCAGTCACTGGCCATAGGTCTATGCTTTCTGACACCTATGCACACCAAGTGAAATTAAACATTAGGTCAGATTTATCTTTAAATAAATTAATGAGGAACTTCTCTGTGAATAGACCTCGTACCTAGAGACTACTCTCAGGTGCCAAATAATAGTGATGGCTGAATAACAGTGATGACTTGCATATTCAGCAAAAATTAATAACAGTGATGGCGTTTTTGCTCTATATCTCATTACCAAATAACAGTGATGGTTGGAATTTTCCTCCAAAATTAATAAGTGTGCCGACACTCTTATTTGGCACCTCAGAGTAGTCCCTAAGTGGAATTTAGCTTGGGTTCTTCTGAAACTTCAGGAAGCACCTTTTGAACCGTTAAATACTGTTGAGTTTAAATTTCTTACTTATAAAACGGTTTTTCTCTTAGCATTTGCGTCAGCTAGAAGAGTTAGTGAGCTTCATGCTTTTTCTGTTGGAGACTCTCATTATCGTAGTGTTGGTAATTCTATTACTCTCACTACGAAAGTGGGATTCTTAGCTAAGAATCAGGTTCCGGACAAATGGCCTAGTCCTATTCTTATTAAAGCATTACCGTCTTCAGATGGTCAGAGACCTTTGTTGTGTCCAGTAAGAGCGCTTAGGATTTATAAGGAGCGTTCTAGTTTTATTAGAAGAGGTAGGAAGAGGTTATTTCTTTCTCTTCTTCCTAACAGAAATGATATTTCTGTTCATTCAATATCTAGATGGATTCAGTTAGCTATTCGGTCGGCTTATAATGCTTTGTCTGTGAATCAGAGAATAGCTTATAAGATTTCAGCTCACGAAGTTAGAGCTTTAGCTTCTTCTTGGGCTTATGCTTGTAGTACTTCTTTGAAGGATTTGATGCAAGCAGCTTACTGGACACAACAGACGACTTTTACCAAATTTTATCTTCAAGATTTAGAATCAATTTCGGATGATCTCAGATCTTTAGGACCGATATCGGTAGCTCAGAATGTTGTCCATTCTAATTAGGATTTTCATTCTGCTCTAGCACTGTCACCAGTCTGCTACCCTCTTCGTTTTGAAGTGCAGTTACTTTCAAAATAAGGGAAAGTGGGGGGGGATGGTATTTCCAAATAGTCATCTGGCTTTATAGTGAAAAGTATGGACATACCTCCTTCAGTGATAGTATCCTGGGGTCGATGCTATGGTAGTTTTAATGTGTAGCTTGGTATGAAGCAATTTTCAATGTATTATATGCTTTTAATGTGTAGCTCGATGTGAAGCATTATTGTATATGTCATGTGTCAAGACGAGCTTTACTATACAATACTCGGACACTTTTAATGATTTATAAAGAGTCTCATTTCTCTGGACTTCTTTATATTTTGGCTTCCTTTATCAAATTAGCATAATGGGTTATGCTAGGCCTTAAATAGAGTTACACCTATATTTTCATTGTTTTTTCTGTAATAAGAGCAAGGAATATCAAGTACTGGGCCCGCCTGCCTGTTTACTATTCTCAGCTAGTCTGGGCCATTGGTATAGTGGAAAAATATGAAAAATTTATACCAATTTGAATATTTTTCATACTTACCAATGGCCCAGATGGGGATGGCCCTCCCTGGAGGAGACACTCCTTCCTCCCCACTGAGTTATATTACAGTTCTTAATAACATTTAACAGGCACAACAATAAAGAATGACAAGATGGCGGTAGCCTATTGTTGTCCTTGAGCGCATTGCGCAAAAGTATGGAGGACCATTCTGGTCTTCTCGTTTTTAAGTTTTTTGGCGAATTTTGGGTGGTTTGGGAGATTCAAAATTTGTGTTTGGCCCTGGCAATAAATAGTCTGGGCCATTGGTAAGTATTAAAAATGTTAAAATTGGTATAAATTTTTCATTTTCAGGAGAGCAATTTATTCACTCACCTACTGCTCACCATAAAAATTTAAGGAGGGCGAAAACTAGCCCTCCTGGCATTAGAAAATAATGATTACCATAACAGCATATTCTTAAAACCTACATATTTTGAAATCTCTGCTATGTTAGTGGCCTCTGTAAGGCGACCCCACTGTCCCTCCCACACCTCCGGGCCTTGCCGAGGCCCAGAGGTGTGGGAGGGGCAGTGTAACCATCTCACATAGTCTACCTGGTTATCAGCAGCACCAAAATAAAATGTACAAAGTCAACAAGGCAGAATTCATTAATTGTAAAACCTAATTTTGCCACTTCTAGCCTTTGTAAGCTTGAGGAGAGCGAATCGCTCCCTAGGCCATAAGCGATTTTTATCTCTTGTGCATTTTTAAGAATGCCTGGCCTGAACTATGGAAAATGTTCCAGACAAAATTCACTACTTACCTAACAATTAACCTTTATCAATTACTCAATTAAATATGAATTGAGCCCAGGGGTCAGGCTGGCAGCTGATTTTAGGGAGAAGTGACTTCTCCCACCAGAGACTTTAGGGAGAAGTCAGGGGCCAGGAGGGAGAAGTCAGTGGACATGAGGGAGAAGTCAGAAAAAAACAAAACGTATATGACATCGTGACAAAATAAATGTACATAGAGGACACAATTGTGGAGATAAAAATAAATAAAAGTTATACAAACATACATACACAGACAAAACTAAGTCATGTAGGTTAAAATTCCTCCCCCTCCCCTACAAAAAACTGTGTCGTCCATGGTTTCTGAATACCCTAACTCTTTCTCTAACAGCGATGACTTGGCCTGGGGTGAGCATGCAGTTGATTTTTGTATTTGCCTCATTGCAGTGGATTTGAAATTTAGCATTACCCATGGTGAGAATGTTCTCTGTAATAGAAGGTATATTATTTAAAAAAAATATATTTAAAGTATTTAAAATAAATTTAAAAGTTCACATAAGAAGCTGGGTCATTCCTGGTTTCTGAATGTCCTAATTGAATTGAAAAGCGAAGTTAAAAAAGTTTTCGACATCCTTCCTAAATTAAGAATCATTAACAATTTGAGTTTTAATTTATTTCTAAGGTAAATGACAAAATATTTCAGTTGTCTCCCTTACCTGCTGCGCTGGGTGATAATACTCTGTTCAGAAAAATGACCATTTCTGCCAACCATCTTACATTGACACGTGCGACTGGTGCTTTTAGGCCTGCCATTCTTATCCATCCTAATATGTGTGATTTCTCTCGTAGCCTTAATACATTTTACCCCCTTCCATCACAAGTTTTCAAAGAAAAACTTTCAATGCAAATTGCGGGGCGAATTTCATTGCAACCAATTTTTCAGTGGAACAGAGCATAACCGTAAGCAATTTCGCCGTTTTTATGGATGAACTGTCCCCTGCACATTTTTTTTGGTTTTGAAACGGTGGTTAACTTTAATAAATTCTAATTAACTTGATGCATGTCTTGTGTGATTTGTGGTTTTTGCTGACACTTTTGTTTTTAAATAGCCTTTTGTGCTGATTTCTATCAGTTGGGGCATATTGTTCGAACAACTACGACATTACAACTCTTTTCAGAAATTTCAAATTGGGCTAGTTTAGGCTATTTTAAGAGCCGTATGACGGATTTTAACAGCAGCCGTGTTTACTTTTTTGTGAATGCAGAAGTGTTGTTTTTTTTGGAAATAAAATAAAAGAAAATACAGTAAACTGCCATGTCTCCCAAGGATGTTTTGGAGGGCGACTTGAATTTCGCCCCCAATGTAAGCCAAGGCGACTTGAGGAATGACAAGGCGACTTCTTCGCCCTAGTCGCCCACTCGGCTGACCCCTGATTGAGCCTACATAAATGAATTTTCTAATGTCAGTTTTATCCAATTTTTGTTGGAAATGTAACAAATTGAAGTTAGTACGACAGATTAAAAAAAATCGAATTTTGAGACTGATTCGGGATCGATTTTGGAAGCAGACATATTGTATCGATATCAACTCGACTCTTTAAAATTCGCAGGACCCTGTTATTAACAGTGTTTTTCTCAAGTTCGGATTGATATAACAGCAGATGTAATTTAATTGGGCCATAAAAATCTCCATTATTTAAACATTCAAATTATGATCCCTTCTCCAATTTATTTATTTATTTATTTATTTATTTATTTATTTATTTATTTATTTATTTATTTATTTATTGATGTTTAAGGTCACATATTTATGCACAATGGCTAACCATGACCATGACAGTTTTACGGGTGGAGGAAGCCAGAGTACCCGGAGAGAATCACCAAGCAACGACGAGCAACTGCCAGCTCCCCAACATTGTAACTCCGCACTGCAGCACAGGCAGGGTTAGATTGGTTGAAGACATGTGTACCATCAACGTGCTGTACGCCTTAGTACACGGTGTCATCGTGCCCCCATGCGGGCAGTGGAGATGAAGTGTCTTGCCCAAGGACACAACACGGTTGCCACAGGTGGGATTCGAACCGAGGACCTCTCGGCTTGCAGCCTGCACCACTACCTACTGAGCCACCGCGCTCCCCCTTCTCCAATTAACCAAGAAGTTAAAGAACATAAATTCCATTACATGATGATCATAATTTTAGACCATTTGAAATTCTGATTTATAGAAAATAAAGTCCACCTATGCGTCACAATGTCTTAAAATCAGGAGATTGCAACAGGTGTTAATACTGACAAAACTTTGAAATGGAAAAAGTAATTGATTTACACTGCAAAAATGCTGTTAGAATTTCTTTGCAACAGACTTGAAATTTTTACAAAATTCAACTCAAATTTGATTTGATTTGAAATTTTTGGTGAATATTTGGTTTGAAATTCAATTTGAGTCAAAACTTGGTACAGTGGAACCCTGTTAATTGTATAGCCACATTGCCAATGGAAGTTATTCAATTAACAGGAGTATTCAGTTAACAGAGATTGTGTCACTTTCCTGTATTCCAGAGATAAACTTAGTATTTATTCTATTATATCTTGTTTGAAAGAGCTCCATGAGCTCTATCAAACAAGATATCATAGATTAAATGCCTGTATTGTATGTACCGAGGACAAATGGGTCGATAAACAAATGAAAACTAAGGAGAGTCAGGGTAATTTCTTGACCTGTTACAAGATTTTTTATTCAATTAACAGGAGTTTACTCTATAACCTATATTCAAGTAACAGGTCAAATTTGTACTTGAGGTATGGTAAATGGTTTTGTGTTGGGATATTATATTCAATTAACAGGGTTATTCAGTTAAGGAATATCCAGTTAAGTGGGCTCCACTGTATTCACTTGGGCCTATCCTTCACCTAACATGACTTGAAGACGGGTCTTGCGAATTTTTTTCTTGAAAAATTACAAATTTTATTTTTTGCTTCTGCATTGCTTATGACCTACATTGGAATGAGCTCAACTGTCTTGTTCCATTTAGAGGTCATAAACTGTATTTTGGAAGCAAAAATTTGAAAATACTGAAATTTAAATGGCAGTTTTTGTGTATGGCATTGTCCATTTTATTGTCGTTATGTTAGATAAAGGGTAAATTATAAAAAAAAGGTTGAAGAATGATCTGGAAATTATCTGAGTCAATCGTACCAACCCCAACAAACAGTTGAAAAGTGTGGATTATATCATGCATCATCCAATATAATTTTGATTTTCTGGTCAGAAAGGTCTACCAATGGCATCTCATGGCTTCAGCATTTATGGGATGAGGGTGAGTTGAGTTTTAATAATGTTTGGCTGACATGAAAATGATTGAAATCTTTTTTACAATATTTGGATGGCACTGACATATTCGTACCAATTGGGACATTTTTCCTTCACACTGGCATGGCAGGGGTTCGAACCCACGCCGAGAGAGTTTCCTTCGGCACCAACTGCCTAGCGAAACTATACTGAACCACGCACACCACTCGGCCACCAACAGACCCCGGGTCTGTCGGCGGCCGAGTGGTGTGCGTGGTTCAGTATAGTTTCGCTAGGCGGTTGGTGCCGAAGGAAACTCTCTTGGCGTGGGTTCGAACCCCTGCCATGCCAATGTAAACAAAACCAGCGTCCTTTCTTAATTCTATGGCATCCGAGAAATTTGAAAAGACAAGTACTGTCGCTGATTTCTTCTGAGGTGCAGTTCGTAGAATTAAGTGCTTAGATGCAACTATCTGATGAATAATTTTTCCTTCAGTTTTGTACTAAATTAACATACCTGACACACTTGCTCCCTGATAAAACCATCCATATTGTTTGAGGGTTTTCAAAATTTTTTTTAAATTTTGCAGTCATAACTGAGTGTAGTGAAGTATTGTTCCCTGTGCGAACTCTTGGAAGTGAAGCAGTGCTTGTTTACTGTGGTAAACAAGCTCTGTTTTACCCGTAACATAGAATGCAGTCACCAATGCTTGGGGTGGAAGTCCTCAAAAATGAGCAACATGGGTATAAACAATTGATTATTAAACTTGTCTTTATCTCTATCTTGTGGTCATGGTTAGCCATTGTGCAGAAATATGTGACCTTAAGCACCAATAAATAAATAAATAATGAAGTATTGTTGATCTTAACCCTCTGCAATCAGATGTCAAAATACCAAAGTTTTCAGCAGTAAATTTTTCCCACAATGCAACTGAGAATTTAAAAAATTATATCTTGTTTGACAGAGCTCATTGAGCTCTGTCAAACAAGATATAATTTGTTAAATTTTTCATGCTGCATGGGTAATATGGAGTCAGTGACAAAAACTACTACCAGAGTGCTAGGAGTTAAAATTGCCAGAAAAGTACATCCATAGCCATGTGTATATTCTTAGACCATTCAGCTCTTGGGTGTTTCAAGAATTATGCTATTGTTTCTTGAGAATATTTCATGTTGTAAGAGTCATATTTTCACAGAATTTTTATACCCCCTGCAATGAGTTGTGGGTGGGGAGGGGGGTATACTGGAATTGCCATGTCCATCCATCCATCCATCCATCCATCCATCCATCCATCCATCCATCCATCTGTTTCCGTCCATCCCTCCATCTGTCTATCTGTCCATCCAGAGCCATAATGTCCTGAGATTTTCTCAGATGTTTATGGACCAATCTGCTCAAAACTTGGTATGCATGTTCACCACCATGGGAACCTGTGCACCTGTGATTATAGTTCCAGTTGGATTCTTTTTGCCAGAATTATGCCCCTTTTCGATTTGAAAAAGCAGGCCTAGATTTTTGTCCGGAGATTTTCTCAGTTGTTTATAGGTCGATTCCTTTGAAACTTGGTAAGGGTGTTCACTACCATGGGAACCTGGCACCTGCTATTTGTTTCATTCAGAGTTATGCCCTTTTTCATCTTAGGATGTCTGAATTTTGTCCGGAGATTTTCTCAGATGTTTAAGGGTGGATTCCATTGAAACTTGGTATAGGTGTTTACTACCATGGGATCCTGGGCACCTGCGATTATAGTTTTGATTGGACTTTTTTTGCTAGAGTTATGCCCCTTTTTGTCTTAGAATGCATGAATTGCCGAGACTTTTGTCCGGAGATTTTCTCAGATGTTTACAGGTCGATTCCTTTGAAACTTAGTATGGATGTTCACTACCATGAGAACCTGTGAACCTGCGATTATAGTTGCGATCAGACTTTTTTTTTGCCAGAGTTATGCTCTTTTTATCTTAGAATGCATGAATTTTGTCCAGAGATTTTCTTAGATGTTGCCATATTCCATCTCCGTGCTGAGACCAGATATGCCAAGATCAAACAAGATACCATTGGCATCTTGTTTGATCTGTCTGATCTGGTCTCATCAACTTGTTGGCATCTGACAAACGAGATCAACTGATTGTTGTAGTAATCTGTACACACTCTGTGGCCGATATCATAAACCTTTACAGTTTTTATACCCCCACTGTGAGATGGGGGTATTATAGATTACATATGTTTGCCCATTAGTCAATCTTTCTCTCTGTCCATCCATCCAGAATTCTGCTGCCATCCTTCCCATGGGAACCCCGGGAAGTGAAGCAGTGCTTGTTTACTGTGGTAAACAAGCTATGTTTTACAGGTAAAATATGACCCAGTCACCAATGCTTAGGGTGGAAGTCCTCTAAAATGGCCATCTTAGTATAAACAATTGATTAAACTTGGTTTTATCTCTATGTTGTGGTCATGATTAGCATTCTGCATAAATATGTGACCTTTATAAATAAATAAATAAATAAATAAATAAATAAATAAATAAATTCTTCTATCCACACAAACATATATAGACAAACGAACTATATGACCAACTGGATGATATGATACAATGGTATGTAAAAATTTTGGTTCAACGGCTATCAAAAATGTCTGTCCCCTGCATAGCAATTAAACTTTTCAAGCAAGAACTTCCCAACAGTGAATCTGAGTTTAATTGTTTTTGGTAGAACTTCCAAATTGCGATTCTGATTTTGATTATTTTTGGTATGGAAAACAACCAACATAATATACATAACATGGTATATGGGTTTTTCTCTTGTGCATAAATTATGCAAATTAGCCAGCTGTATTTTTTTATTTTTAGAACAGTATATGTCTGTTCGACATCTTCCATGTGGATTGTCTGATCATCAGAAAACATGGCACATGGATGTATGTTGGCCCCATAATTGTTGTGGCTGCAACCACTTATTTCACCGATAACAATGAATACACCACGTCATTCCTGAACCGTGTTACACATACAGTAGTCTATATAATAGACAAGTAATGAAAGCCTTTTTTGCCCTGACCGATACCCCCTTCCCAGTTCATTTGTGAATTCGTTCATTAAACCAAGAATCATCAGCACAGTTTTCTTGTACAGCTATCCACAAGGTATTTTCATGTTTATCATAAATTAATAATCAAATCATCATACTACAGCTTCTTTATTTGATAAAAAAAAACTCTCTGTTCGACTTTTTTGCCTACGACTCAATGTCATTGGAACAACAATGATGGGGGGGGGGGGGGGGGGGGGGGGGGGGGGGGGGGTCTGTCTAGACAATTTATTTATTTATTGGTGTTTAAGGTCACATATTTTTGCCCAATGGCTAATCATGCCCATAACATGAGTATCAACTCAACACCGGGGTGGGCGTTAATAAGCCATGTTGCCCGTTTTAGAGAGGGTTTTAGAGAGAGTTTGCACCTCCCAAGCATTGGTGACTGGGTCCTATTTTACTAGTAAAACAGAGCCTGTTTACTGCAGTGAACAGGCTCTGCTTCACTTCCTGGGATTCCCGTGCGCAGGGGTCTGGAAATCCCCGGGTCGACCATGGTTTGGCCAGATGTGTATAATTTTTGTTTTAATTGGGAAAAAGTCACAATAGGCTTATCCATGAATCTAGAGGCAAGAAAGCCAGTAACTGCGAGCAGCCAAGTTAACATAAACTACAGATTCTGAAGATATCTTCCAATAATATAACAATGCCATGAGTTTGGAGGAATGAATAAAAGCCTGAGGGTTTATTACCGGCCTGAGAGTCGAGGGCCGTTAACCCTTCACCTAACATGAAAAGCAGACGACACTTGCAAAAATAATTCTTGAATAACTAATTTTTTTCATTTTTTGTCTCAAAAACATAGGTTATGACCCCTCGTTGGAACGAGCTCGACGTTCCAACGAGGGGTCATAACCTATGTTTTTGAGACAAAAAATGAAAAAAATAATGAAAATTAATTGGCGATTTTTGAGAATAGCGCTGGCCGGTTTTGGCCGTTACATTGGGTAAAGGGTTAATAAGGCAGAGGGCTGTTGATCTTCATCCACCAAGCGCTGCATCTAAAAGTCTATGCCTACAAGCTCCCCCTCCCCCCCCCCTCCCATTCACCAGCTTCTAGTTTTACGTTTCACTCATCATGCAAGTAACAGGTAATTTTTGATGTAGCCAGTTCAAGTTAGGCAATTGAGGAGGAAGAACGTCTGCAGCAGCAAGCTGAAGGGATCAAGGGGAGCGGCGTTACCCCAAAAGCATCACTGGCCTTGCCTCTCCACCGACTCCCAAACGCACGCACAAATTCCCGCAGTGGGTTTTCTAGAAAGGTTTTTCTTTTTTTCAAATAAAATGTCTCCGGGAAAGATTTTGTGGAGACCCTGAGATATCTTAATCGGCCAAATGCTTCGTCTGCAGCATGTAGTGGACCTAATAGCCTACACTATTATTATTAATGTTGTTCAGCATTAAATTTAAATGTTGTCAATGTTACGATTCCTAACTGGCATTGTAAAAAAAGAGATGCAATAGAATTTCCTTTTTTATACAGGTCATGAGATCACTCTCAACCTTCCCTGTCTGTCATATAGGCCTATAGCCTAGATCTAATACCCTTTCCGTCCACCAATACATATTCCTTTCAAAGCTTCCTGCATTTTCAACTTCTGACAACAAGGTAGCACTGTCTTAAATTAACCACCGGTTTTTGTATTAAAGTTCGGACAAGTTGGTTGTGCCTTGACAATAAATGGAACTCGACAGGGGTGCAACAATTGTTTTGCAGGGAAGACTCTTACATTATAGCCCACATCCATTCTTCTGTTCTTCCGTCTGCAGCACAAGAACAACGCAGTGCGTAGGTTAACTTTTGTACAATCTAGCAACGAAATGTCATGCCATCATTGTTGTTCCAATGGCGTCGAGTCGCGGGCAAAAAAGTCGAACAGAGTTTTTTTTTATCAAATAAAGAAGTCGTAGTATGATGATTTGATTATTAATTTATGATAAACATGAAGTTAAATACCTTGTGGATAGCTGTACAAGAAAACTGTCTTGATGAATCTTGGTTCAATGAACGAATTCACAAATGAACTGGGAAGGGGGTATCAGTCAGGGCAAAATAGGCTTTCATTACTTGTCTATTATATAGACTACTGTATGCATGTGCAACACGAGTCAGGACTGACGTGGTGCATTCATTGTTATCGGTAAAAAAAGTGGTTGCAGCCACAACTTCCAATAACTGTGGCCCAACTTTGCCCTGGTGTGGGTATGCCAGCCCCTCTGGCATAATCTCTTGTTTTTCCAGAATTGTAACTTCTCCCTGTTAATATAAATTACTGAATTGAATCGTTGGAATTTCAAAAGACATAACAATTTACTTTCTTTTTGAAATGCCAATGTCAATCATTCATTTCAGTCATTAATTGTTATAAATAATAAATAATAAAAATACAATTTTCTATAATAAAATATGGATGTAAAAGTTTTATAGTATTTGCCCCTGATTATTTACTTGAGTTTCCCATCAATTAGTATTGCAGTTTCAAACCAAGAGGTTTTTGAAACATAAAAGTTTTTTTTTTATTTTGAGTGTGTATGAATGCTGAGATAAGTATAAAATATTTTTTTTGTTATTTAGTTCCAGGAAACACTGCAGCAATTAACACAAACAATCATGCCTCATCATCATCACAGAATAATGAAAATGGAAATTCCGAGAGTCTGCCACAGGATTCCAGTTCCAATTTACCACCACTTCCCCCCAGAATGAGAAGAGCACCTGCTCCATTACCTCCAGGCCATGTTAGAAATCTGTCCGAGCCACCAGAGATCTCATATGCCACTCACAGAAGAACTCCATCCGAGCCTCCACCCAGACCTGATCCACCTGATGCCAGGAATACATTTGCAGGAGAAGGTAATTCTGGTAAGGATTTCAATAATAAATTGCCATCAAGTGCACTGGAAGCAGGGGAAACTTGCTGGGGGGAGGGGGGGGGGGGGGGGGCAGTGTATGCCCTTTTTTGTTTTTACCATAAATGCACTAGTGAAAGTTACTTTCCAAGTATTGTAACTGAGAAACTCTCCAGGGTTCATACAGCTCTTGAAAAACCCTTGAAAATGAGTTTTTTCTTGAAAAACCCTGGAATTTGAAATTAGCCCTTGAGAAACCCTTGAACTTTCAGAAATCTCTTGAAAAACCCTTGAATACCAAGCTATTTCCTGGGCATTGTGAATATTTGTGTACTTGCCTTTTACTTGTTTGTTGCGCTCGTGTCGCTCAGTTAAAAAAAAAAGAAAAAAGTATGGAACATTTTACCAAGATTACTGTAACACAGATCACACTTTGGGTACCAGTACTTCCTGACTTCCAAAGTCAGATCCGTGTCACATGAATCTTAGATTTTTAGAGCTCAAACAACAAGCTGGATAGTATATGTAGCCCTTGAAAAAAAAGAAAAAAGCCCTTGAAAAACCCTTGAACTTTGTGAGCAAATTTTTGTATGAACCCTGCTCTCGTGAAGTCATTTCAAAAGTATTTTGCATGTGCCAATGGAGGTTGGGGGGGGGGAGGGGGGTGGAGGGGAGGAAATTGAGTATTATGATGGAGTTTGGTCAATAATCACCAAACAAAGAAGCTATACAATCGGCAAGGTGATTTCTAAGCCTTTTTTTCATCCCTTGAGTGGAACAAGGTGCCATCTGCAGTTATAAACCAGAATTGAGTGCCCTTTTTGATACCCCACTCCCCCCATTTCCCTCAGTTTCTTCTGGCACCCTTGAGTTCCAGGTTCTGCAACTGATGGATTTTTATTACGCAAAAGGGGCAGTATGTGTTGCCCTTGCCGATCGTTCTTTCCATCCATCCATCTGTCCATCTATATGAATGCATTCCTCATGATAACTTTAGTTCCTTTGGTAAAATGTTTTCCCATTTTACAACTCCACTTACGACTGTAGCTTGTAGGTCAAGATCAGTTTTCCAAATTTATTGCATGTAATTTCAGAGTTACGGTCCGTGAATGTGAAAGAAAAATTGCTATTGGTTTTGGCATAACTTTAGCTGCCTCTGGTGGAATGAGTGATGAGAGTGGGTTTTTTTTAATTTCAAAAAGAAGGACAAGTTTAATTTTTGGTTTTCCAGCACACCTAATTCCCTATTTGTTGTCCTTGAATAAAATTTGAAATTTGGGGGGTTTCTACGTGGTGAATGTATTTTCCTTGTGTTTAATGATTTGAAATTTTAAGTGTTTTTTTATGATCATAAAATTGAAAATAACTTCTGTTTTCAGATTTCTTATACTCACTATTGCACAGTTGTGTCCCTAAGAAGTGCAAAAACTTCATTTTTTGAAATCCACCTGATAATTTTAATTTTCTCCAGCCAAATGATTCAAAATTTGTCAGTTTTTGTGTGATCTCAAATTTAATATGTGGATTACTGTTTCCATGACACACTGCCAAATGATTTGCATCAGCTATAAATGTTTTTATTATATTTCGGTTTACTCATCTATCATTACAGGTGGAAGAATATTACCTCCAATAGATGGTCCAGATTCAATACAGTAAGTTTCAGCATGTTAAATGTTATTAATTTTGAGTCATAAGCTGAGCAGTTCATGTTTTTAGCAACACTAGCTACACACAGAATTTATTGCATTATAAACACGGTATCCAGAGTTTGTTCAAATGATTATAAGCACTCTGTCAGCATAATGGTATATTCTTTGACAATAATGTATTTTTTCTAAATTACCCAATATTTAACCTATAAGTCCTCTAGTGTTGAAACGATAAGTCAATAAAAAAGCAGAACATTGGATTTCTGCATCGACTAGTCCGAAAATGTCATATTTCCTATAAAAACATTACACCATAATAAAATTCTGATGCAAGGTCTACTGAGGAAGAGTTAAAACAATTGTCAGTTGATCTGTTGAGAGAGTGAAATCAAAAACACTAATAATGATATAACTCACACAGACTTTGAGATCAAAGTAGAAGTGAAAGTTAACTTTGTTACATCGGCGCCTTTGAACTCACTGACGGTGGTCGCACTGCGCGTGCTTTAATACTGCTAATAGTTATTTGAACTTGTCTCCATGCCATAAAATGGCTATTATAGAGAGATTCCCATGCCATTTAATTTATTTTGCATTTGTTCGACGCAATGAAAATTTGATAATTACACCAGCTTTCATTACTTACATACTTTTGTAATGGCTTCTAGTAAATGAAAGGTCAAAACTTCTGACGTCATGTGTCTAGTGAAATGGACGTTTTGTTAACTGGTTGCAGGCTAGATTATTTTTGGTGGTCTGAATTTGTTATTCAAAATTTGTTTTATTACAAATTATTTGGAGAGTGCCTTCACCAATAATTTGTAATAGATCAAATTCATATGAACAAAATGGTATTTTCCATTCACTGAATATGAATCAAGAACAAGGAAAACGTAGTCTTTTGCACTGGTACCCTCATTTTTTTGAAAGCCCTGATAGTGGCTTCTTGCACTCAACCAGTTAACAACTTACCACCAAAATAGAATCCACATCTAGTCTGTCATGCCTATGTATGTCACTCATGAACCGGCATCAGTAAAGTGTGCAAGTAAAGAAAAATATTCAACTGCAGAGTTATTGCTATGTAAATCTTGGTGGCTGAAAGTGCGTTGTCAACTAGTCGACCTCGACTCAACTGCAGAGGTGTAGACTAATCGACTCCAGAATCCCAGAGTCATTACAACACTAAAGTTCTCATAAAGCCACAAACTGCCACTTTTATATTGCTTAGATAAAGTTGCCCAAGTGTATTCTTCCTTGAGAATTCAACCTGTAGGCTACACTTATATTGGCAATGTTTTGTTGGCTACCTGAACAGGCAGCCAACAATGATGTAGAAACACTGTTAATTCAGCTGCAGCTGTATACATGTATGTAAGGTAGTAATTATCATATTAATTAATTTGAGGATTTAAGGGTGACCAAGGGTATCTTGTTTGACAAAGTTTGGTTAGCTTTGTCATGTAAGATGTATTATTGTGCCTCAAAGTTAGTTTGTCCAATCAGAATGCTGGAATACCATCTAAGGGTTCAGCCATATCGGTTAATTCGCCTGATATTATTAGAAATCAGGTGAGTAGCAGCCATTACTATTTTGAACAAATTTATGCATTTCCACTTGCTTCAAATTTTCAAAATTTGAATTAAATCAAAATAAGAGGATTTAAGTTCCAAAAATATTTTCAAGGTACCGTATTTATTGATTTAAAACAATAAATATTTAAAAAATGGACAGAAAGTACTATTTGTAAGTTCTTTGTTGTTTTTACTCCTCTATACCGACCATAGTCTATGGATTTTTTATGTTGAAACGAACATTTTTTTTACAGTTTACTCAACAGATCAAAAGTGTTTTTTTGAACATTTAAAACTGCTTTGTTTACCCTTTTCAGATGGAATGATAGTAAATGTATGTAACAAGCCAGAAAATAAGCAGACTGTCATCTGCAAAATGAGGGCCCCTGGGAGGTGAATTTAGTGATGCTACCCTGCATAGCAGGGTAGCATCACTAAATTTACCTTCTGTGAAAATCAATCTGAATCAGGGTCTCAAACCTAAACAGAAAGAGATACCCAGAGGATAAATTGGCCCACTCTATGGGACAACATCATCAAATTCACCCTCTGGAGACCTCATTCTGCAAATGTCAGACTGCTTATTTTCAGGCCTGGTATGTAAGGGTATTTCAGAAATGCTTGTAGTGATATGTTTTATTTTGTAAACAAATATGCACTTCAAACAGCGAAGATTGTTTACTGTCACCATGGAAACATACTGGTCCTAGTTACAGTTGATGATTCTATGCAGTGTTGTCAATAGCAATTTCTAAAAAACAAACTTCCGGTCGTTCTTTGTTTCTCGTGAAAATTTATTAATCCCTTGATTTACATGGATTTTTGACATAATAAATATGTTACATGGCGTGTAACTTGCCGATACATTTCCATACAAGGCTCTGAGAGTATATATCAGTTTGGCTTTGCCTAACCTCATATGAACTCTCAGAGTCTTGTATGGAAATGTATCAGCCAGCTACATGCCATGTAACTTATATTATTGGTTAAACAACTTAACTGCATTTTGGGGATATTTTCCAGCTGAAAACAGGGTTATTGACCTGACATTGGAGGGAGTTAACCAAACCTGCCCACCAAAGTACATTAAATGTGCTCATCAATTTTTCATATCTTTTTTCTCTTAGTACATGTTACTTCTCCTCGAAGGAATTGGTAAGGATGTTGAATTGGTTTCATTCTTTCCTCTTTATCCAACAAATCAGTAGATTTGCTGCAGAACCTACACTTTTTATATCAAGCCCAAATACGGGCGTCTAATCCTGAACCAGTTTGAATAATCTCCACAGTTCTAGTCAACAAGGTAATAATCTTGCTCAGGAAATTTTTCTAATTGTACTGATTAAAGCCTGTGATCTCTTTTGATTTCAATTTTTTTCAATCTCACTATACATCATTCTCTTTTTGTCTAATTTTAGTCGAACATCAGTTCAAAATCCAGTCACCAGATCACATTCTCAAGAGGGTCCAAGTGATAGACAAGGTCAGAGTTTGTTCACCTTTTTTTATTTCATATCTCTGGTTCAAGTTTTAAAATGACTTTTCCTTTTCTGTATTCTGAAGCTGTCTTTATTACCTTATATTTTCATTGACATCTTCCCACGCATCCACTTATGATGATGTTCCATTTAATTTCGTTCTGATTCAGGCCAGTACAAATTAGGCAAATCATTTTTGTTCACCTATTGTATGCCTTAACCATTTACCTAACATAACGACAGTACACAGCCAGCACTATTAACAAAAATTCCCATTCAAATTGTATTATTTTTGTAATTTTTGCCTTCAAAGCCTAGCTTATGGCCACTCAATGGAATGAGCTCATCAAGCTCATTCCAATGAGTGGTTACAATCTGTGTTTTTGAGGAGAATAATGGAAATGTTTAGTTATTCAAGATTTTTTTTCAAGTGTCATCTTCTAATTGTGTTTGGTAAAGAGTTAAAAAAAAATAGGGCGATAAATTTTCTGTTTAAATTTAACCCTAAGAGGGCTAATTCCATCTTTAATTTATTTTTTGGTGTTTTAACGACGCTGCCAACAGCCAGGGTCACCTCATATCGGAAAGTTTTACAGGTGGAGAAAACCGCAGCACTTGTAGAGAACCACTGAACATTGGTGAGCAACTGTCAGACTCCTCAAAATACTAACTCCTCACTAGCAGGGTTAGCATTGATTGAAGTCAAGTGCACCATCGATGTGCAGTATGCCTTGGTACACAATGCCACTGTGCCCCCATGCAGGCAATTGGGATTAAGTGTCTTGCCTAAGGACACAACGCAGTTGCTGCAGATGGAATTCGAACCGAGGACCTCTCGGCTAGCAGCCTGCATCTCTACCTACTGAGCCACCATGCTCCCACCGACTTTGATAATTTTTTAATATGAAGGAACAGGTGCCCCAGCATGCATTGTTAGGAGAAACTCAAAGCTTGTTTTCTAAGTACCTTGTCAGTTGTTTTAGGCAAGTCTATGCTGCCTCTGTGGGCAGCCAAAACTTGACTAGAAACAACTGCAAAGCCACTGGAGGTAATCTTTCAACGTATAGCAAAAATTGTATAAAAATCTCCAGGTCCTTGAGGGTTAA
Organism: Pictodentalium vernedei; assembly: GCA_031216915.1. NCBI lineage: Eukaryota > Metazoa > Mollusca > Scaphopoda > Dentaliida > Dentaliidae > Pictodentalium > Pictodentalium vernedei. The sequence continues at coordinate 174,260,429 of CM062291.1, read as the reverse complement.
GACAAATAGAAAAAAGTCACTCGAATTTCTTTTGGTATTAATTGTGATCTCTTCAAGAATTTTAGCTCTGTTTGTAGTGATGATAAAAGTTGGTATTCTTTGACTTCGCCACTGAAAGTCTGTGAAGTAATTCCCCTTTGAAAAGGATCCTTTTAGCCCTTTCCAACAGTATATTGAATTATAGCATATCACAGACATGGTGAAATATTCTCCCTAACCCTTTACCTAACAAATCGGCAGCATCCACCCACATAACTTGCAAACTGAACAGCTGCATTAAAAATAATTCTGAAAAGAATTCCAACAAAATCATACTATGAAACCCCTCATTGGAAAGAGCTCATTCCAGTGGAGGTCACATGAAATGGTTTTTGCTGAACTTTCGGGAAAAGAAATTAAAAAAAGGATAATTAAAATCACAAATTTTGATATCATGTGCATCGGGTAAAGGGGTATATAATCTTAGATGTTTTAGGCTACCCAAAATTAATAATTGATTCTCACGCATTTTTATACCCCCCACAAACAAAGTTTGGGGGGGGTATATAGGAATCACCATCTCTGTCCGTCCGTCCGCCTGTCTGTCTGTCCATCCTTATAAGCTCAACTCCTCCTAAACCGTTTGAAGAATTTTCATGAAACTTTACACAATGGAAGAACTCCATATGAAGATGTGCATGAAGCAATATAAAACCGTTCTGACATTTCCAAGGGGAGATAACCTAACTTATGCATTTCAGGCGCAGGTAGTATCACTTTGTGAGCTTGCTCACAGTACTTCTAGTTTTTTTTAAATTTATGAGTAAGGGAGGGTTTTATTTTTAATTTTAATTTCTTTCTTTTTATGAACATGGATTGCAAAACTTTCCATTATCTTTTAAGGAACAGAATATATAGAAAGTTCATAATTATACAAATTAAATCATTTAATTCTACCCCTTTGGAGCCTAATTCCCACTTTAACTTTTCACTGCAACAGAATAGGTGTTCCAACATGCTGTCTCTGTGGAAATTTCAAGTTACATTCTAAGTGCCTTGGCAGTCATTACTAGTCCAGTCTTGGCTGCCTTAATAGGCAGCCAAGACAGGCCTAGAAATAACTGCAAAGCCATAGGATGTAGACTCTTCACTTATGCCTTTCAGATTTCAGTTACAAAGATCCATGAAATATTGTAAAAACTATTGAATCTTCCGATTTTGTGGTTATATTAGAAGACAATGTAAGGCAATGAAAATGTCCAGTGAGGGGGTTCAGTTTCAGTGAGGGCTTGCCTGAGAATTGAAACATTTTTTTTTGGCCTGAAAAATATTTTAAAATTGATTCATTTTTGTTTTAAAATGTGCAAATTCATGAATAATAAAAACACACTTTCACTTATTTGGATGTAATATATTTTATTAGTAGGTTCTCAAAATAGAAGCAAATCATCAGATAGATCTTCCACACCTGGTTTTGATCTGGGGCCACCTCCTGTTCCTGTTCCTAGAATAAAGGTAAGAAACTTAGCCTATTTATGCATTTTCCCTTGGAGTGGATTAAACAAGTAATATTTTGTTCATTGGCATTAGTTTACATTGTAGTGGAAATTATGGAATCTCACATGCAGATGGTCACGACCCTCAGATTTTAACATTTGTGAGATTCTGTGGTATATCTTATCAGAAAATTTAAAAATCACCCCAATTTAAGGTTTTTGGTCGCACACAACATAGCACTTATGCATCACCAGTCTTTTCAACCCTGTGTGGCCAATCTACCACTTTTCAGCATTTCATTATCAAAAACAAAAATACCTTTGGGTTGTATTTTAGAGTGGATCTTGACAAAATAATTCACTCATGTACTCATTTTCAAGATGATTCAATGTTATGTGAGATCACTATTCTTTATATTACTCATGGAAGACCACACTGTCTTTATTTGATGAAAGAAATTTCAGAGTTTAGGCCACACAAAGTAGATCTTCTGTTTCTCAGGCCATTATTTGTAAAATTGCATGCGGGCGGGCAGTTTTTAGCTCACCTGACTGAAAGTCAGGGTGAGCTTTTCTGATCACTTTTCATCCGTCGTCCGGCGTCCGTCGTGAAGGTGGTGTTTGGGCCTTTTTCTCCCAAACCACTGGCCGCATATTAATGAAATTTCATGTGAGCAGGGGCTATATAAGGGCATTTCGATTTTTTGTCAAATTAGGTTTCAGCTCATATTGAGCAGAGGGATGGGGCAAAAATGCTCCATATTTTTATACTGTACCAATGACCCAGACATAGCTGGTGCTAACTCTTAAAATATAGGGCCAAACACAAATTTTGCCCCCCAATCCCCAAAATTTGCATCTAAAACTAAAGAAAACATGTCCTGAAAGGCCCTCCACACTTCGCCCCTACTGCGCATGCGCAGTGTCAAGGACGTTCCGAAATTGGCGCCATTAATCATTCTAAGTTTGGCCCTTCATCAGTTAACATCTGACTGATCTTTGTGCTTATAAATCTCAGTTTAAATGATGCCAGACACATAAATATTAGTGAAATGGTGATTCTAAGGAGGATAGAGAAGGAGGAGAGGAAAAAAATGTGTGACAGAATATTATCAGGGCTGTAACTTAAAATTTTTTAATGAAATTGTGTTAAGTTACCTATTTTCAAGGCAGCAGCCATTTTGTTGTCATTCTGATTATTTAGTTACACTGTTTTTTTAAGTGTTTTCCTCTCTCCCTGTCCTTTAAGTCCCCCTTGCTATTCTCCCATGCTTGTGGCATAGTTTTTGTAATTATTATTACTAAATTTTCTTGGGAGTTTTAGCTGAATAACAGAATGAATTCTGTTCTTTTCCCCATGTTTACGTCTTCACCTACGGGTGGTTAGGCGTTGTGTTCTGCATCTACCATCTGATGTTCTGCAGTTTCTTCCCTGGAAGTCTCTGTTTTGCATCAGATAGTGTATTTTTGGTAACTGATTTCGGGCCTGGGTGCCTGGAGTCTTATTTTAGTGTTTTTACACTCATTGTTTACATTTACAACAGCCCTCTGTGTGAGGGCGGATTTCTAAAAAATAATATCTTGATGTTATTTTAATCATAACTAGATACATTATTATTGTTCGTAAGTGTTGAATAAATTGTTTAAAATATTTTTAAAATTTTTGTCCACACTTAGGCTTGGGATCCATCGGGGCTCAACGTTACTTTTCAGAAACTTGGGCTGTTCTGAAAAAATATTTTTTCAAAATATTTTGATTTCAATTATTTTTTCTATATTAATGGATCATATTATTATTATGTATTTTGATTGCCAGGGATTAGTGCGAGTACCAGGACTTGTTTTCTTTTCACATTGAAAGGATATTGATCAATTGTTTTAAGAGGAAGTCTTCCTCTGACTTTATTATCATTCTATATGTGGTCAGTGTACTCGCATTAACTCCTGTTCTGTATCGTATGATTTCGATGACAATATGGGAAGCGTATGTCACGGTATGTTATTGGGGATTTGGACTCTCCGGTCCTTTCCCCGCAGGGTCACTCTACTTTATCAATTTCTATTTCAGACGATCAAGATTAGGGTGATGTATCTGTGATGTCTTCCAACAGTGTGCCTCCGTCGTCACAATTAATGAAGGGCTAGCGGAAAAGTGCTCATGTAAATACGCCAATTGCCTAAGAGGACCCTAGTAGGTTCGATGGCCTTTGACGTCCGCTAGCTCGCCCGGTGTAGCGTCCATTCACTGAATGGTTCGGCAGCCGGGTTCGTCCGTTGCGGTCTAGAAGGAATTTTGGGGTGATGCGAGCACTATAAATTAACCTAATGCACACCCAGTGACGGCGGATCGGAGGGAGAACGGAGGAAGCCTTTTAGTCCGGTTCATAGCTCGTTCCGGTCCATCCGGACGGCAAGCGAGAGAGGCTCCTCTCTCGTTCAACAACATCTGGCCCCAGATGTTGTGGTACAAAATGTGTCGCAAGCGGAGCATACGTCCGTCGCTCGGGACGCTCCGTTGTATAGGCAGTCCGCGGAGACTGCTAAGGCTTCCTCTTCTCGTCAGCGCACACGACCGCACCTTGGCTGCGTGACCGCCGATATATTACCAGCTTCGCCGATCAAGGATTCTTCGGCGACCAGGTCACACCATCCGGTAGCCAGGGACACGAGGCCTGCAGACTCCGGACGTTCGCATAGGAAGTGTGCGGGAGTCAACGTACACGGAGCTTCCGGCGGCAATGCATCGTAAGACCGCTACTGCACAGGCCTCGGGAACGGACGTGCTTTCCTTAATAGCACAGTTTATCGCAGCATCCCAGCATCAACTGAATCTGTCGCATATATTTTATCCGACGATGCTGGGTCGGGACGCTCCGCGGAAGCGGGTACGGACGTCCGAAAGTTTCATCCGGTCCGACGGGATACCGAAAGGGATTCGGAGGATTTCGAGCTTTCCCTTTCGGAACAACATATGCTGTTGTGTATGTCATCTGACTTGGTCTTCTACAGCTTCTTTCGTCGGACCAGAATGCTGCGATGCCGGATAAGAAACTGATAGCGTCGGTGGACTTAGTAATTTTTGGTTCGGTTCAGGGACATCGTCCCTCAGTTCCGACATAGTCCAATAATGTCACACAAACTTTCGAATTATTGAACGACGCTATATATATATTATTATTTTATGCTTGCTAACCAAGCATTTCTGGTTTCTTGTTCGAAGAGTTATGGAGATGTCTTTCAAAAGTGTGCCTCTGTTGTCATAGTTAATGAAGAGTTAGCGGCAATAAGTGCTCATGGAATATGTCTATCGCCTACGGAGTGACATTCGCTAGCTCACCCGGTGTAGCGTACATTCATCGAATGGTTCGGCTGCCGGGTTCGTCCGTTGCGGTCTAGGAAGGAGATTTGGGTGATGCGAGCACTTTAATTACTTTAGTACTCACCCAGTGACGGCAGATTGAGGACAGATCGGAGGAAGCCTGTTAGTCCGGTTCCTGGCTTGTCCAGGTCCGTCCGGGCTGTGAGCGAGAGAGGTCCCTCTCTCGTCCAACAACATAGGAGACCGCATGTTGTGGTTCAGATATTTTACATTCAGAGCATATGTCCGTCGGTCGGGACGCTCCATTATATTGACAGTCCGAGAGACTGTCCTTAATGCTTCCTCATCCTCACAGCAGGGCACACGACCGCACATTGGCTACGTGACCTCGAGTATCCGATCAGTTTCGGCATTCAGTGATTCCACGGCAAATAGGTCGCGCCATCCGGTAGCCAAGGGACACGAGGCCTATACACTCCTTTCGCTCGCATATTGGTAGTATGCACGGGGTAACGATTACGGAGCTTCCAGCGGCAATGCGTCGTAAGACTGCTTCTCCTCAGGCCTCAGTGACGGACGTGCTATCCGAGTTAGCACAGTTGTTTCGCAGCATCCCAGCAATTGACAGTTTCTCGGTCGAATCAGGAATTATCCGACGGCGCTGGGTCGGTGCGGTCCGCGGTTGCATCAGCTACGGACGACCGAACGCTTTATAGGGTCCGACAGGATGGCGAAAGGGATTCGAAAGATTTCGAGTTTTCCCTTTAGTAGTATCGGAAGATGCCTTTCATATCTTCTGGCATTATCTTCCAGTGATTGTTATTTCGGACTTCATTGCTGCGATCTTGGATAAGAGACTTATAGCGTCATTGGACTCAGATTTTTCGATCGGTTCAGGGACATTGTCCCTGACTTACCGACGCAGTCCAATATTGTCATTACAACATGTGTTTTATTTTTCGACGCTATATTTATATATACAAGCCTGCTACTAAGCATGATAGTTTAGTTTCTTGTCCGCGTTGCTCATTTCTGCCATTTTATCATTTATACGAATAGTTTATTTTGGCAGAGCAGGGCATACCGAGAGTTCATATGCGTCTAGACAGTGTGATTAAAGACTGCATATATTCTTTTTCGCCGTTTATGTCTTTTCCAATTTCAATGTTGGGAACGACATTATGTATAGTAGACTTAACTTAGACGCTTTATCATACGTAATCCGCCTTACTGAGGCGTTATCATTACGTCTTCAAGAAAAGATTTACGGGATATTATTCTCAATATAATTTCTTTTGAGGGCAGTAGTTTGTTCACGTATAACTCCGCCCTTCAGTGGCTGATTGGAGTTAGTTAGACATGACGCAGCCCTAGCTACATCCACACGTGTGGATAGTAAGGTTAAGAACTCTCTCAGAGTCGCTTCGTTCTCGGAGGAGCTTCTCTTTGACGGCAACTTTTCGGCAATCCATGAATTGCTCGATTTACACGTTCTCTTGTCTATCTAGTGTTACAAGAGATTCAGACTGGGGCAAACATTCGGTGGTTGACTCAGAGAGTGCCACCGCAGTTGCCGGACCCGAGTGTGGCTGTTATGACGGTTGCCAGTCAAACAGATTGGGATATAATACTGATCCCTACGGATTCGAAGTGCCAGGGTCTTTGGGTTCCGCAGTCTCTTAGCAATCAGTTTTCTTCCGCGGAATAATGTTTTTTAGGCTTGCTTTATGTCATTGCATGAACATTATTCAGAAACGCATGCCCAAATTCCTGTCCTTTAATTCGACAGTAGTGGTGTATCTCCGGAACCAGGGAGGCACTCTTTCGTTTCTGTTATTCAATTTAATGGAAAGAATCCGTCTGTTGGTTATAGTACACCAAGTTCAGTTTTGGTCCGTCATATTCCGGGTCATCTGATTGTTTTATTGGACTTCCGTTCTCTTACGGGTCGCTTGTCGCTGTCGGAATGGACTCTCAACAAACAAGTATTCAATCAGATTTGCTATCTATGGGAGCGCCCAATGATGATTTATTTATGACACAGCTTGCTAATCAATTGCAGACGTATGTGTTGGCTTGTCCAGATCTCTGAGCTAATGTTGTTAACGCTCTATTGATCTATAGGACGAAATGATAGGATACGCGTATCCTCCGGCGCTGTTGTTTCAGCAGGTATTGCTAAGATAAACAACCACAATACATTTCTGTTGATAGCATCTCTATCTTCACAGAGATCATGAGTAATTTACTCTCTTGTCTACTGTGGGTCTTAGCGTGAAATCTTCCTCTATGTGAGGATCTTTTTTCACTGGGTAAATCGTGTCATCTTTATCACAACCAGCAAGGTCGCAACCTTCATGTATTCCATTGTGTGGTCCGTATTGCATTGTAAGCACTGTACTGGACGAGCTTTGGACGCGATTTCTTACTATAGGAGATCCTCTTCTTCGCTATTCTATGCGGCTAAAGTGGAGGCTCTTCCGTCGTAGTGTAGGGATCCTTATGTTCATATTGTTGATCCCTCCATACTACTCATTGCTATTTTTTAGTATACTTGTTTCACAAGATCTACTGCAGCCTGTTATTATTTAGGTTATAGGTTTATGTTACCTCATACCTATGCACTCTACGATAGTTTACAATTGAGTCTTTTGTCTCTTTATCTAAGTCAGTTAGTAACTTTTTGATAAATAGACTTAGAATCTTTAGATTAAATTCCTATACGGATTTTAACTTCGGTTCTTATTTAGCTAAGTAATCATTTGAGCCTCTGGAAACAGTAGTTTTCAAATTCTGACCTTTTAGACAGTAATTCTGTTGGTTTCTCTTTTACTGTAGAGTCAGTGAGTTTCATGCACTATCGATGGATGATTTTCACTTTCGTAGTTTCGGAATCACTATTTCCGTTACTATTTAGGTTGGATTGTTGCATAAGAGTTAGGCTCCTATTATCCGGAACCTATTATTTTAAGGTCCTTCCGTCTTCGTATGGGCATAGGCCTTTACTCTTTCCGGGTACAGTTTATGTATTTATAAACAGATATCTGTTTATTACTATGGGCGTAAGCTTCTTCTGTCTTTGATGTCTAGTAGAAGGATGTTACGCTCCATTTTATTGTTAATGGATTCTATTAACTATCAGTACTGCTTATGGTATATCATTGACTTAGCAGTTGTGCTTAAGATTTCGGCTCATGAAGTAAGAGTTCTTCTACTTCTTGGGCTTACATTAATAGTGTCGCTATTATAGATTTTTGAAGGCCGCTCATTGCGCTCAGCCATCCACATTCATGAATTTTATCTCAGAAATATCGAGTCCATTTCTGGAGGCCTCTATTGTTAGGTCTATTATCTACTGCTCAGAATGTCATTCACTTAACAGTTGCTACTATAGCTAGGTAGGCTGTCTGTTTCGGCAGTGTCTCCGTTCGGCTGCCCTCTTCGCTCTGGGCTATTTGACCCAGGGCAAGAAAAAGGGGGGGAGGAGGGTGTTCCCTTGGGTCACCTGTTTTACTATGAAAACAAGGGGATACCTCCTCCGGAGTTAGTAATTCTGAGCTGTTATTGGGATGGTTGTTTAGTGAGAAGTTTAGGTTTTTAAAATTCATTCAAGTCTTAGTTTTTAAAGTATAGCTTTTGAATATTGCATATGTCAACGGACATGATTATGCAATCCTCAGACACTTTTAGGAGTATAAGAGTCTCTATTCTCTAGACTTACTTTATTTATTGGCTTACTTTAAAAATTATTAGTATAAGGATTATATTGGATATTAATAGAGTACATGGATGTATGAAGCTCAATTTTGGAAGGTGTTGTATCTTTCTAATTTATCATAAATAAGAAAGATACATGTAAGGCCTATTACTTCTTTTTCCCTACAGGGGATGACTCTATTTTATTTTATTGAGCGTATTCCATTTTGCTGTATGTCCTTGGCCCTCCAGCCTTTTTACTATTCAGCTATGTCTGGGTCATTGGTACAGTATAAAAATGTTAAAAAATTTATAGTAATTTATATATTTTTTATACTTACCAATGACCCAGACGGGGATGGCCCTCCCAGGAGTTGGGAACTCTTGCCTCCCCGCTGAGTACATAGCGCTTACCAGGCACTGGTTATTAGAATGATTAATGGCGCCAATTTCGGAACGTCCTTGACACTGCGCATGCACAGTAGGGGCGAAGTGTGGAGGGCCTTTCAGGACATGTTTTCTTTAGTTTTAGATGCAAATTTTGGGGATTGGGGGGCAAAATTTGTGTTTGGCCCTATATTTTAAGAGTTAGCACCAGCTATGTCTGGGTCATTGGTAAGTATAAAAAATATATAAATTACTATAAATTTTTTAACTTCTTAAAAAATCTTCTTCTCAAGAACCAGCAATAGCAGAAACTTGATATTTGGTATGCAGCTTCCTTTTGAGGTGTAGACTCAAGTTTGTTCAAGAGAAGTTTGTCGGGCATTATTTGCCTCCGTTATGGGAGGGGCAAAAATTTTGGCCACGCCTAAAATTTCTATATTTTTATACTGTACCAATGACCCAGACATAGCTGGTGCTAACTCTTAAAAATATAGGGCCAAACACAAATTTTGCCCCCCAATCCCCAAAATTTGCATCTAAAACCAAAGAAAACATGTCCTGAATGGCCCTCCATACTTCACCTCTACTGCGCATGCGCAGTGTCAAGGACGTCCCGAAATTGGCGCCATTAATCATTCTTAGTTTGGCCCTTCATCAGTTAACATCTGACTGATCTTTGTGCTTGTAAATCTCAGTTTAAATGATGCCAGACACATAAATATTAGTGAAATGGTGATTCTAAGGAGGATATAGAAGGAGGAGAGGAAAAATGAGTGACAGAAAATAATCAGGGCTGTAACTTAAAATTTTTTGATCAAATTATGTCAAGTTATCTATTTTCGAGGCAACTGCCTGTTGTGGTCATTCTTGTTATCAAGATTACACTGCTTATTCAGTGTTTTCCTCTCTCCCTTTCCTTTAAGTCCCCTCTTGCTATTCTCCCATGCTTTTGGCATATTTTCTGTAATATTATTACTAAAATTTCTTGGGAGTTTTAGCTGGATAACAGAATGTATTCTGTTCTTTTCCCCATGTTTACGTCTTCACCTATGGGTGGTTAGGCGTAGTGTTCTGCATCTACCATCTGATGTTCTGCAGTTCCTTCCCTGGAAGTCTCTGTTTTGCATCAGATAGTGTATTATTGGTAACTGATTTCGGGCCAGGGTGCCTGGAGTTTTGATCTAGTGTTTTTACACTTATTGTTTACATTTCCAACAGCCCTCTGTGTGAGGGGGGATTTCTTGAAAATAATATCTTGATGTTAATTTAATCATAACTAAACACATTATTATTGTTCGTAAGTGTTGCATAAATTGTTTAAAATATTTTTAGAATTTTTGTCCACACTTAGACTTGGGATCCATTGGGGCTCAATGTTACTTTTCAGAAACTTGGGCTGTTCTAAAAAAAATATTTTTTCAAAAGTTTTTGATTCAATTATTTTTTCTATGTTAATTGATCTTGTTATTATGTATTTTGATTGTCAGGGGTTGGTGCGAGTTCTAGGACTTTGTTTTCTTTTCACATTGAAAGGATATTGTTCAATTGTAATAAGAGGAAATCTTCCCCTGACTTTCATAATCATTGTATAATGTAGTCAGTGTACTCGCACTAACTCCTGTTCTGTATGTGTTGATTACGATGACAACATGGGAAGCGTGTGTCACGGTATGTTAGTGGGGAATTGGCCATTCCGGTCCATTCCCTGCAGGGTCACTCTACTTTATCAATCTCTATTTCAGACGATCATGATCAGGGGGATGTATCCGTGATGTCTTCCGAAAAGTGTGCCTCTGTCTTCACAATTAATGTAGAGCTAGCGGAAAAGTGCTCAGGTAATATGTCAATTGCCTAAGAGGACCCTAGTAGGTTCGACAGCCTTTGATGTCCGCTAGCTCGCCCGGTGTAGCGTCCATTCATCGAATGGTTCGGCAGCCGGGTTTGTCCGTTGCGGTCTAGAAAGGAGTTTGGGTGACGCGAGCACTATAAACATCCATGTGCACACCCAGTGACGGCGGATTAGAGGGGAGAACGGAGGAAGCCTTTTAGTCCGGTTCATAGCTCGTCCAGGCCCATCCGGGCTGCGAGCGAGAGAGGCCCCTCTCTCGTACATCAACATCTGGCCCCAGATGTTGTGGTACAAAATGTATCGCATGCGGAGCATACGTCCGCCGCTCGGGACGCTCCGTTATATAGACAGTCCGGAGAGACTGTCAATAAGGCTTCCTCATTCTCATGGCTGCGCACACGACCGCACCTTGGCTACGTGACCTCCGATATCCAGTCAACTTCGCCAATCAGAGAATCCTCGGCGACCAGGTCACGCCATCCGATAGCCAGGGACACAAGGCCTGCAGACTCCAGACGTTCGCATAAGAATGTATGTGGGAGTCAACGTACACGGAGCTTCCAGCAGCAAGGCATCGTAAGACCGCTTCTGCACAGGCCTCGGTGACGGACGTGCTATCCCAAATAGCACAACTTATCGCAGCATCCCAGCAACGACAGAATCTCTGTCGCATACTATAATATCCGACGATGCTGGGTCGGGACGCTCCACGGAAGCATCAGGTGCGGACGTCCGAAAATTTCATACGGTCCGACGGGATGCCGAAAGGGATTCGGAGGTTTTCGAGCTTTCCCTTTCGGAACAACATAAGCTGCTGTATATATCATCCGACTTCTTCTTCTAAAGGTTCTTCGTCGGACCAGAATGCTGCGATACCGGATAAGAAACTGATAGCGTCGGTGGACTTAGAAATTTTTGGTTCGGTTCAGGGACATCGTCCCTCAGTTCCGACACAGTCCAATAATGTCTCCGATATGTTTGATTTATTGAACGACGCTATATATATTTTTTATATGCTTGCTATGTACAAGCATATCTGGTTTCTTGTTCGCAAAATTACTGAGATGTTTTTCAAAAGTGTGCCTCTGTCGTCATAGTTAATGAAGAGCTAGCGGCAATTAGTGCTCATGGATTACGTCAATCTCCTAAGAGGTCCCTAGTAGGATCGACGGAGTTGACATTCGCTAGCTCACCCGGTGTAGCGTCCATTCATCGAATGGTTCGGCAGTTGGGTTCGTCCGTTGCGGTCTAGGATGGAGATTTGGGTGATGCGAGCACTATAATAGACTTTAGTACACACCCAGTGACGACGGATTAGAGGAGAGATCAGAGGAAGCCTGTTAGTCCGGTTCCTAGCTCGTCCGGTCCGTCCGGGCGGCGAGCGAGAGAGGTCCCTCTCTCGTGCAACAACATATGGGACCGGATCTTGTGGTACAGACATTTCACCTTCAGAGCGTATGTCCGCCACTCCGGACGCTCTGTTATATAGACAGTCCGAGTGACTGTCGATAATGCTTCATCATCCTCACAGCAGCGTACACGACCGCACATTGGCTACGTGACCTTGAATATCCGGCCAGCTTCAGCATTCAGTGATTCCATGGCGAACAGGTCACGCCATCCGGTAGCCAAGGGACACGAGGCCTGCACACTCCGGTCGCTCGCATAATAGAAGTATGCACGGGGTAACGAACACGGAGCTTCCAGTGGCAATGCATCGTAAGACCGCTTCTCCACAGGCCTCAGTGACGGACGTGCTATCCAAAATAGCACAGCTTATCATAGCATCCCAGCAAACGACAGATTCTCGGTCGGATCAGGAATAATCCGACAGCGCTGGGTCGGTACACTCCGCTGTTGCATCAGGTACGGACGACCGAATATTTCATAGGGTCCGACAGGATGGCGAAAGGGATTCGGATGATTTCGAGCTTTCCCTTTCGGAACAACAGAAGCTGCCATACATTTCTTCCGGCATTATCTTCCAGAGGTTGTTCCGTCAGACTACATTGCTGCGATGCTGGATAAGAGACTATAGGGTCATTGGACACGGAGTTTTGGATCGGTTCAGGGACATTGTCCCTGAGTTGCCGACGCAGTCCAATAATGTCTTTAGAACATTTGAATTATTGAACGACGCTATATATATATAAGCTTGCTATCAACATGCTTGTATAGTTTTTTGTCCGCAATGCTCTATTCTGCCTTTCGTGAATTCTAGGAAATAATTGTTTATTGATTGACAGAACTGGGCTTACCGAGAGTTCCTTTGCGTCTAAGACGGCGAGACTGAAGACTGCTAATTATCTTTTTCGCCGTCTATGTCAATTCCAACCACGATGTTGAAAACGACAATGATGTATAATAGACTTAACTTAGACGCTTTATCATACGTATACCACCTTACTGAGACGTTTATCATTACGTCTTCAACAGAAAGAATTCCAGGATATGATCCTCAAGGAGATTTCTTTCAGAGGCAGTAGTTTTTCCACGTATAACTCCGCCCTTCAGTGGCAACCTGGAGTTGGTTAGACGTGACGCAGCCCTAGCTACATCCACATGCATGGATAGTAAGGTGAAGAACTCTCTCAGAGTCGCTTCGGTCTCGAGAAGCTTCTCTTCGACGGCAACCTTTCAGCAATCTTGAATTGCTCGATATACACGTTCTCTTGTTTATCAAGTGTAACAAGAGATTCAGACATGGGCAAACATTCGGTGGTTGACTCAGAGAGTTCCACTGTAGTTGCTGGATCCGAGTTTTTCGATTATGACGGATGTCAGTCAAACAGGTTGGGACACAATTTTGATCCCAACGGATTCGAAGTGCCAGGGTCTTTGGGTTCCGCAGTTTTTAGGCAAGCTCCTTACTTCCAAGGAAGAATATTATGTTGGCTTGCACTACGTCATTGGATGAATTTTATTCAGTAACGCATGTTCAATCCTGTCCGATAATACGACAGTAGTTGCGTATATCCGGAACCAGGGAGGCACTCATTCGGTTCCGTTATTAATTTTAACGGAAAGAATCCTTCTGTTTGTTATAGAACACCAAGTTCTGTTTCGGTTCGTCATATTCTCGGTTGTCGAATCGTATTAGAAGACTCCCTTTCACGTAAGGGTCGTTTGTTGCTGTCGGAATGGACTATCAACAAACAAGTATTCAATCAGATTTGCTATCAATGGGAGCGCCCAGTGATAATTTATTTGCAACACAACTCTCCAATCAATTGTAGACGTAAGTGTCACCGTGTCCGGATCCCTGAGCATATGTAGTTAACGCTCTATCGATCTAGTAGGACGCTATGATAGGATATGCGTATCCGCCATCGCTGTTGATTCAGCAAGTATTGCTAGAATTATTCATTCACAATACAATTCTGTTGGTAGCATCTCTGTCCCACAGAGACGGTGGATAAATTTACTTAGATGTCTACTGTGGGACTTACCGCGGAAACTTCCTCCACAAGAGGATCTTTTTTCGCTGGGGAAATCATGTCAACTCTATCACAACCCGCAAGGTCTCAACCTTCACGTATTCCATTGTGCGGTCCTTCTTGCATAGCAAGCACTGTATAGGACCAGCAGTGGACGCGATTCCTAACTGTAGAAGGACCTCCTCTTTGCTATACTATGCGGCTGAAGTGGAGGGTCTTCCGTCGTTGGTGTAGGGATCTTTATGTTGATATTTTTTATTCCTCCATACCAGACATTGCAAACTTTCTAGTATACTTGTTTGACGAGATCAACTGCAGCCAGTTACTTTTATAGGTTATAGGTCTATGTTATCTGATACCTATGCACACCATGATAGTTTACAATGGAGCCTAATGTCTCTTTATCTAAGTTAGTTTGAAACTTTTCGATAAGAGACCTAGAATCGTTAGATTAATTCCTATTCGGAATTTAGCTTGGGTTCTTATTAACTAAAGCATCCATTTGAATCCTTGAGACAGCAGTTTCAAATTCTGGTCTTTTAAGGCAGCGATTCTCTTAGCCTTCTCTTCTGCTGAAGAGTCAGTGAGCTTCATGCACTATCGGTGGACGATTCTCACTTTTGTAGTATCGGGAACTCTATTACCTTTACTACTAATGTTGTATTTTTGGTTAAGAATCAGGCTCCTAATGATATCCGGAACCTATTGTTTTTAAGGTCCTTCCGTCTTCGAGCGGGCATAGGCCTTTACTCTGTCCGGATAGACCTTTATGTATTTATTAACAGATCTCAGTTTATCAGTAGGACGTAAGGCTTCTTCTGGCTCTGATGCCTAATAGAAGGGTCATTACGGTCCATTCTATTACTTAATGCATTCAGTTAACTATCGGTACTGCTTAGGATAATCTATCCTTAACTCAGCAGTCTGTGCTTAAGATTTCAGCTCATGAAGTAAGAGCTCTTCTACATCTTGGGCTGACGTATAGTTTTGTTATTATAGATTAAATAGGCTGCATATTGGTCTCAACCATCCACATTCACAAATTTTTATCTCAGAAATATTGTATCCATTTCTGGAGACCTGCATTGTTTAGGTCCATTATCAGCTGCTCAGAAAGTCGATCACTTAACAATTGCAACTATAGCTATGTAGGCTTTATGTTCCGGCAGTGACTCCGTCCTGCTGCCCTCTTCGCTCTGGGCTATTTGACCCAGGGCAAGAAAAAGGGGGGGGGGGGGGGGGGGGGGGGGGGGGAGGATGTTCCCTTGGGTCACCTGTTTTTATTATGAAAACAAGGGGATACCTCCTCCGGAGTTAGTATTTCTGAGCTGTTACTGGGATGGTTTCTTAAGTGAAAGTTATGTTTTTAAATTCATTCATGTCATAGTTTTAAAGTATAGCATTTGTATATGTCATGTGTCAAACGGATGTTATTATACTATCCTCGGACACTTTTAAAAGAGTATAAAGAGTCTCAATTCTTTGGACTAACTTTATTTATTGGCTTACTTTAAATATAATTAGTTTATGTATTATACTGGATATTAATAGAGAACATGGATGTTATCATGCTCAATTATAAAAGGTATTGTGTCTTTCTAATTTGTCATAAATAAGAAAGATACACGTGAAGCCTATTTCTCCTTTTCTCCTACAGGAGATGACTCTATTTATATAGTTGAGCTTATTGGATTTTCCTCTATGTCCTGGGCCCTCCAGCCTTTTTACTATTCAGCTATGTCTGGGTCATTGGTACAGCATAAAAATCTTAAAAACTTTATAGTAATTTATATATTTTTTATACTTACCAATGACCCAGACGGGGATGGCCCTCCCAGGAGTTGGGAACTCATACCTCCCCGCTGAGGACATAGCGCTTATCAGGCACTGTTGGTAAGAATGGTTAATGGCGCCAATTTCGGGACGTCCTTGACACTGCGCATGCGCAGTAGAGGTGAAGTATGGAGGGCCATTCAGGACATGTTTTCTTTGGTTTTAGATGCAAATTTTGGGGATTGGGGGGCAAAATTTGTGTTTGGCCCTATATTTTTAAGAGTTAGCACCAGCTATGTCTGGGTCATTGGTAAGTATAAAAAATATATAAATTACTATAAATTTTTTAAGTTTCAGAACCTTCAGGTCGATTTGAACCAAATTTGATATGAGGTGATAATGGGTCATAAGTAATTGATTGATGCAAAAAAAAATTTTCTCATTGCCCCGTGGGAACCTCGGGAGCTAAAAATAGGAAAAACCTTGAAACTGCCATATCTCCAAAACTACACGGCACAGGGAATTCTTATTTTGTATAAAGCTTACTTTTATCTAGTAGAATAGAGTGGTTAAAAAAAATCTCTATCGGTTTGATCACAAGGTACTTTTTTCAGGACTTTGAAAAAGTGCTGAGTCAGCACTTTTTAACACTGTAGGCAATGGGAAAAAGATTAAAAAATCTTCTTCTCCAGATCCAGCAGGCAGAATCTTTTGATATTTGGTATGCAACATTGTAGGGTGGATCTGATTCAAGTTTGTTCAAATCGGCCCCCTGGGTTCATATTTGGGCTCAGTACAGGAGCCCGATTTTGAACTTAGTGCATTTCAGGCAAATTTCTTAAAAAATCTTCTTCTCCAGATCCAGCAGGCAGAATCGTTTGATATTTGGTATGCAACATTGTGGGGTGGATCTGATTCAAGTTTGTTCAAATCGGCTTCCTGGATTCATATTTGGGCTCACTATAGAAGCCCGAATTCGATCTTAGTGCATTTCAGGCAAATTTTTTAAAAATCTTCTTCTTCAGATCGAGCAGGCAGAATCTTTTGATATTTGGCATGCAACATTGTGGGGTGGATCTGATTCAAGTTTGTTCAAATCGGCCACCTGGGTTTATATTTGGGCTCAGTATAGAAGCTCGAATTCGAACTTAGTGCATTTCAGGCAGATTTCTTAAAAAATCTTCTTCTCCAGATCCAGCAGGCAGAATCTTTTGATATCTGGTATGCAACATTGTGGGGTGTATCTGATTCAAGTTTGTTCAAATCGGCCCCCCTGGATTCATATTTGGGCTCAGTATAGAAGCCCAGATTCGAACTTAGTGCATTTCAGGCAAGTTTCTTAAAAAATCTTCTTCTCCAGATCCACCAGGCAGAATCTTTTGTTATTTGTTATGCAACATTGTGGGGTGGATCTGATTCAAGTTTGTTCAAATAGGCCCTCTGGGTTTATATTTGGGCTCAGTATAGAAGCTTGAGTTCTATCTTAGAGCGTTTCAGGCAATTTTCTTGAAAAATCTTCTTCTCCAGATCCAGCAGGCAGAATCTTTTGATATTTGGTATGCAACATTGAGGGATGGATCTGATTCAAGTTTGTTCAAATCGGCCCCTTGGATTCATATTTGGGCTCACTATAGAAGCTCGAATTCGAACTTAGTGCATTTCAGGCAAATTTCATCAAAAATCTTCTTCTCCAGATCCAGCAGGCAGAATCTTTTGATATTTGGTATGCAACATTGAGGGATGGATCTGATTCAAGTTTGTTCAAATCGGCCCCTTGGATTCATATTTGGGCTCACTATAGAAGCTTGAATTCGAACTTAGTGCATTTCAGGCAAATTTCATCAAAAATCTTCTTCTCCAGATTCAGCAGGCTGAATCTTTTGATATTTGGTATGCAACATTGTGGGGTGGATCTGATTCAAGTTTGTTCAAATCGGCCACCTGGGTTTATATTTGGGCTCAGTATAGAAGCTCGAATTCGAACTTAGTGCATTTCAGGCAGATTTCTTAAAAAATCTTCTTCTCCAGATCCAGCAGGCAGAATCTTTTGATATCTGGTATGCAACATTGTGGGGTGTATCTGATTCAAGTTTGTTCAAATCGGCCCCCCTGGATTCATATTTGGGCTCAGTATAGAAGCCCAGATTCGAACTTAGTGCATTTCAGGCAAATTTCTTAAAAAATCTTCTTCTCCAGATCCAGCAGGCAGAATCTTTTGTTATTTGTTATGCAACATTGTGGGGTGGATCTGATTCAAGTTTGTTCAAATAGGCCCTCTGGGTTTATATTTGGGCTCAGTATAGAAGCTTGAGTTCGATCTTAGAGTGTTTCAGGCAAATTTCTTAAAAAATCTTCTTCTCCAGATCCAGCAGGCAGAATCTTTTGATATTTGGTATGCAACATTGAGGGATGGATCTGATTCAAGTTTGTTCAAATCGGCTCCCTGGATTCATATTTGGGCTCACTATAGAAGCTCGAATTTGAACTTAGTGCATTTCAGGCAAGTTTCTTAAAAAATCTTCTTCTCCAGATCCACCAGGCAGAATGTTTTGATATTTGGTATACAACATTGTGGGGTGGATCTGATTCAAGTTTGTTCAAATTGGCCCCCTGGATTTATATTTGGGCTCACTATAGAAGCCCGAATTCGAACTTAGTGCATTTCAGGCAAATTTCTTAAAAAATCTTCTTCTCCAGATTCAGCAGGCAGAATCTTTTGATATTTGATATGCAACATTGTGGGGTGGATCTGATTCAAGTTTGTTCAAATCAGCTTCCTAGATTCATATTTGGTCTCACTCTAGAAGCTCGATTTTGAACTTGATGCATTTCAGGCAAATTTCTTTAAAAATCTTCTTCTAAAGATCCAGCAGGCAGGATCTTTTGATATTTGGTATGCACCATGCTTAGGGGGTGAGATTCAAGTTTGTTCAAGCCAAGTCCCTAGGTCCATATTTGGACTCACTGTGGGAGCTTGAATTGTAACTTAGTTCAAAATGAGGAATTTTCTTTAAAAATCTTCTCAAGATCCAGCAGGCAGAATCTTTTGATATTTGGTATGAACCATGCTTAGGGAGTGAGATTCAACTTTGTTCAAGCCAAGTCCCTAGGACCATATTTGGACTCACTGTGGGAGCCCGAATTATAACTTAGTTCAATATGAGGAATATTCTTTAAAAAATCTTCTTTTTTTTTTTTAGATCCACTGGTCAGAATCTTTGGATATTTGGTATAAGCTTTTCTTAGGAGGAGCAGATGCAACTTGTTGAAATCAATTCTCTGGGTTGATATTTAGGCTACCATGTCAGGTGAGCGCCCTCAGGCCCCTTGGGGCCTCTTGTTTATTTTATATTTTATTTCAGTAATTACTTCCTTGCCATCAAAAGTTCATGTTCTTGATTCAAGTTTTAGGCCTCATAATCTACAGAATAGCATTAGGGCTGGGCGGTTTTGAAATTTGCATTTCGGTTCGGTTTCGGTTTCGGTTTTGTACAAAAACTCGGTTTTCGGTTCGGTTTTCGGTTTTTCATAATATATTGTAGAAATCCACATTTTAGAGGGTAATGTACACATAAAATCTGTCTGTATTTGTCATCCAAGTCATGAGGCTCATATAGCGAGTTGAGTCATTCGGGTTAATCAGTGTTCACCACTCTTCTCAGCAAATGGACATAATGTGTTGGGCTGCTGTAGTGGGCAACAGTGGTGGAGCGGTGGAGCCATGAGGTATCTACTATCTAGGGAGACCAGCCCCCCCCCCCCCCCCCCACCCTCCACTCAAAATCCCACTTGCTTCTTCCATCCCCAAATTTGAAAAAAATATTTTTGATTTCCTGCCCTCAGTACAAGTACAGTACCCTCAGTCCTGAGATTCCCCACCCCCCCCCACCCCCCACCCCCCCCCCAAAAAAAAATCTCCACTAGCATGGTCCACAGGATTTCAGACCATGGCTCCACCACTGGTGGGAGCTGCCTTGTTCTGTCAGTGAGATTTGGGACCTTGTCAAGACAAGATGCAGAAATTCACAAGAAAAGCTACATTTTAGCAAAAATCAACATTTCCTTATTTTTTATGGAGTCGCAATGCTCTCACCCTGGTTTTGGTGGATAATGTGCAATTGTTGTGCTTATTTCGGTAATTATCACATCTCTTGAAAATAGACGTGCCCCGTGTTTCTTGATGGTTCCTGCTTCAAATGACAGTGGAATAAGAGGAACACAAATCATATTTTTTCTGATTTTGATAACTATTGTTGAAGTAAGTCGTGATATACGAATCAGTTTTATTGGTAACTCACTCCAATGCTTTCACAATATCTCTCTTAATTTCGACTGTAGATGTTCGTTTTTTACTTTGATTCTGCCCAAACATAGAAATTGGGCGAAATGGGCGGTGCCAAGGCAAAGATATTACCAACTTTACTTTGCCCTCTTGGCTTATCCCTGCGTTGATTTCATCTTATTCAAGACAGGCGATTGATGATTTTGAAGGGAGGGGAGACTGCTGCATAATGGGGGTTGAAAGAAAGTTTGCAATATTGCATCTTGCGATTTGTTGTGTTTACAAAATACACATGGTCATGACACGTGTTGATTATAACATCTTCGTATTGGGAATGCAGCGTGTGTACCTGACAGACCTGCAGTACTGCACGATTCCTTAAAGTAAGTTCAAATAGTATACAAACAATTCCCAATAAGTTTTAAAAAAACTTTCAATAGTTACCTGCCATCCATATAATTGGATGTGTTCTATTTTAATTTAACCATTTTATTGTTGACAAAAAACATAACTGCCAATGCGCAGCGTTATCTCTGAGCATGTGACTTCAGAGAACGTGCCAGTGGTCGGTTAATTAACATAATTTACTCGTCATTTTTCCCATGTGAACTTTGAGGTTTTAAAACTCAATAAATTTTATGTTTACCACCAATCTAATTTACAACGTGCTGTACGCAGATGATTTTAGGTCAAAGGTAATTTATAATACTTTTACACCACATATTGTCAGGTAACTTGCAATACCTCTTTGGTCGAATATGCCCGGTTCAGTAAATTTACTTAACAATTCTTGAATTGCATGTGTGGATTTTTACGTACGACTTTTTAATTTTTCATATTCCATCTGCTGGTGGTTCTGTAGATATTGTTTAAGATACAAGAAATTTGCTACCACTATTTGTGGGGGGAGGGTGGGGGGATTTGTTGTCAGTCCTCTCGAAGTAAGCATAAATGGCACAGCATTTACCTTTGCCTGACATTTAAGCCTTTGGCGTGCTGAAAGCAAGTGATTGAGTGGTCATAAACTTAACCAATTCTGGGAAATTTGTTGAAACCGAAAGTCTCGGTTTTTTGTTAAGGCGGCGGTTCGGTTTCGGTTTAAAAAAAAAAACCGAACCGAACCGAAAAACCGATAAACCGCCCAGCCCTAAATAGCATGGGTGGTGATGTATTTCATTCCTTGAGTGCAAGAAGGCTTTGCAATGCTAAAGCATTGCAAAGCCTTCTTGCACTCAAGGGACAAATTCATCAATTTTTTCACCTTGGGTAAAATATGAGACATAAACCATTTAATTTTTATTTTTTAGCTCACCTGACTTTCAGTCAGGAGAGCTATAGTGATCACTCACCGTCCATTGTCCGTCGTCCGTGAACATGGTGTTTGCGTCTTCTCCTCCCAAACCGCTGAACCAATTTAATTGATATTTGAGATAATAGTTTGTTATGACATCGCAATTTGAATTTGTTCAAATCAAGTTGCCTCGCCCATGGGTAGGGCCACACCCAAAAAGTGTGCTGAAATCTTAAAAAATCTTCTTCTCATGAACCAGCAGTAGCAGAGACTTGATATTTGGTGTGCAGCTTCCTTTTGAGGTGTAGACTCAGATTTGTTCAAGAGAAGTTTGTGGGGCTATACTTGGCGTCGTTATGGGAGGGGCAAAATTTTTGGCCCCGCCCAAATTTCTATTTTCCAAACCGAGAGGCTGATTTGAACCAAATTTTATGTGAGGGCTTATTGGGTCATAAGTACCTAATTTATGCTGATTTTTTTTTTCCCGTAGCCCCATGGGAACCGCAGGAGCTAAAAATAGAAAAAAATTAAAACGCCCATATCTCCAAAACTGCACGGCACCGAGAATTTTTTTTTGGTGTGAAGCTTCCTTAGGACCAACAGAAAGAATTGGTAAAAAAAAATTGCCATCGGTTTTATCATAGGGTACAGTTTCGGGACTTTGAAAAAGTGCTGAGTCAGCACTTTTTAACACTGTAGGCAATGGGGAAAACATTAAAAAATCTTCTTCTTCAGATCCAGCAGACAGAATCTTTTGATATTTGGTATGCAACATTGTAGGGTGGATCTGATTCAAGTTTGTTCAAATCGCCCCCTGGGTTCATATTTGGGCTCAGTATAGGAGCCCGATTTCGAACTTAGTGCATTTCAGGCAAATTTCTTAAAAAATCTTCTTCTCCAGATCCAGCAGGCAGAATCTTTTGATATTTGGTATGCAACATTGTGGGGTGGATCTGATTCAAGTTTGTTCAAATCGGCCCCCTGGGTTTATATTTGGGCTCAGTATAGGAGCCCAAATTTGAACTTACTGCATTTCAGGCAAATTTCTTTGAAAATCTTCTTCTCCAGATCCAGCAGGCAGAATCTTTTGATATTTGGTATGCAACATTGTGGGGTGGATCTGATTCAAGTTTGTTCAAATCGGCCCCTTGGGTTTATATTTGGGCTCAGTATAGGAGCCCAAATTTGAACTTACTGCATTTCAGGCAAATTTCTTTGAAAATCTTCTCAAGATCCAGCAGGCAGAATCTTTTCATATTGGGTATGCAACATTGTGGGGTGGATCTGATTCAGGTTTGTTCAAATCGGCTCCCTGGGTTTATATTTGGGCTCAGTATAGGAGCCCAAATTTGAACTTAGTGCATTTCAGGCAAATTTCTTAAAAAATCTTCTTCCCCAGATCCAGCAGGCAGAATCTTGTGATATTTGGTATGCAACACTGTGGGGTGGATCTGATTCTATTTTGTTCAAATCGGCTCCCTAGATTCATATTTGGGCTCACTATACAAGCTCGAATTCGAACTTAGTGCATTTCAGGCAAATTTCTTCAAAAATCTTCTTCTCCAGATCCTGCAGGCAGAATCTTTTGATATTTGGTATGCAACATTGTGGGGTGGATCTGATTCCAGTTTGTTCAAATCAGCCACCTGGATTCATATTTGGGCTCACTATAGAAGCCCAAATTCGAACTTAGTGCATTTCAGGCAAATTTCTTTGAAAATCTTCTTCTCAAGATCCAGCAGGCAGAATCTTGTGATATTTGGTATGCAGCATCCTTAGGGGGGTGAGATTCAAGTTTGTTCAAGCCATGTCCCTAGGTCCATATTTGGGCTCACTGTGGGAGCTTGAATTGTAACTTTGTTCGAAATGAGGAATTTTCTTAAAAAATCTTCTTCTTCAGATCCAGCAGTCGGAATGGTTTGATATGTGGTGAGTAGCATCCTTGGGGGGGAGGGGGGATTCAAGTGTGTTAAAGCCAAGTCCATGGGTCCATATTTGGGCTCCCTGTGGGAGCCCAAATTGTAACTTAGTCAATATGAGGAATTTTTCTTTAAAAATCTTCTTCTTCAGATTCAGCAGTTGGAATGTTTTGATATTTGGCATGGAGCAACCTTAGGGGGCTGAGATTCAAGTTTGTTCAAGCCAAGTCCCTTGGTTCATATTTGGGCTCACTATGGGAGCCTGAATGACAACTTAGTTCAAAATGAGGAATTTTCTTTAAAAATCTTCAGATCCAGCAGATGAATGCTTTTGATATTTTTTATGCAGCATCCTTAGGAGGGTAAGATTCAAGTTTGTTCAAGCCATGTCCCTAGGTCCATATTTGGGCTGATTGTGGGAGCTCGAATTGTAACTTGGTTCAAAATGAGGAATTTTCTTTAAAAATCTTCTTCTTCAGATCCAGCAGTCGGAATGTTTTGATATTTGGTGTGCAGAATCCTTAGGGGTGTGAGATTCAGGTTTGTTAAAGCCAAGTCCCTGGGTTCATATATGGGCTCCCTGTGGGAGCCCGAATTATGACTTAGTTCAATATGAGGAATATTCTTTAAAAATCTTTTTTTAGATCCACTGGTCAGAATATTTGGATATTTGGTTTCAGCTTTTCTTAGGAGGAGCAGATGCAACTTGTGGAAATAAATTCTCTGGGTTGATATTTAAGCTACCATGTCAGGTGAGCGCCCTCAGGCCCCCTGGGGCCTCTTGTTTAAGTTTACATTGGTTATAAAAAGAGAGCATGCGGCAGTCAAAAGGACCATGCGGGAGGGCCTGAGAAACAGATTTTTTATTTTTTTAGGCCTTACAAGAAAATTATTATTGGAGGGGATTATTATTATCCTCAATGGGTATCTGGGTGGGACAGGTATATCTCACCCTCGAGGCAAGATATTTGAGCCAGACATGAGGCTGGCCGAGTGTCTGGCTCAAATATCTTGCTCCAAGGGTGAGATTTACCTGTCCCACCCAGATACCCATCAAGGATGATTTTTCTCCCACCATTTTAGGGATGTGATGTCATTAATAAAAAAATACCTTATTTTTCAGGAAAAAATAATTCATAGTGCGCTCATTCTAGGAGAAAACCGATAAGGTATTCGGAAGGCTTGTCTAAAAGTATGGTATATACCAACGGTATATACTTCAAAATATGTAGACTAGCTCCGCACGTTGAGGGTTAATGCACTAATGCGACCTCAAATGAAATTGACATGTTTGCACATGTCATTTTCAGACATGTACTTCAGTTTGTCAGGGTGTAATGATATCAGATGTGTGTTTCTCTCTGATAAACTGATAGAGCTATTTGAGGTGTGCAGAATGTTTTTCTTAGAGTGTTCTGGTTTCGATTTTCGTTTATGAAGTCAGTCGTATTTATGGAAGCAAAACGGTCTTCCATTTTGTTCGTTTATACATGTGCAGACGTGATTTGTGATGATTAAATAGTTTCGGCACTAATAAAATATGCAAATAGGTTGGTCACATGGGTGAGATCATAGCTGTTATGTGGGTAGAGGGTGAGACAGGCATGTCTCTCCCAGCTGTCTCACACGACTTTATATACATCTCAGTACCTTAGTGGTGGGAGAAAAATGGTGTCCTCCTATAAATCTTAAGAGAAGAATATTATTTGAAGATTTTATTTTTGTTGCTTGGAATAATAATAAGCACATTTCTTGAGAGCCACCATTGTGGTTTCCAGCTCTTTTCAGTGGAGCCCTGATACTGACTCCAATACTGAGATTAGATAAGTAATTAAGAGGGCACAAATACTAGCAAAATTTGTCCAGAAATCCATACCATGAAGGCAGTTACACCATGAAAACTGCACAACATTATGCGTAGGCCTAAAAAAGTTAAAAATATGTTTCTTAGGCCCTCCTGCATGGTCCTTTTGGCTGCTGCATGCTCTCTTTTTATAACCAATGCAAACTTAAAAATATGAAAATTAAATGGTTTATGTCTGATATTTTACCAATGCTATTCTGTAGATTATGAGGCCTAAAAGATAAAACAAACCAAGAACAAAAACTTTTGATGTCAAAGAAATAATTACAAAAATAAAAAATAAAATGAAAGGGCCACACAAAGTAGACCATCTGTTTCTCAGGCCATTATTTGTGAAATTGCATGCGGGCGAGCGGTTTTTTATTAGCTCAACTTTGACAAAGTCAAATTTGAGCTATTGTCATGGCCCGTCGTCCGTCTGTCCATCCGTCCATCTGTCCGTCTGTCCGTACGTCAACAATTGGCTATGGCTCGGGCTAGAGGTCGTATTTATGAACCGATCTTTACGAAACTTCTTGAGTACCTTTGTTATGACCGTGGGACGAGAACGAGTGTTTTTGGGTGCGGTCCGAAATTCAAGATGGCTGCCAGCCGCCATTTTGTACCGATGATGCAGAAATCTGTTTTTTATACTGTACCAATGACCCAGACATAGCTGGTGCTAACTCTTAAAATATAGGGCCAAACACAAATTTTGCCCCCCACTCCCCAGAATTTGCATCTAAAACTAAAGAAAACATGTCCTGAAAGGCCCTCCACACTTCGCCCCTACTGCGCATGCGCAGTGTCAAGGACGTTCCGAAATTGGTGCCATTAATCATTCTAAGTTTGGCCCTTCATCAGTTAACATATGACTGATCTTTGTGCTTATAAATCTCAGTTTAAATGATGCCAGACACATAAATATTAGTGAAATGGTGATTCTAAGGAGGATAGAGAAGGAGGAGAGGAAAAAAATGTGTGACAGAATATTATCAGGGCTGTAACTTAAAATATTTTAATGAAATTGTGTTAAGTTACCTATTTTCAAGGCAGCAGCCATTTTGTTGTCATTCTGATTATTTAGTTACACTGTTTTTTTAAGTGTTTTCCTCTCTCCCTGTCCTTTAAGTCCCCCTTGCTATTCTCCCATGCTTGTGGCATAGTTTTTGTAATTATTATTACTAAATTTTCTTGGGAGTTTTAGCTGAATAACAGAATGAATTCTGTTCTTTTCCCCATGTTTACGTCTTCACCTACGGGTGGTTAGGCGTTGTGTTCTGCATCTACCATCTGATGTTCTGCAGTTTCTTCCCTGGAAGTCTCTGTTTTGCATCAGATAGTGTATTTTTGGTAACTGATTTCGGGCCTGGGTGCCTGGAGTCTTATTTTAGTGTTTTTACACTCATTGTTTACATTTACAACAGCCCTCTGTGTGAGGGGGGGATTTCTAAAAAATAATATCTTGATGTTATTTTAATCATAACTAGATACATTATTATTGTTCGTAAGTGTTGAATAAATTGTTTAAAATATTTTTAAAATTTTTGTCCACACTTAGGCTTGGGATCCATTGGGGCTCAACGTTACTTTTCAGAAACTTGGGCTGTTCTGAAAAAATATTTTTTCAAAATATTTTGATTTCAATTATTTTTTCTATATTAATGGATCATATTATTATTATGTATTTTGATTGCCAGGGATTAGTGCAAGTACCAGGACTTGTTTTCTTTTCACATTGAAAGGATATTGATCAATTGTTTTAAGAGGAAGTCTTCCTCTGACTTTATTATCATTCTATATGTGGTCAGTGTACTCGCATTAACTCCTGTTCTGTATCGTATGATTTCGATGACAATATGGGAAGCGTATGTCACGGTATGTTATTGGGGATTTGGACTCTCCAGTCCTTTCCCCGCAGGGTCACTCTACTTTATCAATTTCTATTTCAGACGATCAAGATTAGGGTGATGTATCTGTGATGTCTTCCAACAGTGTGCCTCCGTCGTCACAATTAATGAAGGGCTAGCGGAAAAGTGCTCATGTAAATACGCCAATTGCCTAAGAGGACCCTAGTAGGTTCGACGGCCTTTGACGTCCGCTAGCTCGCCCGGTGTAGCGTCCATTCACCGAATGGTTCGGCAGCTGGGTTCATCCGTTGCGGTCTAGAAGGAATTTTGGGGTGATGCGAGCACTATAAATTAACCTAATGCACACCCAGTGACGGCGGATCGGAGGGAGAACGGAGGAAGCCTTTTAGTCCGGTTCATAGCTCGTTCCGGTCCATCCGGACGGCAAGCGAGAGAGGCCCCTCTCTCGTTCAACAACATCTGGCCCCAGATGTTGTGGTACAAAATGTGTCGCAAGCGGAGCATACGTCCGTCGCTCGGGACGCTCCGTTGTATAGGCAGTCCGCGGAGACTGCTAAGGCTTCCTCTTCTCGTCAGCGCACACGACCGCACCTTGGCTGCGTGACCGCCGATATATTACCAGCTTCGCCGATCAAGGATTCTTCGGCGACCAGGTCACACCATCCGGTAGCCAGGGACACGAGGCCTGCAGACTCCGGACGTTCGCATAGGAAGTGTGCGGGAGTCAACGTACACGGAGCTTCCGGCGGCAATGCATCGTAAGACCGCTACTGCACAGGCCTCGGGAACGGACGTGCTTTCCTTAATAGCACAGTTTATCGCAGCATCCCAGCATCAACTGAATCTGTCGCATATATTTTATCCGACGATGCTGGGTCGGGACGCTCCGCGGAAGCGGGTACGGACGTCCGAAAGTTTCATCCGGTCCGACGGGATACCGAAAGGGATTCGGAGGATTTCGAGCTTTCCCTTTCGGAACAACATATGCTGTTGTGTATGTCATCTGACTTGGTCTTCTACAGCTTCTTTCGTCGGACCAGAATGCTGCGATGCCGGATAAGAAACTGAAAGCGTCGGTGGACTTAGTAATTTTTGGTTCGGTTCAGGGACATCGTCCCTCAGTTCCGACATAGTCCAATAATGTCACACAAACTTTCGAATTATTGAACGACGCTATATATATATTATTATTTTATGCTTGCTAACCAAGCATTTCTGGTTTCTTGTTCGAAGAGTTATGGAGATGTCTTTCAAAAGTGTGCCTCTGTCGTCATAGTTAATGAAGAGTTAGCGGCAATAAGTGCTCATGGAATATGTCTATCGCCTACGGAGTGACATTCGCTAGCTCACCCGGTGTAGCGTACATTCATCGAATGGTTCGGCTGCCGGGTTCGTCCGTTGCGGTCTAGGAAGGAGATTTGGGTGATGCGAGCACTTTAATTACTTTAGTACTCACCCAGTGACGGCAGATTAAGGACAGATCGGAGGAAGCCTGTTAGTCCGGTTCCTGGCTTGTCCAGGTCCGTCCGGGCTGTGAGCGAGAGAGGTCCCTCTCTCGTCCAACAACATAGGAGACCGCATGTTGTGGTTCAGATATTTTACATTCGGAGCATATGTCCGTCGGTCGGGACGCTCCGTTATATTGACAGTCCGAGAGACTGTCCTTAATGCTTCCTCATCCTCACAGCAGGGCACACGACCGCACATTGGCTACGTGACCTCGAGTATCCGATCAGTTTCGGCATTCAGTGATTCCACGGCGAATAGGTCGCGCCATCCGGTAGCCAAGGGACACGAGGCCTATACACTCCGTTCGCTCGCATATTGGTAGTATGCACAGGGTAACGATTACGGAGCTTCCAGCGGCAATGCGTCGTAAGACTGCTTCTCCTCAGGCCTCAGTGACGGACGTGCTATCCGAGTTAGCACAGTTGTTTCGCAGCATCCCAGCAATTGACAGTTTCTCGGTCGAATCAGGAATTATCCGACGGCGCTGGGTCGGTGCGGTCCGCGGTTGCATCAGCTACGGACGACCGAACGCTTTATAGGGTCCGACAGGATGGCGAAAGGGATTCGAAAGATTTCGAGTTTTCCCTTTAGTAGTATCGGAAGATGCCTTTCATATCTTCTGGCATTATCTTCCAGTGATTGTTATTTCGGACTTCATTGCTGCGATCTTGGATAAGAGACTTATAGCGTCATTGGACTCGGATTTTTCGATCGGTTCAGGGACATTGTCCCTGACTTACCGACGCAGTCCAATATTGTCATTACAACATGTGTTTTATTTTTCGACGCTATATATATATATATACAAGCCTGCTACTAAGCATGATAGTTTAGTTTCTTGTCCGCGTTGCTCATTTCTGCCATTTTATCATTTATACGAATAGTTTATTTTGGCAGAGCAGGGCATACCGAGAGTTCATATGCATCTAGACAGTGTGATTAAAGACTGCATATATTCTTTTTCGCCGTTTATGTCTTTTCCAATTTCAATGTTGGGAACGACATTATGTATAGTAGACTTAACTTAGACGCTTTATCATACGTAATCCGCCTTACTGAGGCGTTATCATTACGTCTTCAAGAAAAGATTTACGGGATATTATTCTCAATGTAATTTCTTTTGAGGGCAGTAGTTTGTTCACGTATAACTCCGCCCTTCAGTGGCTGATTGGAGTTAGTTAGACGTGACGCAGCCCTAGCTACATCCACACGTGTGGATAGTAAGGTTAAGAACTCTCTCAGAGTCGCTTCGTTCTCGGAGGAGCTTCTCTTCGACGGCAACTTTTCGGCAATCCATGAATTGCTCGATTTACACGTTCTCTTGTCTATCTAGTGTTACAAGAGATTCAGACTGGGGCAAACATTCGGTGGTTGACTCAGAGAGTGCCACCGCAGTTGCCGGACCCGAGTGTGGCTGTTATGATGGTTGCCAGTCAAACAGATTGGGATATAATACTGATCCCTACGGATTCGAAGTGCCAGGGTCTTTGGGTTCCGCAGTCTCTTAGCAATCAGTTTTCTTCCGCGGAATAATGTTTTTTAGGCTTGCTTTATGTCATTGCATGAACATTATTCAGAAACGCATGCCCAAATTCCTGTCCTTTAATTCGACAGTAGTGGCGTATCTCCGGAACCAGGGAGGCACTCTTTCGTTTCCGTTATTCAATTTAATGGAAAGAATCCGTCTGTTGGTTATAGTACACCAAGTTCAGTTTTGGTCCGTCATATTCCGGGTCGTCTGATTGTTTTATTGGACTTCCGTTCTCTTACGGGTCGCTTGTTGCTGTCGGAATGGTCTCTCAACAAACAAGTATTCAATCAGATTTGTTATCTATGGGAGCGCCCAATGATGATTTATTTATGACACAGCTTGCTAATCAATTGCAGACGTATGTGTTGGCTTGTCCAGATCTCTGAGCTAATGTTGTTAACGCTCTATTGATCTATAGGACGAAATGATGGGATACGCGTATCCTCCGGCGCTGTTGTTTCAGCAGGTATTGCTAAGATAAACAACCACAATACATTTCTGTTGATAGCATCTCTATCTTCACAGAGATCATGAGTAATTTACTCTCTTGTCTACTGTGGGTCTTAACGTGAAATCTTCCTCTATGTGAGGATCTTTTTTCACTGGGTAAATCGTGTCATCTTTATCACAACCAGCAAGGTCGCAACCTTCATGTATTCCGTTGTGTGGTCCATATTGCATTGTAAGCACTGTACTGGACGAGCTTTGGACGCGATTTCTTACTATAGGAGATCCTCTTCTTCGCTATTCTATGCGGCTAAAGTGGAGGCTCTTCCATCGTAGTGTAGGGATCCTTATGTTCATATTGTTGATCCCTCCATACTACTCATTGCTATTTTTTAGTATACTTGTTTCACAAGATCTACTGCAGCCTGTTATTATTTAGGTTATAGGTTTATGTTACCTCATACCTATGCACTCTACGATAGTTTACAATTGAGTCTTTTGTCTCTTTATCTAAGTCAGTTAGTAACTTTTTGATAAATAGACTTAGAATCTTTAGATTAAATTCCTATACGGATTTTAACTTCGGTTCTTATTTAGCTAAGTAATCATTTGAGCCTCTGGAAACAGTAGTTTTCAAATTCTGACCTTTTAGACAGTAATTCTGTTGGTTTCTCTTTTACTGTAGAGTCAGTGAGTTTCATGCACTATCGATGGATGATTTTCACTTTCGTAGTTTCGGAATCACTATTTCCGTTACTATTTAGGTTGGATTGTTGCATAAGAGTTAGGCTCCTATTATCCGGAACCTATTATTTTAAGGTCCTTCCGTCTTCGTATGGGCATAGGCCTTTACTCTTTCCGGGTACAGTTTATGTATTTATAAACAGATATCTGTTTATTACTATGGGCGTAAGCTTCTTCTGTCTTTGATGTCTAGTAGAAGGATGTTACGCTCCATTTTATTGTTAATGGATTCTATTAACTATCGGTACTGCTTATGGTATATCATTGACTTAGCAGTTGTGCTTAAGATTTCGGCTCATGAAGTAAGAGTTCTTCTACTTCTTGGGCTTACATTAATAGTGTCGCTATTATAGATTTTTGAAGGCCGCTCATTGCGCTCAGCCATCCACATTCATGAATTTTATCTCAGAAATATCGAGTCAATTTCTGGAGGCCTCTATTGTTAGGTCTATTATCTACTGCTCAGAATGTCATTCACTTAACAGTTGCTACTATAGCTAGGTAGGCTGTCTGTTTCGGCAGTGTCCGCGTTCGGCTGCCCTCTTCGCTCTGGGCTATTTGACCCAGGGCAAGAAAAAGGGGGGGAGGAGGGTGTTCCCTTGGGTCACCTGTTTTACTATGAAAACAAGGGGATACCTCCTCCGGAGTTAGTAATTCTGAGCTGTTATTGGGATGGTTGTTTAGTGAGAAGTTTAGGTTTTTAAAATTCATTCAAGTCTTAGTTTTTAAAGTATAGCTTTTGAATATTGCATATGTCAACGGACATGATTATGCAATCCTCAGACACTTTTAGGAGTATAAGAGTCTCTATTCTCTAGACTTACTTTATTTATTGGCTTACTTTAAAAATTATTAGTATAAGGATTATATTGGATATTAATAGAGTACATGGATGTATGAAGCTCAATTTTGGAAGGTGTTGTATCTTTCTAATTTATCATAAATAAGAAAGATACATGTAAGGCCTATTACTTCTTTTTCCCTACAGGGGATGACTCTATTTTATTTTATTGAGCGTATTCCATTTTGCTGTATGTCCTTGGCCCTCCAGCCTTTTTACTATTCAGCTATGTCTGGGTCATTGGTACAGGGCTGTATGTCCTTGGCCCTCCAGCCTTTTTACTATTCAGCTATGTCTGGGTCATTGGTACAGTATAAAAATGTTAAAAAATTTATAGTAATTTATATATTTTTTATACTTACCAATGACCCAGACGGGGATGGCCCTCCCAGGAGTTGGGAACTCTTGCCTCCCCGCTGAGTACATAGCGCTTACCAGGCACTGGTTATTAGAATGATTAATGGCGCCAATTTCGGAACGTCCTTGACACTGCGCATGCGCAGTAGGGGCGAAGTGTGGAGGGCCTTTCAGGACATGTTTTCCTTAGTTTTAGATGCAAATTTTGGGGATTGGGGGGCAAAATTTGTGTTTGGCCCTATATTTTAAGAGTTAGCACCAGCTATGTCTGGGTCATTGGTAAGTATAAAAAATATATAAATTACTATAAATTTTTTAACTTTTTGTACAGAACTTCCATATGAAAGCTCTGATTTGAATAATTTTTTGTATGAATGTTTAGTACCATGGGGTACATCACATATAATACCGGTTTTTTTCTCGTGCGTAAATTGTGCAAATTAGACTAATTTTGATGTTTTTTGGTGTTAATTTCAGCACTGTAAGTGCAAATGCCAATACGGCTCGGGCTAGAGGCTGTATTTATGAACCGATCTTTACGAAACTTCTTGGGTACCTTTGGTATCACCGTGGGACGAGAACGAGTGTTTTGGGGTCCAGTCCGAAATTCAAGATGGCCGATGGCAGCCATATTGTACAAAATTAGGTGCAATCAGATTTTTGCACAGAACTTCCATATGAAAGCGCTGATTTGAATAATTTTTTGTGTGAATGTTTAGTACCATGGGATACATTACATATAATACGGGTGTTTTTCTCGTGCAGAAATTATGCAAATTAGATGAACTTTGATATTTCAGTGCGACTTACACACATTAAGTACACATGTCAATACGGCTCAGACTTGAGTCTGTATTTATGAACTGATCTTCACGAAATGTCTTGGGTACCTTTGTTATCACCTTGGGACGAGAACGAGTGTTTCTGGGTGCGGTCTAAAATTCAAGATGGCTGCCAGTGGCCATTTTGTACCGAAATTAGGTCTAATCAGTTTTTTGTACACAACTTCTATACAGCTCAGACTAGAGGCCATATTTATGAACCAATCTTTACGAACCTTGTTGGGTACCTTTGTTATCACCGTGGGATGAGAGCGAGTGTTTTTGGGTGTGGTCCAAAATTCAAGATGGCCACCAGCAGCCATTTTGTACCAAAATTAGTGCAATCAGTCTTTTGTACAGAACTTCTGTATGAAAGTTCTGATTAGAATAAATTTTTGTATGAATGTTTAGTAACATGGAATACATCACATATTCTAAGGGGTTTTTTTTCGTGCAGAAATTATGCAAATTAGATGAACTTTGACTTATTCAGTGCTACTTGCACAATGTGAGCACACATGTCAATACGGCTTAGGGTAGAGGCTGTATTTATGAACCGATCTTCACAAAACGTCTTGGGTACCTTTGTTATCACCTTGGGACGAGAATGAGTGTTTCTGGGTATGGTCCAAAATTCAAGATGGCTGCCAGTGGCCATTTTGTACCAAAATTAGGTCCAATCAGTTTTTTGTCACAAGTTCTATACAGCTCGTATTTATGAATTGATCTTCACAAAACTTCTTGGGTACCTTTGTTTTCACCTTGGGACAGGAACGACTGTGTTTTGGGGTGCCTTTGTTATCACTGTGCTATGAGAACAAATATTTTGGGGTTCAGTCAGACCCACTCTGGGACTCAAAGTTTTCTTTTCTAGTTTAGCATCTGACTGTCACCCACCTTTACAATACTTTACCTATACATTTGTTACAGGCAACGGTCAGTATTTATGTACAGACCATTACAATACTTTATATGTACCTTTGTTATCAGGTCATTACCTAGATGTTTGTCATTGCTGTGTCACATACTATACATGTGCATGTCTTTGTCTTGACAAGTTGAGCTACAGTGTCATTGACACTTTCATTTTATTTTTTATTTCAGTAATTACTCTTTTGCCATCAAAAGTTCATGTTCTTGGTTCAAGTTTTAGGCCTCATAATCTGCAGAATAGCATGGGTGGTGGTGTATTTCATCCCTTGAGTGCAAGAAGGCTTTGCAATGCTAAAGCGTTGCAAAGCCTTCTTGCACTCAAGGGACAAATTCATCAATTTTTTTGACTTAGGTAAAATATCAGACATAAACCATTTAATTTTTTTTTTTTTTAAGTTTAAATTGGTTATAAAAAGAGAGCATGCGGCAGCCAATAGGACCATGCGGGAGGGCCTGAGAAACAGATTTTTTATTTTTTTAGGCCAAAACAGCCTCTTTATATGCAATTTATAAAAAATGGCATGAGAAGCAGATCTACTTGGTGGGGCTGTATTGAGTATTTACAAAACAACGTGGATGGTTAATATTAACAAATTTTCACACCAGCATCTGTATATTTATAGAAACGACTAAAAAGAAGATGTAAAGCTATATATGACTGTGATGCAGATAATGATGATGAGTTAACATTCAGAGAAGGGGAGATAATTGTAATATTAAAAGAGGAAGAAGATGAGTGGTGGGTAAGTGAAAGTAGTTCACTTGAAAAGTGTTTGCATTGCCCCTTTACCTTATGTAACAGCCATACTTGGCCAGTGATATTCACAAAAATCTTTCAGAACTTATTGTTTTTTTTCAAATTTGTCTTCCAAAACATAGCATGACCCTTCACTGGAATGCGCTTGTTAGTTTAAACATATTTTATTTGTCTTTGATGATAGTTGACAAAAAGGATTGGAACACAAGTTATAGCAACTTATTTACATTCCTCTCCTGTATAATGCTGTAACAATATAAATAAAAATGTACAAGAACGACATACATAGGTGAACATTTTAACATCCTTATAATACTATACTATCCTTTTATTGCGAAAAACATATACATGTTTATAGCAAAAGAAAATAATGGAAAATTGAGTGAGAAGAAAGAAAAAAAAGAGAAACATGGAAGTGTACATGAAGAGTCGTAGTTGGGTGATACATCTTTGTCGTGAACGAACAACCTTAATCGTACAGTGTGTGACTAATTTTATAACGGTTACATAATACATTCAGTAAAAACATTATTAATTTTGATGGGAGTCAGAAATATTTTTCAAATGGGATGACCTTATTTTATTTGCTTAAAACAGATATTTTGCCAAATTTAATACAGATTTTTTTGCACGTGAATTCAACAATTTCTTGAATTTATTTAGTGAAGGCCAATGGCAGTAATAGGTGTTGAAATATTTTGTCCTCATCAATCGATATTTTGGGCATACCAAAAGGAAATGGTATTCAGATTCGACCACATTCATATCGCAGCACTTACAGTATCTTTGGGCGTGTAGTGTACCATCAAATCTCCCAGTTTCTATGAAAAGGTCATGAGATGATGTTCTGAACCTTGACATTGCAGTTAAGTATTTCTTTTCTCTAATTATATCAAAGTATTTTTCACAAAACGGGCTGTCTTTAAATAACCTGTAGTATTGTAAGCGGGCTGAACAATTAATTTCGGAGTGCCAATTTTGGAAGTGACTATCGATTATCCGTTGTCTTATTTCATTAAATGGGACTATAATCGTTTTCTGATTTTGCCATACGTATCCAAACCCGTGTTGTTCTAAAATCAACTTAATCTCATTTTCCCAGTTTTTACCCCCCACACTGTCACCACTTCTCAAATATTCGTACGTGATTCGAACAAGGGAGTTTTCTGGGAGTTCTACTATTTTTGTCCAATATTTTATCATTTTAACTTTTCGGGAAATTTTTAAGGGGATGTGGCCCAATTCACCACAGAGTGCAAGAGTATTTGTTGATTTTTTTACCCCTAAAGTTCTTCTCATAAATTTGTTATGGACCATTTCCACATCAGGTGCTGGATGAGTGCCCCGAACTTCTGCGCAAAAATTTAACACTGAACCTACTAAACTATCAAATAGTTTAACCCTTTGGTTTACAGGTAATTCAACTTCTGTTACAATTGATGATAGCTTATTCAACGCAAATGAACCTCGATGGGCTATTTCTTTTTGTCTACGATACCTAGATCCATTTTTAAAAAACTTGACCCCCAAATACTTAAATGAAGACACCACTTCCAATGGCGAACCATAAATATAAAAGGGAATATTCGTATGCCTGCCGTTTTCAAATATTAAAGTTTTACTCTTATTTATGTCAATTTTCAGGCCCCACTGCTCACAATATGCCTGTACATCTGTCAACATAGATTGTAGTGATTTCGCAGACTGAGCAAAAAAGCACCATGTCATCTGCATACATCAGAAGGAAAAGTTTAAGTTCATTTATAGTAATTGCGTCGTCTAAATCTGATTTAATATTCTCGCATATGTCGTTGACAAATAACATGAATAGTAATGGTGAACTTGGGTCGCCTTGTTTTAAGCCTACATTCGACTCAAAAAAATCTGAGCATTTCAAATTATACCTAACATAAGCCTTAACTGATGCATACATTGATTTAACGCTGTTTATGAATTTTCCGCTTACATTTTCACGCAGTAATTTATACCAAAGATGCTGTCTAGAAATACTGTCGAAGCAGCGTTCATAGTCGATAAAAACACAATATAGTTTTTTCGTGATTTTAAGGTTTTAGTTACTAGGGCATGTAAGATAAAAATGCAATCAACGATGGATTTTGTTTTCTGAAAGCCAAATTGATTTTCACTAATTTTCTCGTTTTCAACTGACCACTTCATGAGCCTATTTAATAGTATTTGTGAGTATATTTTTGCCAAGATATTGATAAGGGTTATACCGCGATAATTTTTGGCATCAGTTCGGTCCCCCTTTTTGTGGATGGGCGTTTTGATACCAAGTCCCCACGACAACAGATATTCATTTTTATTAAATATTCTATTATATAACTTCAATAAAAATGGAGATAAGATTTCAAAAGAATTTTTAAAAATTTCTGCTGACAGGTTATCAAAACCGGGGCTTTTATTGTTTTTCTGATTGTAAACCGCTGAACGTAATTCTTCAATGGAAATTTCTGAGTCCAAATCTTCATCTATTATTATTAACTGAGAAGAGTCATCAACAGTGGGCATACTTGCGTGATAATTTTGCTGGGGGTCACTACCAAACATACTTTTGAAGTGTGTGGTTAAATCATCAATTGTTGGTGTATCAGAATTTTCAGCTTCATTAGGTTTATTTAATTTCTTTATATTTTTCCAAAATGTTCTGGGCTGTTGTTTTGCTATTTTACTTAAACTTAAGTTTCCAAGAGAAGGTAAAGATTGTGGGAAAAGCAAATATAAAGTAAAATAAATAGTGCTTGTTTTAGAAGGCTGTAACCCGATCTCCACTCATCAAAAATGTTTTAGGCTCAATATTTCAATCGACGAAAAGTTTAAATTTGTTTTATTAGGTAGTGGGCAAGCTCCAAACACCAGCTTTTCTGGACCAAGTTTTGATGAATGCAAATCAATGCAAATGCAAACCCCGCCACTCCAAAGTATGAAATATGGAATACCTGAAATAAAAATTTGACGCCCACTCGTAAGGGCCCATCTAGGAATGCTTGTGTTTACTTAGACTTGTATATAAAAGCGCACATATACACACATGTTTATATACTCGTTTGAATTTCGTGCACAGTACGGAGGGACTGGACCAAGTCACCGAATCGCGGTGGGGTAGACTCTCCCCACAAATACTATCTGTACAGTTTCAAAGAACAAGGAACGGAGAACACGAGTAGATCCACTGCCCATGGAGCATGGGGTTTCACTCCGTGATCCACATGCTGAAAACACAATATTGTCAGCATGATTTTGAAAAATCATCATCATTTGCAGGTTGAAGAAACCATCCCGCCACAACACAGTGACAGTCCATCCACACTAGTTGAAGGAATTTTTGCTCAACAGCAAAAGTTTATTCGTTTCCAAATTTTCAAAGATTAAATCGTTGAGTGCTTGAAATAAAGGACTGGACACACTTAAAGATAAATTGGTTGTCTGAGATAGATAGATTTGGATTTCCATATAATAAATTATCCGGTGATACCATTATAAAACTAGAAAGCCACTGTTTCAAAGTATTACTCTGCGTTGCATATAACGTACACTCAAAAAAAATAATGTTGGGCATTTTCAAGTTCATAACCACAACTGCAGCTAGGAGCTTCGCAAATATAATTAGCAAACTTATCGGCGTTCAAGTCACTACACTGGCTTCGTAGATGACAGTGTGTGATGTTTAGCATTCGTTTCCCGCTAGCAAAATAAACGGGTGGTTTCGTTACAGGATTCAGGTTAATGTATTTCTTTTTAAATTCTACAAGGAATTGTGATTGTGATATATGACTGGGTAATTGATTTCAGGCTGACACTGTGGCTGGCAGAAAAGAGTTCTTAAAATGTTCAGTACATGTTTTGTATGTGGAAAATTGTTCCGCACGTCGCAGATTATATGAAGTGGATTGTGAAATTCGAGTGGGTAGTAAACGCGTAATATATTCTGGTGCTTCATGGTTAACTATTCTGTACATTATACTCATTTTGTGAATTTCACGTCTGCGTGTCAACGAGTTCCAGCCAAGCTCAAGAAGGATGTTTTCTGTCGATACTGATCTCGTTAAACCTGTGATAATTCGGGCCGCTTATAGATGTAAGCATTCAAGTCTTTTGAGAAGATAGGAGGGGGCTGAGTCCCATAGTACATCTCCATAATCCATTATAGGGAGTATGTACGACACATATATTCTCTCCAATGTTTTGCGAGAGAGCAAGAATTTCAGTTTTCGGAGTTGCGATAATCGGGCCGACACTTTTTTACAAATTTCATTTATTTGAACATCCCATTTAAGATTACTTTTTAAATAAATGCCTAAGTGTTTGTGATGATCACATCCAGATACAATGCTATTATTAAAGTGAATTACAGGTGGGGTTGTGCCTGGGGAAAATGAAAAATAAACTGACTTTGTTTTGGATGGGTTGAATGAGACCAACCACTGATTGGCCCAGGTGTTAATTTTTTCTAAATCGGCGTTTAGGACATAAGTTAGGTCGACTTTGTTATTTTTACTGGTGGACAGGCATGTGTCGTCCGCAAACATCCGAGCATGTGACTCGAGTAGGTCAGCGATATCATTTATGTAGACCAGGAATAGAAAGGGGCCTAGTACTGAGCCCTGTGGAACCCCCGTTTTCATGGTCTTGTACTGTGAAAAATCGTTGTTAATTAAAACCCTCTGTTGTCGATTATCTAGATAATCTTCTATCCACAAAAGTAGATTTCCTGTGATACCATTCTCTCTAAGTTTAAAAACCAAACCCTTGTGCCAAACTCTTTCGAAGGCTTTTGATATATCACAAAAAACTGAACAGGTTAGTAGTTTATTGTCCAGGGAGTTGCACAGAGTGTGATATAATTTCATTAACTGAAAGGTTGTACTATGTCTGGGAATAAAGCCAGACTGGTATTTATACAGGAGATTATTTTCTATGAAATGCGGAAGAATATATTTAAGGGTCACTTTTTC
Source organism: Pictodentalium vernedei (assembly GCA_031216915.1). Lineage (NCBI taxonomy): Eukaryota > Metazoa > Mollusca > Scaphopoda > Dentaliida > Dentaliidae > Pictodentalium > Pictodentalium vernedei. Next base: position 174,220,371 of record CM062291.1, on the reverse strand, counting down.
TAATATTTTACTAAGGCAGGGTAAAAGTGAAATGGGTCTATAATTGTTTTTGTCTGAAGGGTCATCTTTCTTGAAAATTGGGGTCACGTCTGCCTTCCATTCTTCTGGGAATTTACACGACCGGAAGGAATATTCAAACAATAATTTTAGGGGAGATGAGATACTGGCAGCAGTGGCTTTTAACATTCTGACGCTAATTTGATCATGACCATGGGCTTTGTTTGACTGCATAGATTTGATGGCTTCCATAATGTCGTTTATTTCAAAAGGGATTTCAGCTAAACGTATACTGGAGCGTGATGAGAATGTTGGGAGTATATGATCTGTTTCGTCAATAACTCTGTTAGATATAAATGTGTCATTGAGCAGATTAGCTTTCTCTTCGTCTGTAAATGCAATCATATCGGGGTTTTCTTTATTTGTTATATAGAGAGGTGGCATCTTTTTAGATTTATTAGCTCCGCTGACAAAGTCAGCAGAGCTTTTCTTGTTAGCTCCGCTGACAAAGTCAGCAGAGCTTTTCTTATACTGATTCGTCCGTCTGTCCGTCCGTCATCAACATCATTTTATTTGTCCGAGCCATAATTTCTAAACCGCTGAATATTTTTCCACCAAACTTCATAACAATATGTATTATCAATAGACGGTGTGTCATCAATTATTCTGCGGTCTGTAAATCACAGGGTCAAGGTCACAGGTCACAGGATCAAGAAAATCTTAAGATATTTTTGATATTTGTTTGTCCAAGCCATAATTTCTGAACCGCTGAATATTTTTCGGCTAAAGTTTGTAACAATATTAGTATTAGAAAACATGCCCATGCGATCAGTGGCCCTCAGTGGAGCTCTCTAGGCGTGACAGGCCTCTTGTTTTTATTGAGAAGGTCCTTGATTACATGCCAAAATAATTTGGTGGAAGGTTGATCTGAAAGGGTGTGCTCAAGGTTGGATTCGTACTGTTTTTTTGCATATTTTATCATGTTGTTAATGGTATTTCTTTGTTTCTTGTATTTGGTGCAGTTGTCACGTATATGAGATTTAATTGCCTTTTTCCTTAGCCTGTCGCGCTGTCGAATTTCTTTTCTGAGTTCAGAGGTAAACCAGTGCTTGTCTTTTGGGCGTATAAGAACTGTTAAGTTTGGAATACACTTATCAATGATAGCAAGGAACTTTTCTGTAAAATTACTCGTGGCGGTGTTTATGTTTGGGGCATTTTCGATTAAGTGTGTCCAATCAGTTTGAAGGATTAATGTATTTGCTAGTTCAAAATTAGCATTTTTTGTAATTACGAACAGTTCTGAAGTATGGGGTATTAAGTGAATATTCAGATTTTATACAGCAGTAAACGGCAAAGTGATCTGACACTTCAAGGTCTATTGTATCGCTTTCTGTGTCGTTAATTTGGTCACTAACTAAAATGGGATCGAGAAGTGTTTCGGTAGAAGCAGTTACATGAGTTGGCTTGGTTACTAAATTGCGTAGACTATGCTTGTTACTGACTAGACAGGTTGTTTCTGGTATGGGTGCTGGGGTGGTGTCATCTCCCATGACCCTGTCTGTCTAAAATTTTGTCTGTCGGAAAAAGTGTTGGTCATTTGGACACATTTCCTCTGAAAGCCACTAATTTGAAAAAAGAAGTTGACCATTTGGCATTTTCATTATGGGAAAATATTCTTTGTATGAAAGTGCATGTTTTTCGTATAAATGAGAATTAAGTAGGCATGTTCATGAAAGCATCGTTCAATGAAAGTAATTCTTTAAAATAATAATAAAAAACAATTGTTTTAAACCTGTTTTGTTAGCTTAACTTGACAAAGTCAAGATAAACTATTGCCATCATGCATACGGAAGTCTGTTAATCTGTTCACGTTTTCCTTTAGCACAGGCTACCCCCTGTAGTTCTTGTCCGATCGATGCGAAATATGAGGTCATGTCTAGATGAGAATGTCTCCTTTTGATCGCAATCGGTCAACCGTGATGGCTGCCCGAGCCCAAAACCTGAAAACCTTTAGCACAGTCTACAGGTCGTATTTATGAAGGGATTTCATTGTAACTTGGTAGGATCACTGTGTATAATGTCTAGATGAGAAAGTCCCCTTTTGGTCATGATCTGTCAACCATGATGGCTGCCCAAGCCCAAAAACTTTTAGCACAGTCTACAGGTTGTATTTAATAATGAGGGATTTCACTGTAACTTGGTAGGATGACTCCGAATGATGACTAGATGAGAACTTCTCCATTTGGTCGTGATCTGTCAACCATGACGGCTGCACAAGCCCAAAACCTGTAAACATTTAGCACAGTCTACAGGTCGTTTTTATGGAGGGATTTCATTGTAATTTGGTAGGATGACTCCATATAATGTCTAGATGAGAACATCCCCTTTTGGTCACGATCAGTCAACTGTGACAGCTACAGGGGCCGAAAGCCTGAAAACCTTTATCACAGTCTACAGGTCATATTTATGAAGGGATTTTATTGTAACTTGGTAGGATGACTCCAGATAATGTCTAGATGGGAACGTCCCCTTTTTGTCGCGATCTTTCAACCATAATGGCTGCCCGAGCCCAAAACCCGAAAACCTTTAGCACAGACTACAGGTCGTAATTATGAAAAGATTTCATTGTAACTTGGTAGGGTAACTCAGTAGAATGTCTAGATGAGGATGCCCCCTTTTGGTTGCGATTGGTCAACCATGATGGCTACACAGGCTTGAAACCCAAAAACTTTTAGCACAGTCTACATGATGTATTTGTGAAGGGATTTTATTGTAACTTATTAGGATGACTCGTTTTGGAATAATTTCACTGTAACTTGGTACTTTGGTTGACTTACATTAACTGTGAGGACCACATTAACCCACCCCTCAATTCTTTAGTTCAGTCTACGCCTCTTATTATTTTTATTGAAAACATAGCATGCAGGGAACAGAAATTAACATATTCTCAATTATCACAATTCTTGTCATATTTCATAATCCTTTCATAAACATTGAACATTATCCTTTTCATCAAACACAACACACAGTCAAGATAAGCTACAGTGTCATTAACACTTTCATTTATTATTGATTTGAGGGACTATTTTGAGTCCAGTTTCAAGTTCGGTCTGGTTATCAATGACCCGGAAAAACTGTCTTAAAATTTGAAATTTTGCCCCACCTTGCTGGAAAGTTTTGAGATCCTATCTCTGGGCCTTTAAATAGACTGATTTGTTAAAATAAGCTTCAATCATAATTGAAGAATGAATGATGCTAAGATAATTCAGCGGATATTACTACCATTGAACTACTGGTTATATATGGTATTCTACATCAATAATTGGTAAAACATGCTCTTGGGAATATCCCAACTTTATTCTACAGCAACCATTTATGCTGTAACATTTAACTGGTTGAGTGCTGGAAGCCACTATCATGGCTTTCAAGAAACATGAGGGTACCATACTAAAGTCTTCATATTCTTTACACAAATTTCCTATTCAGTCATAAGCAAATACAATTGTGTTCATATAGATTTGCATTATTAACAATTATTGGAGAGTGCCTTAACTGGTAGAGTGCTAAATTATTTTTGGTCATCCGAATTTTTCCATGTCTCTTTGTCTTGTTACAATTTATGGGAGAGTGCCTAGTGGCACTCTCCCATAAATTGTAACAAGGCAAACCTTCACTGACTAAATAATGCTAATTCCAAATTAATATGAAGCATATCCACAGAATATGAAGGCATCAAGTTGTGGCACCTGCACTTCAGAATAAAGCCCAAATATGGGCTTCCAGCACTCTACCAGTTAAGGCACTCTCCAATAATTTTTAATAATGCAAATCTATATGAACAAATTCCAGCTTCCAAAAATAATCTAGCACTCAACCAGTTAAACATTTACTAAACATAATGACCATATTCTGCAAGTGTTATTCCCTAAAATAACATTTAATTTTTATTAATTTTAACCGTTTTGCCTCTAAATCATAGCTTATGACTCCTCATTGGAACAAGCTCTTAAGAAGTCTTGTTGTAATGTGCTTGTTCCAAATGAAGCAATATGAGCTCTATTATGGAAACAAAGAATGAAAACTTTTAATTATTTAGGAACAAATATTGTGTCATCTGCACCTGCTGCAGGCTTGTCATTTTGAAAATTGCTGGAGGGCCATTATGATTCACCTCACATACCCCAGAAGGGCCATTTTGGGTTTACCTAAAGTGACACCAGAAGGGCCATTTATGGTTTGCGGGGGCATTTTGTTTCAGCCTGCTGGGTAGACAAGTAATATCATTTTAAGGTACATGGTTTTGTGTAATTATGATATACGTCATCACGTAATGTATAGATGCAGGCTTGAATATTTGGATGCAAGATACCAGGTTACCCATAACACTCACTAACAGTGAGTGTTATAGTTGTCTTGCATCCAAATAACCAAGCCCATATCTATACATTACATGATGACGGTACAAGCCAATGCACTGTTCTCACCGCCAGATGCCGATAACTTGGGGCGAATCAATCAGATTTGGGGGACGAATCGTCCCGGCTTTGATTTTGGGACGAAACATCCCAGGCAAATCGTCAGGAGTCGAACTGGCTTGGGGATGAAACGTCCCGTAATCGTGCATGACACAAGAGTTGTCAGAGTCTGATGTACAGTGTAATAACTAATTACAACTTTGGAATTGGCAGACCACTCGCTGATATTTGGAAAGTTACTTACTGTCTCTGGATGACTGCATCGACGACACACTACAAACTTCACAAATGGCAGCTTGTTGCCTCCTTCATTCTGCAAAAATTGCTGTTTGAGACAGCTGATTTTGAGGTGCCTTTGACTGAATTAATGGGCTGCAGAAATCAGGGTTAGGCAGACGTTTACCGTCTGCAAAATTTTGAACTCAGGCGGGCGACTGCGGCCCGGGCGATCGCCTGCCTCAAAATGACAAGCCTGCTGCTGAATGGAGGTACTGCCCATGTATTAAGTCACATTTTGTCAAATACATGGACTCTGTGGCATCACCAGAGGTGGACTGGTCATATATGGTCCACCGGGAAAATTGCCAATGGGCCCCCTATTGGATTCCCCCTGGTGCCCCAAAATTGAGGGAACCCAACACCTGTTGATACGTGAAATTTTGAGAAAATGATCAAAAGGCAAAATGGGTCTGATTGCATAGACTGCCGGTATATCGAAATGTTCTGTACGTGGACTGCCAATAGAGGACATTTCGATATACCCGCAGTCTGGTCTACCATTGATTGCTCAGATGAAAGGAAACCACGTTCCTTCAAAATTCAAAATTTTCACTGATTGGGCCGAACTATGGTCTTCCCGATGGGTCCTCCCTCACCCCCAGTAGAACTATTTTTGCCCAGTGATGGATGAAGATGATACAAAATGACATAAAAATATCTATGAGGATGGACATTGATCACTCAGATGCAACAAAGCTGCATTCATTCAGTTCGCAAAACCAAAATTTTTCTCCAGGTCTGGAACCCCCTTGGTGCATTCCCTGGCAACTTTTCTTGGCCAGGCCGCACCTGGGCATCACTTCTTGATAGATTTGCTTAACAAGGGTTGTTAGGCTACACACAAAGTTGTATATATATGTTCATTGAATGAAATGGAATTTACAAGACTTTTCATTCAGATGTCTTTCTTTTTTTTGCAGGAAGGTGAAGTTGAAGGTCAACCACACAGAAGAGGCCTGTTTCCTGTCAGCTTTGTTACCTCTATTGACTGATGTTACCAATACAATCTAATCAAATTTTAACCATTTCCCCCCCAACAAACTTCTCATCAGTTTCAAAGTGTTCAGTGCTGTCAAGCCACTCATAATTGTGGTTCTTGTAGTGTTTCCAAACATCTAGCGGTGCTGCTTGTAGCCATAGGATGCTTGGTCAGTATGTCTTGTGAATGGAACCTGTTGAGTCATTTTCAGCACAAAAGCTTTTGTAACTTGGTATCCAACATAGTAGCAAATTTGTCCAGTTACATAATTATATCAAAAGTAATTGATTATTTTATTATAACTTTTTTATTGTTTTCTTCCAAAACATATGGTATGACCCTTCATTTGAATAAATTGATGAGCTTGTACTCTTTAGGGACTCATAATCATTGATCTGAAAGTTATAAAAAGATTATGCCACTGCTTTCTAAAATGAAATTATATTGGTGAAACAAAAGTGCATATACTTTGTCAAGATATACCATCAACACAACTTTAAGTGAGGAGTCTTGCTTCAAACTTTCCATGAATTATTTGAGGATTTACACAAATATAACCTGCTTAACTGTTCTTTATTTATGAAATATCACAATTTTTTATTTTAACTGTGTAAGTGTTAGAAGCCACTATCAGGGCTTTAAAAAATATGAAAGTACCAGAGCAAAAGCCAACATTTTCCTTGCCTGTGTTTCCTATTCAGTCAAACACAAACAAATAATATTTTGTTTACATAAGTTTGTTTTATTACAAATTATTGGAGAGTGCCTGTGGGCACTCTCCAATAATTTGTAATTAAATAAATTTTGAATCACAAATTCAGACCACCAAAAATAATCTAGCACTCAACCAGTTAATTATTTGTTTTAGTTTTTAAAAAAAAAAAAAATCACCTAAATCATATGCAACGACTCATTGAAATGAGGTCGATGAGCTCATTGCAATGAAGGATCACCTGATATGGTTTTGTTGAAATATTATGAAAAAATAATTTTTTTTTAATTGCTCAGTTTGTAAATTATGTGGACAGATACAGCCGATTCTCCAGGTAAAATATTAAATTTCTTGGAGTCCTCAATAATTATCTAAATATTAGAAAAATCATTGAAGCATGCTCTCTATTTACCCCATGAAGTTTCAGAAAATCTTTTTTTCAGGATAATTCATGAACCAATACATTTTTCCTCAAAACATAGCTTATGACCTCCTCATCAGAACAAACTGGTTTACTTGTTTCACTGAAGTTTTATGATCTGTATTTCATCAAAAAAGAAAAAAATACCTACATATTTGACAGATAAAAAAAAACCCACATATCTGAAGAAAAAGACAAATTTGCTTGACTTTTGCATATACAGCTGTCTGTTTATCCCTTTTTTTGTTGGGTAAAACAGTTACTTTTTATGCTTTTTTGTTTGCAGTCAAATCTGCATATCCTCGTAGACTTCAGTATAATGTATTTATTTTCTTAAAAATGGCAGACTGGGTTTAGAATGGTCATTGACAATCAGTTAATATATTGATGACAAGTGTTGGGTGAAATGGTTGATTGTCCTCAGCCAGTTTTAGTTGTATATACAAACAGCTATTTCAAAGTGCAATAGTAGTTAAAGAGAAAGGAATATAGCATTTAACGTATAGCAAGATGCAAAGCTTCTTTTTGTTAATTTTTATTTAAATATAAAACTTTTTTCTCATTTTGTTTGATTCTAATTTCATGTAGTGCATTATTGCTTATTCTGGATCTGATGTAATAGAATTTTAATCTGTAACTCTCTGTGTGATGAAGTCCCTTAACTCTTTACTTGTCACAACTTGAAGACGACGCATGCTAGAGCTGAAATGGTTAAAGGGTTTTCTTGTTCAGTTAATCACATGGATTAACATTGGTTAACCGATTAAGCACTTTCCCTAATAGGTAGCTGAATAATTGCCATACTATTGATGATTTACAGCCTCAACCCTTTATCAACATAACAGACAAAACCGACCACTGCTTTTAACAAAAATCTTCTTTCAAATTTTATTAGGTTTTCAATTTTTGTCTCAAAAGCATAGCTTATGACCCCTCATTGGAATAAGCTCATTCCAATGAGGGGATTATAAGCTATGTTTTAAAGGCAAAAATTGAAAATATTTAGTAATTCAAGAATTTATTTTGCAAATATTGTCTTCTACCTGCATTGGGTGAAGGGTTAAGAAAGACCATTTCTGGCTACTGGTACAGTGCACTGATCATGCAACTGGACAAGTATATCAGTTCTTTACTTGCATGCTTGACTCTGCCTCATATAATTGATGTGAGTCAGTGTGACAGTGTTTGCCTGTTTTGGAGCAAGCTTGTTCCTTTGTTAACCCTTATAATACAGTAGTTCAAGAGTAATGCTTCATCGATCAATTAATTTTTTGATCGATCAAGATGTTAATGATTGGTTAATCGATTAATCAAATAGCCATTTCAGCTCTTACACATGCTAAAATATTTCCTGAATAACAGCTAAAATAACTTAAAATTTTCATTTTTGCATCAAAAACATACCTTGTGACTCTCCTTGAAACAAGCTTGTCCCAAGTAATCATAAGTTGAGTTTTGTCAGCAAAACTTGAAACAAAAAAGTAATAAAATCTGAATGGTTGATAATCGGCTTTTGCCCATTTTTTGGTTCAAACGATTTAACCTGCATAGGCTCAGATTCTATGTGTATGCATTTTTGCTACTTAACCCTTTACCTAACATGAAAAGCAGATGACACTTGCAAACAAAATTCTTGAATAAATAATTTTTTTCATTTTTTGTCTCAAAAACATAGGTTATCACCCTTTATTGGAATGAGCTTGACGAGCTCGTTCCAAAGAGGGGTCATAACCTATGTTTTTGAGATAAAAAATGAAAAATAATGAAAATTAATTGGCGATTTTTGTGAATAGTGCTGGCCGGTTTTAGCCATTATGTTGGGTGAAGGGTTAATGGCAGGCTACATCCTGGATTCGCAGATGTTTCTAGGCAATATAGGCAGCCAAGACTGCCTGTATATAAAGCAACAGCTTGTCTAGAAGTAACTTCCAAGGTACTTATAATTTAACTTCACGTTTACCTAGAGATATCCAGAGATTACATTTTGGAGCACCTGTTCTGTTGCAGTAGTAAGTAATCAGAGTTGGAATAAGGCCCCTTATAGTTACCGTTACTAGATATTCTGATGCACCAATACAGCTAGGGGAAGCCTGGAAATTACCTTTCAGACAGCCAGTATTGTAAACATGTTTCTTCAATGAGCTTTCACGGCAGCTGACTTGGCAAGTCTGCGATATCCCCAGATTAGGTCAATCTAAAGGTCTGTCAGTAAAGGATTAATGGTTCAGTGCTAGAAACTTTTATCTGGATGGTGATGACAATTTTCAGAATCCTATTTTTGGGGTACCATGCACAGCTCATTGACTTAATATTTACTTCAAAAAATATAAGTGTCATATCATGAAATATATTTATTATAAATTTTATAAGAATGATATATACCACTAATAACTAGTTAGAAAATAAATTTTATTGCACATTCACCAAATGCCGTACCAGAGCTGGCATATGTTTTAAACTGATTTTGTGCTAGAAGCCCATCTCTAGGCGCCATGGATAAGTGCTGAAAGACCATATCTGTGCTTTAACCCTTAAAGGCTTGAATCAAATCCAATCCAATCATGGAGTTCTGTCAAACAACATATAATAGAATACATGCTAAGTTTATCTCTAGAATACAGGAAAGTGACACAATTCCTGTTAAATGAATAATTTTCATTGGTAAAGTGGCTGTTCAATTAACAGGGTTCCACTGTATAAGAAATATTCAACAAAGAGAAGGTGTAGCCGAAAAGGCCGTTTTCCTGTCATTGCCCAAGTCCAACCTTATTCCAACATTGATCATTTTTAATGCAACAAAATAGGTACCCAAACATGCACTCTTTGGGTAAACTTGCAATTTACATTCTAAGTTCCTTGACAGTTGCTTCTTGGCAAGACTCGGCTGCCTGTATAGGCAGCCTAGACTTGCCCAGAAACAACTGCAAAGCCATGTAATGTTGTCTGTCAAGTTGCAAGAAAAATGTATAAGAAACTCCAGTTGATTGAGCATTAATACATCATTTATTTGTTTTGTGTTATCTTGGTTGAGCATGTTTTAGTTAATAAAAAGGATTTTCTGACAAATTATTGGTCCGAAAAGAAGTCCAGCAAGAAGGCTAGTGCTTGCTTACTGTTGAAATTATTTCAATTAGTTGATTGTGCGCTGTGATATAATACACTGTTTGAAAGGGCTCTGAGAAAGTTTACAAACTTTCACATCATGCCTCTTCATCACCAAAGTCAAAGAAAACTACGTTTTATCATTTTCTAAAGTAAATCATGGTTTTGAAAGGTCTTAAAAATGAATATAAAGGACAGTTTTTGCTACTTGTCCCAGATCTAGTAATGTATATGAAGCCTCAGTTGTTTTGAGGCAAAGAAAAAGCAAACAAAATGATCTGTTTTTACAGGCCCTCACACTACTTAATGCATGAAGAATGGAAGCGATTGAAATTATTCTTATACAAGCTGTGTTTAACTGATATACTTTTGTGCCTGGATATATCTTTTCAACTGCTGTGATCATTTTCAGAAATTTGACTTTTTTTTTTTTTGCTTTTGAAATGCTGTTATGTGACCGGCGGTTGGAAAGGGCTCTGTAAGCCCTTTCCAACAGTCTATCACATAACTAAATATTATCTGCTGAATGTGTGAAAAAAATTTGTCTTGAAGAACTCAAAATTTTCATTTCTGGTCTCAAAAACATAACTTGTAACCGCTCATTGGAACTAGCTCAACAAGCTCTTTATGATGAGGAGTCATGTATTTTGGAATGCAAAAATGGAAAAAACCCTAAACTTGCAATGGCGATTTCTGTGAATAACGCTTTCCAGATAGGGTGTATGTTAAGGAAAAGGTTGAGTCTCATTCAAATGCTAAAAAATATGTGTAGTCACGCATTCCTTGTCTATTTGACCCTGTTAACCCTTTACCTAACATGGAAAGCAGACGACACTTGCAAAAAAAATTCTTGAAAAACTATTTTTTTTCATTTTTTGTCTCAAAAACATAGGTTATGACCCCTTGTTGGAACGAGCTCGTTCCAACGAGGGGTCATAACCTATTTTTTGAGACAAAAAATGAAAATATAATGAAAATTAATTGGCGATTTTTGAGAATAGCACTGGCCGGTTTTGGCCATTACGTTGGGTAAAGGGTTAACATGCTCTCTGTGAAAATCATCAGTGATGTATGATGAAGGGATTAATTTAACATGTTGACACCAATATGGAGGTATACTTGGTATTGGTATTTCAGGTTTTGAATGAAGTAGAGCGATCTCATAAATATCATGATGTCATCAACTTCTCAAAGATATTGAGCTAATAACAATTTATTGATGACAAAAATAATGAAAAATTTCATTTTGTATAATTTTACTTTTAGAAAGTCCAAGACCATTTTCATGTGAATGTATAGGAATAAAATGTGTCCCAATCATTAATTTTTTAACAATATATCCTTCTATTTTTGAAGAAATAAATAGAGGATATCTAGTGTTTTTGAGTGGATACCGAAAATTATCTCATGAGTGACCAAGACAAATATTTATTTTTTCGTGAGCGCTTGCGCTAGCGAAAATAGCCATTTGTCTCAGTCACAAGTGAGATAATTTTCGGTATCCACTCAAAAACACTAGATTTTTGTGTCGCCGCCCCACGAAGTGGGGAGCGACATAAGGGATTACTTTTGTCGTCTTGCGTCGTCCGCGTCACACTTTCTCTTATCTGCCACTCCTCTTTAACCTATGAATGGATTTTGATGAAACTTTCAGTGATTCTTTATCACATAATGGCATTGTGCACCTCCTATTTTATTTTTTGATCCGCTGTATTTTTTCCAGAGTTATGCCCCTTTTCCACTTAGAATTCTGTCTGAAACGCCAGGCGACACACGTCTTCCATGGAAGACTCACATCTAAGTCTTTTTATTATAAGCTTTTTATAAGAATCTAATAATTCCACTTGTTTCAACCTTGAATTGATGCTTGAAAGTAAACAGCACACTGAATCATTGATACGCGCAAGTGATTTGATCGATAATCGGAACAGACAGTGTCTTGCAATCTGAGTCAGCTGGTGAGTTTCTAGTCCAAACATGACCTGAAAGTCTGTAATATAAGTTTTTGGTTTGGTATGGCCTTGGAAAGGAGGTACGAAGCCAAAAACTTATATTACGGACTTTCAGGCTTTGTTTGGACTAGAGGGTTTCACGCATCTATTTAAGGTGAATACGTGTTTGAATTATTGCTGGAAATGATCGGTATCCACTCAAAAACGCTAGATTTTCTTTTCATTATACGTTTTTAGAACAAATGAAGTGATGCTTTGAAAGCCACCATTTTAATTCATATCGTGAAAGTGAAAATTTCTATATCTTCACAGTGGGGGATACGATTTCTATCTTTCCACAATTTCATCGATAATTTATCGTTAGGCGTATAATAAAATTTTAAAAGTTGTACCATTAGGCCAAATAAAAAATACATTTGGTTCTCGAGTAATTAATTTTTATGCCCCCGACTTAAGTCAGGTGGCATATAGTGATTGAAGTTGCGTGTGTCCGTGTGTGTGTCCGAGCCAATAACTCGAAAACTGTTAGGGCCACAGTCATCAAACTTTACACAATTATAATATAAATCACACACCATAGCCGAGTTTGTACCTTCAAAGTCAAGGTCACATTTCAAGGTCACACTAAAAATCGATCAATATTCGTGTCTCGGCCATAACTCAGAAATGAATCATAGTACAATGGTTAAACTTTTTACAAATGTTAAGGACAGTTAGAAGGTGAGTTGCGTATAATAGTTTCCGCCGCATCTGCAATATGAAGGTCATAAATGACCTTCATATGTTCAGGGTCACAAATCGTGTCTCAAGCATAACTCCAAAACTATTAGGGCTACAGTCATCAAACTTCACACAATTATAAAGGACCATGGGAGGATGTGTCACACACCACAGCTGGGTTTGTACCTTCAAGGTCAAGGTCACTTTTCAAGGTCACACTAAAAATCGGTCAATATTTGTGTCTCAGCCATAACTCAGAAACGAATCATAGTACAATTGTTAAACTTTTTACAAATGTTAAGGACAGTCAGAAGGTGTGTCACGTTTAATAGTTTCTGCCGCATCTGCAAGGTGTAGGTCACATAGGGGGGGGGGGGGGGCATGTGTTACCTTAGTAACATTCTTGTTCAAACCAATAAGGAAGAGAGGCTTATAGTTTTTATTTTTATTTTTTTTGTTAATCCTTTACCTAACGAATCCGAAGCATTTATTGAGGAGTTGAAAAGGAATTATTTTTTAAAAAATTTCAACAAAACTGTATCATGTGTCTTGACAGACTTGTTCCAATGAGGGGTCACATGATATGGTTTTGTTGAAATTTTTTGAAAAACTTTAAAAATTATTTTTTAAATAGCGAATTTTGATACCTGTTGGTTAAAGGTTTAATAAAGAAATATCAAATACACTTGTGTTTAGTTATGGCTGCAACTTTTCCAAAAAATAAATACCATTCACTTAATATTTTAGTTACTTTCCGAGGAACATAGCAAACTGGATGTTTACAAATCAATTTTATTATTTGCTCTGACCTTTCTTCCAGTTATAAAGCCCATTAAAAATGGTAAAGTGTGGCCATGCTTGAACAGAAATAGGGCCAGGAGTTTTTGTAATGTATTTAAGTGTCTTATGTGGAGTTTTTGGACCATATAATAAAGAATCTTCCACTTGCCCTAGTTTATTATGCCCCGACTTGAAAAGTCGAAGGGGTGTCTAGTGGAGACCTCTGTCCATTCATCCATCCATCCATACCAACATTTTCCCTTTTTTCTCAGCCATTGCTACTCCGATTTGAATGATATTTGGTGTTGTGATAGAGCATTATGGGGGATCGATACCTGTGTAGCGTGAGTTTCTTCCACTCATTTTTTCCAGAGTTATAGCCCTTTTTCACTCTTTCTACTTAGAGAATTTTTCGCGGGTAAGGGGTGTTCGCACACACTTTTCGTTGCCCCTCTTGTATAAAAAGTTATAGAACTTGACTCAGAAATTAGATCTGGTCCTTGCTAAAACTTGATCCAGACCTAGTTTACTGACCTTGTTTTGTAAATTTCGATATAAATTGGGGACCGTTGAAGATCTATATAATAAACAGACACCATATTTTAATTAAGTTTGTTGAAAACATGCAAGTGAATTTACATTATTCAAAAGAGGTAAAATTTTAATGGTTTCACGATTTCACACTCATTTTGGAAGACACTGCAAGCCAATAAAAACATTCAACAGGGTTTAAATTCAATCAGGGTTTGCCTAAGAACTAAAACCTTTTTTTTGGCCTTAAAATATGTGTTTCAGCTAATTTCAGTTAATTTAGCTCCATGCAACTCTTATTCCTGATTGCAATATTGAAATCAACCAAGCTTGATCTTGAATCAAATATTTTATAAAGAATGTAGTTTGTGTTTGCCGTATATTATTATTCTTATATATAGAAAAAGAAATGAGGTGCATGTGTTATTTGTCATTACAGGAATATGCACTTTTCTTGTTTTAATTATGTATTGAACTCTGAAGGGCCTTGACCCTTTACGAAATGAATTGGACGCATCTGTGTGCATAATTTACAAAATTGAGCACTTGAGAACATTTCTTTTCAAACTATTTAGACAAAACCATATCATGTGACCACTCATGGGAATGAGCTTTTTGAGCCAGTTCCTATGGGGGGAGGGGGGGGGGGGGGGGGGGGGGGGTCACTTGAAATTTTTTGAAAAATTTTTAAAAAAATTGAAAAATAACAAATTCTGGAAGTTGTTTCTGGGCAAGGGTTGGCTGCCAATAAAGGCAGCCAAGACTTGCATAGAAACGACTGTAAATCCACAGAATGTAGACTGTCAAAAATCAGCAAAAATGTCAGGTTGTTAACCCTTTACCCAACGTAATGGCCATTTCATTATTTTTTTCATTTTTTGTCTCAAAAACATAGGTTATGACCCCTCGTTGGAACGAGCTTGTCGAGCTCATTCCAATGAGGGGTCATAACCTATGTTTTTGAGACAAAAAATGAAAAAACTTGGTTATTCAAGAATTTTTTGGGCAAGTGTCAACTGCTTTTCATGTTACGTAAAGGGTTAAGGGTTGAAGAATGAGTTTTCATCAGGTTGAAATTTCAGTGCCTTTTTTTGCACACAACACTATAGAGAATGTAATCTGCTAAAAAAATGTGAAAACATTTCATCTTGGATAATATTTCCTTTGTTTTTATTGATTCAGTATTGATTTTACAATGAATGTTTTGTTGATGAAATCCTTGTCCACTGGTTTAAAAGTGCCATGTCCAGATCACAGTCCTGTCACAATCTGATGGAGAAAGAGAAAGCTTTTTCAATCAAAATAACTGTTTTTGGTATTGGAATGATTTTGTCAACAGGGTGTCTTAAGTTATAGCAGCATTCTGTAGTATGTTGCAGGCAAGTCTGGAAATAAGCAGGCTGTCGTCTGCAGAATGAGGTTCCCTGAGGGTGAATTTGGTGTTGGCATCCTGCTTAGAAATCTTTTGCCATTATTTATTTATATTTATTTATTTATTTATTGGTGTTTAAGGTCACATACTTATGCACTATGGCTAATCGTGACCATGACATTTTTATGGGTGGAGGAAGCCGGAGTACCCATAGAGAACCATCGAGCATCGACAAGCAACTGTCAGCTCCTCAACATTCTAACTCTCTTCAAGCTCCGCTCAAGCAGGGTTACAGCAATGGAAGACACGTGCACCATTGATGTGCAGTATGCCTTAGTACACAGCATCATCGTGCCCCCATGTAGGCAACCAGGATAAAGTGCCTTGCCCAAGGACACAACGCAGGTCGTACCAGGCAGAGATCGAACTCAGGACCTCTAGCATAGAAGTCCAACAGTCTTCCTCTATCCGTAAAACTGTCACGGTCACGATTAGCCATTGTGCATAAGTATGTGACCTTAAACACCAATAAATAAACAAATAAATTTGTTAAAATGTTCAATTTTAGTAGCATCATCAAATTCATGACTTGTTATTGGAATGCTGTCTTGCAGAGAGCTTTCCAATAAATGATAGAAGTTAAGATTTGAATGATTCTCAGTTCAGGACACATTCATTTGGGTTTCACTGAAACCTGCCAGATGCTGCTGTACCTGTTTCTTTTGTGCACTTTTTTGACAGTAGATGATTTCTTTGTTTTTCTACAGCTTAAGTATCACCTAAAGATATCAACTTAATCAAAAGAGTATTCAGAACTCTTTCCATTTAGATTTACTTGATTTTGTAGCTTCAAAGTTTTAGATGAAAGTAAAGAATCTGACTTCAAGAAAGAAATTGGCATTTTCACCCAAAGAGTAAAATGTTGAGGGTTTTAAAGGCTCTTCAGGGTTTTAATATTTCTAAGTTTTACTTAATTTGATTTAACACTGTCTCAATAATTTTGTTTAATATTAACATATTAATTTTAATTTATATTTGCCCTCTCAGTATCCAATGTGATCTCCCTTTTTGCAATTTGTATTATAAGCACACTATTTATAGCTCAATTGATTGGCATGACACATGCACATGTATACAAACAGATATCTTTTGGAGCACCTTTTTTACAGATTCAGTGATGAATTAATGTGGAATGGTCCTTTAAAACTTGACCCTTTACCTAACAAATCGGTCAAATCCACCTGCTAAATTTAAAAATTGAGCAGTTGAAATAAAATTATTTTTCAAAAAATTTCAACAAAACCATCGTCGACCTCATTCCAGTGAGGTGTCACAAGGTATAGTTTTGTTGAAAATTTTGGAAAAAATTTAAAAAATAATATTTAACCCTTTACCTAACGTAACGGCCAAAACCGGCCAGCGCTATTCTAAAAAATCGCCAATTAATTTTCATTATATTTTCATTTTTTGTCTCAAAAACATAGGTTATGACCCCTCGTTGGAACGAGCTCGTCGAGCTCGTTCCAACGAGGGGTCATAACCTATGTTTTTGAGACAAAAAATGAAAAAAAATTGTTATTCAAGAAATTTTTTGGCAAGTGTCGTCTGCTTTTCATGTTAGGTAAAGGGTTAAAATAATAAATTTTGATATCCTGTGCAGTGGTGGGTAAAGTGTGAAGGGCCTGGATACTTTCATACATTTTTGTTCACTTTGACAGTCAACCTCCGGTGGTTTTTCAATTGTTTCGAAGCAAGTCTCGGCTGCCTACACAGGCAGTCAAGACATGCCTAGAAACAACAGCCAAGGATTTAAAATACAAGTTTTGAGTTTACCTCAAAACTGCAAGTTGTGGCACCAGGTGTGTTGCTGTAGAAAGTGACCAATATCAGAATTAGTCCCCAAGGGTTCAAACTGTATTTTTGGTCAAGTTTAAAAACTCAACCTATAGTTTGATGAAGTCGGTGTGAGGATTAGTGGGTGGATGGGCTCGTGGATGTTGTGCAAGCAAGCAGGTGGGCATGACTTTCTTGTTAGCGTGATAACATGAATAAATATCAGTGGATTTGTTCAATATTTGGTATGTGAGACTTTTCTAACAATTTCTTAAATGGGTTCGAAAACTGGTATGGTTCGGCCATACTGAGCAGATTTATGGCCTGTAATTACGTTAATTTTTGTCTGTTTTCAGCTCGTTGGCGCAATAACTTGAATGCCTTTTTAGCAATGTCTTGAAATGGGTTCGAAAAATGGTATGGTTTGGCCATACTGAGCAGAGTTATGGCCCTTATTTAGTTCATTTTTCCTGTTTTCAGTATGTTAGTGCAATGACAAATATCATTGCAGTCGGTCCATATTTGGTATGTGAGACTTTCTTAACAATGTCTTCAATGAGTTTGAAAACCTGTTACTTTAATTTCAAAATGTAATACCAGGTATGTGTATAAAAAGTATTGTGTTACATTTTACTCTAGAGAGCCATTGAAAAATGTGCTGAATAAACCATGCATGGAATCCAGGTCATGTGTAAGATTATCATTTAAGAATACATCTGATTGATTTACTTTATGATATGAATGAAGTGCTTTGACACAAAATGGTGTCATACAAGAATGTAAATGGACCGCTGAAGTTGATATATTTCTTTAAAATCTAAACCTTGTTCAAGTTTAATCATGTTATAAGGGGGCGCAGTGGCTCAGTAGGTAGAGGTGCAGGCTGCAAGCTGAGAGGTCCTCAGTTCGAATCCCAGCTGCAGCAAGACACTTCACCCCCATTGCCCACATGGGGCATGGTGACATTGTGTACTAAGACATATTGCACGTTGATGGTGCACTTGTCTTCAACCAATGCTAACCCTGCTTGTGTGGAGTTGGTTTATTGGGGAGCTGCCAGTTGCTCTCCATTGCTTAGTGGTTTTCTCTAGGTACTCCAGCTTCCTCCACCCGTGAAACTGTCAAGGTCATGATTAGCCATTGTGCAGAAATATGTGACCTTAAACACCAATAAATAAACAATGAATAAATAATTGTGGTATAAATCCTGAACACAACTCAAGTAGAGTACGGGGACAGGATTAAAGAACTCTTGTTGGAGTTTTTCCTGTATCTCTCCCGTGCCTATGACACTTGTGAAAAACTCCGAACTCAAATTGTTGATTCCTATCCCCCACGCTCTACTCTCATTGTGTTCTGTCTTAATATTCGGTGAGTGGGGAAAAAAAAGTATTGATTGATGCATCAAAGCCCAGACTTGAGATTCAATACTTCCAGGTCATAAAGTACTAACCTTCATACCAGCATGTAAATGGCTTAACCCTTTGAACCCCAGAGGCCACTTTTCCAGCCCAGTAACATGATACTTCATAATTTTATTAAGTAGGTTGACTTTTGAGTGAATGTGTGGTGTAGACCAAAGAATATTTTCAAAGTTCAGCCCCAAGGCTGCACATTGAAAATATTAATTGGTCTACCCCCAAATAAAGAATATGGACTCTTCCCATTGCTGCCATTGAACTGATATGGAAGATACAACTAGGGTTTAAAGGGTTAACGCCTATTCCATACCAAACATTTGTGCTTCTTAGAAGTTGTCTTTTTTTTCTCATTGCAATTGCCAAGCCTGAAAATAAGCAGCCTGTCATTGTCGATGACAGACATAATTTGTATGTTGGACATGCACCAATTCACACGTGCCTGACATAATGGCCTGTACAATTTCTTAAATAATGTTAGTTCCTGTGGACACCCTGGGAAGGGAAGCAGTGCTTATTTATTGTGTGGTAAACAAGCTCTGTTCTACTGATAAAGTAGGACCCCGTCACCAATGCTTGGGGTGGAAGTTCTTTAAAATGGGCAACATGAGTATAAACGAATGACTAAACTTGGTTAATCTCCTTGTTGTGCTGATGATTAGCCATTGTGCCAAAATATGTGACCTTAAATACCAATAAATAAATAAATAATAAATAATGTTAGTAGGTTTCACTCCGAATTTTTCACTTTTTATCAGTTGTTGGAAAGCTCTCTTCCAGAGAGCTTTCCAATAAATGATAAGGCAAGATTTTCATCAGATCTACATAATGCATTTAACATATGGATCATGTAAAGTTAATAAGCACCAGCTGCCATGAGCTCAAGCTGGACAAAAATATACATGGATATCTCTGAGTAATGGTATGCCATATTGTTGGATTGTACTCTTGTGTCAAGTACCAAGTTTTGGGGAGCACAGTGGCTTAATTGTTAAAGAGCATTTAAATTTACCCAAGTAAATCTGAAAGATCAAGGGTTTAATACTGACTTACTGTAACTGCATTGTCTCCTTGGGCAAGAGACCTAATCTCGATTGCCCATGTGGGAGCATGGTGGAACTGTGTACTAAAGCGTACTGCACATCGATGGTGCATTTGCTTTCAACCTCTGCTAACACTGTTTGAGCAGAGTTAGTAAGACTTAATCTAAATTGCCCATGTGGGAACATGGTGGCACTGTGTGCTAAAGCATACTGTGCATCAATGGTGCACTTGCTTTCAACCCCTGTTAACACTGTTTGAGCAGAGATAGTAAGACTTATCTTGATTGCCCATGTGGGAGCATGGTGGCACAGTGTACTAAGACATACTGTAAATCGATGGTGCACTTGCTTTCAATCTCTGCTAACATGGCTTGAGCAGAGTTAGTAAGACTTAATCTTGATTGCCCATGTGGGAGCATGGTGGCATTGTGTACTAAGGCATACTACACATCGATGGTGCACTTGCTTTCAACCTCTGCTAGCACTGTTTGAGCAGAGATAGTAAGACTTATCTTGATTGCCCATGTGGGAGCATGGTGGCACAATGTACTAAGACATACTGCAAATCGATGGTGCGCTTGCTTTCAACATCTACTAACATGGCTTGAGCAGAGTTAGTAAGACTTAATCTCGATTGCCCATGTGGGAGCATGGTGGCATTGTGTACTGAGGCATACTCTACATCGATAGTGCACTTGTTTTACGGGTGGATAAAGCCAGAGTACCCAGAGTGAAAGACCAAGCATCGACAAGCAACTGTCAGCTCCCCAACATTCTAACTCTGTTCAAGTTCTGCTCAAGCAGGGTTACAGTGGTTGAAGACATCTGCACCATCGACGTGCAGTACGCCTTAGTACATGGCATCATCGTGCCCCCATGTAGGCAATCGGGATAAAGTGCCTTGCCTAAGGACACAACGCGGGTCATCCCGGACGGGGAGCGAACTCGGGACCTCTAGCATAGGAGTCCAACAGTCTACCACTGAGCCATTGCGCTTGTAAGTTGCAGTACCTGCACTTCTAAATAAAGCCCAAATATGGACTTCCACCACTCTACCAGTTAACATACTGATGTCACAAAACTGAAATTTCAATCGGCCTCTTTTACCATATTTCCCATAATGCAACTAGGAATTGAACCAATTCAGTATTGTTCGACAGAGCTCATTGATCTCTGTCAAACAAGTTTGAATTGATGAAATTCCTAGTTGCATTATTGGGGAAAAACATGCTGCCTGAAATGTTGATATTTTAACATCAGTGTACAGAGGGTTAAGATAGTTTTTTGCAGGTTTCGTCTTCTAATCATGTTAGGAAAGGGGTTAAATAAATGTCTGTTTTTCATGTGTTGATGATTTTTTATTATCAGATGTTTTTCTCCACAAATAGCATAAATCATTGGAAAATGGACTCAGTATTTTTTTTCATGGCATCATGTTGGAAAATTGTAACACTCCACTCTCTAAGGGATTGTGGTGTGTATACAAATTACATCTGTCTATCTGTTCATTCATTTGTTCATCCATTCAGACACAACACCATTCTGCGATTTGCACTAGTGGAGATGTGCTAGCACCCCTGGTGCATTCTCATGTTGAATCTGACAATAGTCCATAAAAACATATCAAGTTTGCACTTATTCATTGATTTATATGTTCTGGTTAAACAGCCTTAACTAAGCAGTGACTAATTACCTCCCCATCATAAGATTACATTGAGGTGGAAAGTCCTTGGATTGGTACAATGGTTTTTGTGCTATTGTGATAAAATAGGAACTAGTTATCATTGTTTTAAGGATCATTTTTTTGTTTTTAACAGAGATATAGTGGAGCCCTCTTAATTGTTTGTTTCTTAACTGGAAGAGTGCTGAATTATTTTTTGTCGTCAAATTTTGTTCACAAGTCTTTGCCTTGTCACAATTTATGGGAGAATGCCTACAGGCACTCTCCCATAATTTATTACAAGGAAATTCCCTACAGACTAAACAATTTATCTTCAAAGAGAATATGGAGGACATTCACAGAATTTGAAGACTGAGTTGCAAAGCCTGCACTCGAGAGTGAAACCGAAATATGGGACACCAGCACTCAACTAGTTAACTGAATAACCTTGTCAATTGAATACAATTTCCAAACACCAAACCATTAATTATACCTTCATTACAAATTTTACCTATTAATTTCATACAGGTTATAGAGTAAACTCCTGTTAATTGTATAAAATCTTTAACACCTTGCCCAGCGTTGACGATAACGAAGTTTATTGTTTCAAAAAAAATTTTGCTCAAATTTTTCAAAATATTTCTTCAAAATATATCATGTGACCCCCTAATTTTTTTCAACTTTTGAATTTGTATATTATTCAGATGAATACGTCCTATTCATTAGGTAAAGGATTAATATATCAGAGAATTATTCTCATAGCCACTGAATTCTGTATATTTATAAAAGTTTTTGGCCTTCCGAATCAATTTGCACTGTTGAATGAATGACTCTCCCAATATTAACCCTTAAAAGGCCAAACTCATACTTACTTTTACTTTTTAGTGCAACAAAACAGATGCCCCAACATTCACTCTCTCAGTCAACTTGTTGGGTATATTCCAATTATCTTGTAGGCAAGTTTTGTCTGCCTATACAGACAGCCAAGATTTGCATGGAAACAAATGCAAAGTCACTGGATGTAGACTGTTAAAGTGTTGTAAAAAATGATAAAAATCTTCAGTCCTTGAAGGGTTAATCATTCTGCGTAAAATGTACTTCTTCCCCCAAAATATACACAATATGGATCTCATACTTTTGCCAGAATCTTGCTTTATTATAAACTCATTGATTTCTTCATTTTGTTTAGATTATTGAAAAGTTCTGTAAGATTGGTCCTTTCTGTTTTGACCTCCACTCAGGATAAAATATTCAAGGGCGAAATGTCTCAAGGTCAGAAATGTTCCATGGCCAGATTGACTCATTACCACTGAGAATACACTGATAGTTATAGTCTTTGATCTGGGCAATACTATGTGATGAATCGCCAGTTTTTTCACCTATACTGAGTCAAAAAAGAAAGTATAATAGAAACAAATGTGAAAAAATGGCATAAAGGATGAAATATAATCTAATGTTGCATGTTTGTGGACAAGAAGTCGTGCAAAGAAGTTGATGACATGTTGTTGTCCACCCAACCATATACAATTTTGCTACGAATTTCAAAATAGCATATCCTACCTGAGAATGTCAAATTGAATGGGTGACTGACGATTTTCTTTGTGTTACGTTGTGCTAGAGAGCCTGGATTATTGAGAAAACATGCTAGTTTTTGTCTTTCGACATTTTAAAAATGCCAAGGTTAACTGAACTGAAAATCAGAGGTTGCATGCCATTGGTAAGCAGGAGGCTGGGATACCTCTAGATGAGCTCACTGCTGAGTTCGGAGTTACGGAGGCCACTATTTACCATCTCATTGGAAGGTATAGAACCACTGGATCTACTGCCGACCGACCGCATTCAGGTCTACCAAGAGTTATGACCCCTGCACAAGACCGACATATCAGGATGTCTCACTTGCGGGATCGCTTTCTTCCAACGACGAGGACAGCAGCAATTACTGATGGTAAAACTAACAATAGAATCAATGCACAAACTGTCCGCCTCAGACTTGCTGAATTCGGCATCCGAAGTAGGCATCCATACCACAGACCAATCCTTACCCAATGTCATCGTACCGCTGGACTCAGCAGCATTGGAGCACAGTTCATTTTAGTGATGAATCACTATTTTGTTTATGGTGCGCTAATGGTAGGGCAAGTGTGTATCGCAGATGAAGAGAACAGTTTTCTGATGCTTGCGTGTGGGAACGCGACCGTTTTGACGGGGGTAGTGTAATGGTTTGGGCAGGAATTTCATTGAACCATCGAACGCAGTTGATCTTCATCAATGGTAATCTGAATGGACAGCAATATCGGGACGAAATTCTTAACGCTGTTGCCCCATTGTTCAACACTAACGTCAGAGTGCAGTTATTCCTGGAAGACAATGCCTGATCTCATGTGGCGCCTATCTCTCGTGACTTTCTTGTGGAGCAGAGCATCGAACTTCTTCCGTGGCACTCACTTTCGCCAGATGTGTCGCCAATCGAGCATCTTTGGGATCAATTGGACCATCGGGTACGACTTCATGATCTTCAGACATTAGGCAATTTACGTAATGCTCTATGTCAGGAGTGGAACGTAATACCACAGGGTGACATCCAGAGACTTATCAGGTCCATGTGCTGTCAGTGTCTTGCCATCCAAGAGGCAAACGGTGGACATACACGCTATTGACTCCATGTGTGAACTGCGACGTCCTGATGTGACGCTGGCAACAGTAAGAACATGAAATTATGCAAATTCATACAGCTAGACTCGAAATATGAATTTACAATAATTTGTTTGGGATTAAAGTCAATAATACTAAAAACAATTGCTCCTCAAAGTTTATTATACTCTCTTTTCTGACTCAGTATATTATGTTATTACTCTATTACAAAAACATGAATAAAGTAAACTCGCGAAAGAAAGTCACTTTAGGCCTGAAAGGTAAAAATCTGTTTCTGAGGCCTTCCCACATAATCCTTTTGGCTACCGCATGCCCTCTTTTTTATAACCAATGCAAACTTAAAAAAATAAAAATCAAATGGTTTTTGTCTGATGTTTTACCCAAGTTAATAAAATTGATATATTTGTCCCTTAAGTGCAACAAGGCTTCGCAGAGCTTTAGCATTGCAAACCCGTCTTGCATTCAAGGGACGAAATACACCCCACCCATGCTATTCTATAGATTATGATGCCTAAAACATAAAACAAACCAAGAATATGAACTTTTTTGATGGCAAATAAATAATTAAAAAAAGTAAAAGATAAAATAAAAAACCGCCCACCCACATGCAATTTTACAAAAATTGGCCTGAGAAACAGAAGATCTACTTTATGGGCCCTTATTCAGAACTTTTTTTTAAAACAGAATATGTAATTGTTTCAGCTTGTCCTGCTGTAACGTCTCCTTGTCATGGCAGACAGACTGTCTGATACAGCTTGTTTTATCTGGAATCTTTTACCCCTTTTCCTGTCATAACAGGTGTAATCAGCCAGTTCTCTTCACAAAAATCGGCTTTCAAATGAATTATTTTTTTCAATTTTTGCCTTGAAAGTATAGCTTATTAACCCTTTACCCAAAGCATACGATATCAAAATTTATTATTTTAAATATCATTTTTATTAAGTTTTTCAAAAAATTTCATCAAAACCATATCATGTGACACCTCATTGGAATGAGCTCAATGAGCTCGTTCCAAGGAGGGCTCACATGATATGGTTTTGTTTAAATTTTTTGAAAAATAATGTTTTTTCAGCTGCTGAATTTGCGTATTATGTGGGCAGATGTGGCTGATTTATTGGGTAAAGGGTTAACTTTCATTGGAACAAGCATTACTCATTCCAATGATGATCATAAGATTTGTTTTAAGGCAAAAATGAAGATTTATAGTAATTACCATAATTGTTTTTTGTCTAGTGCCATCCACTATTCATGTTGGAGAAAGTGTTCATGATGTGATGCTGTACTTTCAATACAGGATCATTTACATTCCAGTGAATAGTTTCATGCCCATAAGTTCATTGTCATACAATTTCTTGAATGAATAATCTACATATCTGTAATGACAAATATTTTATGTAGGGCCCTGTGAATCTTCGAATTCGATTCAAATTTTGAATAACAGAAATATGAACTTTTGATGGCAAAGAAATAATTACCAAAATAAAAAATAAAATAAAAAACCTCCCACCCACATGCAGTTTTATAAAAAATGGCCTGAGAAACAGAAGATCTAGTTTGTGGGGCCTTATGTAGTATTTTTGTTAGGGTTCTGCAAAGATTCGAGTTGATGTCAACATCCATGACCTGATTCTGGATTGACATTGAATCATATTCTTATCACAATAGTACTTATAAAGTGGGGCACAGGAATCCCATGCTCCAGTTTCTAAGTATTGTTGGAGAAATAAAATTTGTGACCTTTGCTGGCCTGAAAATAAGCAGTCTGGCATTTGCAGAATGAGGTCCCCAGAGGGTGAATTTGATGATGCTATCCCATACAGTGGGCAAATTTATCCTCTGGGTACCTCTTTCTGTTTAGTTTTTGAGACCTTGATTCAGATTGAGGTTCACAGAGGGTAAATTTAATGATGCTACCCTGCTGTGCAGGGTAGCATCACTAAATTCACCCTCTGGGGACCTCATTTTGCAGATGACAGTCTGCTTATTTTCTGGCTTGTCACCTTTTTACTCAGGTATTCACCTATGACATGGGTGAGATACAGAGATATACGTGGTAATTCTGTAAAATAACATATGATTTCACAAAAATCGTTTTGCACTATTTCTAATTTCATTTGGATTCAGTATCAACGTTGACATCAGATCCCTTATTTGATTCGAAATTTGATTCAAGGATAGATATTCTGATTCACAGGGCCCTACTTTCTGTTAACCCTTTGCCCAATGCAGACAGTATCAAAATTCATTATTTTAAATATTACTTTTTCAAATTTAAAAAAAATATCAACAAAACCATATCCTTTGACCCATCATTGGA
Organism: Pictodentalium vernedei; assembly: GCA_031216915.1. Lineage (NCBI taxonomy): Eukaryota > Metazoa > Mollusca > Scaphopoda > Dentaliida > Dentaliidae > Pictodentalium > Pictodentalium vernedei. The sequence continues at coordinate 174,194,128 of CM062291.1, read as the reverse complement.
ATGAGCTCATTCCATTGAGGGGGTCACTTGATTTGGTTTTTGTTGAAATGTTTTGAAAAATAATTTTCACCTAATGAATTTGTATATTATGTAAACAGACGTGGCTGATTCAGTTCATTAGGTAAAGGGTTAAAATTCTTTGTTATTATCACCTGCATCTTATGTTAGATAAAAGGGTTAAAGGAAAAAAGTCCAGGAAAATACTGCAGACTTCCATCTGATCTTACCACTACAGCTGTTATTAACCTTATGTTCCAATAAGACTAAAATCATCCTCCTCTGATTGGACGAGAGCTCGTTTTGTATATTCTATGTTTACGGCTCAAGTGGCAAATGTTACCGTCTGACGTCACATCTCGAAATATTTGAAATGATGTCGCCCGTTTCGTAACTGCTTCATCAACGGAGTGACGAGTAAGCTGCTTCATTTTTCTGGAATGTTTCACGTGTGCAACAGACGGTGTTCCGGATGAAGTGTTGTTTAAATTACAAACCGACTTACGATTTGAACTAAGGTGTAATGACTTTTTCGGGTTTATTGATTATTTATCCAGTGCCGTCGTGGATACACGAGAGGTTTATTTACTAAACCTGTGATTGTTAAAAGTTGCCTTGAACAAGGCAACTTTTAACAATCACAAGTTTAGTAAATAAGCCTCTCGTGTTTCACGACGTAGGTTTTGGGCCATAGGTGGTGTCTTATTGGAACATATACGTTATTGTGATGAGTAGACGGTAACATGGTCTGAGGTTTGCGGCTCAGAGCATATGTTCAACCTCGATGCTTTGCATCTCGGTTGAACATAAGCTCCGAGCCGCAAACCTCAGACCATGTTACCGTCAATTTATCACAATAACTTATAATATCCTTTGATGCATGCATTGGCATTACTTAATCTACCCCCAATAAGCCCTTCCATGTTTCTTTTGCACCTTATTAATAGTTAATTATTTGTAACCAGATTCATTGTATTTTTTATCACCATTTCAGTCTGAAAGACATCACTTGTTAGAATTGCACATTCAGATATAGTCCATCCAGCGTGTTCTGTCCCATTTGGTCTGTACATCACCTCAACATTACAGACTCCATTTATTGGTACATTGATTCATATGAACTAAACAGATATTTTTATTCTGTAGATAGATATTATAGTTGTCTCTCAGATGGTAAGGGACGTGTTAGGAATAGGGGAGACATTAAAGTGCCTCTCAGAGGGTAAGGATAAGAAGGGGTGTAAGGAATGAGGGGAGCATTAAAGTGGTCTCTCAGTGGGTAAGGAAAGGTGTAAGGATTCAGGGGAGGAGTTGAAAATTCAGAATGAGCACACACCCCGAACCAAGACCCTCTAGCCATATCCCTGATTATAATTTTAGAGACAACAAATTGCTTTATCAAAATTATATCCAGTGATTGTTTTACTTTGAACATTGGACTCGGTTTAATTCATTCTTGTTTTTAGATGGCAGTGCTCTCTGTGGGTGCTCTGGGAAGTGGAGCATCTTGAGGTTAACTGGTAGAGTGCTGGAAGCCCATATTAGGGCTTTATTCTGACGTGCTGGTACATGTACTGCAATTTAAAGGCTTCATATTCTGTGGATGTGCTTCATATTATCTTTGAAGTGATATTTTTTTCATCTGCACTCTCCCATAAACTGTAACAAGGCAAAGATGTGCAAAGAAATTTCAAGGACCAAAATTTTTTTAGCACTCTACCAGTTAAATGAAGAGTGGGGGGTAAAATATTTTTCTTCCCATACTTCATTTGGCCTGGCCATGCCCCTGACCAAAAGGAAAGTGTTGGACTCCTCTCAAACATGCAGTTTTCATAGCATTTTCATATTACTCAACATTATGGTGGACCAATGCATATTCGTACAGGATATGTTTTCATGTTTTATGCATTTCAGAGTCAGTCATATTTATATAATGGAGACTAAATAATTAACTTCTTTATATGCTAAATGTAGTGTCCAATATATCCATATTCTCATTCATCAGTTTGTAAAATCATTATCCATTTTGTCTGTAAGCTTTGAAGAATTTTTGAATGCCATGGCCATTGCTGTCTAGACAGTGAGAGCTTTACTATTGAGTTTTGAACACCGTGGAATGGATCTTTCTGAAGCATCAGTGAATCTTCTGAAGAAATTTTCAAAACACTGTTAAGTCCCCATAAAAGTCAGCAGACTGTCACTGTACAAACTGCACTTCAAAGCTGAACCATATGACTTTATTATGTTTGACATGGGAACTCCCAGAATTGAGCTGTGTTTGTTTTCTGTGATAAGCAAGTTCTGCTTAACCCTTTGAACCCTGGTGGCATCTTCCATGTCAGTTCAATGGCAGCAGTTGGAAGAGTTCATATTCATTTTTTGGAGATTGACCAATTAATATTTTCAGTGTGCGAGCCTTGGGACTGCACATTGAAAATAATGATTGGTCTACCCCACATATTCACTAAGCAGCCATCACTCTTAATGAAATTATGATGTATCGTGTTCCTGGGCTGGAGAAGCAGTCTCTCGGGTTCAAAGGTTGAACTGGTAAAAATAATTCCCGTGCTGAGCAGTGCATGTTTACTTTGCTCAACAAGGTTCAGCTTCACTGATGGTAACCAATTCTTGACGTAATAGTCCTTTAAGGTGGAACTTCGGAGAAATGATTGGCTAAACTTGACTTCATGAAAAACATACCCATAGATGTTGAAAATGACCAGGCCTGAAAATAAGCAGTCTGAGATTTGCAGAATGAGGCCCACAGAGGGTGAACTTGATGATGCTATCCCAAACGGTGGGCCAATTTAACCTCTGGGTACCTCTTTCTGTTTAGTTTTGAGACCCTGATTCCGATTGAGGGTCACAGATGGTAAATTTAGTGATGCTACCCTGCTGTGCAGGGTAGCATCACTAAATTCACCCTCTGGGGACCTCATTTTGCAGATGACAGTCTTCTTATTTTCTGGCTTGAAAATGACCATGAACTACTGTGTATTATTATGATAATGATATTAGTAATTATTAATAATAATAATAGTATAACAGAAACTACTCACAACCACCTGCCATGAGAGTCATCTGTGCAGGGTAGCATCGCTAAATTCACCCTCTGGGACCTCATTTTGCAGATGACAGTCTTCTTATTTTCTGACTTGAAAATGACCATGAACTACTGTGTATTATTATGATAATGATATTAATAATTATTATTAATAATAATAATAGTATAACAGAAACTACTCACAACCACCTGCCATGAGAGTCATCTGAAGTGGGCAACATAGATATAAACAACTGGGTAAAATTGACTTTACACTTTTGTTGTTGTCATAATACATCCATAGCTGCTGAAAGTGAGTGAAAAACCCAATAAAGAAATAGATAGTGGTATAATATGACTTATTGTGCAAGTCCTATAAAGTGGACAACCTAATTGTAAACGGTTGAATAAACTTTGCTGGGATATAGCCATCATTGCTGAAAGTGACTTTAAACCCTAATAAACTAATCTAAGCATTATATAATATAAAACTGGAAAAGGTGTGAATAAGTTAACAAATCCTACTTAATTGCCCCGCCCCCCCCCCCCCCCCCAACCATGGGAAGTAGAGCCGTGCTTGTTTTAACTGCCTTTGATATCCAGTACACGCGCTTGAGAATAACCAGCCAAAATGGCTTCCAGCGCTCAACCAGTTTATGCTCCGATTTTTGGTGTGCCGGAGAGGACTGCACAATGTTTTTTCTCTTGCTCGAATACTGTATGGCTAAACCGTTCATATATATGGAAACAAGTGAAAACGTAAGACACAGACTCTTTTTTGAAAGAGTGGTATAGGCCACACATTATGCATTAGATGGGCACCCATCACCTTGTCCACGCCTCCAAATATTCCTTCACAGAACTTTTTAAGCTTAAAACGACAAATGCAAGATTGCGTATTCTTCAATATCTTATCTCCTCCGAGTTATTGAAAAAAATTCATTTGCTTTAAAGCGTGTTCCCTGTGTGAATCCTGGTAAGTGGAGCAGGGATCTTCTACTGTGATAAGCAAATTCCGTTTTACTGGTAAATAGGACCCGATAAACAACGAGGTGGAAGTCCTTTAAAGTGGGCTGCATATGATTAGCTAAACTTGATTTTATACTTGCGTTGCGGTTATGATATAGCCATATATGTTGAAATTGACCTGTGAACCCCAAAATAAATAATATTTAAGCTGTGTGGAAACTAGATACAGTCAGTCGAAATGTATGTATGACAGGGGCGCTGTGGCGTTGCGGTAACTGGTTCTCGTCAGATCACCGAAGTTAAGCAACGTCGAGCCCGGTTAGTCCTTGGATGGGTGACCGGCTGAGCGATCGATTCGGACTCCCGCGTTGTGTCCTTGGGCAAGGCACTTCACCCCGATTGTCCACATGGGCTTACGATGACGCCGTGTACTAAGGCGTACTGCACGTTGATGGTGCTCATGTCTTCAACCAATCTCACCCTGCCTGTACTGCAGTGAGGAGGTACGATGTTGGGGAGCTGTCAGCTGCTCGTCATTACTCGGTTGTTCTCTTCAGGTATTCCAGCTTCCTCCACCCGTAAAACTGTCACCGACACCATATGACCTTGGCTGTTAATGTGTCGTTAAATCGTAATAAATGAATAAGTATGTATGACATGAGAGTGACCTCCCCGTTGCTCATTCATATTTCAAGATAAAGGCTTCACGTTCACCATTGAGAAATCTTTCATTTATTATTCACCGCAGTTTCCCGTCACCACCTCAGTTTCCGGTCACCTCCATACTGAGCATCATGTAACACTTTCAGCAACTATTTCATGAAAATCTTTTGACGGCAGGGGCACAGGCAACAATATCTTTACCATTTCGGTTTTCCGCGACGTGACGGGTTGTGTTTTTAAAGTATCAAGGGGTCGTTTAACATTTGATTGCCATTTAGAGCCGTTGATGCTCAGATGAAGTATACATACCTTCGATGACGAGGACAAGGCCAGATGGCAGACGTGATATCCATCTCTTAAACTTCTGTGAGTCGGAGAAAAACAGTGCTCTCTTAGTTACACAATGATGAAAAAATGCTCTGAATTTACGGCAGCCATGGACTCTATTCCATATTAAATTTGACGACAAGCTGAATCCAGAAGAAACTGGCCCTTGACGACCTCAACTAGGATTAAACATGCAGATGGGTGTTCTGTAACGCTTGCCAGTTGCTTTCGTAGGATTACATTATCATAATCGTGCATTTATAACTTCCATGAGGTGTTCACTTCCTCGTCTTATGATTGCATTCGTTGATTGTATTTCATATCAGTATTACGTTTCATTTGTTAAATCATATATAACATTAATAAATAGTTTCAACCTTCTGAAAATTGTTCATTTTCACACCACTGCTTTTAACCCTTTACCCAACGCAGACGATATCAAAATTTATTTTTTTAAATATAAGTTTTTCCAAAAAATTTCAACAAAACTATTATCATGTGACCCCTCGTTGGAACGAGGTCGACGAGCTCGTTCCAACGAGGGGTCACATGATATGGTTTTGATGAAATTGTTTGAAAAATAATATTTTTTCAACTACTGAATTTGCTTATTACACGGGCGGATGCGGTCGATTCGTTGGACAAAGGGTTAATGGCGTCGCTCAGGGGTTGTAGAGAGCGTGACATCCCCCCTCCCAATATTTTTATAGTCGGGGACATTTTCGTTAGTCAGGCTTGGAGTCTTAACCCTTTGAACTCTAGTGGTATCTTCCATGCCAGTACAATGGCAGCAATTAGAAGAGTCCATAATCATTGATTGGTATAACCCACACATTTACCGAACAGCCATCCTATTTAATGACGTTCTGACGTATGTTGCTGGTCGGAAAAACGGCCGCAAGGCTTCAAAGGGTTAAGATATGAGTCTTTCTTGCTTTCTTCAATCATGTACTTTTGTAAAAGACTAGATTTGATACATGGCCTTATGCCGCAAACACAGTCGATCATACAGTTTAAGGTCTACAGTACCCGATTCGGGATGTTGGGAGTCCAGTATGTCAAATTGAAGTACCGGTTCACTTTGTGTTGATTAAATACGAAGTTGTGTCGCGACTGCTACATGCATATTTTATTCATTCTCTTTAAAAAGCCTTCAGTCGTTTAACTAAAATCCTGATTGACTAATATTCCAACTACATCATCAAGTCATGCCTTCGATGAAGGCATGACTTGATGATGCAGTTGTAATATTAGTCGGTACATGAGCCACCACAGTTGGAACAAACCAGGTTTACACACCCACCCCGAAATTATAATTTTCGCGATGCCACCTTTGGGAAACTGTTGCGTCCTTCTGACAGAAAGTAACTCGGAAGTAAGCACTGGTAGGAATATTTTGTTCAACTCTCCTTTTCGTTAAATGACGTCTACCTGCTCGGTAAACATATTACTTGAAAACCGAATGCCCAGCATGAAGTCCAGGGAACCGATGCATTTTTGTGCCCCCGAAAGGAGACATTTTAAATCCAGGTTGTCCGTTTGTCCGCACAGAAAATTGTGACTTGGTCATAATTCGATAATGTCATTGTTGTATAAATGACAAAGGGGAGGTGTGAGAGCAGTACCATCGGGTCCGAACGACCTAGGTCAAAGGTCAATCCTGGTCATATCTCTATAATTGCCAGGTTGGATTTTCATGAAACCTCACGTAAGGGTAGAGAGGGGGTTAGCTACGGCACCACTAAGTCTGAATGACAAAGGTCAGGGTCACGCGATTATAAAAAAAACTCGCATCTTCGAAAAAATTTGAGCTATCACTGAACTCGTGGGCATCAGTGGTCTGACAGTCACAGTTTATCTTGTTTGTTTTCTGCGTTAGAAAAAAATTGAATAGGAAAATATGAAGCAGGCTGAGAGTTAAGAGATTACAGCAGTTGTAAACGACTGGATAACTATACTTTGTGCTTGTGTTGCTGCCATGGTACAGCCATAGTTCCCGTTAGACCCCGGTAAACAGTTACCTTAAACACCAAGCCCGACACACTGCCCCTCTTCGTGTAACTTACATGCCCGATTTTTTTGTTCTGAGAAATGGAAAATATATGAAAAAGTCATATATTTTGGCAGGGATGTAGGAGCAGGCGCACAGGCAACATTATCGTTAACAACCAGAAAATTCCCTCGTTTGATTTGTGTCTCCTTCAGCCAGAAAAATGCACATTTTGGGTCCATGCTTATTAACAAATTTCCACACCGGCCCAAAACAATGTATTTTTAAAATATAGAGCCCAAAATGACCTGTTTTAAATGCAAAGCTGCGTGTGTGTATTATTCCTACAACGTCACGAACACACAAGGTCCACCACTGATATATACTCGCCCAAAAAAGAATGTGTGCATTGCAGAAATTGATCAAACTCCCAAAAAAATAATTTCGTAGGTGTAAAGAGTGTTAACCTGTTCATGAATAAGTTATATTGAACACAAAAACAGCTTTCCCCGTTAAAATTGCATTAACGTTAAATGACGTGCTGCACGTTTGTGAAAAGGCATGTTTTGCACGTGGAGAGTCTGAAAATTCACGCAGCAGTGTGAATCCTTGGGTATTTAAACACTAAAGTAAGGCCTTCCTATCGTTCACATTCAAACTTGCGCTGCTGTTAAAACGACTCCACATTAGCATGCCAAGATTGACCATGAGTCAACGTCTCCTTGCCCTGGGTATGATTAGCGCTGACAGAACACACAGAGAGGTTGCCCAGCATTTGAACTGCCACCGTAACACTGTAGACAGGCTAGTCCATCGACATGCACAACATGATGACGTTCGAGACCGACCCCGCTCCGGGAGACCCCGAGTTACCACCCCTGCACAAGATCGGTATATCCGTGTCGTCCATCTCCGGAGCCGGCAACAACCGGCAACGACGACAGCCAGGAACATCCCTAACCTGAGACGGATACATCCTCAAACAGTAATCAACCGGCTGAGAGAATACGGCTTACGTCCTCGAAGACCTGCAATTCGTCCGATTTTGACGTTACGTCATCGTCGTGCTCGACTGCAGTGGTGTAGACAACATCTCAGGCATCCCTTACACTAGTGGCGACGTGTTTTATTCACAGATGAATGTCGTTTCCATCTTTCATCATCAGATGGCCGCCAGAGAGTGTACAGACGTCGAAACGAACGCTACGCAGATCCATGTGTCGTGGAGCGAAACCGTTATGGGGGAGGGTATCTCATGGTGTGGGGTGGCATCACTGCCCGTAATAGAACTGAGCTGGTCATTATTGATGGCAATCTCAATGCAGCCAGATATCGTGATGAAGTGCTTACACCTGTTGTTCCATTTCTGCAACGTCAAGGCCCGGCGTTATTGTACAGCAGGACAACGCCCGACCGCACGCAGCTCGTGTTGTTCAACAGTATCTGCAGCAACAACAAGTGGATGTTCTTCCCTGGCCCGGAAATTCGCCTGATATCTCGCCCATTGAGCACGTATGGGACGAAATGAAACGTCCGCTACGCCGGCTTCCCCATGCACCGCCAACGCTTGTGAAACTCCAAAGACAGCTTATCAGAATATGGAACAACATCCCACAACACTTCCATGCTAACTTGTTCGCTTCCATGAGGCGTAGATGCACAGCGGTAGTCGATGCAGACGGAGGTCATACCAGATATTGAGTGTGTGACTTTTGTGTTTGACCCTTAGTGTCTTTGACTCTCCATGGTACCAAGAGTATTCGTCGTAGCGTAATGAAATTTCTCGTGTTGATCACAAATTGATTCATCTGTGATTGAATAAAATTTCCATGAATGAAAATGATATATATCTTTTTTTAAGTGTTATTTTTTAGCATGCACACTTTCTTTTTTGGGAGAGTATATGTCAGTGTGCTGGCGCCCTTGTGCAACCATCCTCTCAAGTTCGAAATGATTCCAACGTCTCTCTTGGTCTAGTTTCGAATTCCACCCAATATAGTACATACAGTTTGTGGGATGACAATCCAATGGTATTGGCTCGCCCTGGGCATGTTCAATACTCAGTCGTCAAAGACGAGGAAGGTTATTATCGTGCCATGATCTCTCTGTGTACCCGGAGAAGAGTTGTACCAGTAATTTATGTGTGCCCAACTCCTTAACACGGAGCTGTGCCAGTAATTATTGTGAGCTCAACTCCTTAATACAGACCTGTACTATTAATTCTTGTGTGCTAAACTCCTTAATACGGAGCTGTATCAGTAATTCTTGGATGCTCATCTCATTAATATAGAGCTGTACCAGTAATTCTTGAGCGCTCACCTCGTTAATACAGAGCTGCACCAGTAATTCTTGTGTGTTCATCTCATAAACACAGAGCTGTACCAGTAATTCTTGTGTGCTCAACTCCTTAATACAGAGCTGCACCAGTAATTCTTGTGTGTTCAGTTCCTTAATACAGAGCTGTACCAGTGATTCTTGTGTGCTCAGCTCCTTCATTTATGAACTGATTTTGATGCAACTACAAAAACAATTCCACGTTCAAGCGAACATATCCACATTCCGAATTTATCAAGCTGCGATGATTATAACCAAGTCATCTCCCTTGATATGATAAGATTTCTGTGTGAAGTTATTGCTCTCCAAAATCATTTCGGTTAAAAATCATCCCAAGTCAAGTGGGTTGAATGAATATGAACTCAATCCAGTTGATTTGGGGTTAATTTTAACCGAAGTGATTTTAGAGTGTGTGTGTACGTAACCCCAACAACTTTCTGAACCGATTTTGATGAAACTTTTCAAACTAGATCACTAATGAACGTGCACAAATTTCACAGTTTATGAGCTGTCATAACTTCTAACTTGCTTTTGTCCCCTTGAACCCCGGAAGTGAAGCAGTGTTTGTTTACAGTGGTAAACAAGCTCTATTTTACTGGTAAAATAGGGCCTGGTAATCAATGCCTGGGTGGAAGTCCTCTAAAATGGACAATATGGGTATAAACTATTGGCGGGAATTGAATTTACATCCATGTTATGGTCAGGATTGGTCATTGTGCAGAAATATGTGTCCTTAAACATTAAGAAATGAATACAATGTAGCCATACATGCTAGGAGTGTCCTTTAGCCCCAATAAACGTGTGAGTGTGCATCCAAAGGTAAAACCTTTTGTCTAGATGCTCATGCATGGCGTTTCTCGAACCACTCCTTTTAAGATAATAGTCATCCTCGCGGCTCCAATCTCAGTTTTAAGTTTCTCAATAGCAAACACGTGATTTGAAATGTATTGCATTCTGCTGGCAGTTAAATTTGACCCAGTGGCGTGGGTTGGTGGGTCCACCCGCTAGGACTTTGTCGAACCCTCAAGAGCTTTGCCGTGACATTTAATCCACGCCGCGATTCTTTCGACAATACCTTTTGGATATTCGCTTTTGAAACGATTCTCAAACTGCGGGACCCATATCTTGATTTGGGGGAACAAGAGACCACGTATCTTCCAGAACTTAGTAAGACAAAGCATAGTGTTTTGTATCACTAATAATATTTCGTTGACAATTTGGCCTGTTCTCGATTCGTCAACCAGACAAGAAGCTACAGTACGTGGAGAGTGGATCGTAACAATATCACCCGTGGAGTGGAAATGTCACCCAAACTATAACTTTCAAATTATGTCCATGCGGACAAAAAACACAAGAAATGTTTCAGCCAATGGACCTCCGGGTTCAACCCGGAGGTCCATTGGCTGGAACTTTTCTTGTACTCGTTATGCTTTGCAACACATTTGCAATTATTGCTTGAGTGGAATCTCCACTCTGCGGGTGATTTGGTGATAATACACTATACGCGTACTGTACCTACACCACCTTGAATCGTTTCATAAATGTTTTAGAGCCAGGTTCTAGAATGCTATTTATTTATTTATTTATTTATTTATTTATTTATTTATTTATTTATTTATTTATTTATTGGGATTTAACGACACTTTCCACAGCCAGGGTCACCTCGTGTCGGACAGTTTTACGGAAAGAGGAAGCCGAAGTACTCGGAGAGAACCACCGAGCAGCGTCGAGCAACTGTCGGACACTCCAAAACTCCACACAAGCAGGGTTAGCATTGGTTGAAGACAAGTGTACCATCGACGTACTGTACGCCTTAGTACACCGTGCCACCCACGTGGCCAATCGGGACTGAGTGCCTTGCCCAAGGACACAACGCAGTCACCCCCTGGTGGGAATCGAACCTTGGACCTTTCGATTTGAAGTCCAATGCCGTAACCACTAAGCCACTTCTAGAATGCTAGGGACACCTTAGTTGTCTTTGCTTCTGATGATGTAAGCATTTATAATAGGCACTGTTGAAAGGGATTTTGGTGCCATTTCGAAACGTGTGTAACATAGTGGCATGTCGTCAGTTTGATGGAAGAAATTCCCTCGTGTCCACATGGGGGCACGATGACGCCGTGTACTAATGCGTACTGCACATCAATGGTGAGCATGTCTTCAACCAATCTAACCCTGTCTGTGCTGCAGGGCGGAGTTACGATGTTGGGGAGCTGGCAGTTGCTCGTCGCTGCTCGGTGGTTCTCTCCGGCTTCCTCCACCCGTAAAACTGTCAACGACACGATATGACCTTGGCTGTTAAAGTGTCGTTAAGCCTTAATAAATAAATAAATGGAAGGAATTCAACAATCACCATTGATATTCTCCGCAGATAAGATCGCCTTTAGCTTTGAACAGATACAAACTGCACCACCGAAGAGTAATTTTTCTTGATTCAGTAGAGCGCTGATCCACCGAATCACGTTGGTTATACGTGTAATGAATCTAGACGTATTACGATGGCGAGAGAGTACAACTATTGTCCAGTGCGGCAGAGTTGCAAACCTCCACCTTTCCATTTGAAGCGTACAAAAAACCATGCCTATTCCCTTGACGGCAGCCACTAAAATCTGATCAAGGCATTTTTGTTGATTTGCAGTGAAGTGAGGACTGTGGTGTCGGGGTAATGTAATCTAATGTAAAAATATAAATAAGTCAAGATTTATTTAGGATTTTCGTTCACAAACATTCATACACACAGATCGAGAACAGTTACTGCTGACGTGCTTGACTGCAGAAAAGTCAGACATTGACCATATCGGCACGATGTTCAGTTAGAAGGTCATTTTATACTATTGAACGGTAAAATTCTGGAAGCCAATATTTGGGCTTCCTTCTTCTTTGCTGGAACCCCAACTTAAAGACTTCATATGCAATTAGTGTGTTTCATAGTTTCTTGGAAGTGGAAATAGTTGGTATGTTAAAATTTGAATTGTTACAATTTATGGGAGAGTACCTAAGCACTCTCATATAAATTATAACCAGACAACTTATCAACAAAGTTTTGATGACCACAAATAATTTAGCACTCGACCAGTTCAGTTACAGTTTTTACTCACCAACCACCTTGCTCACAGATACTAATTTAATATTTTTTCTTCTTAGTTTGCAATTTCGAAGTAATGAAATCGTGCTGATTTCGGTCCCACTACCGAACAAGGGTGACTAACTGAACTGAGTTCTATGTCAGACGTGAAACATTTACTGAATGTAAGTTTGATGCGACGATTCGTTGAGTTTTTTTATTGGGGTTTTAACTACTTTTGATAGCCAGTGTCACCTCGTGTCGGACAGTTTTATGGGTGAAGGAAGCCAGAGTACCTGGAGAGAACAATCGAACGGCGGCAGCAAGTTACAGATTCCCCAACTTACTAACTCGGCACATGCAGTGTTAGCACTGTTTGAAGGCAACTACAACAATCGTGTGCTTTGTTGTCAGAAGATCGTCCTCTGAGTGCCAATGTGTTCTATGTGCCTACTGGCACATAGAACACATTGGATCTCAGGGGACGAGATGTCGAACGGTTACGTGGCTATCACCTATCCGATCTACGGAGAATTTAGGAAACAGCAGTAGTTGGAACACATAGTTTAGGAGGCCATAATGTCTATCATAACCTCCGTGTATAATCCCTTAGTGACATGACGAAAACACCCGAAATGAAATTGTTTACAAAATGTCATGGAAAATCAAATTTCTGGCAGAACTATCGATCGAACGGACCTTAATCACGCGACTTGCTGGGCTTTTATTGAGATGGTAACTCAATAGCGCCCAACACTTCACGTGGTCTGTCGAGCTTTACGCAGTTTTAAAGTTCGAATAAAACTCAGTTACTGTAATAAGAAGTAAGAACGCCCTACAAAGTGGTAATAATAATTAATAAATACAAATAAATAATAGACAATAGAATGATGAATGACAAACTACATTAATCTACTTCAAGAATTATGGACGGACCCAGCAGGGGACAGGGTGGAACCCGATCCTCCCGAAGTCTTCGGAAATGCCCTCTTCGGGATAATTTTAGCAGGTGGTCATGTTCCATGGACAGGGCGTGTCAAAGGGGGTTTGGGGGTGTGTGACATACTCCCACCCCTAGTAAGTTTTTCATTCGGGACATTCATCTGAATTGGAGTCCTAGATATCGATTCTCTCTTCCAAGTAATCAGGAACTTTCTTACGAGACTAAATTACGAGGCTAAAACTAAAACACACACGCAGTCGGCCATACAAATGGACAGCTGTGCCACCCGATTCGTGCAAAAAGGGCGCTCAGAATGACCTGTTTTGAGTACGGAACGTGTTGATTAAATAAGAAGTTGTATCATGTACTGTATGTATGTTTTATATATCTATACAAACAGATTCCCAAGAAGTCTTTAGCTGTTAAACTAAATATAATCACGACTAATTAATATTCCAACTGTACCACCAAGGCATGCCTTCGACGAAGGCATTGCCTTGGTGATGTAGGTGGAATATTGGTCAATCGGGACTTGAGTCATCACAGTCGGAATAAATCAGGTTTACACCACCCCCACCCCCTTTTCGGCCATCTTCGCATAGACCCTGAGTGTAAATGTAAGACTGAAATGTTATTAAAGTTATCCTGCAGTTTATTTCAATCAGAGCACCATGGGAACCAAGTCCTGCCTTACTGGCAAAATAAGGACCCGATGGCCAATGCCCGTGGTGGTACTTCGCCTTGATAATGAAGTTGGAATTGTTTATCAGCCGGGACTTCAGCGACCAGCAAGTTTTTCAGTAAAGGCGCACAAGAAATAATTTCGAGAAATCAAGAAAACAGACCTTCCACTGCTTCTTGATACATCTCGAGTTTTCAAATGATATATAAACTCACGTCAAGCCTAAACGGGAGCCAAAAATCGAAGGAATTGTTATTACCACGTTACACAAAACGGAAGTTTATTTATTTTTTTTTATTGTTTCTCCAGCATCATTTTAATTCTGTTATTATTCGTTTTAGCAACGGTTTGTATTTTTTTTATGATTGATTTCACATCACTGCAGACCGAACGAAATGTTCATAAGTTCATCTTTCAACTCTTATCTACTGCAGTTTGTGAGTTTGTGTTTGCATTTTTTTCACACCCCGATGAAATCGCGAAAAACGGAATTGGAGTTGCGTCCCTTGCTTCGTGTTTCGAAAACGCACCGGTGTAACAGGAATGGAAGTCCGCAGGAAAATTAGTCCCTTTGGACTATTATTCCGCGGAATTATAGTTCTAGGTCTAACATTTCTAGGAATAGTAGTCCGGCGGACTACTATTCCTAGAAATGTTAGACCTAGGACTATAATTCCGCGGAATAATAGTCCAGAGGGACTAACGTTCCTACGGACTTCCACTCCTTTTACACCGGAAAAGCACCACAAAGTAAATCTGTTTCTCGGGCCATTTTTGTAAAATTGCAATTAGGCGGGCGGGCGGGCGGGCGGGCGGTTTTTTATTTTATTTTTTTATTTTTGTAATTATTTCTTTGCTACCAAAAGTTCATGTTCTTGGTTTGTTTAATGTTTTGAGCCTCATAATCTATAGAATAGCATGGGTGGTGATTTATTTCGTCCCTTGAGTGCAAGAAGACTTTGCGACGCTAAAGCATTGTAAAGCCTTGTTTGCACTCAAGGGACAAATTTATCAATTTTATTAACTTTGGGTAAAATATCAGACATAAACCATTTAATTTTTTTTAAGTTTGCATTGGTTATAAAAAGAGAGCCTGCGGCAGCCCAAAGGGCCGTGCGGGAGGGCCTGAGAAACAGATTTTAAACTATTTTTAGGCCTATTTTTATTTTTTATTTATTTGGTGGGGCGTTCTTTTCCCAACATCTCCCAACTTCACTGTCTGGCACCTAGCTTTATTGAAGATGTCACTTGAAGGAAAGTTCCCAGAATGTCCGCGCAAGATCTGTTTACGAGAACTGCACGGCGGCTGAAGATGTTAATAGATATATTCTCCTGTAGTTATCCAAGAGGCGAGTTTGACTGGTCCATTAAATATTTATGTATTGTTTTTGACTTTACAATCATATAAATGTGAATGTAGGCATATCTCTTTGCATTATACTGATAATCAAAAGCAAAATCAAACAGAGATGGTTGTTATTTGACTTGTGAATGATAATATAACTGAAATTTAGTGACACCATCCTCCGAAGGAAGCTATTCGTAAATCGCCAAAGCAAGCTGCGAGGTAATGAGTGACGGGAGGGTCGTAAAGAGATGTTCGTCCCTTTGCCAATGAGAAAATCTTGATCAACGTGACAGTGCACTCTCAACTTCGTTTTTCACAATTTGAGTTGGTAGTGTTGTGGATTTGTAATGGCTGCAGAGGTGCTTTGATAAGTTCCGAGATTCATCGATATCGTGTGCTTACAGTTAGATAGAGGAGATTCTCGTGAAATGCAAAAATAGTGTACAGTGACCACAATGCACAGACAGTAGATTAATTGGTAGAATGCTGGAAGCCCATATTTGGGCTTTATTCTGGAGTGCAGGTACCACATCTTGGCGGCCTCGCATTTTGAAAACGTGCTTCATATTATCTTGGGAGTGAATTAACTTAGTCTATATAGATTTGTTTTGTCACAATTGATGGAGTACAGGCACTATCCCACAAATTGTAACAATGGCTAATCGTGACCGTGGCAATTTTACGGGCGGAGGAAGCCGGAGTACCCAGAGAGAACCACCGAGCATCGAAGAACAACTATCAGCTCCTCAACATTCTAACTCTGTTCAAGCTCCGCTCAAGCAGGATTACAGCGGTTGAAGACATGTGCACCAACGACGTGCAGTACGCCTTAGTACATGGCGTCATCGTGTCCCCATGTAGGCAACCGGGATAAAGTGCCTTGCCCAAGGACTCAACGCAGGTCGTACCGGACGGGGATCGAACTCGGGACCTCTAGCATAATAAATAAATAAATAGTTAGTAAGAATGAGGAATCTGACAGTTGCTCGGCGCTGCTCGGTGTTTTTCCTCCAGCCGTAAAACTGCCCGACACGATGTGACCTTGGCTAATGGAAGTTCAGTGAAACCCGAATAAATAGACCCGAGATGGTTCCTATCAGCGAAAGGAAAAACTGGACATTTTAGAGCCTCTGTCATTCAACTCACCTCTACTGTTAATATGTTTCCGATAATAGCTGGTAGAGTGCTAAATTATTTTTGGTTATCACATTTTGTTCGCATGTCTGCCTTGTTACAGTTTATGCCTACAGGCACTCTCTCATAAATTACAACAAAGCAAATATATACAGACTGAATTATTTCACTTCTAAGATAATATGAAGCATGTTCATTGAAAATGAAGCCTTTAAGTTACGGCACCTACCCTTCAGAGTAAAGCCCAAATATAGGTTTCCAGCACTCCCAGTCAATAACCAATACGAAGGCTCTACATTTAAGAGCACATTGAAGTTTTCATAGGTTAACCCTAAGCTATCAGTTTTATGAGAGCATTTTCTTTTTCAAATCCGGAGGATGAGTTCTCATCTCTCTCTGGACCGCCCTTGTCTTCAGCATTTTGTCTGTGGACAAAACATCCGCGTCACGTGGTCTATAGTCGATTGTTTCTGATTGCTCAACACATGGAGAACCGACGATTCGTAATATTCATCCGGGTTACACCCAGATGTTTCAAAGGATTGCACTCTATTAAGTCTATTGGGGTATCCAAAAATTCAGAAAGCTCGTCTCTCTCTTTCATCTCATCTATAACATCTTCTAAGAGTTCCTCGTGTTCTTCGCAGCTCCACTGCAACTTCAGACGGTGAATTTCTTCTCGGATGGATAGAAATTGACCCGCAAGTGACTCATCCAGATTTTTCATATTTCCCTGGAAAGGTAAAAAACGGACTTTCACAATCAAATTCTATTCTACTTCTAATTATACATTATGTTAAACAAGTCCCCACCCGCCCTTTCCTATCCATGTTGTGTCCCAAAATGGAAACTTCGCACCGTAAAATTCCCAAAAAGCTTGTTCTATTGTGGTGGTCATGCGCAATGTTTTTGTAGGCAAGAATGAAGATTTTCATTTGTTAAAGACTTTTTATGCAAGTATCCTCAACTATTCGTGTCACGTAAAGGGCCACTTGCATTAATCCGTTGAACTGGCGGTACCTTCCACGTCAGTTCAATGCAGCAATTGGAAGAGTCCCTATTCATTATGGGGGGGGGGGGGGGGGGGGGGAGTTAAACCAGTTAATATTTTTAACGTGCAGCCCTGGGGCTGCACGTTGAGAATGTTGATTGGTCTGCCCCACACATTTCCTTTGCAGCCATCCAACTTACTGAATGATGTCGTATCTTGTTCCTGGGCCGGAAAAGCGGCCTCTCGAGTTTAAAGAGTTAACAATGTACTCGGTACATTTTTGGGGGAACATTCATCAACTTTCCCACTACGGTACATCTTTATTCAATTGCTTTGAAATGACGCGGACGTATTTCAATGAATGGATACAATGTTGTCCGTTATTTTAGGCAAAACTGTACAAATCAAAAAACTTAAATTATGCACAAGTACTACCTTCGTATTATTTTTATACCTTTTTTCTAACTATGTAAATTATTGAAATTACGCAATCTTGAACTTTATTTGATGTAACAGCATATCATCTGGGAGTACGGTGGTTCAGTGGTTAGGGCATTGAACTTCAAACCGAAAGGCCCACGGTTCGATCCTCGCCAGGGGTAACTACGTTGGGTCCTTGGGCAAGGCATTTAATCCTGATTGCCCACGCGGGGGCATGGCGGCACCGTGTACTGCACGCCGATGGTGCACTTGTGTTCAACCAGTGCTAACCCTGCTTGTGTGGAGTTATTACGTTGGAGAGTCTGACAAATGCTCGCCGTTGCTCGATGATTCTCTCCGAGTACTCTGGCTTCCTTCACCCTTAACCCTTTACCTAACGAATCGCCCGCATCCGCCCGCGTAATATGCAAATTGAGCAGTTGAAAAAATTAAATTTTTCAAAATATTTCAACAAAATCATATCATGTGACCCCTCATTGGAACGAGCTCAAAGCAATGAGCTCGTTCCAATGAGGGGTCACATGATATGGTTTTGTTGAAATTTTTTGAAAAATTAAAAAAAATTATATTTAAAATAATAAATTTTGATATCGTCTGCGTTGGGTAAAGGGGTAAAACTGTCCGACGCGAGGTGACCCTGGCTGTCGAAAATGTCGTTAAACCCTAGTAAATAAATAAATACAAAGTAAAAGATATAAATTATATACAACTACTACCTTATTATTATTTTTATACCTTTTTTCTAACTATATAAATTATGTAAATTGAGCAATCTTGAAATGTATTTCAGGTAATAGTATATCGTTTCTTGAGTGCAACACGGCGCCATCTGCAATGCTTTAGTAATGCAGATGGCGCCTTGTTGAACACAATGGACGATATATAGAGATTATTACCATTATGTGAATGTACAAAATATATATCCGAGTCGAGCTCCGGGTTCTAAGGGCAGATCACGACGAGTCGAAGACGAGTCGTGATCTACCCTTAGAACCCGGGGCGAGGCTCGGATACATATTTTGTACATCCACATAATGGTAATAATCATTTTATCTTACAATATATTGGGGATAAGTCAAGAATGTAGACGAATATATAACGAACTATTTATTCGTACGGATGAACAAAAAGAAAAAAAATGGAACTCACGCGAAAGGAACGTGCTTGTACCCGACCCCCTGATACAAACATCTGTATCAGGGGGTCGGATACACGACAGTTGCGGAGTTAATACAGACAAAATACATGTTGCTTGTAAGATAAGTTTTTTTAACACTCAGTGAATCTTCTGATACCATCAAGACGTCGCGAAATGATCGATTGGGTGGGAGGAGTGGGGTATACATGCATGTAGTAGGAATATTTTACCAGTCGGGACTTGAGCCATCACAATCAGGACAAATAAGGTCTACAACCTTATTTGTCCTGCTTGTGATGGCTCAAATCCCGACTGATAAGTAGACCTTATTTGTCCTGATTGTGATGACTCAAGTCCCGACTGATAAAATATTCCTACTACATGCATGTATACCATCAATGCATGTCTTCGTTGAAGGCATGCCTCGATGTTGTGGCTGGAATATTTTATCAGTGGGAACTTAATCCATCACTGGAAGACATACCTTAATGATGTAGTTGGAATAGTAGTCAGTCGGGATTAAAGTTCAAAACTCTGAGTTCTTGGAAATTCATTCTGGATAAATACATGTAGTTGACGTGACACATGGGCTTTCAACTTCTTATTTAATTAGAGAAACAGACTATACTGCATCCAGTAAATTAAAGTCTGCGTAAAACATTAGAAATAAACAAAATAGAAAGAGAGTTTATGGAGGCTTTTTTTTGGGGGGGGGGGGGGGGGTTAAAATATTTTTAAGAAATAGATTTTCGTTAACAGTATTTAAAGATATTCATACAGGAATCAGATAAAAAAATTTCCAAAAAAAAAAACAGAAAAGCACATATGTGCACAGCATTCAAAGGGTTCGATTAAGGAATCAGAAATAGAATAGTTTATGCTCTGCCACTTATCTGAATGATGTTTCGAGCAGTAATGTGAGTATGGAAAGGGTTATCATTATTCTCACATTGCATGAAATAACATTTTTGGGACCCACATTGAAGTCCTGAGAGGGTGAAAAGCATTGAACTGAATAATTTATACATTTTCTTGTAAAGCAAACGGTTTCTCTCAACTTGGTTTGAGGTTGAAACTGACACCTGATTAAAATAACAGGTAACATTATAATGTTTGACAGCTAACTCCACTTCTGTAATTTGATTGTTTACATTGTCTCCAGTGTGAATAAATATAACATAGTATTGCTTCAGGATAATTTACTGTTACAGGAAATTAGAGGCTGTGAAAACCCTGTGGCCTACTGGGCCGTACTCAAGGGCTCAAGCGACCTAGAAAACATAGGTGGCCGAGAACTTATGACAGTATATCAGTATCCCAAAAATCAGCGAGACAGGACAATTCGTTTTCGAGTTATCGTGCAGACAAGGAAGTGCATAGAAGGCAGGAGAACAAGAGAAAGAAGAAGAAGAAAGAAAGAAAGAAAGAAAGAAAGAAAGAAAGAAAGAAAGAAAGAATAGTCTGTGTGTTTCACACAGACTAATTAGCATGTACCATACACTAAGTTGGTCACTCTGGTCCCCAACTGCTCGAATTGTGGACCATAGACCTCAGTTTATATGACCGATTGTGTGTATCGTCTAACTCCAAGTATCAACGCTATTGTCTCGTCAGAAAGTACATGATTACTAATACTGTGAAGAGCGAATATTTATTTAAGACTCCAATCCAGATGAAAATGTCCCACTGGAATAAATATTGGAAAAAGGGGGAGAGCCACACCCCTACACTCCCTTTATTACACTGCAGTATACACACGCTTAGTCATTGTGGAAAAATGTGTGACCTTAAGCACCAAATATATGAATAAATCTACACCGATGTTACCACTATTGGGCGATTCTAGACTAATATGGAATTGGCTTTATAAACAACTAGCGGGCCTACCCGTAGCAGGTCAGGATAACTCCGCCCATACGACGGAAAATTTCTAGTTGTATTGCATATCAAAGGAAATAATCAAAGTCTGGGCTTTTTGCCGGATGGAACGGATACAGTCCCCATTATATAATAGATAACTTCTGTAAACAGACCAGCCTGGGACCAATACTATAAAACTTTTACAATTGCATTTTCTAGAATTGTATTTTCTACTAATTATTATAACTGACTAAATGAATCATTAGCATTTTAAAAGATATGGAAAATTGCCACATCTTTGAAAATGTTAATGGTTCAATTCACCCCATTTAAAGTCATAACTGAAAATACAATTCTAGAAAATACAGTTGTAAAAGTTTTATAGTACTGGGCCCAGTTCTATGTATTTCCTATTTCTAAGTTTGAAGGGGCATACCTTTCTATACTTTCTCTGTTGTTATTACATTGAGAGAAACCTAGTGGCAGGCACTTGTCACATTCTTTTTGTAACTGAACGCTTAGATTCAATGTTGTGTGAGAAATTGAGAGTACTCATTATTAATGATCGAACGGAGAAAACGAACAGTCGAAACTCCCAGTGTTTCGTTCAGTGAAGTGGCTACACCCTTACATGCACTACGAGCGGCCCCATTGACGTACAGGTACAGAATGAACTTGGAGGTCACCCAATTTCAAAGCAATGATTTTGTCTGAAATTTAGAATTCTTCGGGATGTTTTTCTATTTGCACAACACTTCATTCATTCCAAAGCAATTGCCACCTTTTATACAGTTTAGGTCAAAGAAACTCTTAACATCCATTTTTCAATAATTTTTTCTAGCTGGTGGTGGGGAAACCTATGCCTTTGATATGAAAAATCAAGAAAGGAAAATTACGACTGATATAACCGACGCATCCCACTGTCGTTACAGAGGTGGTGGAACAGGCGAGGGAAGCAAATGAGGCACGCCCACCCCACACGCATACTGTTTTCCCTAAGACACGCTGCATAATTACATAATGAGTTTAAAAGGCTGAGCGCCGACAAATGTGTCAATATCTACGAGTACAATACTCCTATAATACATTACTTTCAGGAGTAAACAAGTTTACTTCCTTTTGGCAATTGAATTCCTCCTGTGGTACGTTTCGGTCTATTTCATCTATCTTCCAACCGGAAGGCTGGCCTTCAGGTTGAAGGATAATTGAGGTTGAACGAATAAACTTTACCACGCCAGACCGTGGCAGTTTTATTGTATTCTTCCTGTACAGCTCAATGTAGAATATTTTAAACGGCTTACTTGGGCTTTTTCGAAGTGAAATTATTATATTTAATGTCAATGCAAAAACCTACTTGGACATCGTTTCACAACAAGCAAGATTGCATCTTGTAAATCAAACGGAAAGTACAAAATAAGTGTCTATCTTCCTACTTCCATTCTATCTATCTATCTTTCTTTTATTTAACGGTATGTAAAATATAATAATCAATACATCGACAAAATAATTTTGTGATACATATATATACCGTTGGGGGACAGCATAGCCAGACTGGCTGTCTTCGTTCTATCTCCCAAGGCAAAAATATCATTGGAGCAACATCATATCAGACGGAGTATACAGTCGGGAAGAAACAAATACAGATCCGTTTGAAGTAGTGTTGTATTGTTGCTTGTTGCATGGGAAACAAGACACCTAATGATAGCAATTTTGGAATTTATTAAAAATAATTTTGAAAATAATTTGGAAATGAGCTGACGAGCTAGCCGGTAAAAGCAGAACTGAATAACAGATTAGTATAGTAAACTATCTAGTACACTCTGGACAATACGGGTTGTTACATATAATTTGTGTTTGATAATTTGAGAAAAGTTTTTGCGTTAACATTTTCTTAAATGCATTAAGATTTGTAGACTTTCTTATACTCGGTTCCAGGCCATTACAATGCCTAGAATGGTTGACACAAGTGAGGTAATCTAAGGATATTATTCTTGTTATTTAGGCGCGATTCGCCTCCGAATGCCATTTCACATTCCACAAGGGGGGTCTCTGAATCTCCACTGAGATTTCAGAGATGTATGTCAGGTTAGCATCCCAACAATAAATGAATTATCCCAACTCTTCAGTATTGTCGTGATTCAGCTTCATTGGTTGTTCTATCTGGCAACAAGCGGGGAAGACGCCTCCACAATAAGTCATAAAAAGGTGGATTCATGGGTCAGAACACTCCCAATACCCAAGACCCAAAAGACCCACCTACCCACTTTCATTCACTGGGCTTCCGCCGCGTTTTGCCATATGCCTCTTATGGTATGCGTCGATGCTTTGCTGCCCTTGTTTCTGTAAGATGTCTTAATTCTGCTTCCCAAACAACCAAAAAAGAGCCACCCTCCCTCAACCCTCACCAGCGGAAAACGCGATCTATACCGCTAGAGTCCGTACATCACAGGTAATGAAATAAACAGATTGGTATACAAAAAAACTAATGTGAAGAACTGTTAAGATATCGGCATATACTAGTCAAAATTTGGACCATCAGGCCGTAATATATATTTTTGGCGTGGTCCAAGTTTGGACTGGGCACTTACCAACTCTTGTCGTATCCAATCCAAATCTTCACTGATTTTCGCCCGTCTTGTTTCTAAACACTCTTGTTTCTTGACATTTTGATCCAATAAGCTTACAAAAGAATCAGTGCTTGTCATTGGATAGTTGTTATCTACGAATCTTTGACGCCATGCCAAAATACTAGGTCTTCGTATGCTCAGACGAAGTCGAGTTGCTGCCGCCTGTAAGAGTTCCAAGTCTGTCTGAGGTTCAGTCACTGTATTCATTTCCGTTTTCTTTTCAGGCATGTTCACATCCTTGGAACGAGAATGTTGCTCTCCTGTTAAGCCAGCGAGCGCAGTATGAATACCTGATGTTGATGGACTTTCAGAAAGAGGCGTAGAACATACAGGCGATAAAGGAGACAAATATGTGCTAAAATCACGATTCAACTTTTTACAACTTTCACTCAGTGAGTCTGCACATGTTTGTGGAGGTTTCGTACTTTGTATTGTCAATTCAGAAGAAGAAGAATTTAAAGAGTCGTCATTTTCACTCTCGGCAACACTCAACAAACTCCTCGACCTGCTTGGGGTGGAATACTTTGATGAGCAAGGAGACAGAACCCTATCGGGATCTAACCTGTTCAATACTGGTTTCCCTTCTGGGTTGTTTCTTGTTGGAATATTCAGTCCAAAAAGCATTTTCTCCACGAAGAATTCATCAGAGATGCTTAATTTTCGACTCTCACTACTTGACAGTCTTTCTCCTCTCATGCGAACGGGTACATCCAAAATATCCTCAATAGCCATTTTACCAGTCCGTCTCACGCGAGGCGATTCACCACACGCCGGGATGTGCTTTGGAGAGGTAGAATTTGAGAATACTGAGTCATGTATTTCAAGATTACAGGAATCAAAAGAACCATCTTCAAAAGATTCGGTGGGCCCGTTATTGCTCAGATCTTCACTACATGGAACAGGCGTGCTTTCTGATGGGCTAGTACTTAAAATAGATTCACTGAATGACGAATTCATTGCACTGATGGTTGATACATGCTTATAATCATTTATCACACCAAGCGACCTATTCAGCTGATAATTTTGCACCCATTTCTGAGTCAATGGACTATTGTCAGATCTATTCAAAAAATATCCAACACTGTTTCTCCTTGTAAGCACACTTGCTCTGTTATCACACGCACTGGTATCAACATCTGACAGAAGAAAACTTCCTTCCAGACTTTTTCGTCTCGATGACATCACGATACGGGAACAGTGCTCTAGGCTCGTCTTCCACAAGGAAGCCCTATACTTTTGAGCATCACTGCGGCTATCTTCGGTCGAACCTTGTTGGACATTAGAATCCTGTTCCTTAACAAGCGGAGGCTCTGGAGAACTGAACTGATAAGAGTCACATGATAAAGACTCAGATCTGGTTTCTTCAGTATCGTCATTGCTTGTACCCTCAGAAGTGTACTCTAGGGCTTTGTTAAGGTTTATTTCGTACTCATCGCTATACCATCGAGGGTAAATGCTGTCGCCTTCTTCCAGATATATGTTTGGTCGAAAGTTTTGATGGACATCAGACTGTGTGAAGTTCAATTCATTCAAATTGTTCTCCTTGTAGTTTTCAATAATAATAGGTAATGATCTTTTCACATCTACCATGGTCATTTTGTTACGTTTAGGAGCTGTTGATCAAGTCAGTTCATTGATATCGTCTACTTTCACTGAAAAGCACAGAACATATAAAAAATTAACTCGGACATATACTCTAAAATCAGTTGGGTTAAAAATCAACCCAAATCAACTGGGTTGAGTGAATATGAACCCAACTGGGTTCATATTCGCTAAACCCAATTGATTTGGATTAATTTTTAATCCAACTGATTTTATAGTGTTAGGGTGAAATTAGGAAAAATAAAAAAATTCCTCAAAACTCGCGGCCATGCAGTTTCTAGACAAGTATCGTTTGTCTATTCAGTCGACCGATCAGTGGAGGATACAGACTCTCGCTGTGGGGGTGGGCGTGTGTGTTTTTCGAATGACACAATCATGTTTTGTAGGAATTTAGAATGTTGGTTTTTGATCCCCTGCCGGGAGTCGAATCCTTCACAGCCCCGCCTGGCAATCATAAGTCCAACACCTAAACCACTAGACAACTGCACACCGTCAAAAACGATGGCTGGAATCTAGGTTTTTAGATGAGGTTTTTAGATGAAGTTCTCATGATTACTTGGTTCATCTTCCTTTCGGCAGCAGTATGAAAGTGTGGAACGCGCTGGCTACAGTTCGACGAACGCGCTGTGGTTGGATTCAGACTAGCACGGGCTTGTGTTTGTTTTTCAAATGACACAATCATGAGTTAGGGTGGGCGTGTGTGTGTGTGGGGGGGGGGGGGGGGGGGTAATCCACTATTTTTTTCTCTTTTTGTCTCCAAAACATAATTTATGATATCTCATTGGAACAAACTTGCCGAGCTTGCTCCATAGAGATTATTACATTATTTGGATGTACAAAATATGTATCCGAGTCGAGCTCCGGGGGTTCTAAGGGCAGATCACGACGAGTCGAAGGCGAGTCGTGATCTACCCTTAGAACCCGGAGCGAGACTCGGATACATATTTTGTACATCCACTTAATGGTAATAATCATTTTATCTTACAATATATTGGGAATAAGTCAAGAATGTAGACGAATATATAACGAACTATTTATTCGTATGGATGAACAAAAAGAAAAAAAAGGAACTCATGCGAAAGGAACGTGCTTGTATCCGACCCCCTGATACAAACATCTGTGTCGGGGGGGGGGGGGGGGGGGGGGGTCTACCCAATCCTTGTAGTTTTCACTAATAATAGTACAGTTACAGCCGTTGAATGACGGGGAAGATACAACCAGGGTTCAATGGGTAAAAATACGATAATGGTACCGGCAATACAGTTGTCGGTACTTCTGCCACAAAATATTACGGTGAATTGAAACAGTTCAACATAAGTTGTTTTTATGAACGATCTGCACATTATTTTTCAAAAATTGTGTCTCTTGTTTAACACTTTGAACCATGGTGGTATCTTCCAAGTCAGATCAATGGCAGCAATTCGAAGAGTCCATATTTATTATTGGTGGTATGTGGGGGGGGGGGGGGGGTAGACCAATTAGTATTTTCAACGTGCAACCTTGCAACCTTCGGGAAGCACATTGAAAATGTTGATTGATCAACTCCACACATTCATTAAGCCCCCATCCTATTTATGACATTATGGCGTACCTTGCCCCTTGGTCGGAAAAGGGGCCTCTCGGCTTTAAGGGGTTAAATGGCCGTGAATTTAAAAAAAAACATAAGTTGACCATTCAAAACGAAACCCCATAATTTTCTTTATGCAAAAGTTGCCTTATGTTTCTCATATCCTTCGGATGGGGGCTCTATAGATACCTCTTCAACGCAGCAAGGGTCGAGACTATTTATCCACAAAGAATGTCGGCAATGGACGAGAAGTACTTGTAATGTTTTAGCAGGTATAACTGGAGATTAGTGGAAGTGTGAGGTATTTCTCACGGAATTATTAAGTAACCTAATGTATTTACACTCAAGTCAGCGTCACAAGACAGACTAATCGATAATATGGCTACGAGTTGAAATTGAATTTTGATAACAAAAAAATAGTCTGACATCCTCGATAATATCGGGTTGTGTCATCTTGATGGATTGTCATGACGTCTCAACTGCCCATATTATCCGTAATACAGATTCCCTGCAAAATCTCAGGCGATGTTAAGGAAGGACACAGACATAATTTGGCGGTGGAAGAATCGTCCCCGTTTTGAGATAGGATTCTTCCAATCCATTCCTGAGACACTCTGCAGATCTGTAGATTTGAAAACCATAGGGTGAGGGTGGCGCCTAACGCCCTCGTAGAATAAGATTAAGAATCAGTCATTTTACTATGCTGGGAAACCACGTACCTTTCTTTAACTATTAATCCGCTGAGAAGTTGCTAAATATTTTTCATCCAATCCAGTCATGGCTGCTATTAAGCAGCCATGACTAGTTTGATGAAAACTTTATCTAAATTTAACTCAGTGAGTATTGGTGAAAAAATTGCTTCAATTTACAAGGGGAAAGCTGGATTAAATATGCTCAAATTTTACTTTTTGTGGCAGATCTGTAGATTTGAAAATCATAGGATGAGGGTGGCGCCTAACGCCCTCGTAGAATAAGATTAAGAATCAGTCATTTTACTATGCTGGGAAACCACGTACCTTTCTTTAACTACTAATCCGCTGAGAAGTTGCTAAATATTTTTCATCCAATCCAGTCATGGCTGCTATTAAGCAGCCATGACTAGTTTGATGAAAACTTTATCTAAATTTAACTCAGTGAGTATTGGTGAAAAAATTGATTCAATTTACAAGGGGAAAGCTGGAATAAATATGCTCAAATTTTACTTTTTGTGGCAAGAGAAATCCTGTCCTGGGCAGGAGTATCCGTCGCCAGCAGCCTGTAAGGAGTTAATATCATCCCTTGAGATCTGTTAAGCTTTAGAGGTCTATATCCGAAGTTGACAGACTTAACCGTCTTAGAACAGGAAATTTAACACACAAACAAGAAGCTTAGAAGATAATTGCTCATGAGAAGGTAACAGTTTATTTAACTCAACAGTGTTGTCTATTAAAGTCTTGGCTGCCCATTGAGGCAGACAGGACGTCACTAGAAACCACTGCAAAGCTACTGTAACTTCCATCAGCAAGCCCGCCCAATGGCTAAACGTTGGAACATGCATCCTACAAGTTAATGTAAGACAAGAAACTTACCAAAGTTGTAACAGGCCCTAAAGGATTAAACTCCGGTAATTATGTAAATGTGAGGTTTGTTTTTTACTATGGAATATTAAGTGGCTGCACTCACAAGGTCATCACAGTACTCTCAAATTTAAAATTATTTAAAAACCAAAAATTGATTCTCGTAGCAGGAGTTCGCGAGAGAGAAAACTCTCGAGGCAAAATTTAAGGCTTGCCGTGGCAGTGTTTTCTAGACCAAGTCTTGGTCGCTTGTGAAGACACCTAAGACTTGGCCCAAAATCACTGTTAGGCCACAAGAGACACAGGCTGTTGTATGGTACAAAATCTGGAAAATTGCTCAGTACAGTTGGAGGAGACCAGAAGCCAATACTATAAAAAGTTTACAATTGTATTTTCTAGAATTGTATTTTCTTCCTATTAATATAACTTGCTAAAACGAATCATTGGCATTTTAAAAGATATGGCAATTTGCCAACTGGCAAATTGCCACATTTTTGAAAAAGTCCTAATGGTTCATTTCAACCCATTTGAAGTCATAATTAGAAATACAATTCTAGAAAATACAGTTGTAAAAGTTTAATAGTACTGGGTCCAGTTCTATGGATTTTTAAGTTTGAGAGCCGTCACCCGACTCAAAGTTTCAGGCCTGACGCTAAACCCGTGTTTCAAGGAGATCACTATTCCATTCAAATGCCTCCTCTGGTTTCCAATTTTCGTCATTGAAAGAGATTTACGTGACAGTTAGCTCCCCTTAATTTCTCCAAAAGGCCACAAGGAAACTAAACACAAAGGCGGAAAAGACAATTCATTTAAAATTAAAATTTCGAGATGTTAGCGACCTTGTATAATCGATGTGCGCATCATTTGACAATGTTAAGGCATGTCCTGAAGAGTACTATAAAAATCTGGGAGCTGGCTTTTTTTAAAAAAGAAATCACAATCATTCTGAAAGAAAACCCATTTAAAAATAAGAAAAGGACACTTTCACCACCTTTTGATGTCCTGTAATTATTTTTCTGTTCATTATATCCAAGCCAGAAAATAAGCAGACTGTCATCTGCAAAATGAGGTCCCCAGAGGGTGAATTTAGTGGTGCTACCCCTGCATAGCAGGGTAGCATCACTAAATTTACACGCTGTGAACCTCAGTCTGAATCAGGGTCTCTAAACTAAACAGAAAGAGGTACTCAGAGGATAAATTGGCCCACTGTATGGGATAGCATCATCAAATTCCCCCTCTGGGGATCTCATTCTGCAAATATCAGACTGCTTATTTTCAGGCCTGATTATATCAACAGTGTGCGCATCGTGACATATCATACAGACTCAGTACTATTTATTTATTTATTTATTTATTTATTTATTTATTTATTTATTTATTTATTTATTTATTGGTGTTTAAGGTCATATACTTATGCACAATGGCTAATCATGACCGTAACAGTTTTACGGGTGGAGGAAGCCGAAGTACCCGGAGAGAACCACCGAGCAACGACGAGCAGCTGTCAGCTCTCCAACATCGTAACTCTGAACTATGCGCCGCGGCACAGGCAGGGTTAGATTGGTTGAAGACATGCGCACCATCAACGTGCAGTACGCCTTAGTACACAGCGTCATCGTGCCCCCGTGTAGGCAATCGGGGTTAAGTGCCTTGCCCAAGGACACAACACGGGAGTGCGAATCAGTCGCTGTAAGGGTCACCCACCAAACTACTAACCGCGCTCGACGTTGCTTAACTTCGGTGATCTGACGAGAACCGGTTACCGCGACGCCACCGCGCCCCCCAGACTCAGTACTTTTCATTTATAATCTTGAAGTCTAAGAGGTGAGATTTGCTAATTTTTATGATGTCGATAATAAAAAGTGGCAAATTACAATAAAAACAAATTTGTTAACCCTTTACCTAACATGAAAAGCAGACGACACTTGCCCAAACAAATCTTGAATAACTAATTTTTTCATTTTTTGTCTCAAAAACATAGGTTATGATCCCTCATTGGAACGAGCTCGACGAGCTCGTTCCAAAGAGGGGTCATAACCTATGTTTTTGAGACAAAAAATGAAAAAAATAATGAAAATTAATTGGCGATTTTTGTGAATAGCGCTGATTGGTTTTGGCCGTTACGTTGGATAAAGTGTTAAACAAAGAGCCAAAGTGGATACTTTAGTGTTGGTAGGTGAAATACTGATAAATATTCTTGATGACGAATTATTTGTGAACTGGTTGTTTCCAATTAGCTTGCCATAAAAAGACAAGTTTCTCTTTTGTTACTATAGAACTGTCTGTTGTTTTCGTTTATTAAAAGTAACAAAAGGAAACTCGACTATATTTTCTACTGATGTCATAGTGGTTTTTCCAACAATTCCTTGTTTCTTAATTGAACCTTTCTCGCCCGTCCAATAATTTCGTGGGAGATAACTTTATCGAATGTCGATTTTCATGACGATACATGTCAGGGGTGGTGTGTTGATTAGAGCTCGGCATCTAGACATGGTAACCACTGCTCGGGAGATGATGAAACGTCCACATCCACCTCCAGGTCTGGCGCCTGTTACAACGCACTTTGTAATAGAAGTTGCAAAATGTAATAATTATTACAAAATGCAATTACATGGGTGGGAAAAACGCTCCATAAATGTAATAACTGTTACAAACTGCAACGAAAATCAACAAAAACTACTCACACACGCGTAGAACAACATACAATACGCTTTCAAACAGTCGTACGAACATACAGAAACGAATTTATTTTAGTACTTATACAAAATAAGTTAATTCCTGATTGCCCTGCTTGAAAAAAAAGTTTACTACATAATGCAACTCTTGTCGAGTCTATTTCGTTGCAGTTTGTAACAATTATTACATTTGGCAGAGTTTTTCCCACCCAAGACAGCTAAACACCCACCCGGGCCAGTTGGGGGGGGGGGGGGGGTTGCCCTCCTTTGTTTTCCAGAAAAGCAGACCTGAGATCGTATTGTTTCTCCTATTTCATAAATATTTTATGCAACATACCAAACGATCAATAGCTAGAGTCTTGTTGTTGCCATCGTTGAAATCAATAAGGTTGGTTAACACGGACGACTGACTTGGCCCTTCTTTGAACCCTTAACCTTTCCATCACTGTGTTCTCGCATGGAATACCGGGTAAATAGTGCATGAAACAATTAGGCGAATTGATGAAACATTTGTAAGTTTTGGTCCCTGTAGGTTTAATCTTAGAGTCATATTAATGATCACTAGCCATGCTTCTGATTTGTTGTTCATTTTACAACAGCACACCAGTTTTCAACTTTTTTGTCAGCCAAGGATTTATGCACCCTGAATTGAAAGATGACAAGAAACTTGAATTGACAGTTTAATGTGTGAAAATGTGAAACACCCAGTAATTCTTATTAATGTAATGACCCATCATTGCATTGAGTTTATCACGCTCGTTCCAAATAAGGACTGTATTCTTGGTCTTTGTATTGAGAAATATTAATCATAAGAAAGAGTCATCGGAATGTGCTTTTGAAAATGTGTTTGTTTCGCACAATATTTTACATAGTTGGATTTTTTACTAATGAAGATGCACTATTGAAATTCAGGCAAGCGCACATCCCAAAACCACATTGATACGGCCATGTGACGGTTACTGAAATAGAAGACAAATATGATACGTGACATTATCGATTCCCTTTGTATAGAAATTTAATCTTTTTTCCAAAAGTAACTGCCATATCTCATCGGCGCTATTCACAAAATCTGCCGTTCAATTTTCTCAGGGTTTTTTTTTTGACCTCCAAAACATAGCGTATGACCCCCATTGGAACGAGCTCGTCGAGCTCGTTCCCAATGAGGGTTATAAGCTATGTTTTGGGGGCGAAAAATGAAATTATTTAGTTCTTCAAGAAACTGTTTTACAAGTGTCGTCTGTTAGTCATGTTGGGTAAAAGGCTGAGTTCCTTGGTCTGACACTAATAATAATATTAACACTTTGGCCTGTCGCTGATTTGTCGCGGTTCTCGGGTGAGAAGGCCTTCGTTACCCCTGTACTCCCTACTGCCTCCCTATTCCCACGCTTCTTCTCTCCTCCCAGCACTCGGAGATGAACTGCTTGATGACTCCTTTGTCCCATTCTTCCCAATCTCTCCGATTAGCATATTAACACTCTCCTTTGAGTCTCTCACTAACCACAAGTCCCTCATTCTCCCATCCTACTCCCCCATTATACTCCCACTGAATCTTATTCTTTTAGACTGGTATTTTGGGCATTGTAGAAGAAAGTGTTCCAGTGTCTCCACCACGTCCAAATTACACATCTGGCTCTCCTTTTCACTGTTTTTTTTTTCAAATTTCCCCCTCAGCTCCAGGGACCGCGACCTTGAACAACAGTGACCCCCCAAAGGTGCCACCAAGGTACTCTTCAAAACCAGGCTATATATTATCACGCAGGCCACCCAAAGACCTCTTTGATCTGACTCCCTCTTCGCCAGTTAAGGTTACCATCCTCCCTGACCCTTTCTCTGACGATTTTTTACCGTGGTTTGCCCCTACGTCTAGGTCCGCGATCTCCAATGAGTAGGTATCTATTAGCTCCCTCACTTGAACCATCCACCCTGTCTTGATATTTGAGTTGAAAGTTTTCTGGAACATTACTTTACACCATCGGCTGTCAGGGAGATTTACCAAATAATTAAGATAACCGAGTTTCAGTAAGTCTATCCTGTCCTTGATCCTCATCCACACCAGCTCACCCCTGATTGCTTCTAGTACTGCTGCATTGTTCTGCGTGGTTTCCAAGCTCTTTACAGCCGTCTGGTCTGGTTTAGGGGTACCACTTCCGTACCATATGTTATACTTGGCAGACCCACCATTTCCCAAATGGTTTTCCCCACGAAAACCTTATTGAAACTGTTTCTCCCTATAAGTTTCATTTCGTCTCCCCTTCAGAATCAACTTATTTGTGTGGTTTCGGTAGATGCCTCTTCATGTGATGTTTATATTTACCCCCAGATACTCGTAGTCACCTGTCTGTCCTACACTAAGAAGTTTGCTGCTACCTTCCGGAATACAGGACTCCCCTACTCTCCACCTTCGAGTGGGATCCACTTTGCGGCCCACGGGTATAGCTTTGCTTTTGCTTATTTAGTTCGAGTCTCCATTTGCTCCCATATTTCCTAGCATTTTCGCTAGTCCCTCTTCGCTTTCTGGCAATAGCACCATATCGTCTGCAAAGAATAGCCCTGGGATCTTCAAGTCCCCAACTGCTACTCCCTCGTCGCTATGCGGGAGTTTACCCCCTAAAACAATCACGTCAATGTGGGTGTTCTATTGTAGACAAACGCCACAAAGACAATACCATTATGCAAACCGTTAGTCTAAACGTCGACGTTAATTCTGTAAGTTCTTAGGGAACAAACAGTTAACTTTCAACCTCACTGTCAAGGTCTGGACAAGTATATCGCGAACTCCATCGAGTTCTGAATATGAATCAAGTTTCTAACTGCGATGGTTTCTCCCTCTTGATTGTGTGCTCTTGGAAAGTGAGTGCTGTGGATAACGACCATACAGAACCTGTGGTCCCGTGTTTGAATCTCTTCCATGTAAGGTCTAGAAAACTACCATATCTCCTGACGAGGTTATGGCCCAATCTAAATAAGGGGGGCTGAATTTGACTGGTTTCGGCAATTTTGCAAGTTGAAGTCTTGCCTTTGACAATATATTATTTCACCCACATTCAGATTGTTTATTTCTACTTAGTCAGGTAGTGTTATATGTTTTTTGTGGATTTGGGAAATGTAATACATGTTATGTGTTAGATAACTGAGTTACAAAATATTTACATTTGAAGAGAGTGCATGGCATGTCATTTTTGTAAATGCCCAGAAAAAATGTGGAACGGAACTAAAGTATGTTAACCCTCTGCACACTGATGTCAAAATACTAAAGTTTGCAGCAACAAATTTTTCCCACAATGCAACTGGGAATTTAAAAAATTATATCTTGTTTGATAGAGCTCATTGAATTCTGTCAAACAAGATATAATTTGTTAAATTTTTTATGGGCATTATGTAGTCAATGACGAAAAATTTGAAATTCTACCAGAGTGCTTGGAGTTAACCCTTTACCTAACACGAAAAGCAGACGACACTTCAAAAATAATTCTTGAATAACTATTTTTTTTTCATTTTTCGTCTCAGAAACATAGGTTATGACCCCTCATTAGAATGAGTTCGTTCCAACGAGGGGTCATAACCGATGTTTTTGAGACAAAAAATGAAAAAATAATGAAAATTAATTGGCGATTTTTGAGAATAGCGCTGGCCGGTTTTGGACGTTACGTTGGGTAAAGGGTTAATAGAAGAAAAAATGCTCGCCTCAAGCTGGAGAATTTACTTACCTCTGAGAGAATCAGAACCAAAGCAAAAGCAACAAACGAATCCTTCCCTGACTATGCGTATATCATGTCCATATTGAGACGATCACAACAAGCTGAGGCATGGTGACTTGTTATAGATTGTAAGTCTGCCCACTGCGACCTTGATCTCCGTTGTATAATAGCGATGAAGGGTAATTAGTAGAAAGAGAATGAATTCCAAGCTTATCGATTCATATACCGGCGATTAGAACAAGAATGGGAGAATTTGTATGGAGCCTATTGTATGAGCAACCAGGTGAGTAGCATTATTGCTTTGCTTGTAGGAAATTTGATTTTTGATCAAACATAAAAATGTGTTTATTCCAAACCTCCTCTAATACCGTCTGTAGATATTTGAAGAATATATTTTTTTACTAGTGACAGAAACACGACAAGACCACCCCGGGTAGATCGAGGTTTTAACCCTTTACCTAACGTGAAAAGCAGACGACACTTGCAAAAAAAATTCTTGAATAACTAATTTTTTTCATTTTTTTCTCAAAAACATAGGTTATGACCCCTCGTTGGAACGAGCTCGACGAGCTCGTTCCAACGAGGGGTCATAACCTATGTTTTTGAGACAAAAAATGAAAAAAATAGTGAAAATTAATTGGCGATTTTTGAGAATAGCGCTGGCCGGTTTTGGCCGTTACGTTGGGTAAAGGGTTAAAGGTGGTCCATGAAGCGTGTTATCACAAACACCCATCAGTTTTTTTATATACATTTTTTCTTCACCTATTGCGATTAGCAGACGACACATGCAAATTATTTCTTAAATAACTAAAAAAATTGTTTTGCCTCGAAAACATACGTCATGTCCCCTTATTGGAACTAGCTCGCCAAGCTCCTTCCAATGAGGGGTCATAATCTAGGGCTTTAATACCCCTTTTACGGACAATACCACCTGTGAGCAAGTCCGCTTGAAATTTTGTAAACAAATATTAATGTTAAATAGAAAAGCATCTAATCACGCAGAACGAGGCGATTTGGGTAGATATCCTATTGTGAACGATGCCATCTTATATCTCCATAAATATGTCGATAAATTATCTAAAATTGCCGACGATAACATACTCTCCAACTCATTCAAGGAGTCGGTCAAATGTAAACTTCCGAAAACTTGGATAACCCAGTTATCTCGTTATAACATCAGAGTTTCCGATGCCAATATGTTAACTGTTAGTAATGGAAAATGCCTGAAAGATGTACTGGAATCTCAGCATAGAGAAAGATTTACGAAAGATATGCTTAATGATGACAAAATGAAAGGCAGTAATAAGTTACGAACGTATCCATTAGTTTGAAATGAATACAATCTTGAACCTTATCTGAAAATCACAAGATCTCGACAGGCCCGTGAACTGTTTACTAGTCTTAGGGTTAGTAACCATAATTTAGAAATAGAAAAGGGTAGACATAAGCAACCCCAAATGCCCCTAAATGATAGATGATGCCAGGTGTGCGATACCGGTGAAATAGAGAGCGAAAAACATTTTGTTAAGGATTGTGGGGCATATGTCGAAATTAGGGAAACGGGGTTGGAAGAAATTATAAAAGAAAACAAACAATTAAATGATTCGGAGAAATACTATTATATATTGAAAAACTGTGATAGTAAATCGACTAATATTATTTCTAACATGGTCTGATCATTCTTCTTTAAGCGAGATCATCTTGTTAAAGAAAAAAGTCATTAGTACTTTATCATTAGTACTTTATATTATACATCATGTTTATTTTATCTTCTTATTTGTTATGTTTGTATTGTGTAACTGCCACTATGGTGTAATGAATTAAACTATCGTGTAATCTATGTTTTGGAGACAAACAGTTTAAAAAAATAGAAAAATTGAATGTGATTTTATGAATAGCACTGTGCAGATATGTCCGTTAACCCTTCACCCAACGTAACTGACAAAACCGGCCAGCCTTATTCTCAAAAATCACCATTTAATTTTCATTATTTTTTTCATTTTTTTTATCTCAAAAACGTAGGTTATGACCCCTCGTTGGAACGAGCTCGTCGAGCTCGTTCCAATGAGGCGTCGTAACATATGTTTTTGAGACAAAAATTAGTTATTAAAGAACTCTTTTGCAAGTGTCGTCTGCTTTTCATGCTAGGTAAAGGGTTAAGATAGGTAAAGGGTTAAACTATTTTAGTCCATTTCACACCAGTTAACACCATTCACCCTGTAGGCAGAATGTCTAACCACACACCAGCAGACCTTTGTCATCTTACATATATTCAAAATTTAACCTATCGTGTCTTTCCAGACGGAGCTTTCAGAGTTCTCGCCATGAAGTTTCAATGAGCTATTTTCCGTTCACCTTCTGAGCCCAGTGTTACCGAGTGATATCGTGTCCAATAAAACCTCCTGCATCGAATCAGCAAATCAGTCATTACTTATGCCGAGTACATCAACTCTGAAATACGGTGGCTGATTTAGGCCACCCTGAATACTTTTTTTATCTCGAGATAATATCTCAAGATCTCGAGAGAATATCTCGAGATCTTGAGATATGCATCTCGGGATCTCGAGAAAATATCTCAAGATCTCGAGAAACCATGTCGAGATCTCGAGATATTATCTCGAGATCTTTAGATATCATCTCGAGATCTCGAGATAAAAAAAAGTATTGAGGATGGCCCAAATCAGCCACCGTACTGAAATGTTGACATCATACTCAAATATTGCTCTTCGAAAAAAAGTACGGTCTGCTATTTAGATTTAAATTTATGCAGTGCAAAATACCGTAATGTTTGGTAGGATTTTTAGAGTCTATTTTGATAATATAAATTAAGCGGTCTCGAAAGCTGTTAGACATGCCCAAGTACTATAACACTTGCTTGTTTATTGAAGTTATCTGATAATGCAGAATAAAAGTAAAACAGAACAAATAGGTAAACATTGTTCATAATTATAGTAATCGGGGTTTCGCGAAAGACTGCGAATATGGAACAGTTTTATCACACGCCGAAATACTGAGATATAAAAAAGTTTGGTGTAAAGTTGCAAAGCTTAGACGTGTAACAGAACACACACACACACACACACACAGAGAGAGAGAGAGAGAGAGAGAGAGAGAGAGAGAGAGAGAGAGAGAGAGAGAGAGATATATATTCCCCTTCCCGCACCCTTACCTGTACTTCTCGTCCATACGAGACCATCTACACTCCAGCAGCTCTTTTCTTTGCAAAATCAAACAGAAAAGTAGATCGACAACTTCAGTTTTCAAAAAGAACACTAGGTGAGACTATTCTGTGAACATGTCGAATCTTCAAATTGATCAATTACGTTGTCTTTGTGATGTATGAAATGTCATTATTTTTGTGATGAACTAGCATTATAACATTTTAGTTGACAATTTTATTATTATAATGTGTCTCGAGATAATGGACGCTGACCTTAAGTGAACTCAATCTCTACCACCAGCGTTATAGTATTTTATATTTCTTTCTGTTTGACTACAATTATTAAAATGGAGTATACAACATGTCAGGATTATTTAACCCTTTATCCAACGAAACGGCCACATCCACCCCTGTAATATGAAAATTCAGCGGCTGAAAAATACTATTTTTTAAAAAATTTCATCAAAACCATATCATGTGACCCCTCTTTGGAACGAGCTCGTTCCAATGAGGGGTCACATGATATGGTTTAGTTGAAATTTTTTGAAAAATTTAAAATAATAAATTTAATATCGTCTGCGTTGGGTAAAGGGTTAAACAAATATCACAATCTGTTTCTCAGGCCCTCCCGCATGGTCCTTTTGGCTGCCGCATGCTCTCTTTTGTAACTAATGCAAACTTAAAAAAATAAAACTTAAATGGTTTATGTCTGATGTTTTACCCAAGTTAATAAAATTTATGAATTTGTCCCTTGAGTGCAACAAGGCTTTGCAATGCTTTAGCATTGCAAAGCCTTCTTGCACTCAAGTGCCGAAATACACCACCGCCCGTGCTATTCTGTATAATACGAGGCCTAAAACATAAAACAAACAAAGAACATGAACGCCCATATGCATTTTTACAAAACGTAAAACAAAACGTGGGCAATCGGGATTAAGTGCCTTGCCCAAGGACACAACGCAGTTACCCCTGGCGGGGGATTGAACCGGTCTGAAGTCATTGCCACAACCACTGAGCCACCGCGCTCCCATGCGTATTCTTACATTTCTTATTTATGTGATCACTGTCCATTTGTGTAATTATCCCTGACAAACGTAAAAAAAGTTCCAGCATTGATATCTCAGCTGATTGTTCTAGTTTTAGCCTCACTGATAGCTAACAACTCTGATAAAAGTTTGAATGGGATGTACACGTCATGTTATTTATGTTGCAATGTTTCACATTGTTTTTGTGATATTTTTTTTAATTTTCTGTGTTCAATCGAGGTGGTACCGTTTAATTTAACCAATCCTCCATCTAAACGCGACTAGAAGACGATACTTGCACACAAAAATGCTTTGACTAACTAAACCCTTTCAGTGTTCGCCCCGACAGTTAACACATTGTTTATGACCCCTCCGTGGAACTAGCTCTACGAGCTCGTTCCATTGTTGCGTCATAGGCTATGTTTCTGAGACAAACAGTGAAAGAAATTATTAAATTTGTGAAGCTATTTTATTTTCGCCTCGACAGTCAACACATTGTTTATGACCCCTCCGTGGAACTAGCTCTACGATCTCGTTCCATTGTTGCGTCATAGGCTATGTTTCTGAGACAAACAGTGAAAGAAATTATTAAATTTGTGAAGCTAATTTTTTATTAGAAAAGGGTAGAAAAGGCCCTATATTATTATTCAAACCCTCTATACATCTGTCCCTCCGCCCGTCTGTATCTGTTGAGGATGTGTGTTGGGATGGGGATGGGGGTGATGGGACCACATGAATGATAGAGTGGGTGGGCGAATGTGTGGTTGGGGATATGTGTGTCGGCTTATCACTATGCGGGTGAATACACGTGATTGCTTGGGTGGATGAAAGTGTGTGGGTGTGCTAGTGTGGTTATAGATGTGTGTGCGAGTGTATGTTTGTGTGTATGTGTAAGTATTTAAATGTCAACGCGAGGGGGACAAAATGCGGAATCATTTCCAGAAGAAATAGGATTTACGCATTTTGTATTTTATGGTGGGGTGGTAAAGGTATGTGTAGGGAAGAGATTCGGATGATGTCGGATGGCATTTAAAATAAAACTGAAGCTTTCTTTCTGTTTATGAATGATTTCATCAAATTTATTTTGTTGATAAACTGTCGAAGCGTATTTGTTTTCATATGTGTAATAGTAAAGATTGAATAGCAACAGTTGATCCCTTCTTTCGAAAGACGTGGTTAAATCATAGTAATAAGTGGCATCTGTAAGTTTCGAGTTTCTTGGAATCATATTGGTAACTTATTTTAACCCTTTGATACTTTTGTACGTCTTATGACGTATGAATTCAAACAGCGCGTTGATAGTTTGTGGTCATTTGTTTTGTTATTATTTTTCGACTTTTTAAAGTTTTAACTTCAATTCCTATCTTCTCCCGAATAGTGCTCAGTGACAACCGTTGAGCCAAATTTTATCGCAGCTAAAAATACTAATATAATCCTGCTGTCAAGACTTCTTAATTGGTTGAGTGCAAGAAGCCACTATCAGGGCTTTCAAAAAATGAGGATACCAGAGCAAAAAGCCAACACTTTCCATGCTTTTATTTCATATTCAGTCAAACACTAATAATATTTTGTTTATATAAATTTGTTTTATTCCAAATTATTCGAGAGTGCCTATGGACACTGTCCAATAATTTGTATTAAAACATGTTTTGAAAAACAAATTCAGACCATCAAAAATAATCTAGCCCTCAACCAGAATATCTTGTTATCTGTACTTTCCGACTTTTGACGTCACATGTTGAAAGACGTTGAAGAAAGTGAATTCCCAGTGACGTTTGAACGTTAGGATAATAATTAAAGTCTCAAATGGTTAAAATAAATGAAATTATTTAAAATTATTAACTCACCTTTTAAAAGACTCAAACGCTTCCATTCGCTACAGGCGCGGACACTGACTGCCTTTCCATGACAAACACCCCGTTATCAAAGGATCAATAAAGAAGTCGTCTGCAAAGAAAAAAGTAAAATCGGATTAGTATTATGCAGTTTAGATGCTTAAACCTATAGTCAAAAATCAACATATAAAATAGATTCACGTAATCACACTAATTCCAACTTAACTAATATTATTTTCCTATATTTAATAAGTTGGTCGACACTGCGTGACGCATTTATCGGTCGTGAATCCTTTCTTTCAGACGATTCACACGGGAATCATGGAACAACCACGACTATGGATATTTCTCTCACTTTACCCCTTTCAACACCGACGCCCTGAATGGTTTCGTTTGTACACGACTGCATATTGAAAAATCGGCGGATCTATTTTGTATATGCGGGGAGGTTCAGTAATAATGTAAGCCTACAGCCCTACAGTGTTATAGGATAAAATTATCCCTGATCCTCCTGTCATATTACGTGTTTATCGCGTTGGCTGTGCAAAGACTACCAGCTTGTGCTTTAGTCAAAAATTGGTGCTTACCGAGTCGGAAGGGTTAATGTCGGGCAACATCCAGGTTACATGGAGATTTAATACCTGGATGTCGGTTTTCAACCATGAGGCGCAAGCCGGATGGTTGAAAAGGAGACATCCAGGTTAAATCTCCGTACCCTGGATGTTGCCCGAGATAACGATTTTGTCCCGCCTCCTAACACAGAAATAATGTCGAGATGTAAAATATGATCCCACATTAAGACTCAGGCGACGAAGTTTAAACCCCACACTGAGCCTCAGGTTTTGAACCAAACAGCGAAACAAACGTCACAGCAAAACTATAAATAGACCGAGTCTATTTCCGAATCGCTGTTTATAAACCAGGTCACACATGGAGAAGTTTTTCACTTTGGTGAATTTGAATTCGTTGAAAAAGTTTTAAAACCGTGTAAATTCAGCCTTCCAGAGTGTACTGTATTTCCATGGAACAAACTTCAGTATGTTAGATGTGTTGTGCTGTGTGTTTTATTCATGCCTTTGGGAGAATAGCTTAAATATCCACTTAAATTAAAACGACGCTGGACATGGAACATGGAACTTGGAAGGTGACATTTTGAATTTCGTGAACGATGTCTCACTATTTCAGACTCCACTTGGGTTTAAACTTGAAGATTTTGAGTTGGGCCGCAGTCATTTGAATTTTGTAAGAGGTAGGTGGAATTAATAGCATACATTTCTACGCTGACCATCGGAAACCGCAAAATAAATTATGAAGTGAGCAGAGATTTAATGCCCTGGTAGGCTAATGTTAATTTGTTGTTGACACCAAGTCTTACAGTCAGTAGTTACAGTTACACTGACTGTGCCAGTATTTTTGCCCGCCGTGGATTTCCTACTTTTACCTCAGTTTGTCTCCAAAACCCTCACTGAAATTGTGACCCCTCATTGAAAAACTACTTTATGGCCGGGATTTACCCCGTTACAATTTATGGGAACGATGTCTCTCTCGGAGTGACAAGCGAAGCGAGAGATTGACATTTTGAATTCGGTCAAGCGATATCGAAGATAAACAGAGAGTTGCTCCCCTTGATGTTCTCACCCCGCAATGCGCAAAAGTATATATTTGCGAACCCGATTCAATCTGTTTAGTTCTCATCGAATACGACAGCCAACAAGTTCTTCTATTCATAGGACTGCAACGATGTTTTTTAATTTGTATTAGTATTCACTACAATACGACAATAAGTTGGATATAGCTTAACAGTTCTAATAGGAGTTTCTGCAATCGATGTGACCCAGTCGGGGTCAAAGGTTATTTTTATCACCTGGATGTTTCTCGAGTGACAAACGGGGAACAACGGCGCGCGCTCTTATCACCCGCATGTTTAAAGATAGCCGATACCATGGCTATTTGTTTCGGTCACGTTGACCAATCAGAAGACGCGATGCATACTGATAGAGGGACAATGTCTTTTACCATCACAATCGGAATAAATCAGGTCTAACCTCCATCATTCGATTTCGAATAATAGACGTGGTTCCATTCGAGATTCGATGTCAACTGTAATCTCCTCAGACATTCTAACACTGTTCAAGATCCGCTCAAGCACGTGCAGTACGCCTTAGTACACGGCGTCATCGTGTCCCCGTGTAGGCAACCGGGATAAGGTGCCTTTCCCAAGGAAACAACGCGGGTCGTCCCTGACGGGGATCGAACTCAAGCCCTCTAGCATAGAAGTCCGACAGTCTACCACTGAGCCACCGCGCTCCCCATTAGTCCCTACCACTGTTAACTGCAAATTTAAGGTTTCCAAGCAATGTCGACGATGAACTATAATACTTACAGGGTATTCCAGCTACATCATCAAGGCATGCCTTCGACGAAGGCATGCCATGATGATGTAGTTGGATTATTTTATCAGTCGGCACTTGAGCCATCACAATCGGAACAGATCAGGTGTTTTGAACTCCAACCCCCATTGTCATCTTCAAGACGATACTTAATCGATTCGAGGTTCGATTCGATTTCGAATAATAGACGTGATTCCATTCGAGATTCGATTGGAATCGAAAATGTGTGATTCGCAGGACCCAAGAGGTGCATTACAACGAAACCACTGGTTTTACGGACACTTATCAATAGTCTTTCACTGGTTTTTATTTTAGAAAAAAGTACAAGAAGAAACAAATTTTAACCTCAAGCGCCAACGGACGCGACTCTGTAATTAGGGGGATAAATCATGGTGTGTGTGTGGGGGGTGTCAATATCCCCCATCCCAGCCAATTCAGGGCTCTTAACATGGCATTACTGATTGTCTTGGCTAATTTCGGTGATTGTAGGCTCCTTGAATTGGAGCTCTCCGAGATGCGCAATCGTGTGTACATGGGAACAGTTGGCAACCTCACGTCGTGGTCGGGCAAACATGGAGGGCATGGACCTTATCCCCAGTCTCTAAAAATAGTTACGAACTTACGATCCCGCCGGTGGTTCGTGATCATAAAAGTTTATTAATGCTTAGTTCATGAATGGAGAACCCTTTTCGGATGGAAAATCCTTCCTATTCTATTTCATTGGTTACCCACTTCCAATATACTGTACGCTTTCATATCTGACGTATATCGGGGATAACATCGTTAAATTCTAAACAAAATAACTAATTCAGAATTCTCTGGTGTTGATGTGGAGAGTTTCGAGTGTCATAGCACAGCTCACAGATCAGTTTTGTCAGTTCCGAAATTTCTCACAGTTGACTTGAATACCTAAAAAAA
The DNA here is from genome assembly GCA_031216915.1 of Pictodentalium vernedei. Classification (NCBI taxonomy): domain Eukaryota; kingdom Metazoa; phylum Mollusca; class Scaphopoda; order Dentaliida; family Dentaliidae; genus Pictodentalium; species Pictodentalium vernedei. The sequence goes on along the minus strand of CM062291.1, from coordinate 174,150,151 downwards.
TCTATTTATGCCTGAAAGCATAGCTTAAGACGTCTAATTGGAACGAGCCCAACGAGCTCGTTCCTGCGAAGGGTAATACGATATGTCTGAGAAGTCAGGGTATACCGTATTAACCCTTTACCTAACGTGAAAAGCAGACGACACTTGCAAAAAAAATCTTGAATAACTAATTTTTTTCATTTTTTGTCTCAAAAACATAGGTTATGACCCCTCGTTGGAACGAGCTCGTCGAGCTCGTTCCAACGAGGGGTCATAACCTATGTTTTTGAGACAAGAAATGAAAAAAATAGTGAAAATTAATTGGCGATTTTTGAGAATAGCGCTGGCCGGTTTTGGCCGTTACGTTGGGTAAAGGGTTAAGAATAAGAATAATAAGACACATCGATGACAATTTAGAACTTCTCCAACACAACTTTCTTGCAACCTTTCAATATTCAACTCCAAATAATGTGAAAATGTCTTCAAAATCAGAGCTTATGAGCTTTCGTTAGAATGAGCACGTTCCAACTAGGGCTCACAAGCTTCACTTTGAAAGAAAAAAAGATTGTTTAGTGGTTTTGTGTTTGGCGCGATTAGATCCATTCAATAAAGGTTAAAAAATGAAAAATGATTTTGTGAGTGAGTGTGGTAATGGTACCCCCTTATGAGCGGCTGTGTTAGTATTATGCATTTGAGCCCTCCGTTTGATGGCTGCTGGTAGAGGGGTCTCGTTTTTTTTTCAGCAGTGAGGGTGACATGATGCCAGATAATGTCATGAGTCAAGATTAGAGATTGTTCGAAACAGCAACTAGCACCTACCAATCGTCCGGACATGAACTCGAAGCCGGGCCAAGCCAAGAATTCAAGTTTGGGGGGCTTTCAGTGTTCGAAAACCACAGCTGGCACACATTCGACAGAAGGTTTTTTCCGATGTAATTAAACTTGATAAAAATTACCTTTTTGATGTACAGAACAGTAAATAATGCGAATCCACATGTGCTGATCACGGCATTTGGTCTTGCTCAGATTGTCTGACCTGCACATATGATTTAATCTCGGTCAATTTTTTAAGTGAGCGATTAGAAAAATACTTCCACGCGAGATCCATTCATCAGAGTTTCTGCACCGGGACCAGCAACCTCTCTGATACCTTGCAAACTTCAAAATGGATGCTGGCCAGGAGATGAAATAGCAAAGGGATTAGATTGTAAGAGTCCTTAGTGCAGACAAGAGACAGCGTCTGTTTGGCAAAGATCACATTCCAACGGGCAAACAGAAGCCATACTTTTGAAAACAATACGTAAATATTTTTGTGAAAGAATAATTTTGATACTGTTCAGCGAAATCAGCTATGATAAAGAGCTATAGTCAGTTCTAATATGGAGTCTGGAATTCCTTTGACGTGTATCAAATCAAAAGTCTCCACCGAAAACAAAAACATTAGATTGATTTAAATTAATCCAATATATTATTCCAAAGATTTTACAAGTTATATTTTGTCCAATACCAATATTCAGTAAAAGTAATTAGGTTACACAAGAGACACAGTTTTTCTATACAAGCGATATGTGTGAAATTGCATTTTAAACCCACCAGAATAATCTTCGCGGATTGGCAAATGAATCCACTTAAGCTATTGAATAAGTTATCATAATCACTTGTGAGTAGGGTTTAATATAGTCCCGGTTTTCTAGTCACCATGAACGGCAGTGAAATTACACTCAAAACCGGGAACCGGCAAATGTTCCGGGTAATATCAAGTAAATTTACGAGAGTAACAAGATGCATTAATTTTCGTGAAAATGGACATATCTTATTGGCAACCTGCCATAACCATTCGAAAAAGTTCTTTCCCTTCGAGGACTCTGAAAACCCAAGCCCGCTTCCAACTCATCTTCATTTTCAGAATCGCTAGTTTTTTTCACCACTACCTCACCAGCTTCAACTCCCTCTTCCCTACTGCCACCAGTCTCCTCTGCTTCAAGCAGGTGAGACTTGTGATGGCAGTACAGAAGGAGTTGATTTTGAAGGAGGTAGTGAATATTGAATAATACTAGTGATTCTGAAAATAAAGACGAGTTTGAACTTTGAGGCGAGTGAAGATTTTGCAGTTGAAGAGATGAATCCAGCGGAACTGACTGGCAGCTACAAGTATAGTGATTTGGTGAAAAAGGAAGCAGGGTTGTAAAAAGTTCTGGCGTGGAAGGGCTGACGAAATCTTACAAAGTTTCTTTCGGGCAGTTTTTCAATTTCGAAAATTTCAGTTTAACACACAAGTGCAGTGCCATGCGTGATTCCCGGTTTCGTACTTTAGATTTTCCAGCTATGGTGACCGGCTTTCTGAACCGGGAACCCAGGAATTCCCATTCCCGGGATTAACCTCCACTTGTGAGCCCAACCTAGCTTTGAAGTTTCAAGTCAACAAACTTTGTAAGTATAAGGGCCCAGTGGCAGCAGAAAAAAACATCGCTCTACTTCATGCTGGATTAAGGGTGTGTATCCCGCCTAGGTGAAGATCCGGGGTCTTTTCTGGAGAAAACATTAATGCCAGTTAGAGCTCTCCGAGTACCTTTAAGGGTTTAGCGCCCAGTAAGTGAAGGTATAACTATATAAAAATGACCAAAGAAATGTCAGAGTAAGAGTACATAAACCCATTTTAGGGATTTCAAGCATGAATGTATATATGATTCATATTTTTTATGAGAGAGAAGGGATGGGCGAGTCCTCTGATTGAACTGATTCTGCCCCGTGGCTACCCACTGGTAATTATAACCGACCAAAGTAGTTGAAGTTTGGATATGTTTGGATATGTGTGTGTATAGTGGCGGAGGCTACAGTATGTATGCGAAAACTAGCGACAGTGATTGCCGTGGGAAGAAAAGGGTGAGGGTGTAAATCTTGGATGCGTGGAAGGACAACGCTCCAGGTGTCAAATCCAGACATCATGGCATGTGCAATTCACGTAAAATAAGTTTGACACTCAACAAAGTATACTCCAGAGTGGGGTTTGCAAAGCTTAACCATTCAACCGTTTTGTGTACCTTATTAACCATCGAATTAGTGAGATGAGCTGGCAACAACTTGAACGCATGAAACAACTAACCCAGTACTCGGACTTTAGTTAAAGGAAAAACCCCATCTTGGGTGTTTTCTTTACTCCTATCTGTGATCATGTTTGGTGTGCTTATGGTGCAGAACAAACTCCTCGGAGGTGTTCAAAAATGAAAACATCGGCGGCAGTTATAAAATACACTGCTTTATCGTAAAACTGTCGCATCATCATCGATAATTCACTGCTAACATTTGCGAATACATAATTGATGTGTTCCCAAAAGTATCCCATTTTTACGTGTTATTTTATGGACTCTGTTCACAGCTGTATCCGTGGACTGTATTGTAATTATCACATGATATGAAATGTTAATGAAATATCCATGGACGCAGGGGGGGGGGGGGGGGGGGAGAGGGCACTAAAAATTTGCAAGACGTGAAGTCCTATTTTTTATTCAGCTCCTTTTTTACACCCACCTTCCCCTACGTGCAAATTTTCTACTAGCGTTCTCAGACACCCACCCCCCCCCCCCCCCCACACTCCCATTAAAATCCAAAATAAACTTAGTAGGCACAGCTGTCTTTTCATAATGTTCTTAAACTGGTACCACCAATTTAAACCTTTGTAGGCTGCTGTAGGCCCCAATCTACAAAAGACAAGCTGTTCATTATCAGGCTTGGCCAGAGCAGGTGTACATATACGGGAACAAATTTTCATTTGAATTGTTCTGTCAGTATTCTCAGGTGTTTGCTACTTTCCTCTTCTATCCATACAGATTCTATTAATAAATAAATAACTTGGGTTGAATTTAGTGCATCAGAGAGAATTTTCCCAAAATATTGTCTGCACATTTTCTACATTTCGAACAAGACACCCACCCCCCTACTAAAGTGTGACATTTTCCCAGATTAAGCCCAATATTCTCACATATAAAGCCTCCTGCTGTTGTATTTATTATGTTAAGAGTGTGATGTACGACATCCATCTTTAAGGTTTGAAACACAAATGATGGTATATATTAGCTGATATATTGATATATTTTTAAAAAATTAAAAAAATTGCACAAGTTGGAACTACACATTTTTGGCGCACTCAAGAGACCCACCCCCCCCCCCCCACGTCACGTCTTGCAAATTTTTGGTGACCCCCCCCCCCCCGATGGACGTGTTAATTAATAACAACAATAACAACAACAACAACAACAACGGAAGGATCATGCTTTGCACAAAATCTCGTTTTCGAGCCAAGCCTTTTTGGACTGTTGCATTGGTCTACAGATGTTCGTCGTCGTATTATGTGCCAACACGTTACTACAAAAGGCATCGTTTTTAACCCTTTACCTAACCTGAAAAACAGACCACACTTGCAAAAATAATTCTTGAATAACTAATTTTTTTTTCATTTTTTGTGTCAAAAACATAGGTTATGACACCTCGTTGGAACGAGCTCGACGAGCTCGTTCCAGCGAGGGGTCATAACCTATGTTTTTGAGACAAAAAATGAAAAAAATAATGAAAATTAATTGGTGATTTTTGAGAATAGCGCTGGCCGGTTTTGGCCGTTACGTTAGGTAAAGGGTTAACTACATGCCATAAGCGATGGAACTCTTGGGTTTTATAATAGGCGACATGCAAATAGAAATCTCTTTCTCAGATCTCCAAAAATACGAAAAAAACCCAAAACAAACAATTTGGATATTTTCGAGCCACCCATTGATGTTTGTGGAACAGTTATCTTCAGTTTGAAACCAGAAACCAACACCGTTCAGCATCTGTTCTTTTCGTTACATTTTTCACCTTAAAAGGTAATTTTCCAATTAGTTGCTGTACGTTCCAACGCCCGCTATTGCCATCCAGACTCGACTGTCATTTTTTTGGTTTAAATGGAATAAAACAGTTGCCCAAAACTCCTATAACTCTGGTGGTATAATATGAACTTTTTTATAACTATTTTCCCAGGTACAACTGAGTATTCACCAAATTATATCTTTCCTGTCAGAACTCACTGAAAAAATGTACTTGGTCAAATTCCAGTTGCATTATGGGAAAAACTTTGCTGCTCAAAACATTGGGATTTTGACATCAGTTTACAGAGGATTAAAAAAGGTAAATAGTGTGAATATATTGCATTATCATATACATTATTACTTGCGTTCTTGGTTATTTTTTTCTTCTCACGGGTGCATCACGTGTCACGTTGATTCTTGGAAAAGCTCAAAGTGTGGGGGGGGGGGGGGGGGGGAGGGGGGGGCATTCATGAATCGATATTAGGAGTTGGTATCATCAACAAAGAAATGAAAGATGTTTTTCTTGCGATTTTCCCAAATATTATTTCGACTCCCACTCTACCTTCATGCAGTTTCAGTGTTGTGTGATTACGTCAAATGATCGGGTTCGATAACCCACTTCACTGTAGATCTATCTGATGGAGCGCCGTCTTTGAAGATAGCAACTGCAGGCATTGTATCTGTCATGAAATTGCATGCAAGATACATAAGAATGATGGAGATTACACCTAAATTATCAAAAATTATCAAATATTCCCTATGCAAAAGGTGGGGGCCATTCATGAATCGATATTAGGAGTTGGTATCATCAACAAAGAAATGAAAGATGTTTTTCTTGCGATTTTCCCAAATATTATTTCGACTCCCACTCTACCTTCATGCAGTTTCAGTGCTGTGTGATTACGTCAAATGATCGGGTTCGATAACCCACTTCACTGTAGATCTATCTGATGGAGCGCCGTCTTTGAAGATAGCAACTGCAGGCATTGTATCTGTCATGAAATTGCATGCAAGATACATAAGAATGATGGAGATTACACCTAAATTATCAAAAATTATCAAATATTCCCTATGCAAAAGTTATGGTAATAATAGCGAAATAAAATTAGCCTTCATGCGTATTGGCATGTTGCTCAAAGAAAAATCGATATTAGCATAAAATTGCCATCGTGACAAGAACAGAACCCAAATATTATACCACAGTTTGACATCAGCCATTACATTTGTCGATATAATCAATTTGTACTTCTGTAGTTCATCTGCGCCACTGTGTAAAGTACAGGGAACACAAGAATAAAAGAAAAAGAATGCAAGGTGCGATTGAGTACATAAATTATGAACCTCTCATTGAGGAATTTAGTGAACGGGATTAAATTTCCCACAGAATCGAGACAAATTTGATATTTTTATCACATAAAGGCACTATTGAAAGGTACCGCGCATTGATCCGAAGTATTTGAGAGCATTTATTTCGAAATAACGTCGTAGCTTGACCATTTAACACATGGTGTCCATTCACAAAAATAACGCAATATTTTGGCGGATATTATATGATAAACGGATGCAATTTTTATAACATTGTTTGGGATTTTTTCCGACATAAAAGTGAAGTTGAACTATAGGACATGATAAACATGGATAAAATACAATTCTATATTTGATTACACCGACGGACTATTTTTATATATAACTCTTCAGCTAAAGCGAATAACAGAAGACACTGACAAAAAGATGTCTTGAATAAATACTAATTTTCACTTGTTTGCCTCAAAAAACATATCTTAGAACGTCAGCATTGGAACGAGATCAACGAGATTGTTCCAGTGATTTGTCAAAAGACATGGGTTTGAGGCAGAAATTAAAAAAGAAAATAAAGTTTGAATGGCGAATTTTGTAAATTGCGCTGGCTGGTTATGACTGTTACGCGAGGGGATAACTTCCCGTGCTTTTGGTCCGATCACGCCGGGTGTGGCGTTTGCAGAAGGCTTAATATTTTTAGGAAAATGAAATGGACATAGGTGTTAAATGGTTCGATTTAGGTACGATTGTTAACTCTTTCATGTAATGAGCATCGCGCTGGTTATCTTGCTGTGTTTTTCTTCCAGATTTGATCCTTCTCATCCCATTCTAAAGTAATCTATCACCAACTAGGTGTTGTCCTTTTCTTCATCTATCATATTGTTGCTTGAGTGCTAGAATGTCCTATGTCCCCTCTGGGACATAGGACATTCTTGCAATCAGGCGACGATATCAGCAGGGACATTGACCCATGAAAAATTCTCATGGAGAGCTTTCCCGTAATCAGTGTCCAGGCTGGCGCCATTTATCAAAAACTGTTAACCCTTTACCTAACATGAAAAGCAGACGACACTTGCAAAAATAATTATTGATTAACTAATTTTTTTCATTTTTTGTCTCAAAAACATAAGTTATGACCCCTCGTTGGAACGAGCTCGACGAGCTCGTTCCAACGAGGGGTCATAACCTATGTCTTTGAGACAAAAAATGAAAATATTTTGAAAATTAATTGGCGATTTTTGAGAATAGCGCTGGCCGGTTTTGGCCGTTACGTTGGGTAAAGGGTTAATCGGGAAACTTCCCTTGCAACTAATCTCCAAACTTTTTCGACTGTGTTGGATTTTTGCCAACATTTCATGGCATGCATTCATTCGGACTTAATATCTTTCATTTACTTTATACGGCTCTAGCTTTTCAGCAGTTGTTGGTGCCAGCGATTTGTGGAAGACACATGACTCGATGGTGACTCGTATCTTATGATCAAATTACATAGGTTTCCATGTAACCCAACTCTGCCACTTCATTTTCTCCACCAAACGTAAATGTCCAAAAACACGATCGCAAACATGGTTGCTAGTATTTGATGATTTTCAGATCGTGTGTATTTACCATATGATCATCGGGAACGCACAGTTTAGGCACTTGTGTGAGTGTTTTGGTGACGAGTGGAATTACTTACTCAAAACAACTGATTTAGTCGTAATGGGCTGATAGCATTTTATCTCATAACATAGTGATATCTGTAAAAAAGCGAAAGGATTTCACATCACAAGAGGAAGTGTTGCAGCATAAAGTTTTATGATATTATGGACACTCGGGTTAACCTTCATCGGTTTTAGAAAATTTATAAAGAACGGAACTTCTGAAGATATTTTTTTGGTGTATCCCATATTGAGAGTGTCGATGGTGTTTACATCTCTTTGGTATATACATTTTTAAACGTCCCCTATTTTAATGGGGGTAATATGAGTGATTGCCACGTAGCTATGCCTAATAGTGAATGTTGTTTAACTCCTTTCGCGCAGCTGGCGGATATTCCCGTCCATGGCATGAAATCTCTTGCCTTTAAAATAAGTAAACTTCAAAGATATTTAACTAATTTCCTCCCCTGTGAATTGTATAGACTTTTTGACTAATGTTTTCTTGAGCCAAATTTTCATGACTTTTCAACAAATCTAGTCATGGCTGCTTCACAGCAGCCATAACTTGCTTTGATGAAAAATAGTTTACAATAACTCAGCGGGCCAAGAGTCAAAGACTCTCAGTCTCTAGTAATTCGATCTCAGCTTCTCTCGTGGCTTACAGTTTTCGTCATTGGGAGAGATGTACAGGAAAATTAACTCCCCTTCATTTTCTAAAGCTGTCGGTAACTTTAACACCCAGCGTATGGGAATTTCATACAAAAACTGAATTCTCGAAATGTTAACGAATTTGTATCATCGATGTGCGCATCATTTCACAAACTTCAGCCATTTTCTTGTAGAGCAGTATATGAAAATACAGAAGCTGGCTTTTTTTGCAATTGTTTTCCCAATCAGTTTAAATGTTTGGCTATTACTCTCTATTTAAACCCATTTAAAAATAAGAAAACGACGCTTTCACCATCTTAGAATGTTCTATAACTTTTTTTCTGTTCATTATATCAACAGTGTGCGTATCGTAACATATACTACAGATACTATATTCTTTCCAATAATATAATAGTCTTGGAGGTAAGATTTGCCAATTGTTTTCCTGGGTGAATTGTAAATTACAGTAAAACACATTCGGTAAACAAAGGGCCAAAGTGGACAGTTACTTAGTTGCTTCTAATTAGCTTACCATAAAAAGCCAAGTTTCATTTTGTAACTTTTAACTCCTTGCATGCTGCTGGCAGATATTCCCACCAGGACAGAATTTCTCTCGCCACTAAGTTAAGTATAATTTGGGCACATTGAATCAAATTTTCTCTCTGTAAATGGCATGCTGTTTTCACCAATGATTTCTTGAGTTAGATTACGGTGAATTTTTCATCAAATCTAGTCATGGCTGCTTCACAGCAGCCATGACTAGATTTGATGAAAAATATTTTGGAAATACTCAGCGGGTTAAGAGTTAATAAGCGAAAACAACAGACAACTCCGAGAGCTGTCTGTTGTTTTCGTTTATTAAAAGTAAAAAAGGAAACTTCGCTTTATTTTCTACTGATGTCAGAAGCGTTTTCCCAACAATTACATGTTTCTTAATTGCAATCCCCACTCGTCTAATAATTTCAGAGGAGATCACTTTATCGAAAGTCTATTTTCACGACCAGATAAGTCAGTGATGTTGTATTCAATGGCTAGATGGAAGTGATGGAGGCTAATAGTTTATGCAAATTATGGGCACCGTTAGGTGTAGCTGCGTTTCAATCGAATAATCAGCGATACAATAATTGGAATGCCATTGCACCGGGACCATGCCTTCGAATGCATGTGGTTTTCACAGTGTTCAGTCTCCAACACGACCCAAGTTGGGTCATGGCTAGAGGTAAGTTTTTTTAGACTACCGGGATCTTCTTCTCAAGGGAGCAACAAATAGTCTTAACCTTGTTTTTCGATTGAAGAGCGCAGTGTCATTGCACAAAATAGCAATCTTTCAGATATGAACATTATTTTATGAGCAAACATGAGACATTTATAACAAATTTAAGATGAATTTTATCTTTAAAAGATTCGCGTTTTAAAAGATTATAAAATATTCATTACAATCTATCACTGTTTTTTTCATTATTCAAAATATAAAATCATTTCATACAACAAATGCAAATTTGTAGAAAAAAACGGATTCTATGCTGAAGTACTTTTGCATCGAATGTGTCGAATACTGTCAAAAGTATGGGAAATACCTTTTTAAAACGCATCCTTTGTTCTGTGCCGACATTTACGACTTACCAAGATGCAGAGATATTTATAGATTTAATGATATATGAATAATGCATTGAGTTTGGTGCAAACATTCGTTGGTAAATAAATAGAGTAAAACATTGGAATTTTATAAATGTATTGCATTTGATGAATGAGCACCAAGTCAAAGATGAGTCAAGATAAAATAACAGTGTTTGAATTAATGTAAGACTGAGGAAAAAAATGTAATGGTTCAGATTTCCCAACCGATCCTAATGTCGTTGTCCGACCCAAACCTTATTACGAACTCTTCGCAAAGAAGTTGTATCTATTTATCCCTTTTAAAACTGCTGGTATCTCCCATGCCAGTTCAATGGCTGCAATTGGAAGAGTCCACATTCATTACCTAAGGGGTAGACCAGTTATTATTTTCAACGTGCAGCCAAGGGGCTGCACGTTGAAAATATTAATTGGTCTATCCCACACATTCATTCAGCAGCCATCCTACTTAATAAAGTTATGACGTATCATGCTTCTGGGCCGGAAAAGCGGTCGTTCGTGTTCAAAGGGTTAAAATGATATTTGAAGGTACTTAAGAGCCTGGAGTAAAATACATGAAAACAACGAATATATACAATACATTTTAACCCTTCATCTAATCCAAGACGACGACCTTTGATAAAATATTGCCTGAATAAGAATAAATTTACATTTTTGACTCAAAACATAGCTTATGACCTCTCATTGGAACGAGCTCAGAGAGCTCGTCCTAATCAGAGTTCATAAGATATTTTTAGAAACAAAAAATGAAAAAATAATGAAATTTGAACGGAGATTTTTGTAGATTTTACTGGCCGGTTTTGTTGTTACGTTAGGTAAAGGATTGAGCGACTGTAAGAGAAAATAAAATATTAAAATAAAAAAAAATTTCCAACACAACGATTCTATTTTTTTTGCAAGTAACTTATACCAAACCATTTATCCTTTTCGCCTAATCTTTGTCATCCACACATTATTAGACATAAAAGTAGAGACCCTGGCGTAGCTATAGATATAAGCGGCCTAAATGGGCGGTCCCGCCTCCGTCAACAATTTAGTATAGTTGTCGCTGCAACTACATTCTCCCGTTATCACACGCCCCCCCCCCCCCCCCCCCACCCGCGCACCATTCCAAACACTGGGTGGAGAAGGACTTGTTCACTGTGATGAAGAAGTTTTGCTTTTTACTGGTGAGAGATACACTGATGACCAAGGCCTGAAATTTGTGTCTCATAAAGTGGGCCAATGATGATGAACGATTGACTATTAATGTCTAACCTTAAACTTATAGTTGGTTGTGGTCTCAACATAGCTATAGTCTGCTGCAAGTGATTTTAAACTGATTTTAAACTGAAATAAACCCTCTTTCTCCACCCAGCCGCCAACTCGTTCATTCTTTCCCGTAAGTTCCTCTCTTACTCGAATGGTTAGCGTTGTATAATTCAACATTCCATTTCATCCAACCTGTCCTCGAAGACGAGCATTGTGTGATAAGGTGCACGATGCGTTGACTGAGCAAACTGCCTCTGACCGCAAATTCCGATTGTTCTTAATAACTAAACTGAAAAGCCCGAAATCTGCCGCTGCGCGGAGGATTTCTTAACTTACTCTGTGTAATTTAGCTCACTCGGACAGTTAACGCATCCAACCAAGAATCAACGCCATCAACAGAGGTCACAAGAGATACTTCTACACTTCCAACGCCACCGTCCGTCGGTGCTTAAAGAGCCCATCATTATAATCTGTGTCAGCCCAATTCACATATGATTAGTCAGTCTACACAAATGATATGACCAGCTAGCGGATTCAGATGGAGACACACCCTGCGCACGTTCCTCTTGAGCAAAACATTTAAATACTCTAGAGAGCTCCATCCTTTCGCCTAATCTTCGTTATCCACAAATTATTAGATAATATGATAATGTTGTACTGTCAAAAACATTACATGAGTTATTCTTTGTTAATGCATTTAATATCTTCATACCATAAACGTGTTTGCTGGTGGTGAGTATATTTACTAGGAATTGTGGGCCCTCCATCTCCCTGCGCACACATAGTTAGCAACCAACCCAGAAAATAAGCAGACTGTCATCTGCAAAATGAGGTCCCCAGTGGGTGAATTTAGTGATGCTACCCTGCTAAATTTACTCTCTGTGAACCTCAATCTGAATCAGTTTCTCAAAACTGAGCACAAAGAGGTACCCAGAGGATAAATTGGCCCACTGTATAGGATAGCATCACCAAATTCACCCACTGGGGACCTCATTCTGCAAATGTCAGACTGCTTATTTTCAGGCCTGTTAGCAACTTGGGAAAACACCCTTTTAGTCCTGCCATCCATCCACCCGTCCGTAAAATTTATATTTTCTACTTTCTCGTCATCGTGGATCAGTCTGGAATATGTTTCTTTTAGAATGATTCCGTCTTTGGAGTAAATGAAACAGACTTGCTTTTGTTGACTTTATATCCCAACTTTCTATTGGTCCCATCCGATACGCAAACAATAAAGAAGGGTGCAGGTATCAGACTTTTATGACGTACGTCAGAAAAAAAATGTAAACAGTATTATTATCTTTTTTATTGCAGTAATGACAGAGATAAAAATATGGATTCAGTAACAAATGAAAAAAAATGGTATTCATCGTCAGAATACAACAATAGGGCGTGAAAACTTTAAGTGTGTTTTATGGTTTATAAGGTGCCCATTTAGCTTTCCTGTGCAGTAGTAAATGGACAACAAATATCGATGTTTAACTTTTTCAATGCCAAGACAAACCGAATCGAATTGCAAACAGGCTTTTCTGAAAAATACAGGAAGTCCATAGATTGCCACGCTGAAGTGACCCAAACCAGCTTATAGATGTCATAAACTTTACACACTAAAATCAGTTTTACCCAGGTGGGATTTTAACTATCCAAAACTTTGAGATGTTTTTTTAACCCTTTACCTAACATGAAAAGCAGACGACACTTGCAAAAACAATTCTTGAATAACTAATTTTTTTCATTTTTTGTCTCAAAAACATAGGTTATGACCCCTCGTTGGAACGAGCTTGAAGAGCTCGTTCCAACGAGGGGTCATAACCTATGTTTTTGAGACAAAAAATGAAAATATTTTGAAAATTAATTGGCGATATTTGGGAATAGCGCTGGCCGGTTTTGGCCGTTACGTTGGGTAAAGGGTTAAAAAGGAGTATACACTTCTGAGTGCTTTTTGAACAGTGTAAGATGTGAACGACATCTTGAACAAAAATTATCCGCTGAGTGTTAATAATTCGTGTGCTGTCTAACTTATCGACGTGCTATACTTTCATTTTTACAGGTATCTTTGGGTCTGTGGGTTTTATTGGTTACAAGATGAAAAATGCAACCCGCCCTATAAATTTGCCCTGTCTTACAGAAAGAACATAGGAATTTTCTTATATTTACGAACAAAAATATTATCAACACGTAATATAAAAGATCCAGAATATTACACGTCTCGTCTTACGCTAGTATAGAAAGGAACCGGGATGCATAACGACATTGGGTGGGGGCGGGAATACACATCCGCCTCCCCATACTACTGACTACTCCAACCAGACAATAGATGATAATTGTCATAAGATATGTTTTTGAAAAAACAGATGAAAAAGGTTTAGGGTGAAGGGTCAAAGAGTTCTGACAAAACGCTAAGGTGTGTGTGTGGTGGGGGGGGGGGGGAGAGAGAGAGAGAGAGAGAGAGAGAGAGAGAGAGAGAGAGAGAGAGAGAGAGGTACCTACCTCAAGAGATTAACACTAAGGTGTGTGGAGAGAGAGAGAGAGAGAGAGAGAGAGAGAGAGAGAGAGAGAGTGGTACCTACCTCAAGAGATTATCGGATTATTCCACAACACCCCATGCGAAACATTATCATACTGAACTGAATTATATTTGCAGTGTCGATCAATTTGCTCTGAATGAAAATTCCATCGGTTTTGGTATACAGAGGAATTCCAGGCATTTCAGTGACAGTCGCATTTCCCATTTCTCATGTTTGAGAGGCCTGTTTGTTTTACAGCCGCGTGTATGACTACATAGATGGAGAGAGTTGACAGACAACACAGTGAACGTGTGAATGGCCAGGAAATCAGATGAATAATGAAATGATTGTTTAAAGCATCAGTTTACAACAGTCATTGTCTAGGTATGCTGACGGCTGCGATAATGCAAGGTCTGGGAAACAAGAATTATTCATAAAGCTATGGAGACGGACGTGGGTGCAAATGACCAAGAGCTATCGAAGAGGGGTTAGGGGTGGAGGGTGTAACACCCCCATGACCCAATATTTTCCAGTCGGATATTTTCGTATAGGTGTGGATTCTTAGACATTCAGTCGCTTTAGCGATTAATCATATACTTTCTTACGCATCTAGATTTGATACTTGGTCTTTATGTCTCACACACAGTCATTCAAATGTTACCCCATTCGGTTCGGTGTGTGTGTGTGGGGGGGGGGGGGGGGGGGGGGACAGCTTGACCAATATGGGGCACGGTAGGAGTTAATTAAATAAGTTGCGTTACAACTACTATAGGTATATTTTATCTATCCACAAATACATTTCCAAGAATTCCTGAGTTTTGCCAAAAATCTGAATGACAAATATTCGAACTATGCATGCCTTCGACCCACTCACTAATATTTCAACTACATCAACAAGACATGCCTTCTTCATGCCTTCGAAGAAGGCATGCCTTGATGACGAAGTTGGAAGATTTGCTTAGTCGGCACTTATTTATTTATTTATTTATTTATTTATTTATTTATTTATTAATTGGGGTTTAACGACACTTTCGACAGCCAGGGTCACCTCGTGTCGGACAGTTTTATGGGTTGAGGAAGCTGGAGTATCCGGGGAGAACCACTAAGCAACCGCCAACAACTGTCAGACTCCCCAACGTACTAACTCCGCGCAAGCAGGATTAGCGTTGGTTGAAGACAAGTGCACAAGTGGACCATCGACGTGCAGTACGCCTTAGTACACAACACTACTTTATTTATTTATTTATTTATTTATTTATTTATTTATTTATTTATTTATTTATTTATTTATTTATTTATTTATTTGGGTTTAACGACACTTTCGACAGCCAGTCATTTTGTGTCGGACAGTTTTAGGGTTGGAGGAAGCCAGAGTATCCGGTGAGAACCACTGAGCAGCGGCGAGCAACGTACTAACTCCACTTAAGTATGGTTAGCATTGGTCGAAGATAAGTGCACCATCGACGTGCAGTACGCCTTAGTACACACCGCTAATTAATTAATTAATTGGGATTAGGTTAAACGACACTTTCGACAGCCAGGGTCACCTCGTGTCGGACAGTTTTATGGTTGGAGAAAGCCGGAGTATCCGGAGAGAACCACTGAGCATCGGCGAGCAACTGTCAGACTCCCCAACGTACTAACTCCACTCAAGTACGGTTAGGATTGGTCGAAGACAAGGCACCATCGACGTGCAGTACGCCTTAGCACGCAGCGTCACAGGTCCCCATATGGGCAATCGAGAAAAGTGCCTTGCCAAGGACACAACACAGTTAACCCTGGCGGGGATCGAACCGTGCACCTTTCAGTTTAAAGTCCAGTGCCGTAACCACCGAGCCACCGCGCTCCCATTAATCGGGTAAATGGTGGCGCTGGTCAGAAAGGAAGAAAAACAACAACAAAAATAAAAAAAAAAAAATTAAAAATCATAAAAAACTCAAACATATAGAGTTATTTCCCTTTGACTACACAATCACATTTTTATTTACCTTTGACAACACAATCACATTTTTATTTAAACTCGCGATGTGTTGATGGTTCACAAAAACAATTCGGTTGTGTTCAATTAAAAGATCCAGCGTATTTTAAGATCTACTACTCAGGTAGGCCCCAGCTAAAGTGGAAACTAATGAGCACCCGTCTTTTCCTAAATCCATCAAGGTTCATCAAATCACCCCTATACATTATCATGTGAAGGAGACATACCATCTCCGCATGCAATAACCCCGATTAACCCTTTGAACCCTGGTGGTATCTTCCATGACAGATCAATGGCAGCAATTGGAAGAATCCACATTCATTATTTGGGGGTAGACCAATTAATATTTTCAACGTGCAGCTGTGGGGCAAAAGCGGCCGCTCGGATTAAAGAATTAAAAAACTGTTTGAAAGGATATGAGATTGGTGCGAATGGTGTTGAGGTCCCCGATTATATATAGTTTATACGGGTTCACATGGGGCCTTGTCAATGTTCAGAGAAATTTCATTGTGACTAAACTGTGACCACATGCGACTAGTAAACATGTCACCTTGCTATAGGTTTTAAGGATGGAGCTCTCTAGAGTATTTAAATGTTTTGCTCAAGAGGAACGTGTGCAGGGTGTGTCCCCATCTGAATCCATTAACTGGTTGTATCATTTGTGTAGACTGACTAATGATATGTGAATTGATTTTGGAGGCTGACACAGATTATAAGGATGGGCTTTTTAATCACCGACGGACTTCGGCGTTGGAAGTGTACAAAGATCTCTCGCGAACTCTGTTGGCGGCGTTGGAGCTTGGTTGGACGTTTTAACAGGGACTTCTGGCTTTCTGTCAGAAAACCATTCAACCACGTCGCAGTATATACAGCAGCACGTGGAGAGTGGATTGTAACAAAATCACTCATGGGGTGGTGTCTCCACCCGGACAATAACAGTCGATTCCTATGGTAACGCATGAAAAGGACAAGCACGGTTTCAGCCAAGGGACCCCCGGGATATATCCACTCTCCACGTACTGTATAAACTCAGATCCTGTCCTCGACAGCCTTCAACCCACACAACTAGAAGACCACGCCTTGCAAAACAATTTCTCGAATAAATTTCTCTTACATTTTTGGCCTCATAGCTCATAACCTCTCATTAGAAGGATCCCGACGAGCTCATTCCAAGAAGGATGCATAAGCTATGTTTTGAAGTCAAAAATAAATAAAAATAAGAAAACTGGAATCTACATTTTTTGTAAATAACGTTGACCATACGTGACGGTTATTGTAATCAGGTG
The DNA here is from genome assembly GCA_031216915.1 of Pictodentalium vernedei. Taxonomy (NCBI): domain Eukaryota; kingdom Metazoa; phylum Mollusca; class Scaphopoda; order Dentaliida; family Dentaliidae; genus Pictodentalium; species Pictodentalium vernedei. The sequence goes on along the minus strand of CM062291.1, from coordinate 174,133,090 downwards.
CAGGCTGCAAGCCGAGATGTCCTCGGTTCGAATCCCACCTTCGACAATCGTGTTGTGTCCTTGGGCAAGACACTTCACCCCCATTGCCCACGTGGCGTTGTGTACTAAGGCGTACTGCACGTCGATGGCGCACTTGCCTTCAACCAATGCTAACCCTGCTTGTGTGAAGTTAGTACGTTGGGGAGCTGACAGTTGCTCGCCGATGCTCGTTGGTTCTCTCTGGGTACCAGGGGCGGATCCAGGATTTTATAAGGGGGGGGGGGGTGCTATTGTTGGTGGGCAAGCGCCGAAGGCGCGCAGCGTGACAGCGCTGTGCGCCGTCCTTGCGAGCGCCGAAGTCGCGAAGCAATTAGCGGGGGGTCTGGGGGTCCTCCCCCAGAAAAAAAATTGAATTAGGAACCCATCAGATGCTATCTGAGACGTATCCTGGTCATATATTTGTCTTTTCTCTTAAACCTATTTTCTGCCGATTTGGCTTGAAATTTGGTAAAAACAATTATGGTACTGACACTGCCCAATGAAAAACAAAATAATCATTCGAAATTGTTACCTACCTAGAAGCAAATATAATCACCCCTGGATTTTGCATCGAATTGACTGAAATGCGGGGATTGCCTGGAAGAAACATAATAATTTTCACCATGACATATCTGTTGTACGCAGGGGCGACAGAAGTTCCAAGAAGTATGAGTGTGTGTAGGTGGGTGAATGTGTGGATGGGTGGGTGCCACTGGGTGAGTGGCCGAGGGGGGAGGGGGTCACATTTTTTCTGGTCAACTTTGAGATGCATATACTATTTAAATGTTAAACACCCCAAAGGCAGATTTAGACGGGGGCGCACATGGCGTGCGCCCCTCTATTTTCTCAGAAATCATTTCTGAGAAAATAGAGGGGCGCACGCCGCGTGCGTCCCCGTCTATTAATCAGATATAAAAAGTATATGTCGTTGAAAATTATTTTGTTAGAATTGACTGGAGCGTGCCAAAGGCAAAGGCACGCCCCAGTCAATTCTAATAAAATAATTAAAGCCAGTGCGTACTATAAATTAATAGCATGTGCACACTTGCATCACAACAGTTTGTGACCATATAAATATAGAGGGCGACGTCCCTCTATTTCAAAATCCTGGATCCGCTTCTGAAACACCCAAGTCCTGTCTCAGTTTGTGCGCTTCTACCGTGCTATGTGAACGCACAAACTTGTACACTGCGTAAATACATTGTCCCATCAACTGATCTTAACTGGTAAGTAGCTTAATTATTTTATTCATGTTATCGAAGAAATAAGTCTGGATACAAGATGTCCTGTTGCTCTGTAACATTAAATTGTTTCAGTTTACCAGAGAATGCCTGTAGGCATTTTATCCAGCAAGTTCAACTGCTCTGTAACATTAAATTGTTTCAGTTTACTAGAGAATGCCTGTAGGCATTATCCAGCAAGTTCAACTGTTGCGACAATTTAATATTTAACAAAGAGCATTTAACATTGGTGAATCATTCACCAATGTTAAATGCTCTTTGTTAAATATTAAATTGTCCCATTCAATCATCTGTAATAGTGTAAAACTACTGCTGAAGGCGAACGTCACTATAGCATCACTGATTCAGCTGAACAAAGATATATTTACGAACAGAGCTGATATACGTGGAAACTTTGTCCATAAGACCGTAAATATGTGGATGACATTGGAATCAGCTCGTCAACTGATTCAAATGCCATCCATATTTGTATGGATATTGGCATATTTTAAATTTTTTTTTAAGAAATTCACAATTTTGGGAAAAGCTGTGATTGGTAACTGGTTAAATTCCAGGCACGTTCTTATAACAATTACATTTTATTGAAATTAAATCTTCAAGATTATTGGAGGCTGGATCGGAAATACAGTAATCGCGTATGCTTATTACAGTAACACTTGTGATTGGGATGAAGTTCTCACTCTTTCAGAATGTCTGCAAATTCAAGTTTTCTTGGATGACTGTGAGTAGTGAGTAGGCGCGTGTGTGTGGGGGGGGGGGGGGGGGTGCTCGAGCACCCCCCTGGATCCTCCCCTGGGTACTCCGGCTTTTTCCACCCGTAAACTGTCCGACACAATGTGACCCTGGCTGTGGAAAGTGTCGTTAATCTCCAATGTCCAACAGATGGTGCATTTGTTTTCAAGCAATGCTAACCCTGCTTGTGTGGAGTTAGTGTGTTATGGAGCTGGCAGTTGCTCGCAGTTGCTCGGTGGTTCTCTCCGGGTACTCCGGCATCCCCCACCTGTAAAACTGTCGTGGTCGTGATTAGCCATTGTGCAGAAATATGTGACCTTAAACACCAATAAATAAATAAATATTGAGAACACTAGTGTGCAATTATTTAAAATTGCTCGACAATATTTTCCAAACAGAGCAGTTTGCTGCATAAGAGTCAACCATTAAAACAGTCCCTGTATTTGTAATTTGTTCAGCAGGTTTCTACGGATAACCTTCATCCTTAGCCCGTTAAGCTGTCTGTTGTGTATGGAAGGGCATTAGTGCCATACTTGAGAAAGCCACACTTTTTTTCACAGTTACTTTTTAAATCAAATCTAACGCATATCTGGATTAACCCTTTACCTAACATGAAAAGCAGACGACATTTGCAAAAAAATTCTTGAATAACTAATTTTTTTCATTTTTTGTCTCAAAAAGATAGGTTATGACCCCTCATTGGAACGAGCTCGATCATCTCGTTCCAAAGAGGGGTCATAACCTATGTTTATGAGACAAAAAAATGAAAAAATAATGGAAATTAATTGGCGATTTTTGAGAAGTTTTGGCCGTTACGTTGGGTAAAGGGTTAAGACTTATTATCAATTAAAACTTATACGTATATCTGGATTAATACTTATTTCTCGGAATTAATACTTATGAGATCTCTGAATTTTGATCTACTGTATATCTCAATTAAGCCATGAATTAATCGCATAATAAGTCTTAATTGAGACATAATGAGACTTAATTCAGAGATACGCAAGTCTTAATTAAGAGATAATAAATTTTAATTCGGAGGTATACTTAAGTATTTTTAAGAGATGACTAGGGGGGAAATATTCCCCAAGAGCAGTCAAGAGTGGCACTAATACGCTATAGGGTTCAATCCCGAAAACGGGAATTCCTGGGTTTCCGGTTCCGATAGCCGGGAAATGCATAGCATGGAACTGGGAATCATGCATGGCACTGTTTGTGTGTTGAACGGAAGTTGTCTAAATTGAAAAAAATGCCCCAACGTAACTTTTTAAGATTTCGTCAGCCCTCCCGCGCTTGAACTTTTTACGATCCTGCTTCCTGGAGAACCTTTTTCACCAAATCACTGTAGATCTCAACCAGTTCCGCAGGACTCCACTCTGCAATAACAAGATCTTCAATCGCTTCAAAATTCAACAGTTTTCAGAATCTCCAGCATCACTCACTATTCACTACCTCCTTCAACATCAACACCTTCTTCACTGCTGTCACCAGTCTCCTTTGCTTCAAGCAGAGGTGACTGGTGACGGCAGTGAAGAGGGAGTTGAAGCCATTATGTGGTGATGATAAAACTAGCGATTCTGAAAATGAAGAAGCGGGGTTTGCGTTTTCTAACTTCTTTTAGGAAAAGAACTTTTCCGTATGGAGGTGGCGGATTGCCAATAAAATATGTTCATTTTCATGAAAAGAAAAGCGCCTTGTTACTCTCTTGATACGCTACTTGATATCATCCGGGACATTTCCCGGTTCTCGGTTCTGAGCGTAATTTCATCCCCGTCCCCGTTACTATACAAAGTCGGGAATATATTAATCCCTAATAAGCTTCCGTGGTTAGAACATGCTGCTACTTTGTGAAAGTTTCCTGAAATCTCAAATCACATGAAACCTTACATCAACGATCACGACTCTGGCGAATATTTCATTTTGATGTTCTCGTTTCTCAGAGAGAATTTCCAACAATTAATCAGATGATAGAGTTACCAGTGTGTTATAAATTTTATTAAACTTCCTCACATATGAGAATATATATGGTCGTCCATATATGGTTAAACTGAGCCAAGCGGGGAGTGTTAATGGTACGTGACAGTATAATAAATACTCCTCTTTTTCACTTTCATTGTGTATCTGTTGGCCTCCAGTACAAGATTCTGACAAAATTGTTAATAAATTTATATCATGATTTTTCAGTCTATAAAAAAACAATTATCTTCCGAATCACAAAACAGTAGAGCCATTAACACGACATATTACATGTCTCAATCAATCAATGTATACCTTATATAGCTCGGGGATATCGATCTTAACGAACATTGCTTTCAAGAGAGATGATATATCTAGAAAAAATAAACCACTCTGCTTATTTCTTCGGTGTCTTTATTAATGTATCATAGTTTTCCCATTAAAAATGGCTTCAAAGTTCGTATAAATCTTACGATGACAGATGTCGGCATAAGAGGATAGGATGACTTTTGACCAACCAATAAATAGTGCGACTAACCCTTCACCTAATACGAAAGACAGACGGCACTTGCAAATAAAATTCTTGAATAACTATTTTTTGTTCATTTTTTGCATCAAAAACATAGCTTTTGGCTGCCCTCACTTCGTCATGTTTCGATAGTTATACCTTCACTTACTGGGTGCTAAACCCTTAATCCTTTACCTAACATGAAAAGCAGACGACACTTGCAAACAAAACTCTTGAATAACTATTTTTTTCATATTTTGTCTCAAAAACATAGGTTATGGCCCCTCATTGGAACGAGCTCGACGAGCTCGTTCCAATGAGGGGTCATAACCTATGTTTTTGAGACAAAAAACGAAAAAATAATGAAAATTGGATGGTGATTTTTGTGAACAGCGCTGACCGGTTTTGTTTGTTACATTGGGTAAGGGGTTAAAGCTGTTCCACGCAATACTAAAGAATTCTGATTTTCTGAATACGGCAAACGGTTAACTTGCTACATATGTACTGAATTAGGACATAGACTAATATATTATTTTCTCGAAATTTCTACTAATTGTGTCTCAATTTCGAAATAATTTCTCAACATTTCGACATATTATCTCAAGATTGTGACCCATGACGTCATTTGCGAGAACCTGCACCACGTTCCAAAGGACAGATCTCCATTTGAAAAATTACCCCTATGTCAGAATTTCGGGAAATTAGATCGAGAGAATTTATCTCGACATTTCGAGAAGTTATGTTGAAATTTCGAAAAAAACTCAAAATTTGGATATGTTGTCTCGAAATTACGAAATAATAATATTTTTCTTTATGTCCTAAATGTGCCACTGTTACTCACGGATTTGATCAGATAAATTCATTGCCCCGCGAACATCGCTTGTCAGGTCTCATGTTATGGTGTACCCCTGTCGGTTGACAGAGGTGTCTAGCAATAAGGTCGCCGATATTTCGGATGATATAAATATTATCTTTTATGGACAAATAACATTGATTATTTCCAAATGAAACAAAATATTGCGTTTTCATTGGCTGAGAGGTACGATGTAACTTGCAATCCACAGTGGCTTTTTTTACACCGTGGTTAACCACGGTGTAAAAATAAGAATACACAATAGCAGGCTTTCTGGCTAAAAAAATACCCATTTTTAATTATTAATCCATACCTTCTGGTCGGTTATGTTAGAACAAAAATAAAAATACAGACAATTTAATATTTATGTGCAATAAAATATTACAGATATGGATGTCATTGGAACTGGCTCATTGAGCCAGTTCCAATGACATCCATATTTCTCTGGCTTTATTGAGAAACTTACAAAGTATAAATTTTCTGTCAGTTTTTACCCACAATGTAGGTTAAAGTATTAAGTACGCCAAAATTCTTGGAAATAAATCCGTTATCCTTGTGTTTTCCAGGGTGTATGGGAGTTTACACCAGTCTGGGAACTCATACACTCTTCGGCTTCGCCTCACGGTGTATGAGTTCCCATACTGGTGTAAATTCCCACACACTCCGGAAAACACAAGGATAACTAATAGCATCATAACCCGGCCATCATCTAACAAATTAGACGAAATTAGCCCAGTGTAATTAAAATGTCGTTTGTAATTTTTTTGTTAATTTTGAAAAAAAAAAGAATAAAAGATTATTCTTCTTATTATTTATTAAAAAAGCACTAGTAGCCTACTATGGTCTTAAAAATCTGTTTGAAATGAGATTGAAAAATGTCCTATCAACTCTTTATGATATGACAAATTACAAAAGTATTCTCCTTGATGATACAATACCATAATCACAAAAGTGATCCAGTGGTTCGAGATTTCACTAACCCTTTGAACTCTAGTGGTATCTTCCATGCCAGTTCAATGGCAGCAATTAGAAGAGTCCATATTCATTATTTAGGGTAGACCAATCAATATTTTCAACGTGCAGCCTCGGGGCTGCACGTTGAAAATATTGATTGGTCTACACCACACATTTACTGAACAGCCATCCTATTTAATGACGTTATGACGTATCATGTTGCTGGCCGGAAAAATGGCCGCTCGGGTTCAAAGGGTTAATAAAATATTGCAAACAACAAACGACAATGGTATTTGAGATGCAATATTTTTAGTATTGAGTTTTCAACAGGTGGGATTCTGAAGTGTTGTAGAAAGGAAAGGGATAAGGAATTTCAACCAGATCATGACTCCGTTGCGACCTAGTCAAAAGTCTCTATCCGATTTCGTAATTGTCTCAAAACTGTAATATATTGTTGATAATGGCTATATTCGGCCAGTTATATATTGTTTCACAGAACACAATGGCTTCTCTCAAAGATATCATTGATTCCATTACACAACTGCAAAATCTATTTCTAGGAGGAAGCCGCCACTCTAGTTACATTACAACCGGCACAACAATTGCTCTCACTGTTTCAAATGTCCCAGGGAATTACTACAAAGCAAATGTATCATTACCATTATGCACATGACCAGATAAACTTGAATTTGGGTCAAAGTCTCACTCTTGTCATGAAGGTCAAAGTTGTTCAACTTTCGGTCTCGACGCTCTATCCTTAGTATCAAGATCTCGACTTTGTTAGAAAGTTCATCAAAATGTTCATATACAGAAAGTCACGATGTGTGAATGCGTTCGTCAATATTGCACTCATGACATCGCGGAAGGATAAAAACCGGGGCTGCCGCGCTGAGACTCGTGTCGTATTGATTCACATTCATACATCCTGACGTACTGTGTTTATTACACGCCTCTATGACATAGAATCCCTTACTTTAAAAATCGGTTTTATTTGTAGAATTTGACGGTTCTGACATCTTTTGAAATAAAAAGAAAACTCAGACGTGATTGGAAAACGCGCGACAGATCGATACATAAACAGAAAAATATAAATGATAACTGTGTCCAAACAGGCTATTTATTCGTATTTTTAAGAAATTAGCTGCCGTTATTTGAGAGATATTCAAAAGTCAAACCTTGAGTGTTATAAAATCACCCCCATTTATAGAATAAATTTAATGTCGTTAATTTTGGTGGATTTGAATAAAAACATTTTCCAATTGACATTCCATTTATCGGCTGTCATCGCAGCTTCCGAATTGATCAAGATCAGAATACGACGTTTAGATTGGACGATTACAAAAATGGACGGAGTTTAGTTCTTTTGATGGATCCATGACGACAGGTGGAAAAATAGTCCGTAAACGGAAATCTGCATAGAAGATGAGTTCTGTACGAATTTGTAAATATAGAAATGGATGAAAAGTAATAGACGTGTAATAAATAATAGTAATAATGTAGTATTTCATTGAATTCCACATCCATTCACCCCAACAAACCTAGTCATGTATAACAGAACAAGTAAGTTATCTATGATAAGAGTTTCGTTAATTAAACACAGCTTTTGGCCTATGACTGGCCTCCAACGATAAACCATACAAATTGGCTACTGAGGCCATTTGATTTCAAATCTACCATATTTTGTCGGCATCACATGGTCTATACAATATTTGGATTAGCAGATTAAACAAACTCTCGTTGTCAATCACGTAACTTTTTACCCGTCAAGTCAACCAACGTTGCCCACTGCAACACAAAAAACAACACAAAAAACAAATCATCGTGAAAATTTTGCATTCTTACTTTTATTTGCACTTCAACTAAAGAGGTTGTAGGCCGTCACTGGAGCAAGCGTTTCCAATCAGAACTATCTAACTATCTTCAGGGATTGGGTTGTGACTCGTGTTTGCCCGAACACGGCAAGAATTTGCTCGTTTGTTCCAACGGACACATACCTGTTTCGTGCTGTGCTATTCAAACAAGACGTAATAATCGCCGAAATATTTTTTACGACAATCGGAAATGTCACGGACTGCGAACAGAACACATTTTATTACTTTCCAAAGTGTGATTTACTGGGATATCCGGGTTTGATTATAAACGATAACTTCACAAGTGAATTAAGCAAGCAACAATTGTGTCATGTAACCGTGCGCGCAAACAAAGACGCTGTGCCGTTGATGTAATGGGGACTTCATTGTTTTTGGTTTTTTTTAACCCTTTACCTAATATGAAAAGCAGACGACACTTGCAAAAAACATTCTTGAATAACTATTATTTTCATTTTTTGTCTCAAAAACATAGGTTATGACCCCTCATTGGAACGAGCTCGACGAGCTCGTTCCAATGAGGGGTCATAACCTATGTTTTTGAGACAAAAAACGAAAAAATAATGAAAATTGGATGGTGATTTTTGTGAACAGCGCTGACCGGTTTTGTTTGTTACATTGGGTAAGGGGTTAAAGCTGTTCCACGCAATACTAAAGAATTCTGATTTTCTGAATACGGTAAACGGTAAACTTGCTACATATGTACTGAATTAGGACATAGACAAATATATTATTTTCTCGAAATTTCTACTAATTGTGTCTCAATTTCGAAATAATTTCTCAACATTTCGACATATTATCTCAAGATTGTGACCTATGACGTCATTTGCGAGATCCTGCACCACCTTCCAAAGGACAGATCTCCATTTGGAAAATTACCCCTATGTCAGAATTTCGGGGGTCATAACATATGTTTTAGAGACAAAAAATTAATGAAAATTAATTGGCGATTTTTGAGAACAGCGCTGGCCGTTACGTTAGGTAAAGGGTTAAACAATATAATTATCGTCAATAATGAAAAGTAATAAACAGAGTAATCGCTTGACGAGGGACTATATTGTAAAACACTCGTGCGCACTCGCGCACTCGTGTTTGTACAACGTCCCTCACCTCTCATGAATTATTTCACGTAACCAGTCCAGTCAAGCGATTACTCTCTATATACTTACTAGTACAGGAGGGGATATAGTACAGTCCGATTATCTGCTTCCTATCATCTGAAATTCTTCTTCTACACTATCCATGAAACTGAATTTTAGAATTAATAGTTCAGAACAGATCTGTAGAAACGCCCATGAGACAAGGTCAGTAACAAAAACATTGTTACTGTATGACTATCTTAATATGTCTTGGCGACAAGACATTGTTGTTTTATTTAACTGTAAACAATGAATGTACTGTTTTATAACCGACGTGGTGTCTTATAAACAAATAACCCTGTCAAGAGGGATCAATACTTCCTTATGCTGTTAGTGTAGTCAATTTTGAATGACACAATCATCTCATAGATGAATCCATATTTTTGTTTCGTGTTGCTCAATCGGGCATTGAACCCCGAGTAACACCGCATGACAATTGGGACTTCTATTATACCACACCGTAATTTATTTATTGGCGCTTGAGGTCACATATTTCTGCACAAGGGCTAATCGCGACCGCAACATGGATTTAAAGCCAAGTCCAACCAATCGTTTGTACATGTTGCAATGTTAGAGGACTTCCATCCGAGGCATTGGTTTCCGGGTCCTATTTTACCATTGAAACAGAGCTTGTTTACCACCGTAAATAAGCACTGCTTCACTTCTCGGGGTACCCACGGTAACCACACTGCAAACATTACCGTTAAATATACAGTAAAAATATTGGCAATCCAGTTGCGGGTTATTCTACCGTAAAATATTACGGTGCTTATTTATTTATTTATTTATTTATTTATTTATTTATTGATGTTTAAGGTCACATATTTCTGCACAATGGCCAATCATGACCACGACAGTTTTACGGGTGGAGGAAGCCGGAGTACCCGGGGAGAACTAGCGAGCAACTGTCAGCTCCCCAACATACTAACACCACACAAGCAGGGTTAACATTGGTTGAATACAGGTGCACCATCGACGTTCAGTACGCCTTAGTGCACAGCGTCACCCTGCCCCCACATGAGCAGTACGCCTTAGTGCCCAAGGACACAACGCGGTTGCCGCAGGTTGGATTCGAACCGAGGACCTCTCAGCTTGCAGCCTGCACCTCTACCTACTAAGCCACCGCGCCCCCATTACGGTGCTAATATCGTATTTAAATACCGTCCTTTTTTGTTCGATCTGGAGACTAAAACGAAGGAGCTGACACTTCGTTCCACTCCATTACACGAGAAGTCTGTTGGTTTGTCATACAGCGTATGCCAATTAATATTTTGACCTTCAGCCGTATGTCTGCAGGCGGGGACACTGGAAACGAACGGGTGGGGTGGGGGGGGGGCAGTGATGGGCAGCTTCCCGGCCTGCCTTCAGATCACGGGGGCGAGAGGGGGCAGACAATGCCCTTCCCAGATTCGTCACTCAATATTTTTTTAAAATAATTTATTCTCGGAGTAAACCTAAAATACACCCAACATCCGTTCTGGGAGCTTTCAAAATTCAATGGGGGAGTTGGAAGAGTTTGGGAGGAGTTATCCCCCCCCCCCATGGGAGGGAGACACCTCCTCTCAAACTCCCCCATCTCTGACCTTCGAGACATGCATGCTTCGGCGTGTCATGGCGGGACTACAAGTGCGAGTAAATGCCCTTTTCCCGGGGTCTGACCCCCTCTGCCCTGAAGTGCTTTCGGCGCCCTCGACTGCAGGTTAAATATATCAATTAGTCTTCCGTAAAACTTAGTCTTCTGAAACAAGGCACACTTCGTCATGACTACACCATTCTTCAAAAGCAGGAGCTGAAAAGTTGAATGCATTCGTTTAAAAAATACCGCTCCAATGTATATGGACACTCCTATGTTAGTTTACATACACACCTGGATCTTAATTAAGCACCCCCTGTTTTTCGCAGTGGTGTAATTACTTAATTAAGCATCCCCTGTTAATTACTTAATTAAGCACCCCCTGTTTTTTTCGCAGTGGTGTCATTGCTTTCATGCTATCTTTAAGATGGCCAAAAGTGATTGTTTGCGGAAAGAATGGTCTATTGACAAATGAAAGACAACACACTGATATGCAGTGTTTTAATGTCGCTAATTACACATATCTGTCACTAATATTTTTGATGGAAAAATGTCCTCTCGACATGTATGGTGTTGAAACGGTCCATGATGAAACAATGCCGGTAATTACTGACATAAAATATAACTTGTGATCTTCTGAACACAATAGCAGTGTCTGGCGTCAGTAGCGAGTGTATCCACCACGTGCTAGAATGACAGCCTGAACCCCCTTCCTAACCCCCTTCCTAAAGCTACCAGTGAGCCTTCTGATACGGTCCAGGGGCAACTGCTGTCATTCATCATGCAATGCAGCTTTCAAATCGGCCAAATTATGTACAAGCGTATACCTTGCTTGCACACGACGTCCAAGAAAGTCCCAGATGTGTTCTGAGGGTTTCAAATCGGGGCTCATTGCAGGCCAAGGTAGTGGTGTAATAGCGTTGGTCTGAAGGAATGCTCTCACTGCATGGGGACGATGCTCCTTGTATTGTCGTCCATGAATACAAGGCGAATAGCCAACGGGTTGTTGTCAAAATGAGGGCTGAGGCACGACAACCGCATTGGGAATGTCCTGGATGTACTGATGACCAGTGAAATTCCCGCGTACAGTCACCATATCAAGCTGACAATCATGATAGGGGCATCCCCAGATCATTACTAATCTTCCACCATAAGGAACAGTAAGTCTGATGTTCCTGGGCACATAAGCAGTATTTCTATGACTCCACACTCTCATGCGACCATCTGTGATGTGAAGCAGGAGCCTACTCTCGCCTGACCAATGGACTCTCCTCTACGTTCTGAAATTCCATTGTTGTCGTGTCATACACTACTCCAAACGTCGTCTTTGATGCTGATCGGACAGAGCTGGACGCTTGATGACCCTTCTGGGCATCATACCTATTACTTTGAGACGGGTTCGGACAGTTCTGTTGCACAAACGCCTGTTGGGGAGCCAACGGCTTTTCAAAACCCCATTTGAAGTAAAGGGTTTACGCCCATTGAGGCGTGCCAGACTCCGATCTTCCCGAGGAGAGGTCTTTTGGGGTTGTCCAGGACTTAGTCGGTCCTTAACATCGTTGTTTGCTAATGTTTTCGGACAAGTCTGCTGATGACTATAGCCAAGTTGCCTTCCAATAGCTTTGAATGACATACCTGTTGCATGCGTGCCAACGATTTGCCATCTTAGTGCCCGTGACAGTCTCCTGCTTGCATAGTCAACATTTATGGATAAAAGAAGAGACAAATTTTCTTGTTTCATACCCAGATATTGCAAGTGGATGATAGCGTTTTGTTGTGACATTTGTGGACTTCACGTGGACGAGTGGATGTGTTTGGGGTACGCTGTCAACCTGAAACATCTTGTTTCACTAGATGAACTGTACTGCAAGAAATAGCAATCGTTAAAACATAATAAGTGACATAATAATCATGACAGCAACTTCACTGTCATGAAACATTTCAGGGGGTGCATAATTAAGTTCCAGGTGTATATTATGAAACTTTAAGCACCGACAGCCATTAGCGTGAAATTTATGGTACAAGTAACGACAATTGGTTGCCATCAAATCTTCAGTAATTTTAACGGTACTGTTTTAAGAGGAGCACAGTCGTTCACCTAGTTCCGGATTTTGTCCAGTTTAGTATCACTTGTCACTTTACTGCACGCATTCTGTCAATAAAACTTCGGAAAGTCTCGAATTTAGGTTTTTTGTTTTCCTCTTCTTAACCCTTTACCTAACATGAAAAGCAGACGACACTTGCAAACAAAATTCTTGAATAACTAATTTGTTTTATTGTTTGTCTCAAAAACATAGGTTAGGACCTCTCAATGGAACGAGCTCGGCGAGATCGTTCCAATGAGGGGTCATAACCTATGTTTTTGAGACAAAAAATGAAAAAATAATGAAAATTAATCGGCGATTTCCGAGAATAGCGCTGGCGGGTTTTGGCCGTTACCTTGGGTAAAGGGTTAACTCACAGAAACCTTGGAAAAAGAGTGAATTTATTGGACATCGCAAAATGTTAAAGACTTTTGGCCTAGCAGGCGCTTCTAGCCAAGTGTCGTCTACCTAATGAGGCAGACGGCAATCGACTAGAAAGAACTGCCAAAATCTTAAGACACTTCCTGCAGTTTATTATCTGGGTCGTCATTTCCAAAGCACCCGCTTTGTTACATACGGTGCGAGTATACTCAATTACAGGTTTCTAGATGTTACCCAGTGTCTTGTTAAATTCATTTCTTTTATTCAACTCTTGAAGTACCGCGATGGCCTTACAATCTGAAAAAAGATGCGCGAAAATAACGAAAGTTCCGTTTTTCATACTTTTAATGAGTTTCTTATCCATCTAGATCATTTTTCATTTTTCATTTTGTCATCTTCTTGGACATTTTTGTAAATACAAGTCACAGAAAAGTTCAATAGGAACCCAGAGTATTGCTCCATGTCCAAATAAAAAAAACTCATTATATATGCATTTTTTGTTTAGTTCTGTATTCAAATGCATTTGGCGACGGACTTTTAACTGGTAAGCTAAATTGTAAGTGTGTTATCAAACAACTGCCTATAAAATAGTGTAGCCACTGAGGTATCATCATTTTGTGTCCCTGCTACTAAACGTATTGTATGTAGGCCTCGGCGATTGCATCGGGGAACGTCAGCTTGAAGAAGGTTGATTATTTGAGTTCCTCACGCGATGTATGAGTTCAATGCTGACCAAAACGACACTATTGTCGCACAACGAAACGGCATTGTTGGCCGCCAAAACCCTTCTACTGCCCCAGTAAATGATATTAACTGATTGAGGGCTAAATTATCTTGGATGGTCTGAATTTGTTATTCAAATTTGTTTTACCACAAATTAATGGAGAGTGCCCGCAGGCACTCTCCAATAATTTGTGGTAAAACAAATTTACATAAACAAAATATTATTTGCGTTTTAACTGATTATGAAAAATGAGCATTGAAAATGTTGGTTTTTGCTCTGGTACCCTCATTTTATGAAAGCCCTGATATTGGCTTCTGGCATTCAACCAGTTAAACTCGTCGTTACAGGCTTTAATTCTGGATGGTAAACTCGATTACGTCGCATGGCCATGAATCGTGATAGCTGGCATATAGGCTTATTTTAGCCACAGCCAGCGCTGATTGGGACTGGTGGCCACATAGTGGGGATAATTGGTTCCCTTTTCTATGCCCAATGGAAGAAACATCAAACAGAGACACTTATACTCAATCACTAGCCAGGCACGAAAGGATGTAGTCAGCAGTTCCGAGAGTATCGAATATTTTTCGGTGTGCTCTCTCAAGTCTCAACTTTCACCACCCCACTCATTTTAACACATTCTATTGCAATTGTGAAGACCTGACTATGAAGGACATGCCAGTATTATAGTATGTACCCGATCGTCCCCATCACCCGGACTTTTGATGGAACAGCTAGTGTAAAATTTTGGTGGAGCAGACACGAGACATGTTTTACACTCCACCCAGTTGAGTCTGGCACGTGGTATACGCACTGCATAATACCAGCTTATGAACGTATATCACCTTCGGTTGATCAATAGTACTAAGGGCGAGCATTTAACCTGCAGGGATACAGACCCTACATCTCACACTACCGCACTAGACAACCAAGCATAGCCCCCACCCATCACACAATACCGCCCGACTTAGCATTACGCATTACGTATACCAGTCATAGAATAATATAAAGCATTCGGCGGATTGGTAGTTCCAAAGGCCAACCCTAGACCCACAGGGGTACATACCGTACACCCTATACGACCATACTAAACATTCAAGCAATACTCCCACCCAACCCACAGTACCACCTGGCATCTCATTACGTACTACCTATTCCAGCCATGGCATAATTTAAAGCATTCCGTAGATTTGTAGTACCAAGGGCTAGTAGGGGACCTACAGGGGTATATAACACACATACTATACTACCATATCACCCCCACACGAGAAGACCAACACATATCCATATCATCAATTTGGCGTGTCTAAACAGTCTTTTCTCCTCTTTCCAAATATCAGATCAGCAAATGAATATCACATTTTCACAAGGCATGGAAAAAGAACACATAATGGTTACCTTGAGTATATACGACGAAACGTGAGTATAGAATGTCACACTTTATGTGCCAAGGTAAGATAAATAGGCAATCACCAACTCCGCAAAGTCAACTACCACCCGATAAATTAAACAGACATCGTTAAAATAAACGTTCATTTACAAATAAAACCTTGTTGTTCGCGGTATAATCAGATTAGTTAATTGTTTATTGCTAAACTTTGTTTGGTCTATCTAACGATGCTTTCTATTTCTAGCCACCTTCAAGGTGAAAATTAGATTTTTAATCAATCTGTATTTCCTATTTGTATCCTTCACACACTCTCATTGTGGCGTTTGAAATGCATCTTCTTCGATCACTTGTGTTAAATATACAGTTCATTGGTTTCGTATAGAATATACCCATAGTAGCTTGGTGTACCAAATCTTCACCACGAGTGGTGGAGTGATGTTAACCGCGAGCCTTTGGCGCGCGGTTAACACCACTTCACCACGAGTGGTGAACAATTGATACACCAAGCTACTTTGGGTGTATTTTATTTATACCATGATCGTCATATTATTAAGAGTCGCTATTATTTTTTCTCGATTTTACTGAGCAGTAGACGTACATACGTGCGAATCTGTTTTTTGTTTACTTGAGTATCGGTGGGCGGTACTTCCGCTGTCAATTTTATCACCGAAACGAAATGGAAAAAGAAACGGGGCCTTTTTCATTTTAATAACATAATAACCTACCATTTCGAGTGTTATGGATGCCTTATTAAACATGAGACAATGCATGTTTATTAATTTTTGGTCTCTTATGGGGTAAACTCATTTAAAAACGTAATAAATAATTGCCACTTTTATTTCACTCTTCGCGAGGCCACATGCGATAAACTTAGACAAGTTCGCATTCAGGTCGACGTCACCAAAGGTCAACTTGGATGTTGTTTCACTATGGGTGTAAATTTTATCTATAGAAATCCCATTGCTGGCGTGTTCATCACGGTTGGTGTGTAAAGCTAAAATTTATGTCATAGGCTTTTCATTTATAGTAAAATAGGTAATCATGGTATAAAATGTTTTACATAGCACAAACTGAAGACAATCATCCAAAGCTGGTCTTAAAATTGGCCTCATGCACAAGAGTCGGTTTTTATTCTCGTGAACTTCTGCTGCAAGAATAAATTTTCAGTCTTTAAATAATTGAGAATTTATAGTACGGCCTTTACCTTGTAAGTGCAAACAGCAAATATTCCATAGTAAAAACAAGTAAACCTCATATTGGTATATTTACAAGGGTTTAACCTAAAGGGCCTACTTCCAAGTTTTGTGAGTTGTGTTGTCTCACATGTAGAGCACATGTTTCAACAAGGAAGCTTTGGGTGGTTTTTCTTGTCGAAATTACAGCACATTGGCGGTGGTTTCAAGTGAGGTCTTGGCTGCCTGTATAGCTTGGAAACTCTGACAGGGTCCAATAATGCCACAGACCTAGAGGCAATCAGGGGTGACCTTGGTGGATAAGGATCAAAGGCAGGATAGACTCTGTTATCTTAACTATTTGGTAATGTCTCAGGCAACCGATGGTGTAAACTAATGTTCCATTGGAATTCAAATACAAAGACATGGTGGACTGAGCAGGAGAGGGAGTTGGTAGAGAACTATCCAATGGAGATCTTTGACCTAGAGGTGGGAACAACCCACTAGAGAAAAAATCATGGCGGATTGCACCCGTAATTGACGAGCGAAGATCGAAGCAAAGAGGTCTTTGGGAGGCCTGTGTGATTAAGAGAAGCCAGGTTTTGAAGAGTATCTTGATGGCACCTTTAGGCTGGGGTCGGTCACTGCTGGTTAAACCGAAGTAGCGGTCGTCGGAGTTTTGGGGAAAATTAGGGAACACAATGAAAAAGAGTGCAAAATGTGTAATGGAGAAGTATTGGAGACCCCCCGTGGAACGCTTTCTCTTAGAATGTCCTAAAACATCAGTCTAACTGAATAAGATTCACTGAGAGTATAACGGGGAAGTGGGATGGGAGAATGAAGGCTATTTTGACATTGAATGGCACAAAGGAGTGGATTAGTGTGCTTATCAGAGAGATTGGAAGAATGGGGCACGGAATGTCATCACACAATTCCCTTTCTCGAGGGAGGAGAAGTGTGGAGTTGAGTGAGGAGGCATTTGGGAGCACTGGGTTAATCAAGATCTTCTCACCTAAGAACCGCGACATATCATCGGCCGGACAAAGTTTTATTATTATTGTATAGATGTATCAATAAATTAATGCTTCCTTTTGACCCTGGTATCCCACAGTTTGTAGGAGTTACTTCCACGGTCTCTATTTTTCTCATATTCATTGCATTGATCCCAATCAGCATAGAAGTCAACCATTCAAGTTGACATCCAAGGTTCTTTGCCAAACAACCGTGATAAACTTGTCATCAGCGTGGCTCAGTCACTCATCGGTATCCTAGAGAAAATTACTCGCAATTACCCACAATAGTACGAATCTGGAACAGATATACCGACTAGTTAAATCTCTGTGCCTCCTCAGAAAAGGGCACAGCATGAATGTGCTGTAAATGTCGGACACGATCGCTGATCGCACGCGGGTTACACACCACACTCACAGTGCTTCAAAAGAATGGTAACCAATCGGGTAAGTCGGCTGAATTATGCAGGTGTCCCCGATGGGTCTGAACACTCTTTTTCAGCAATAGGTACGAGAGAGATTGCGTCATAGTGTACTACTCCATGGGGCAGGGCTTGTTATTGCTACGCGGAGGGAAATTACTCCTTGCGGACTGAAGATCTTTCTGTCGTATCCGATAAAAGCTATAGCAAACGAAGAAGTCCACATCGTGTTGCTGAATCATGAAACGTCATCGAGTAGTTGTGTCACTCTGGTATTCTGGAGTTCATCACAACTCCACGTTTGTGGCGTAAAATTTAAAAAAAAGATTGAGACATTTAGGTTTTAACGGAAATGGTGGAGTGATGTTATTATTACGAACAACTCAGCCCAGTTCATCTGTATACTTCTCCCTCGGCAAATTGAAAAATACCGTATATTCAACGGAATGTGTGGAAAGTTAGTGTCGCATACGTAACTGATCAACGGCCAACAGCGAACTAAAATGCCAGCGTATGTGGAGTGTTCATCAAACCATTTGAACACGATGACACCATGGTACAAAGAGGACAATATACATGGGACTCTAATCTCAGTGTTGGGAAAGAGAACCACCCTAGAAAAAATGGAAAACGTCTATTGACGAAACTCCCAGATTAGCGTTCTTATTTGCATCAAAAGTGTTCCACACTAGGATAGCGAGTGATGATGTACCAGAGCAAAAGAAAAAAAAAAAAAAAAAAAAAAAAAATGCAGTCCGTATAGTTAAAGGTTATTCACACTAACTGGGAAGAACTCATTAGGTATGTCTAATAAACAATAATACATTGTGCATTGGGATTTTTCTGTGTAGCTCTGGTGAATATGCTTGATCTGTTATGTAAAAGGTTAACACGCCACGCTATAGCACCCTACCTGGAAGAGAGCACGCAATCAGACCATGATGCACTACTTTTCTGTCTCTTGATGAGATGCCGTTGCTTGAGTGAAAATTGATCATTCCTGCATAAGATCTGATTTAATGTTAGGACAATGTGAATTGCTCAAAGTTCTAAGCTTGAGAATTTGTTTAGCACATATTCAGTTCCCAGAATAGTACCGAATAATAATAACCTGATAATTCTATCATAAATGTGTTGTTATTTCAGTTACTAGAATCAATTGTATGGCCCCTTTCATGGCTTCAATTTCAAATTTTTGTCGGTAGTGAATTTCCATCTAGGGAGAGGGACTGGGAGGAGGGTTTCGCCGTCCCGGTCCCTCACTCTAGTTGGAAATTCACTTCCCTATACCCCCCCCCCCCCCCCCCAATCGGAAACCTCTATAGCCACGTCCATGCGGGAGATTCCCGCGATCCACTTTATAAATACTACTGAAGCGATGTAACGTGTGTGACTTTTGCAATTGGGAACTCACTCTACCCGTGACACACGCAAGCAGCAAGGATATGTACGGTAATTAGATGAAAATACCATTGACAACTGATTTCACGAAAATTGTTTCGCGCTGTTTCCGATTCCTTTCGGATTCGACGTTGATGTCGACATCGGAGCCCCGATTCAAGGTTACAATACAGTGTTTTTTTTTCCATTGACGACAGTACTAATCTTTCCTCTTCTCCCCATCTCACCAAGCTGATTTGGGCAAAAACAACCATCTATCCATTCAGTTTATCATCTGATGACAAAAATATACTGAAAAAATGTAGGTCGCCATATGAATTTTGCCTTTAAATACTCCCGTCCAGTTTCGCACGGAATGAAGTAGACATATTTTTACCTACTCCCACCCAATTTTAATCTTCTCTCACACATTTTAGAAGACAATAGTCACCAACATATATCTTTTCCAAAACATGCACTTTAAAATTTTATTCACACTTACAAGCTCGGTTCATTTTCCACCAGTCGGATAATTCCAGTAACTTTTATCCTCCATTAAAGGTGCAAACCGCCAGAGGTGCTGTTTGCAAAAAAAACCACTGTATTGTAACCTCAAGATTCCTTTCGAGGATAGAAATTCCAGTTCGCGGGATCATAAACGTGTATGGCTGAATTGATGCATCTTTATCAACAATGAGACGAAGGGAAGCTTCAGTAGAGTAGGGTTACATAAAAAAAAAATATTAAAACTGTTATTTGTTGTCCACCACAATAATGTCTGTACACTTTAGCATGAAGGTTTTATCTTTATGGGATTTTAATTGCGGTAGGGGCGCATTTTTTATACAACTTTGCGCAAAAATTTATGTAGGTTGATATCTGTATCAGATTTAATGACACTTTTATTACAATGATATGATCATGATTTAGTGGCAAAGAATAACTGAAGATTTTTTTCAATGCACTTTGCAGATTATGAATTTGATTTAAGTCACCCGCTATTAAAAAGGACGATAAAATGACCGAGAAAGACTATTGTGAAACATCGGGAAAAGGTCTGAAGAGTTTGTAGATGTCAATCTTGCTCACCTGCGGTTCAGTGACTTTTCTTTATTCATGACGAGCGACTCGAGTCGCTGTGCTAGTGCTGACTGTGAGAGTCGGTGTCCTTCATGCTGGAGATGGAAGTTAACCATCCTGGATTACCCTGAAGATATTTTTTTAAATCACAGAGTGTAGTAAGAGGAGGGCAAACTGGCTATATAATTTATTATTATGTTACTCGAATTATCCCAGTGAGTCTCCTTCTAAGAGGCCCGTGGATCCCGGGTTCAACCACCAGCAACACAAAGAGTTCTATAGTTCACTTTTTATAGTCGGGCACAAACCGAAACAATGCCAAAATCGAGCAGTGTGTGAATGTTTTCGGGCGATTTTGAATGGGCGGGTGTTCCTTTACATTGTGTCTAAATCAATGATTTCTAATATCTACGGGTAAGGAACAGAGATTGAGAAATTTGCGGGCCTCGGTGCTCGCATTTTGAAATCCCAATTTTGTTTGAACCCCAACGTCTACGTTCAGGCCAGTCCGTCCACTGGTCTGTCTTGCCATGGAGAATATTTCTCTCAAGAAACTGAGGAGTTGCTGTTAACTCTATCTGCGTAAGCAATGTTTTATTTTCAGCCAAAGTCGTCATTTAGAGACAAAAATAAGCAGGTAATCAAGTGTCCAATCATGACACGAAAGTAGTGAATTGGGCTTGTATCCTCTAAAAATCATGGAATTTTTGTAATTTGGCGATATGGTTTTCTCAAGCAGGGAAATTTCATACTTCCTATTGAACTTTAAGTATGCAAGTATGTTGGAATGGCGCGGTGATTACATCAAAATCACATCAAAGTTGAGAGACTCTAATAGAAGTTACTTATAACAGGACAGAAAAAAGTTGACGGTAAAGGTTGGGAAATTCTGGTTCTGGTGGAGCTTCTCTTTCAGACAAAATGCATTCGCCAGGACAGAATCCAAAATTTATACTCAAAATAGAAGAGAAGGCAAGCGTTTTATGTAGATACATTTTTCGATAGACAAAATACCGGAATAGTTGCACATTTTTAACCCAAATTAAAATGATAGGCCATGCCTGTTACCAGCAATATAATTGAATAATAGGTGAGCTTTAAATCTTCTAAACGATTTAACAGCATGCATATTGTCATGTAAACTATCGAATGAAGGTGCTTCTTGTAGTTTTGGGATCTGAATTTATCAGCAAAAATAATAACACGTTGATTGTCATCCCTGTTGCCGAAATGGTCCACCCTGTTTCTACTTTTCTCAAAACACGAAAAAAGAAGAAATCCAGAAGTCATCAGATTAATAAGAATATAAATTCATTTCCTGACATACTGTAATATAATGATTTGATTGGCTGACAGGTGCGATGTAAATAACACCCTAGCCTACTTCAAATATTTACACATTTGTGTAGCCCGGTGTAAAATCATGAATATGCAGGCAATGTGATTTTAAAAAA
Source organism: Pictodentalium vernedei (assembly GCA_031216915.1). NCBI lineage: Eukaryota > Metazoa > Mollusca > Scaphopoda > Dentaliida > Dentaliidae > Pictodentalium > Pictodentalium vernedei. The sequence continues at coordinate 174,111,154 of CM062291.1, read as the reverse complement.
AAAGTTCAGAAAAATAGTTTATGATGACGGTATATGCATTAAAATTAACAATGCTGTTCAATGAAAAAAAAAAAATAATACCTTTAATTTTGTGTTATACATGACGAAAAAATTATGTCACCACTGGAACAAAATTTTAATGTGGAGTTATTAGTTATTCTTATTCTCCTTCAAAATGCAATTTGGACAGTAGTTGTTGGCTTTCTTCTGTTGTTTTGCCACATTGTAAAAAGTCTGAGCATTTATCTATACCTCAACAATGTACATTTTTGACCGATTAATTTATCTTTGATACACCTCATCGTGAAAATAACTATAGACCTAACCCATTATATTATTATTATGGTAGGTTATTTTTCCTATTCTGCAGATTTGATAGTTTCCTTCAATGTGAAGGAACTCGGTGAGAAATTAAATTCGTTATCCATGTATAGTCCTGATATATGGACATTTACACTGGTTTAAAAACTGATACACACTTCGGCTGCACCTCCTGTTACAACAGTACTAACAGCCTAACTGTTATCAACATGTTCACTACTGTTACTATTTGCAAGGTAACAGCAGAGACAGCAACAGGAGGGAAAATTTGAGGTTTGTGATGTTGACTTTCCAAAACGTGCTTTCAGGTGAATCAAAATGTATGTGTCGTCCCCTACAGGTCACCTTGAAAAACATTGACGAGGGGTGCATTTGGTTAAATAATAAATCCACCCCAAACCTGTAGCCATGGTGACAGTAGGCTGAGCTAGAAATATACTCACTTGCCTAGTGGGTAATGGTGAGAAATACTGGGCAATTTGCTTCTTTGAGAAGACGCTATGCGTTCAGACATGCTTTTTACTGAGTGGAATCGGCGACTAATTACACTTGCTTATTCGTCCAACTTAACCCTTTACTCAACGCAGACGATATCAAAATTTATTATTTTAAATATAATTTTTTCAAATTTTTCAAAACATTTCAACAAAACCATATCATGTAACCCCTCGTTGGAACGAGCTCGACGAGCTCGTTCCAACGAGGGGTCACATGATATAATTTTGTTGAAATTTTTTGAAAAATAATAGTTTTTCAACTGCTGAGTTTGCATATTACGCGGGCGGATGCGGGCGGTTCGTTAGGTAAAGGGTTAAACCTGGTGTACTCTACGGTTATCTGTTTTCGGTAACATTGGGACACTCCCTTGTACGACAAGTTTTGAGCCTACCATAGCCACTGACCTTCGTAAATTTCAAAATTTGCGGAAATGCCGCGATCGCGAATCAGAGACACAACACTTGATGCAAACATTCGGAAGGTTCAGTTCCCGTCAGGGGTAACTGCGGAGTCACTTAATCCCGATTTCCCGCGTGGGGGCATGCTGGCGCTGTGTACTAAGGCGTACTGCACGTCGATGGTGCACTTGTCTTCAACTATTGCTAATCCTGCTTGCGTGGAGTCAGTACATTGGGCAGTCTGATAGTTGCTCGCCGCTGCTCGGTGGTTCTCTCCAGGTACTCCGGCTCCCTCCACCTGTAAAACTGTTCGACCCTGGCTGTCGAAAGTGTCATTAAACCCCAATAAATAAATGTCTAGCCATCGAATCATAAAAGGGATTAAATAACGAATACCTCAATCACGTAACACCCCGCATGGGTAATGGAACAGTGAATGCGAGATCCATCACATTCGTTATGTATTCAAGGCGACGTGACACATTACATAAGAGAAATTCGTTATTTCACTGGCACAATAGAAGGCATTGAAATTATATACGTGTGGTTACGACAGGCAATAGCATACGTACAATCAATTAGTAAAGACGGGAAATGTTCCAGGTTTCGTAAATCGAATATTATGCGATATTTATGGTTTATTTAAACATTTAGAATCACAAGTGATAATGTAATCCTAACTAACAGCTGTCAAAAGAATTAGATAGCATGGTAGTTTTAGAACTAAGATTCGAACTGTGTTCGTTCCATCTGTCAAACAAAACGTTAACCCTTCCAGACCGGTTTCCTTTTTTACCCTTTACACAACGAATCGGCCACATCCGCCCGCGTAATATGCAAATTCAGCAGCTGAAAAAATATATTTCCAAAAATTTCAACCAAACCATATCATGTGATCCCCTCATTGTAACGAGCTCGACGAGCTCGTTCCAATGAGGGGATCACATGATATGGTTTGGTTGAAATTTTTGGAAAAATTAAAAAAAAATGCTATTTAAAATAATAAATTTTGATATCGTCTGCGATCAGTAAAGGGTTAAAATGTACTTCGTGACAAACTACACCATGAACAAAGATCGGGAGAAATCAGTAATAGGATTAAATCGTCATTGATCTTTCCCGATTACCGTTAGGAACGCCGGAAGCGGGGAGGAGGGGCAAGGGTGCCTGCCTCCTTGCCCTAAGTCTAGTGATGTGCTCATCGATGATGTAAATTAGCTAACATCTCGAAATTTAAATTTTCAAATGAAATTCCCATACCCTTAGTGTTAAATTTACTGACATCTTTAGGAAATTAAGGGGAGCTAACTTTCCCGTAGCTCTCTTCCAATGATGCAAATTGTCAGCAATGTTTACCCGATGAAAGTATCTCCAAATGAAAACAGCCAAACGATGGACCATAATGTACTCGAGTCTAAGCTTTTCGTATAATACAGCATGTACAACCCAATGCAAGAACGCGATGAAATCATGATTCATTTCACGATGGGCAACAAATTCGAATGAAGATAAAAAAAAACCCAAATATAGCTACATCTTTACTGGTTTTCTTTCTAAGAACAAACACATTCTCTTGGAAATACCTTGACGTATAAAGCACACGGCTTCTGCATTCTTCTTCAGATTTCACGCTCAGCGCTTTTTTACGAACCTCTATCCCCAGACCATTTTATTTATTGGGGTTTAACACTTTCGACAGCCAGGGTTACCTCGTGTCGGACAGTTTTACGGGTGGATGAAGCCGGAGTACCCAGAGCGAACCACCGAGCAACGGCGAGCAACTGTCAGACTCCCCAACGTACTAACTTCACACAAGCAGGGCTAGTATTGGTTGAAAACAGGTTCACCATCGACGTACTGAACGCCTTAGAACAAAGCGCCACCGTGCCCGCACGTGGGCAATTGGGATTAAGTGCCTTGCCCAAGGACACAATACGGTTGCCGCAGGTAGGATTCGGACCGAGGACCTCTCGGCTTGCAGTCTGCATCTCTGCCTACTGAGCCACCGCTCTCCCTATATCCCCAGACCAATATACGACCATACGACAGGGAATCAACCATAAATCGCCAGGTCTCTATTATACTGCTACACGTGAACGCGATGAATGACGATGATTCACTTTGATATTAATAGGAGATCGAGAGCTGAAAACCCTTAAAACTGTTGTCGATATACAACTATAGAAAAATGTGCAAGGAGAAAACACATAATTATTGTCAAGCACCACAATGTTAGTTTATTTGAAAGGATTCCGAACCATTTGGACCTTGATGGTATCTTCCGTGCCAGTTCATGGCATCAATTGGAGGAGTCCATTTTAATTACTTGGGGTAGATCAATTTATGTTTTCAACGTGCAGCCAAAAGGCTGCACGTTGAAAAGATTAATTTGTCTACCCAACAAATCCATTGAACAGTCATTTACTTTCAGATGGAACCCATCACGTGACAGGAAATAGGAGTTTTGTTTTCAAAGGGTTAAACTGGTTCTTAAAACCTCAGATTCGCTGATTGCTGTTAACGATATTGTACAGTATATGACAATTGAGAAGCACAGAATTGAGAGATTAATGTTGACTCCCTTCTGGACAACTCAACACGCCGACCTGGTAAGTCAAACATTGTTTAACGTCCAGAAGTATGAAGTCGTGTCATCTCTCCCCAGATGTCGCTCTGACCGTGACGATTCTGATTATGGCGGAGAGAATATTTCAGTGTACGTTTCTAGTCAACTGTCGCCTGCCTAAACAGACAGACGACATTTGACTGTAACCAACTGCGGTGCCACAAGTTTTGATTAAGTTTGAAGGTCAGCGAGCTCATTGTTACAATATGTCAAAGAAAATCTTACCGCTACGTTCCAACAAGCTGAACACTGATCTTTCGTCGCAAGATGCACGCCTTCAAACTGCCTGCCGCCAACTTGATCCAGATGAAGAAAATCTTTCAGAATTAGATCATACTAAACAGCTACATGACTAACTGAGGAGCTATGGCCGCATGGTTCGTCTTTAGAGTTCAGGTGGGCTTAGCAACATATTTTGTATGATGAAAATGTCATTTTTATCTCGAACGTATATTTATATTTGACAGGTGATAAATGCTTTTTAGATCGGTGATGATAGAGGTTATGTTATGTACAGACAAAAACACGATAATGCTTGTGGTCATATAAACTGTAAAATGATCCAGAAGCAATATTAGAGGCAACTTATCAGTTCTCCAGACCACGGAATCGAATGTTAGGAATGGCAGAAAATAATTATTTTAAAGAGATTAGATATTTAACCCTTTGTAACATGAAAAGCAGACATTTGCAAAAATAATTCTTGAATAACTAATTTTTTTCATTTTTCGTCTCAAAACATAGGTTATGACCCCTGACTGGAACGAGGTCGACGATGAGGGGTCATAACCTATGTTTTTGAGACAAAAAAATGAAAATATAATGAAAATTAATTGGCTATTTTTGAGAATAGAGCTGGCCGGTTTTGGCCCTTACGTTGGGTAAAGGGTTAAAAAAGACATAAAATCTTAACTCTTTACAAAACACAAAAGGCAGACGACGCTTGCAAACAAAATTCTTGAATAACTTTTTTTTTTCATTTTGCGCCATTTTGCGCCAAAAACATAGCTTATGACCCCCTCATTGGAACGAGGTCAACGAGCACGTTTCAGTGAGAGGCCATAAGCTATGCTTTTGAGACAAACAAATAATGAAAATTGAATGGTGATTTTTGTGAATAGTACCATTATGTTGGGTAAAGGGTTAATTTGTTAAGTTTAGTTACTTCATTGAATCTTCACCAGAGGGGGATTCACTATAAATTTATTTTCCCGATGTCAGGTAGTTAATCTCATCAACACTATCAGCTCCTGCAGCTATCAACGTTAAATCGACCTCCCCCAAGCATTTTCTTATCTTAACGGCTTCAGTGCCACTGCCACTGTCTCTATTACACTATTATGGAATCCTTATATGTCTTTGATTTTGTAAGTTGTGCACGGGTTCATTATCGTAATACCTGACTTAGGAGCATCTACAGAGTTATTTCTGTAGAAAATTTAGGAACGCTATAATTTTCAGAAGACTAGTGCAAAATGCTAACCCGGAGGAAAGTGTCGTACGACAGTTTTCATACTGTTAGTAGTATGCATTATTTCTTCAGTACGCTATCAGTAAAAGATTTTACGCTAAAACGTCTCCAAAGTTTCTGAAAATTATAACGGCATTAAATGTCCCATAGAAATTACACAAAAGCCACCAACGTGCATCAAACAACCAAAGTCTCTTCAGTGGTCCCAGTGGTTCAGTGGTGCGTTACTCATATTGAAACTCTGTTACGCGGAATTCTGTTGGAAAGTGTTCTCTGGGCTTTTATAAAGTTTGTCGCACGGCAGCACACCATCAGCACACCATCAGCCCCACCAAAGAAAATTCAGAAATAAGATGTTCTTGACCATTTCGATTAACTATAGTACTAAATCAGTTCATAATTCATTAACCCTTTGTAACACAAAGGCCGTTTTTCAGGTCCAGAAACATGATACGTCATAATTTCCACAAGTAGGGTGACTACTTAGAGCCTGTGAGGGGTAACCAATCAATAATTTCAACGAGCAGCCTGAAGACTGCACGTTGAAAATATTGAATGGTTTAGCCCTCGAAAATGAATATAGACTCTTCCAAATGGTATCACTCAACTGATTTAGAAGGCACCTTCAGGGTCAAAGGGTGAACCAAGATATTATTAGCTGGATGAGTCTTAGAAACCAGTATTTGGGTTCCAGCCAGACCGCACTGGTGATGCAATTAAAAAGGTTCATATTCTGAGGATTGTTTTAGAAGCCACCTTAGAAAACGGAATTATTTTGTCTGTAATGGTTTGCTCTTCTGTAAATTTAACCCCCTGCACATTGATGACAAATACCAAAATTGGAAGTTGCAAATTTTTTCCATAATGCAACTAGAAATTTAACCAATTAAATTTTTGTTTGAAAGAGCTCAATAACCTACTTAAAACGACCAACTTACCACAAATCTACGCCACCTGGCTCAACTATAGGCTTTCGGGTCAGCAGTCTTTTTTCCTCGACACGAAAACAAGCATTCCCTCGATGTTTAACAACTGCGTGATGGATACAGAATAGACAAAATGTGACTTGATACGAAACAATATACTGCTGTCATAAATACAGCAAAACTAGTTTATACCAATTGAGATGTTCGATTAAAATGATTATAAATTCCCATTGACCCTTTACGGAACAAACCAGTAAAATTTCCACAGCTTCGTTTGTAAAGATGACACATAAAGTTGTGATTGTCCAGCTTCTCTTCGGAACCATATCAGCCTTCAAAGGGAGAGGGATGGTAATGTTAAAGGAGATCGAGGAACACAATAAATCTTTAAACATTGGGACTGTTTTCCAAAATTGTGTTTCATAGAAGGGTTAAGAAGGTAACAGAAATTAAAACAAGATTTAACGAACACAAAGTGTACAATATCTATAAATATCATTGTTAGTTGAGAAAAGATTGTATTAGTAATGACAAATTATTTAGCTGGGGGATATCCCTTGTGTGTGTCATATGAGCAAGAGATTTAAAAAAGATGACTCTTGTTAACTCCCAAATCCAGAGAGTTCATTTATCTGAACTGACTGGTGGCAGCTCAGGAAACTCAGGAAAGTGTGTGTGTGTGTGTGGGGGGGGGGGGGGGGGATCCAGGGCATAGAGGACCCACCATGGTTCGACCCAGTGGGAGTGACTTTGAAAATGGGTCAACAGTTATACCGTCTAATTGATTTTCGTGTTCTCGTGTTCTTGAAAAGGATAATAAAAGACGTTAATAGTGTGTGGGGTGACCCCACACACTATTAATGTCTTTTATTACCCTTTTCAAGAACAAGAGTGTTATGTATCTGTCCCTAAACATTGGTATGTACGGTAGCACTCACAGGAAATGGAGTTATGTTCGTGTACCTAAATACTAGTTTTTTTCCTAAAAACATACTGGCATAAAGTGAATCCATATTTTCCAATCCTTGAGATAGTGCAGCTTTTTTGCTCCTGCATTTCGGCGACCGCGGTTGTCCTCCTCGGGGATCATTTAAATTAAATTGGTGCAGTGGAGAGCTGTGCTGTTTTATGGATTGAAGTTTAAATTTAAAATAAGAATGTGTACGCCTGCCGTGCTTGTAGTTGGCTGGCATCGTTATTAGATCAATTTGCACCCTGATTGGCTTCCTGCTTTTTCTCTTCATTCATAATTCTCTTCTTATTTTTCTACATCTCTGACTTCAGTGAGCATAGTTTAAGCAATATATACTCAATTCTATGATTGTCATTGATCCCGTTATATTGTTATCTTGTAAATGTTGAATGTGGAAACGACCTTGTATAAGCTTTTTAGCTTTCTGTCGGATCCACCATCTACTATGTTGCATAATTTATATTTCTTGAAATATTTTGAATAAGTATTGGTTAAACTAAAACTAAATATTATATGAAACCTTTGTGTATTCTTGTGACAAACTACATCACTAAATCACTAATTAATAATCAGAGAACCTGCATCTCGTTTATCAATCAATTAGTGATACAAACATAGCAAAGACAACACCGGGGTACTTCTCCCTCGACATAGATGATAATCCCATATCACCAATTATTATATACTTTATAAATAACACATTTCTATTGGCTGGATCTTATACACGTGACTGGTGCCCAAAAATCCATGTACACCGATTTTCCAGTGGATATCAAATTTCTAAATATAGCTTTTGGAAATCCCCACACTAGTTCTATTTCAATCTTTAGTAATCTCTATAACATTGTTATTCTGCAGATAATAACTATTTTATTGTTAAATAAAAGTATTTCTGGTTGATATAATTGAACTTTTAATTGACAAATAGAAGATTGGGGTTTTTTTGGATGGTGTGTATAAAACAGTTATGGACTTTTGTGGTGGTAAATGTGATGTGATATGAACCTAAAAAACATGTTGACGTCGGCTAACGCCTCGGTCAATATAATTTTTTTAGGTTCATATCACATCACATTCAGAACTACAACAGTCCATAATTGTAGAATGTTTACTACACATAAACGTTTTTGAAGCACCAAGTTTTACCATCTTTATCGGAAGTATATTTGGCAAAATATTTTATGAAATGTAAGACACGAATCCCAACTGCTTCACAAGAAAATATTCATTGTGAAGTTGGTCAGTATACACAAGTCCTAAGATTTGTGGGAAAAAAACACAAATCACAATAATATGGCGAAGATTGCTGGCGAAATCTATGGGAGCCTTCGATTAAATAATATTTATTTGCTTGTGTCACGCTATCTGGTTAAATGGTCAATTAGAAATAATGCGGTCAACATAACCTCTATTTAGCTAGAATATTGTTTCGCGTTTTCGAAGCAGAGACAAGTTACCGTACACGTGTGGAATATCGCAAGCGATTTTCTCTTTATGGTTACACTAAACCAATGTATCATCCTGTTCACCGTGGAATTTGAATTAGCGATTGTTCACTGGTAATTTGAACGTAAACAGTTTAATCGTGTTCTGGCCGTTTCAGACAATCATTAAAATGTCTAGTTGTTTCAAAAGAGGCATATCTTACCAAGCCAGGAGAGCTCCGAGATATGTTGCCAGACATCACAGAACACGAGCTCATAATAATAAAAGTGTCCACGAAATGTCAAGCGAGTCTAACTCAAACAAAATACGCATTAATATCTCTATCCATGTCGAATTACAAAGCACTTGTTAAATCAGAATTAATATATTTAAACATTGCGTTCCGACTGTATAAATAGTGAAGCAGAATTCTGAGGCGGGCAGTTGGCCTGAGGGCACTCAGAGAAGGTCCGAGTTTAGCCTTGGCCTTTGAGGTTTGAGGGTCCGCGTACTGTCGTAACCCTGTGAGGGCTGTAAGGAACCGATAGTAATTTGTTAACGGTTGCGAACCGAAGTGGCATAGTAGCCAAAGAAGTAAAAGCTGTAACGTTGAGGTCTAGAAACCGTATCAAGAGCTTGAGTAAGCGCTTGAATAGCTTGCGAGATAAGATAGTTTTAGACGGTGTGAGAATTGGTGATGTTGAGAACACTTTGCAGAATATTTTTATGTAAGCTTTGTAAGCATATATCTGAAGGCGAAGAATAACTTAACCCCGTGAAAGCTAGGCAACGCGCAAAGTGATCGTGAACTGTTGTAGACGCCGATTGAATTGTGATTGAACTGCGAGACGCTGATAGAGTCACACAAGCAGAACATTATATATGTTAAGCCCGAATGACTGTGAAGTTAACCCTGCGAGGAGAAAGCAACGAGAAGTGAATAGACACTTTGTATGTATCACAAACCGTGAGAAAATGAAGATAATGTGAGGTTGATCCAGTGGACACAGCTAGCTGTGGGAGATGCCGAGGGCCCTAAAGAATAAACTTTTATCCGCGTAATTATCTCCCTTGAAATATAGGACGAGCGAGGAAGGTCCAATTAAGTAATAAGTACTTGCTGAGAAAACAGCAATAGAAAATAAAGGAAAGTTTCCTTTTGTTACTTTTAATAAACGAAAACAACAGACATATCTCGGAGTCATCTATTTTGAAACTTGACTTTTTATGGAACGCTAATTAGAAGTAACCCTTTCACAGATAATCCGCCATGAAGAATATCTATCAGTATTACACCAAATAGCACTAAGCGTCCACTTTGGCTCTCATTATTTAGCGAATATGTTTTTACAGTAACTGAGCGCGGTGGCTCAATGGTAGACTGGTGGACTTCTATGCTAGAGGTCCCGAGTTCGATCCCCGTCAGGGACGACCCGCGTTGTGTTCTAGGGCAAGGCACTTTATCCCGTTGCCTACACGGGGGCACGATGACGCCGTGTACTAAGGCGTACTGTACGTCGATGGTGCACATGTCTTCAACCGCTGTAACCCTGCTTGAGCGGAACTTGAACAGAGTTAGAATGCTGAGGATCTGACAGTTGCTCGTCGGTGCTCGGTGGTTCTCTCTGGGTACTCCGGCTTCTTCCACCCGTAAAACTGTCACGATCACGATTAGCCATTGTGCATAAGCATGTGACCTTAAAACATCAATAAATAAATAAACTTTACAGTAATTTGCAGAAAACCCCAAAAACAAACATAAATGGCAAAGCTCACCTCCCGGACTTTCATATTAATGGAAAAGATAATGTCTGTATTATATGCCACGATGGGCAAACTATTGGTGTAGTGTGCAGAAAAACAGTTACAGAACATCAAAAGATGGCGAAAACATGAAGTTTGTGAAATGATGCGCGCATCGATGGTGCAAATTCGCTAACATTTCGAAATTTCAATTTTTATATGAAATTCGCATTCCCTTACTGTTAAATTTACTGACAGCTTTAGGAAATTAAATGAGCTGACTTTTCCGGAAATCGCTTCAAATGGCGAATTGTGAGCAATGGGTCTGGCAGGACCCCGACTAAATCGGCAGTTCTCTGGTAGAAACCGTTCGTCAAGCTCATCCCGTTAAGAAGTGACAAAAGCTACGATTTTGAAGGGAACACCGCACTGAAAAAAATGACATGAGAACTTGTATAATATATATACGTTAGGTAAAGGGTGGAAAAATATTCAAGCCTCTAAGAATCAGTAGCCAATCATTCATCAAATTAATGGGCTCAAAAGGCTCAGCTTGCTGCCTCATAAAGAAGTACTCGATCCATCCAAAAATGGCAAGGCTTGGGGATCTAATCGAAGTATGGCGAAAGTCCTTCAAATATCATTACAGACTGTTGAATTCCACCAGCAAGATGTAGTGAAAATGATTCAATGGGGTGGTATTCTAAATTAAACCGATGAGAACAATTTTCTAAACACGTGCAGAATTTTAAGATAATGATGTTTGGAATGCAGAATGTTTGTTTCCTTGATATGCTTTCAACGTCAGTTGAAGCAATAACGGTTTATCGAACCAATCAACTGCCAACCCATGACGTGATAATTTTTTAAAAATATATCAGATTACTGACCTCACATACGCACGTGCGTCCGATGTTGCCAAATGAGTATACATTACTCGACGAGTGCATGAAAACTGATGCATGGAGTGGATTTTTTCCGGAGAGAAGGTCTTTAATTCTGTGAAAAAGCATTAATGAGACATTGAAATTACCTGGTTTTGTTGTAATTTGGAAGTATTATCCTCATTAGCAGCTAGGGCTTCTGTTGATCATTAACACTTCCCTATCAGCGTTTCTATTTACTGAAAAAAGCTTTATCATTTTATGTAAACACACCTCGGATTATCCAGTTGTGGTAAAATTATCGTTATTCAGATTACTTGACACTCCTAGCGTTCAGAATTCTAACTATATTGAATGTTAAACTTGGATAGAGCAATCGGTGGCCAACCAACGAAGTGTAAATAACCAACATCCATCATTATCACCCTTTTTACCATCTTATCCTGCAGTGGGATTACCTCCTTAGTTCAAAGTATTCTATCGAGGACTTTTTAGTAATATTATAGTTTTAAGAAAGTGATTTCTTGCGATTTTTTTTACATTGTATTTCTTTTTGGTATCATTTGTATTTACCTTGCACTCTCTTACTGACGAACACATATTTGTGAATATTTGACCGTTGAAACGGCGCTGTCATAAGATGGCTCACTGCCGAATGACCCGAATCTGCACCCATGTGCATTGACAATACATTATAATTTGAAAAATATGCTGTTCACTCTAACGAGAACACGGAAACAATACAGCCAATATATATACAGAACGACACACGCGTGTAAATGGGTTAATCGGTATGGCACAAGTGCCAGCGCAGAAGGATAAAACGAGAGGCCACACAGAACTCGAGTTTTATCCTTAGTCGATGGTACAAGTGCCATATCGATTAACCCATTCACACGCGTGTGTCGTTCTGTCTTTATTACACGTCTTCACGGCTATAAAAAACAGTTATTAAAAGGACACTCAGCAATTCATTTGACAACTAGAACATATTCAACAAAAAGAACACATTTTATCGCCAACCAAATTTGCGAGGGGAACCCGTGTTACTATTTCGTCCCCTGACTTGCAATGTGTTCTATGTGCCTACTGGCACATAGGGCACATTGGGACGCAGTGTGCGATTTTCAGCTATCACTAGCGATTCAAATTGTAATTGCCTTGCACGATTTGTGGAAAATTTCAATTTCGCTTCTATTTAAAAATTGTCTGTCAACGATTTCCGTTCCGCACATACGTGCGGAACAGGTTTTCATTTTTCGCATGGTTTAGTGTTGCTGTAGATGGGGGTTACATAGAACAGGCGTGTAATAAATCCCCGAGTTACACAGGTCGGGACGGGGTGGGTTAAGGGCGATTGGTCGAAATTATGCTTGCTCTTCTTACGTTTTTCACATTTGCAAGTTATTGTTTTGGCGAAAGTCACACTCCGCGAGTGTTTTAGAAATACTCTATTCTCCACGCACTGCAGATGAAACAGAACATGTACCTTACCTACAGGCACAATACTGTGATCACAAAAACGGACAAAGAATTTCGATCAGATCGCGACTGGGTCATGATCCGGTCGAAATAATCTTTCCGCTTTTCTCCGCACAAAAGTGTATAAGCTCACCCGCCGTAAGAAAAATGCGGGAACATTGAATCTAAGATGCTATTTGCTTTCGTTTCTTTTTATTTTGTCGTGATTTACAATATTTTATTTATGAAATCTTGATCCACTGGTATGTAAGTGTGTCCGGATCCGATCGCGACCTGATCATGAAAATAAAGGAAGTACCAGAATTAAGGTATTATAGTTAATACTGGCATATTAATGGTTACACAGTTTGTTCATGGTGTAGTGCTGTATATGTGTTGTCGGTTAATTCCATAGTGGGAGAAAACAAAGCTCTCGCCCACTACGGAATTTAACCGACACCATTTTTATTATGTTTGGCCACTAAAAACCTGTATAACGAATACATCATACATACGTCCAGCGTTGAATTCCAGGGGAACGCGGGGGAACGGCGTCCCCCCACTTATTTTGTCGGGGGAACGCCGTCCCACCATTAAATTAGTCAACTCCATACAAAAAATTACGCAAACGTAATTGTTTTTGTCCAAGACAAACTTGGTGATACCTTTTGAAAACAGCAGATGTGATTTGCGCATCGAATTGTTGGCACTCGATGTGTTAATTCAACCCCAGTCAACGTGAAATCTTTGACGTAGGACGCACACGTCACAAATTTGTGAATGCATGAGTCAGCATGACGTAAAGATCTGTGTTCCGGTGATGCTAGTTGTTGTCCAAACATGTCTCGTCAAAGTAATTTGAGATTTTTCTTCAGCGTAAAAAATGCCAAGAAAAACACAAATGAGGACGATGTCACCCATGAGCCCACATTAACGGCAATCAAAAGTGCAGAATGTGGGGATACAGGCACTGTTTCAATCACAGATAAGTACGAATTTAACAATGAGTCGCAAAAGATTGCCGGTACCGGTACCCCAGTAAATGACATTCCGATAACAAAGCCACCTTTGTGGTCGAATGAGACTTGGGCAGAGAAGCAGAGGCTATACCCGTGGCTTATATGTAAGGGTGGCAAATTGGGGTGCCAAACATGCATAGACGTAAAGAATCTCGGACCTAATACGACACAGGGTGTTGTCCTGAATAAGGAGTGGCGCGAAATCTCAATTGAAGCAAATGGCAAAACCCGTGAGACACAGCTGACATCATTAAGGAAGAAAATTCACAAACACGTTAACTCTGATGCCCATAAAAGAGCATTGGAAATCCATGGCCAAAAAGACCGCGACGCGATGACCAAAGTCGTAGATGAACTACAGAGAAAACACCTATCTGCCACAGAGAATGTCTTCCGAACTGCATATTATATAGCTAAACACGATAGGCCATACAGTGACTTCCAAGGTTTGATTGATCTTCAAACTATGACTGGTGCTAAGATGGGTGTGGGGTTACATTCAAAATTGTCTGCAGTGAATATAGTTAATCATATTTCACACGAGATGCGTTCAAATCTGTGCAAATCGATTCGTCCCACTAAGAGTAAAATATCGTTGCTCATTGACGAATCAACTACAATATCCCAGAAATCCGCCTTAATTGTTTATTTGAAGACAGAATTTGACGGTGGAGACCCACAACTTATATTCCTAGACTTGAAAGAACTAAGTGTCGGAGAGAGTGCCGTTGATATTTATGCAGATTTATTGACATGTCTAAAAACGTTTGGTTTTGATAAAGACTATTTAAGTGAGCATCTTATTTCTTTCACAAGCGACGGCGCTAGTGCGCTTACTGGGAAAAAATCGGGTGTTATGGAATTACTTCGCAAAGACTTCCCGAAAATCATCACATGGCACTGTCTTAACCATAGACTAGAGCTCGCTGTTGGGGATGCTGTCACTAATCTCGCTGGAGTGTCTCATTTTAAAATTTTTATAGAGAAACTTCATAACGTGTATAGCCAATCACCGAAAAATCAACGTGAGCTCAAAGAGATCGCATTGAATCTAGATTCACAGCTACAGCTCCTGACAATTGGAACTTTCTTAAGTGCGCGTTGGGTAGCCAGTAGTTTCAGAACCGTTTCAGCTGTATGGAATAATTACGAAGCACTTTACAAACACTTCGAAGCCAAAGCTGTTGGGAATACAAAATCCGCCGCACAATTCGAGGGTCTACGAAGGCGCCTACAATCACCCGACTTTTTGATGGATTTAGCTTCAATGTATGACATTCTATTTGAATTATCTGAACTCTCTGAACATCTGCAGAGACGAGATGTTGATATAATTACTGCTGACCGGTGTGTTCGACGCTCGATGCGTGCATTGGAAATACTGAAAACTAAAACAGGAACTAAAGCAATGATAGGCAATGATGCTATAAAGACTGGCTACTTTGGGACTATAAAGCTCGTTTCAAACGAGAAACTGGTCAAAATTGATAGGGAGAAATTAATTGATCAGATCATAGATTCAATGAAGGACAGGCTTTTCGCTACGACTGCCTCTTGTGGTCAGCGAACAGTCACTGATTATGAGCATCTTCTTCATGAAATAAAAAGATTGTATCCTGAATACTGGCCAATTGACATTGAAGACGGATTCGGTGTCGATGAGGTTAGATCATTGTGTGAACGTTTTCGCCTATCCACTTACCCTATTGTTGAAGCTTACCAAACATTTGTTGCAAATAATGGCCGACGCGTACCCGATGGTTTGACGCCTTTGCTGAAATGCGTCCAAGTGATTCAGATATCATCCGCTGAATGTGAGCGAGGATTCAGCCAGATGAACTTGACTTGTACAGTTTTAAGAAATCGTTTGCTCATCGAGAATGTGTCCGACTTAATGTTTATAAAGCTAAATGCACCAGCCTTGGAAGAATGGAGTCCGCAAAAGTATGCTATAACGTGGTTGAGGAAACACCACTTTGCCGATGACACCCGTGTTAAAAAACGCAAAGCTGAAGACCCGGAAACTTGTGATGACTCGAAGAAACGTTCATTGTTGAAATTCCTGTAAATTTTAGGCCAGTATCATGGTTCGTGCATACAGATGTTTCCTTCACATCTATCAGCATATCAATAAAATTAACATTCATTGAATTTATTGATATATATATTTATTCAATAAATATATATATCAATAAATTCAATGAATGTTTTGTTAAGTCGTTATTTGGTGTCATCCGTGACCGACCTAGTCTTCACGTTTTACAAGTCAATTCACAAGCTTATTTTAAAATGGCCCGACGGCCGACGCTGTTAAATGCGCATTGTTCATAAATATGAAATTGTTTCAGTATACTGGAAAATGCCTGCAGGCATTCTCCAGTACACTGAAACAATTTCATATTTAAAAACAAAAATTTACAAGCCAGACTAAATATTCAGGAACTGGTTTTTCATGTAATTAGATTTCAGAGATGACCCAACACTGCTGAATGTGCATTGTTTATAAATAAGGATTTTTCCAGTGTACTGGGGAATGCTTGCAAGTTGCAGGCATTCCCCAGTGGGTGCACTGAAAAAATTCATATTCATGAACAACAAGGGGAAGAAATGTACAATCTTGTGATCAAGATAGAAAAGCACACCCATCACAGCTATGGAGATACTTTAACACCTTAATTTTAGAATGGTGTATCAATTCACAAGGCGTCCCGCAGTGATCAGTTCTTCTAAGTTCTAGGGGTTAAAGAGTTAATGCTCCAATCAAGACGTGAGAAGCGAATTAAATGATAAATTGTTGATTGATGTGGGAGAAACGTCTATACTATTCACGTCAATTAACACTGATACACAAGTGGATAGTCGAGGATCGAAATCAGAGAACCAGAATCCGACATAATCTACCCCCATTCACGAATGTATTGGGTTTCACAAATGAAAAAGCAACATTTTTGTCAAGATTTTTTCCAGTATTTTGAGATCCAAATCCCACCAGAAGACGCCCCAGAACGTCTAAAAATCCAAATTTTTTCTGGGGGGAGAACCCCCCAAGACCCCCCCTCTAAACGCACGTGCCTTTGGCACGTGCGGCAGACGCCTTCGGCGTCTGGTGTGACGACCACCGTCCCCCACTATTTCTTTTAGGAATTCAACACTGCATACGTCTTTTCTGTATACTTAACTAGCAATCAATAATAAATTATAGAATTTTTACACTGTTTAACGTGAAGCGGTTATCGTGTGTAGCGTTTTTGATGGATCAATAAGAAAGGAAAGATTCTGACTCCATCCTGGGATGTACGTCCATGTTTGCACTTCATACTGTGTTTCCGTCTGTATCAATGCAGTGAATGTGAAAACTCGTATCAGTTTATGTGTGCTTGTGTGTGTGTGTGTGGGGGGGGGGGGGGGGGGGGTATGTTTTAGAAGGCAAAATCAGAAAAACATAAAATAATTTCAATGGTGAATTTTAGTGAACATCGCAGATGGAATGTGCCGTAACGTTAGGTAAAAGGTTGGTTAATCCTTTCATTATTTTGACACAAGGTATTTGTTATCAGTTTGACTGTTTATCGCAGCAGCCATGGAAACATGTCACAAAAGATTTCAAAATATAAGGATTGAACGACCATTTGCAGCTTTATACCGGATTACTGTACACATCCAACGTTACCCGATACAATAAAGACATTTGGAAATTTGCTATGCACACCAATCGTGCCATCTGGATTAAGCGTAAGAACGCCATGGAAGAAAGCATCTGATTGAACGTTACACGTTTGCATGACGTTATAAAGTGAATTAAATGCTTCGTCACAAAACAGTGTCAAGGCAAGAAAGGTATCAGGCCACCGAAGGTGATATTTTTCTTTAAATACATCAGCTTCCTTCACTTAGCTGGTGTTAACTCGTGGTATGAATACGGAACGCACCCCGAGTAGAGCGCGGGGAAACGAATCAACGACCTTGGTGGTTTTTGCTGTATTTCGCTCGCGCCATTGGAGCTCGCGAGACACAGGAAAAACTTCGCCTCGGGTCGCTGACTCCAGTCCCCCGTACCCCACTCCCGTTTGGTTTTGTATTATGATTCAATTCCCAGTCAAGTGAGTCCAGTCAAACTAAAGAGGTTTACACACTTATAAAATACTCATTTCATTTTATATAGAATATACCCGTAGTAGCTTGGTCTACCAAATGTTCACCACGAGTGCTGAAGTGGTGTCAACCGCGAGCCTTTGGCGCGCGGTTAACACCACTTCACCACGAGTGGTGAACATTTGGTACACCAAGCTACTATGGGTATATGTTATTTATCGTCAGATTATCAAGAGTCGCTATCACTTTCTCTCGATTTGACTGAGTAGCAGACGTACATACGTTCGAATCTATTTTGTTTACATATGAGCATCGGTGGGCGGTACTTCCACTGTCAATTTTATCGCTGAAACGAAATGGAAAAAGGGGCCTTTTTCATTTTAATAACATAATAACATACTATTTCGAGTAATGCATGCTTTATTGACATGAGACAATGCATGTTTGTTAATGTTTGGTGTCTTGTGGGGTAAACTCATTTAAAAACATAAAAAATGCCACTTTTATTTCACTCTTCGCGAGGCGACGTGCGATAAATTTAGTCAAGTTTGCATTCAGGTCGACGTCACCAAAGGCCAACTTGGATGTAGTTCCACTGTAGGTGTAATTTTAGCTACTGAAATACCATTGCAGGCATGTTCACCACAGTTGGTGTGTAAAGCTAAAATTTATGCCATAGGCTTTTCATATATAGTAGAATAGGTAACCATGGTATAAAAAAAATCTACACTTAAAAATCATCCTTCTGAAAGTTTGGTTCAGTGACTCAGACAGAAACTTGAAAACCCGCACACCTGACAGAGAGGAATACGAAAGGTATTAAAAAATCCAAGTGCTGAGATACCAGTAATTATGTTACGACCATTAAGAACTCCACAAATAGAACCCTTTCAAGTATATATTTAGATTTAACTTTTTGTTTTAGCAGCCTTATATACTTCTTGATAACAGTCAAGATTAAAATTAAGATTAGAACGTATTTTCATGAGTGTAGAAGGTGTGATCTACCCTTTTAAGCTCTTTTAAGGACATGGATAGATTGTATCTATGATCGCACTAAGTACACGTCTTTAAGCAAAAGCCTATTAACTGCAATGTTTTCAACAACACTTCATCTGTAGCATAACGTGTGAGATCAGTGCAGGGGCATAACGATGTGGGGTTATGTGTGTCAGGACACCTGAGGCCCCGCAAGGCCTGGGCTGACGTGGGGTTACTTAGTCCCGCTGATGAAATTGTGGGAAAATTAGGCCAACGTGGAGGGTCGGAATCCAAGTGTCGCGAACTCGGCGCTGGGAGCTGAGTTAGACCGACGCCGTGATTCCTTCTCTGCCACATTGGCCTGAAATAGGTTCGATTTCCGTTAGGTGTGATTCCTAATCACTTCAGGCTATGTAATGGAAAGAATGACTTAAAGTAACAACGATTCTTTTATTTACACATAAAAATAAAGCCATTTCAATATTTCAACAATCAACAATTCGATTCTTTTCACAGAAAATGGGTTGCTAGGGTTAAATAATTCTCAACAATTATATAGTCATTCTATAGCCCTGTACTGGCACTATAGTCTACACACTAGAAATGTTACTACCGTTAGCTCGCCATAAGAGCTTCACAAATCTGAAATTATATTACGGAGAGCTCGCCATAAGAGCTTCACAAATCTGAAATGTTATTACCGTGAGCTCGCCATAAGAGCTTCACCCGCTTAGGTTCAAAAGTCAACGTCTGCGCGTAACTGTACCTCTGGCTGTCGGAGGGTTCCGACCAGCAATGTTTGTCATCTATAAAGCCACCGTACTTCTGATTTGGGTCAGATATTGTCTACTCATACCTTATGTGCCTTTTAAAAGTCCTCCGTGAAAGTCCTGTTGAAATGTTCACTGTTCCTGGTTGAATTCACAAATGCCCCTTTTTGTGCTAGGGCGAAATTGTCACTCACACCGATCTCCAGTCGGTATTACGATGCTTCGACAGCAAAACAAACTACTCCCAACGCAATCAGTCTGACGCTTCAAAGGGTTAATATGCACAATACAATTAACCTACACTTCTGACTATTGCAGGCTGATACCTGCTACTCGACAATCTAAACTTTAACGTTTCACCTTGGGTTATCCTTCTCAACGAATTTGGCACTGTAGCCGCCTATCAACCTTAAGCTAAATCAATCGTGGAATGCCCTGTCTGGCGACTCCAGCCGTTTCAGGGTCCTGTGATCGAAGGTACCCCTTGCCAGGAAACAGAGTCCGCCTGCCCTGGACTTCACCAACGTGTGTGTGACCCCAAGTGTGTGTCTAATGCTCTGCTCTTCAAGGTATATATACTTTTTACCCAAAACTGTCAGGAGGACAGACGCTCATCTGTCCATCTGCCAAAACGGTGGGAGATGACGTATATCGAGGCAGAATCAATAAAAGTCATCTCGCGCGTGACTTAACGGTGATTTCACTTGTCGAGAGAACCGATTCGTTCCTGCCACTCATTGCTACTAATGATCAGGTGACGACACGACAGACATTTCTATCTTTTAGAATCTCGTTTCTCAATTGGCCGTGACGATATCCTGCCACCAACCGATTACGTCTCGTAAGACTCACGACTACTGTATAAATTAAATGAGATTAGACCTTATCTAACATACCGTTTCTCCCCTGGGTCCCTGCCCTGAAGCTGGATATACACCACGTGTGTTTTTTCCATGTCCAGCTTCACAGAGAAGTGAAATTCACGTAGGGTTTTCGCCTTGATGCGGAATATCTTTTGAACTTACACTATCTTTATATATGAGGCCCCTTGCCCCTATATTTAGGCTGACTTTGCCCTGACAATGTGAGTGTGTACGGCACCCCCCTCCCCACAATATTTTATCCAGTTGGGATATTTTCGTCTGGATTGAAGTAATTTTCTTTATTTTTTTTCAATTTTTTGTATTCAGATACAATAATATACAAACATAAATATGCAATTACATACAGACACAGAAGTATTAAAGTACGTGGAGGGGGTAGTATCACTAAATCACCCGCGGTGTGGCGATTCCACCCAAGCAATAATTGCAGATTTGTTGCAAACCGTAACAAGCACAAGCAAAGTTCCAGCCAATGGACCTCCGTGTTAAACCCGGAGGTCCATTAGCTGAAACATTGCTTGTGTTTTTTTTGTCCATATGTGCAGAATTTGAAAGTGATATTTTGGGTGATACCCCCACTCTTTCGGGTGATTTTGTTACAATCCACTCTCCACGTACTGTATATATAGAGGATATCGACGCTGTTTAGTGAATATCGGGAATTATCTCATGAGTGTGGACCTGAAAGTTTTATTTTTCAGGAGCGCTTGCTCGAGTGAAAAATAATACTACTTTCAGGTCCACACGGATGAGATAATTTCCGACATTCACTAACATAGCGTAGATTGTCTTTTTACTGTATGCTACGTGACATTTTACTGCGCAATATTCAGCCCAGTTCTACTGCAAACAGTTTCAAGACAATAACAAAAAGCTGCTGATCATTCCTTCAAGGCGACGTTCATGGCGACGTCATGTGCCAATATTATCATTTAGAAAGCTGTTGAAAAGATTTATCGTGTGGACCTGAAAATATTATATTATAAGCAAGCGCTCCTGAAAAATAACACTGTGTGGACCTGAAAATATTATATTATAAGCAAGCGCTCCTGAAAAATAACACTTTCAGGTCCACACTCATGAGATAATTCCAGATACTGACTAAAATAGAGTAGATTTTCTTTTTATTATATGCTACGAGACATTTTAATGCACCATATTAAGCCCAATTGGACCCCAAAGGCGTATATTTCAAAACAATTACAAAGATCAGCTGATCGTTCCTTCAAGGCGACGTGATGCGGCGTACGGGACGTCATTTAGGAAGCAACTGATGGATATTCCTTAATATCCATCGAGTCAATAGATATCGAGAAATATCTTTTAGATAATTTTCGATAATTCACAGGCTAGCATATAATAAACATGTATTATTTACACAATTACATACGGATAAAAATCTCTACAGGAGTTGCACTGTGTTTTCATAACATTTCTGGGATCTAAACATGTTTTCATTATGCGGGTTGGTGAAGCAGAAATAACAACCTAGTAACAGTTACTGGTGGTAGCACATACTTTCTTAAGAGACTAGATTTAATACTTGGACTTACATAGAGAGGCGGTGGAACCGGGGGGGGGGGGGGGCACAGGGGGCACGTGCCCCTCCACTTTTTTCCACAGACATATTGCGTGGTTACACAATGAGTTGAAATACAGGCATTCCTTTAATAAATTATTTGCAAATCCAAACAACATTTGGCGAAGAATTCCACCTTCGGTCGATCCGGTCCGTTTCTTCTACTTCGACCATCTTCCATCCCGAAGGCTTGGCTTCTGGTTGGAAGATGACTGAAATAGAAAAAATGGACCGGACAGTGCCCACACCGCGGCATGCTCATCTAAACGAGACACTATAGTGTAATAGTGTGTCACGGTACATTTAACGATATACGATTGTAACTTTTTCTCCCACTGAGCCGAACAATGCTCGCCTTGAAAACTTGTGCCCCTCCACTTTGATTGCACTTCCGCCGTCACTGCTTACATACATTCTCCATGCAAATGGACGACTGTAGTACCTGATGCGGGCAGTTGGGGAATCAGCACGACTAATTTATTACACACCTGTCCTTTGAAATCCTCATATACAGCAATACTAAACCACGCGGAAAATCTGTTCCGCACACATGTGCGGAACGGAAATCTTTGACGGAATATTTTTAAATTTAAGCGAAATTTCACTGGAATTTTCCTCAAATCGCGCACCACAATTACAATTTGAGTCGCTTGAGTTCCAATGTGTTCTATGTGCCAATAGAACACATTGGAACTAAGGGGGCGAAATAGTAACACGGGTTAACCTCGCAAATTTGGCTGTCGATAAAATGCGTTCTTTTTGTTGATAGTTGTTAAATGAATTGCTGAGTGTCCTTCTAAAAATTGTTTATATAGACGTGAAGGCGTGTAATAAACACAGAACGACACGCGTGTGTGAGTGGGTTAATCGATATGGCACTTGTGCCACCGTGGAAGGATAAAAGTCGAGGCATGTGGCCTGTCGTTCTATCCTTCAACGCTGGCACTCGTGCCATATCGATTAATCCATTCACCCGCCCGTGTCGTTCTGTGTGTTTATGGAACGGTTTGATTACACAAGAAGTCGCGTCACGACGCTCACGTGTATTTTATATAACTAAAACAGTTTCGAGTTTTTCTTCTACAATCCCTACTGACTAACATTCCAACAACATCGCCAAGGCATGCGTTCATCGAAGTGTAGCTGGAATATTTTATTGGTGGGGACTTAAGACATCACTGTCAGTGCAAATCAGTTTTAACTTCCACCCTCCTCAGTTGGTCATCTTCGTGACGCCCCTGGATCAGATAAAGTTATAATTGCTGATTTTTCCTTCTCAGCTTTCGAATTTGACACGGTGCGATATATTTATTTGAGATTCAAATCTTGCGGTCGAACAAAGACAATGGCAAAATAGATATAGCTGTGTTGCTGTGCGTTGTGTAGAAGGTTTCTTTCCTCGATTGAACTGAATATTTGACCAATGGTTGATTGTGACTCAATAAAAAAGATACAATTTTAGAATGAGCACCTGTATCTATACTTCTCTGTGCAGCGGGGCTTTTTTATGGAATTGATTACTGTAAACCTTTTCTATTAATATGATGAAATGACAAAATGAAACGAAACGCGGGGCCCTGCGAATCTCAACTTTCGTATCGAATCGAATTGAATTCCTACTCTAGATTTCGAATCGAATCGAATCTCGAGTCGAGTCTCAACGCTCTTCTAGTAGTATATCTTACACTTTCTTACAACCGTAAAAATGTCAATCTCAACTCAAGAATTGTATGCAACGCCAACTTGTCTGTTTGGGTAAATCAATCAAAAGTGGAATATTCCAGAACGGAATGAAAGTAGTTTGGAAAGCGGAACATCTTTTCACTCTTCTTTTATAAATGAGACCTAATGACTAGAGTTCAAGAGGAAACACTCAACCCAGTCGATTTGGGTTAATTTTTAACCCAACTGACATTAGAGTGTGTAGGTCCGCAAGGCCAATTTTGTACGCAAGCCGTCTAAGTTCCTAAACACGATCCGAATATGTACGCAAATGAACCGATTGTCATGGTCTGCAGGCAGACATTGGATCAATTACGTCCGCAGAACCCAAGCTAATTGTGTCCGCAAGCTGATATTTTTCGTAAAGTTGCTTTCACATAGATGCGTAAAACGCATGCGTTTGGCGCACGTCAAGCGCACGGTTTCAACAACAGAGAAAGCACGGCACCTTTCATATAACTGCGTAAAACGGACTCCGCAAAATTTAGCGGACGGCTCTAATTGCAACTGCAATTCTTTCGTGCGTTTTACGGACGTGAAATCGCTAATGACGTCATTTTTATGGGTATTTCCTGGTATTTCCCCGTAGTTTTGATCGCGGTAATTTGATTTCCCCGTTTTCCGAGTAGTGTCAACAATGCCAAAAAAGTCTATCAGATTGGTTTTGACGAAGATCTAATAGAACAAGTGGGGAAATACAGCCACCTGTATAATCCAAGACATCCTGGACACCATGATACACAGAAATGTGCAAATTCGTGGGACGAAATGAAATCGAGCATGGATATAAATCTTTCAAAATCAGGTTCTCAAAAGTCACTTGTGTTTTCCTTTTCTTGACAATAGGATGTTCCGAAAAACGTCTAGGCCTTCTCTTTCTCCCATTATATACGTAGGCCCCCAACATAAGAATGTCCTCGTCGTCGGAAGAAGAATCCATCGTGAATGATTTCCAATTTCCTAAAAAAAATCTCTTATACGCACTGGCAAACGCACGCGTTTAACGGACAGTTGTGGCTCAGTAGGTAGAGGTGCAGGCTGCAAGCCGAGAGGTCCTCGTTTCGAATCCCACCAGCGGCAACCGCGTTGTGTCCTTGGGCAAGACACTTCATCTCCATTGCCCGCGTGGGGGCACGGTGACGTTGTGTACTAAGGCGTACTGCACGTCGATGGTGCACTTGTCTTCGGCCAATGCTAACCCTGCTTGTGTGGAGTTAGTATGTTGGGGAGCTGACAGTTGCTCGCCGTTGGTCGGTGGTTCTCTCCGGGTACTCCGGCTTCCTCCGCCCGTAAAACTGTCACGGTCATGATTAGCCATTGTGCATAAATATGTGACCCTAAACACCACTAAATAAATAAATAACGGACAGTAAACGCAGTTATGTGAACGGTGTTCGCGGACCGCTTACTAACGCATCTATGTGAAAGCAGCTTAACACGCAAGCTGATGTATCCACAGGTCCATCTGCGCTACAATCAGTTTGTGGACATAATCAGTTTGCGGACCCATCGACTCGCGTTCAGTTTGCAGACGTAATCGGCTTTATGGACCTATTAGTATTCGGTCAAAACACAAGCCTAATATATACACATCTACACTTCGTGTTCGTCACAATAATTTCAAATTCGTTGGTTCAAATGTGTTTTTAAAGGGCCCAAGATTGCAATTAGATTTAGAAAATGAAATGTACGAACATAAATGACATCAAAGGACTGACATGAGGGTGCAATTTATCGGCGTACACTTTTGTTGATAAATTTAAGATTGCATCTTCTATGGTTCAATAATGTGTTGCCGAGGGCCACGCGATGTTTGTATGAGTCTCAGCATGCACATATTGAACGGGAATGAAAGATGTCTCGTTCTGAGACTCATTTCGCATGCACTCTAAAATCAGTTGGGTTCAAAATCAGCCCAAATCAACTGGGTGAATGTCAATTTGGTTCATATTCACTCATACAAGTTGATTTGGGTTGATTTTTAACTCGACTGATTTTAGAGAGTATGTGCGTAGGAACTAGTACGTCTTCTCTACTTTTGTCATGCTGCTTTCTAACCCTTTCAAATCAGTACATTCATTTTTTAATACGAGAAAATGTACAATCCACGAAACAGAACACACATTTAACAAAAGATTGATATAGAAGTATCAGCGTGACATATTTCCTAAAATGTTGGTTCGTGTGAACTTGTTATAGTCTGTACCACACGCAGATCGGTTACCGCGACGCCACTACGCCCCCAACCAATATAGTTTTAGTAACTATGGGCGTGAATTGCCTTCGGGACGGACAGGCATGGCCTATATTTCTAAAATGTAAGGCAACGGGATTAATATGTAACAATAAGTATAATAATTCATAATAAGTAAATGCTGATTAACCCTTTTACTCCACGCCCACTTCATCCATTTCTGGAGTACCTCTATGTATACGCCTGTATGCGAGGAAGTTTAATAAAATTTATCACATACTTGAAACTCGATCATCTGATTAATTGTTGGAAAGGGCTCTCTGAGCCCTTTCCAACAATTAATCAGATGGTAGGTTTGATCCGCGCATACCAGAACGTGCAGATAATCATCTTAAAATAGGCGACAATAGTCGTTTTCGGCAGCGTAAGTAAAATTTGTATGCATCTCAATTTTGAAAACTCAGAAACAAATAGAAAAGGAAGTATAGACAGACCGATCTATCTTTATTTATTTATTTATTTATTTATTTATTTATTTATTTATTTATTTATTTATTTATTTATTTGGGTTTCAACCATCAGGGCCACCTCGTGCCGGACGATTTTATGAGTGGAGGAAGCCGGAGTACCCAGAGATAACCACCGCACAGCGGCGAGCAACTTTTAGACTCCCCAACGTACTAACTCCACACAAGCAGGGATTGCATTGGTAGAAGACAAGTGCACCATCGACATGCAGTGCGCCTTAGTACAGGGCACCAACGTGCCCCACGTGTGTAATCGAGATTAATCGAGATTAAGTATCAAAGGCACAGCGCAGTTACCCCTGGCGGGAATCGAACTGATTTCCGTTCAGTTTGAAGTCCAATGCCGTAACAATTGAGCCACCGCGCACCCGATGTATCTTGTAAAATGTACAAATAGTCTATGCCAAGTGTGGTAACCCCAACCTATATAGTTATTATTTATTTATTGGTGTTTAAGGTCACATACTTATGCACAATGGCTAATCGTGACCGTGACAGTTTTACGGGTGGAGGAAGCCGGAGTACCCGGAGAGAACCACCGAGCAACGACGAGCAGCTGTCAGCTCTTCAACACCGCAACTCTGGACTCTGCACCGCGACACAGGCAGGGTTAGATTGGTTGAAGACATGCGCAGCCTCGACGTGCAGTACGCCTTAGTACACAGCGCCATCGTGTCCCCATGTAGGCAATTCGGGTTAAGTGTCATGTCCAAGGACACAACGCGGGAGCGCGAATCAGTCGCTGAAATGGTCACCAATCCAACTACAAACCGCGATCGACGTTGCTTAACTTCGCTGATCTTACGAGAACCGGTTACCGCGACGCAACCACGCCCCCAACCCATATAGTTTTAGTAACTATGGGCGTGAATTGCTTTCGGAACGGACAGGCATGGCCTATATTTCTAAAATGTACGGCAATGGGATTAATATGTAACAATAAGTATAATAATTTATAATAAGTAAAATGCTGATTAACCCTTTTACTCCACGCGCACTTCATCCATTTCTGGAGTACCTCTATGTACGCCTGTATGCGAGGAAGTTTAATAAAATTTATCACATACTTGAAACTCTATCATCTGATTAATTGTTGGAAAGGGCTCTCTGAGCCCTTTCCAACAATTAATCAGATGGTAGGTTTGATCCGCGCATACCAGAACGTACAGATAATCATCTTAAAATAGGCGCAATAGTGGTTTTCGGCAGCGTAAGTGTTAAAAAAAACTCCACGCATGTGTCACATTGTATTCACCAACCTTTGAGGAAGGGCAAAGTATATATGATCTGAAGAACTGAGGAGGACCATGCTCACAGAAAAACCCCAACCACATTCCCGCCGCCATTGGTCATTACCATTATCACCGCCTTCAAGGACATGTTCAAGAAGTGAGGAAAATGCGAGGTCTATGTAAAGAAGTAAAGGTTATGACGTTTACTAGTAACTATTCGGAGATTTTGAAACACGGAGCTGTTCGATTTGGTGACACACACTAAGCTGTCTAGAAACATGCACACATAACATCACGTGCATTCCTTTTTTCTTATGTCTCCATCAATAACAACTGCGTCGCAAAAATACTCAACCCGTTTAGAGATTAACTCGACGTGCATTGACGAGTTAAACCTTCAAATTGTTCGAATGCTATTGAACCTCAAAACCGAGCCAACCATTTATTTTTCATACAGAGAAACAGAAAACACTACAGATGAAAAGTAGGTGACACCCCTCCTTGTCCTCTCCTGGATACACCATTAGCAGAAGTAGCATCGAGAACGTCTTAAGTCTCAATATCCCTATATTGGATTCGTGACATTTAAAAAATGAAACGTTCACGTTCGGATTGATTTTTAAAGAATTCTTGTTTGTTGTGTAAATTGGCTTATTTTACTTTTACTGTTCTTTGTTGATCTGGGGCATGTTTGTTTCTGTCTCCTGAAGTCGTCACATTTTTATCTGTTGCTTAAAAGTGTCGTCTCTAAACTAAAAAAAAAATAGCCACGCCTTTAAAGGAAAATGTTGATAAACGCGCATGTCATATGGTTAGACGTTGTGGGTCAAGCCAGAAAATAAACAGACTGTCATCTGCAAAATGAGGTCCCAGAGGGGGAATTTAGTGATGCCACCCTGCATAGCAGGGTAGCATCACTAAATTTACCCTCTGTGAACCTCTATCTGAATCAGGGTCTCAAAACTAAACAGAAAGAGGTATCCAGAGGATAAATTGGCCCACTGTATGGTATAGCATCATCATATTCACCCGCTGGGGACCTCATTCTGAAAATGTCAGACTGCTTATTTCCAGGCCTGTTGTGGATTTCTGCAGAATTATGTGACCTTAAACACCACCAAATAAATAAATAAATAAATAAATAAATACGCTGTGGATAACGCGGTGTTCCGAGTTGTTTGGGGATTTTCATTTTATTTTTTTTATTTCTGATATATTTTTATCCTTTTGCTAATAAATCAGCCGCATCCATCCGCGTAATTTACAAATTAAGTAGTTGACATTTTTTTTAATAAGAAGTCTGCAATACCATATTATGTGCTCCCACTCCCACCCTCATTGGAGCGCTTTCGTTGAGCTCGTTCCAATGAGGGGGGTCAGATTGGTGTGGGTTTGTATAGGATTTTGGGGTGAAACACATTTTGATATCGCGTGCTTAGGTAATGGTTAACCATTTACCTAACGAATCGACCGCATCCGCCCGCGTAATGTACAAAGAGAGCAGTTGAAAAATATTAAATATTATTTTTCAAAATATTTCAACAAAACCATATCACGTAGCTCATTGGAACGTTCCAGTGAGGTGTCACCTGATACGGTTTTGTTGAAATATTTTGAAAAATTGGAAAACATAATATTTAAAATACTAAATTATGATATCGTCTGCGTTGGGTAGGGGTTAAGGCTGTTAACCCTTTTCTTAACGTAACGGAGAAACCGTTCAAAGCTATTTACCAAAATCGGCATTCAAATTTTATTTTATTTTAATTTTTTTTTCATCAAAAACATATTATTGAGAACGTTCCAATGATGGACCATTGTTTCGTGAGGTGTGGGTGTGTTGCGGTATTATGATGTGTGCGTCTTGAAGTTTGTCTTCCCGATTTTGTGAGAACCTTCTGTCTTCCTGCAAATATTTCCTTTATTTTTCCAGAACCCCCGACTCCATACACAGAAAACAATGGGTTAGGGTTTGTTTACTCACTTTTGTGGGGACGTATTTGTCACCGACGACAAAAGAAACAGAAAGCAAGTCCCCACTGCGGGGTCAAACAAGATCGACAGCGTGAGTGTGTATGTGGGGGTGGGGAGGGGGCGTGTGGGGATGGATAGGTGTAGGATGCAGGTGTGTGGATGTACACGCGTAGGTATTTCTGAGGCGAAACTTGGAAGTCGAGAAAAGAAAAACAAATGTTTTTATTCCCCAAGTGCACTGGATTTACGGACATCCCGCCGATATTTGTGAGTAACAATGTTTATATTGCAAATGTTATCACATGCGCATCGTTAGCAGGTATTAAATTCCTCATGTATCGCCCTGCATTCTGTTAATTAACATTTTCTTTACCACGGCCGAATATACGAGATTAATAATACATTCGTGGAGTTCTCTGAGCTGCGGAATTACAGTTCTAATACTAAGAGACATATGCTCACAAACTAACAATCGGAATTAGTTGCGGATAACAAAGAAAAGTAATTTTTTTACTGGAGATATAGCGACACTTTCGATAGCCAGGGTCACCTCGTGTCGGGCAGTTTTACTGGTTGAGAAAGCTGGAGAACCCGGAGAGAACCACCGAGCAGCTGTGAACAACTGTCAGGGTTAGCATTGTTTGAAGACAAGTCCACCATCGATGTGCAGTACGCCTTAGTACACAGTCCTACTACACCCTGACGTGGGCAATCAGTATTAAGTGACTTGCCCAGGAACACAACGCAGTTACCCCTGGTGGGGATCGAACTGTGAACTTTTCGGTTTGAAGTCCAATGCCGTAACCACTGAGCCACCGCACTCCCAAAAGGAAGTAAAGCCATAGTGGAATAAAATAGCCTTTTCTACTTAAACCATATTCTTTAATTTGAGCAGTACCCCTGGAAATAAAATGAAAGTGGAGGCCACCAATTATATTTTTCATTTTATGCCTAAACAGTATAGCTTATGACCCCTCTTTACAGCGAGTTCATTCCAGTGGGTGGGTCATACGTTATATTTATTACCAAATGTTCCAATAAGAGTAAAATCATCTCCCTCTTACTGGATGAGAGCTGGCGTAGTTTCTTTTATGTTTACGTCTCCAGTAGCAAATGTTACCGTCTGTCGCCACAACGCGAAATATTTGAAAAGACGTCGCCGGTTTCGTAATTGCTTCATCAACGGAGTGACTAGCAAGCCGCATCATTTTTCTGGATTTTATACACGTTCAGCAAACGGTGTTCCGGATGAAGTGCTGTTTAACTTACAAACCGATTTACGATTTGAACTGAGATGGAATGAGTTTATCTGGTTTATTGATTATTTATCCAGTACCGTCGTGGGTACACGAGGTTTTTTTTTTTCCTAAACCTGTGATCCTTTAAAAGTTGCCTTGAACAAGGCAACATTTTAACGATCACAAGTTTAGTAAATAAGGCTCTCGTGTTTCACGATGTAGGTTTTGGGCTATGGGTAGTAGTCCAGGCACATTAGACATAAAAATGAGAAAGTAAGGAAAAAAATCGGAGAAAGCTGATTTTTTTATATGTTTCCGGGACACACATTGCGGATAAAGTGTGAAAAGTCCCCGCGAATCCGAGTTGAGCTTTTTTAGTTATAGCGTTTTTTTGATGAAAAAAAAAATTTAAAAAAAAATTCGACCCAGCTCCATATTTCTCATTCTTATTCGCCTTAGTAGGGTGAGAATAAATATCGTGCTGAATTATATTGAGAATACATATCCCCAACAGAAAATGCCAACTTTGTACCAATCCTCACACTCAATGGTGAAATATTCACGAAAATGTACAAAATTACGAAAAAAAAATTATTGTTTTCATACACACAACGGTACACAACGTCCATTAAATCAAATCTACGACTACCTTGGGAGTTAAATTATATATCAAAAATTGCAGAAAAGCAGTGGCTTTATAATGATATATAACAATAGTCATTTATTCCATAATGAACTGGTGAAACGTGTGAAATATTAACCATACAGCCTAAACTCAAATTCAAACGGCATCGACTTTTCTCATTCAAATACCGTATTATAGCATCATTGTTTCAATTTCCATGTTCGATTAAATCACATAATGTGGTGTTTGTCCAGTGACGTTTGACCAACCACTTTATATCAAAGCAGTGGAGATTGTGTCTTCGTCAGATAAGTTGACAAAAGTTTTCGTTAGACTCGGCGGCTTCCGTATGATTATGTCATATTTAGGGGCAATTGGTTCGATCATGGCTGGTAGCGGCTTGGATGAACTTTGGGGGACTGTTTATGCTGGTGGGTCAATCCATCATTTGATCAGTGGTCATGCATATTCAAGAGCAGTTCGTGCCCATTTGCTAACACAAATTGCCATTACAAAACTTGTGTTTGAAGAAAGCCGAACACTAGATAACATAGACTGCACAGAAGTCAATGAAATATTCTGTGGACTTGCCAGAGGTGACTGTACAACAGCTGACGCTGTCAATCAAGAAAGTGTCAACCATCTACTGTCAAAATTACACGAACTGCTCCAGAATGCGTCCGTAGGACGCACAGGAAAGCTTTGGGTACAATACTACGAGCAAATAGGTCTTCCCCAGTTGTTCTTGAGAGCAGAGCGCACAGGCGACTGGGAACTCCACACATATTGTGTTCGCAATATGATTCCAGTATTTCACGCAGGTGGTCATTTTGCATACGCAAAAAGTTCTCATCTCTATTTGCAGCAGATGAATGAGCTAACAGAAATAATGCAACAGGATGATTTGAAGTTGTTCACTGAGAAAGGTTACTTTACCATAAGGCGCTCAGATAAATTCTGGGACGGGATATATTCTGATCAGACCATAGTGCAGTGTTTAATGAGAATGTTCAAGCTCCCTGATGGTCTCACACATGGCAGGGGAATAACCGATAGCACTGTTGCGAAATGGGTACATGGACTACCTCTTTGCCTCCCGATATGTAATGCTCTCGAAAATTTTGTTCATGTTCACACTGGTCATGGCGAACAACATCGGGATCTCCGTCAAAGTTCACAATTGACTGATGCCAATGACATCACCAAATTATTGAACTGGCTCAGAGTGCATTCCCCCTTTCAGAATAGAGATCCACTACAATTAGTCTCTATAGCGACCGGGCTTGTGGCCGACGAAACTGTGAACTGTGACCAAGTTCGCAAAATTGGTGAATGTTGCGCATCGAATGTTGTAAGCAAAACGTTCAACAGCATCAAACTACGACGTGTTGACACTGTGAAGTCTTTCGCATCGATGGCAAATAGCATCAAAGTCCGTGGAAGTAAGGTAGTGATTGACCCCACAATTCTGTTCAACCGCATCACATGTGTTATTCAGTCACAAGCAGAGATGGAAGAGTATCTCAAATATGAACTCGCCCCGAAACCACCAGCATTGTTTGATTCTGCTGGAATGAGGAAGACACAGAAAAGCACGCTCGGTAAGATCCTCAAAACATACGGTTCCGAGCAAACTAAAATCCCAGAACATTCTCTGTTCGTTGTAGATGGTGGATTTTTATTGAGGGCAGTTGTATGGCCTAAACAGTCGTCATATAAGGACATATGTACATCATATTCCAATTATCTAGTGAGACATTTTGGGGCGAACGTCGTGGTTGTTTTTGATGGTTATGCTTGTACAATGTCGACAAAGGGCATGGAACAAGCCCGTAGATCTAAAGACAGGTATTCCATTGATATCAATATCTCACCCGAGTTACCAGCCACCACACCCCAATCCGATTTCCTCGCAAATGCCAAGAACAAAACCCAACTGATCGATCTTCTAATGCAGGAGCTATCTGCTATCAATATTCAGTCCAAGCAGACCGAGGCTGATGCTGATGTACTGATAGCCGAAACTGCACTTGACATCGCTCAAGATGACAACAATGTTGTCGTTGTGGGAACAGACACAGACTTGTTAGTCATTCTTACCTCTCGAGTTCAATCGGGATGTAATATTCACATGATGTATTCCATTACCCCAAACTTACTAGTTTCAGTTAGTGAAATAGCAACCAAAATGGGTGACCATAGAAGCAACCTCCTTGAGCACATTCTATAAGTGGTTGTGACACTACTTCTGCACTCTTTCGAGTTGGTAAGAAGAAAGTATTCAGTACAATTGTCTCCGATGTTACTAGCGACTCACAACAGTATGTCAACACAATTTTGGCGGATGACAGTACACCAAGTGCAGTAGCCGCTGCCGGAGAACAACTTCTCCTGATCTTATACGGGAGTAAAACTGTTTCCTCTCTCGACCAATATAGATATGTCACTTACAAGCGTTATGTAGCAAAATCTAAACTGAATAAACCCATCGACCTAGCCTCACTCCCACTAAGCAGCGATGCTGCACAACAACATGTCTACAGATGTTATCTCCAGGTCCAACAATGGCTGGGCACTTCGCTTCCTCCGACGGATTGGGGGTGGTCGCTAGACAATGGACTTCTTGTACCAACTGCAGCCACAAAGCCATGTGCCCCCGATAACCTACTGAATCTGATCAGTTGTGGTTGCAAGAGTGCTTGTACAAAAAGGTGTGGGTGTAAGAAGGCAGGACTCTCTTGCTCAGGTTTGTGTAATTGCAGTTTGGATTCTTGTAACAACCACAGAAACACTGTCCTGTCGGAAATTTCTGAGTTCGATGAATAATATGTATATAGGTCATGTCATTTCTGTATATAGCGTTGATAATAGTCAATGTAACTTAATCCATGTTGATTGATTTGTACATTCTGTAAATATTACTTATTGATTTTTGTACATTCTGTAAATATTATTTATTGATCTAATGCTGCCAGACACAGACGTGTCTGTTCGGTCCCAAGCCCGAAAATAGTTGAGTTCTCATGCTGACGAATTTTATGCCAAAAGGGGAACTCGGCCAGAAGCAGAGGGGGTCTTCCATAATGTCTATTTTGTAAGCAATGATAAAAGTCTTCAAATGGTGGTGGATTTTTTATCGTCTGTCCAACTAACATCCCGTTCTGTACTACGACCCTTTGGGCAAATCCGTTAAGAAAATCGTCATTTTTTGCGTAAATCCGATACTTTTTTGTGAATTTTCAATAATTGTTCGCAGAAATTGTCACAGAATG
Source organism: Pictodentalium vernedei (assembly GCA_031216915.1). NCBI lineage: Eukaryota > Metazoa > Mollusca > Scaphopoda > Dentaliida > Dentaliidae > Pictodentalium > Pictodentalium vernedei. The sequence goes on along the minus strand of CM062291.1, from coordinate 174,076,319 downwards.
CACATTTTCCTCTAGGTAAATGTATATTAGACATTATGTAGCTCGAAATACGCGTAAACAAAAAATACAGTTGGATCAATTCGAGGTTACAAAGTTCGTGCGATGATTTTTTTTTATTTTTTTCAAACGCGTTTTCGAAAAAAGGCTGTAGAAAAAAAGGCTCAACTGGGATTTTAGGGGACTTTTGTCTAATCGTTCAGTGACATGTACTCGACATTCCCTGAAAAAATCAGCTTTCTCCGATTTTTTTCCCTAGTGAAACCTAATGTTCTTGGGCTATAGTGTCTTATTGGAACATATACGTTACTGTGATGAGCTGAAGGTAACATGGTCTGAGGTTTGCGGCTCGGAGCGTTTGTTCAAGCCGCAAACCTCAGACCATGTTACAGTCAACTCATCACAATAATTTATAATGTTAGGCAAAGGGTTAAATAATAACAATAAATAAATGTCAAGCATGTGTGTTATTGCCCTTTACAGACAACATCCAAACCATTCAATTTTATATAAACATCGCCCAGTGTCTTCCAAAAACAATTCCATTATCCCTCTTCGGAAAAAGTTCATTGACCTACTCTCCCCAGGGCCATAACAGACCTCCGCTACACCTAAACGTTGTCATAATAGTTTCAAACATGTTATTCCAAAAACCGGTATTAACCCCTACTCTTTCAGGTAAATTTCCGGTGTTTGAAGTAACAAAAGCCTCCCATAATGCACTAACATAATTTAACCAATCATATCGTGTTTGACAAAGCTCAGTGAGCTTTGTCAAACATGATATTATTAGTTAAATACTTGATCATTTATAAACAATATATTAGCACTGAACTTATGCCTCTTTCAAGGGTCAAAGAGTCCAAAATTGCAAAAAGATGCGGAAGAAATATAAAATTGTTTCCAGAAAATATCCCATTGATGACGACCATATTGATGTTTTGGCATTGATAAAACTGACTACACCTCAACGCACCACCAACGAATTAAGAAGTTTCCGACAGCCGGTGCATGGATAACTGCAAACAATGACTAGCTGAAAGTGCATGTTTTCTATAAATGTCACCATGCTAAAGAGATATTGCAGTTCACTGAAACATATTTCTCTCGATCGCCAGAATCAGAAAGAAGTAACACGTGCTAAGCAGGTTATCTCTACGGGCCGATAGTTTGTGGTTATTAGAACCGGAATTTTAATATATTTCAGCCATAAAATTCCTAATTACAGAGTTTATGTACCTCTTATCATTAACACCATAATTGTCGAATATTTAATTTTTAGTGATCAAGACATTTTTCACATTATTATACAACTTTTTATAACACTAAGTTAGATATTATTAGGGCCCCGCCGACTTTCGGTGGAAGCCCCAGAGTAATCACTCTGTCCTTCCGTCCGTCCATTTGTCCATCAGAATATTCCTATGTCGTACGATAACTCAAGTTTCCTTTGACCAATTCTCATAATATTTATACACAATATTGAAATTGATCAAACGAGGCTCCCTTTCGTGTTCGACGGTTTTCTGTTTTTTTTCTTTCCAGAGTTCCAAATGTACAAGGATTTTAATTTGAATACGATGCGAACTGGCTGCTCTGTTTAAATTTCGTGCTTTTTAAACTGAAACTAAAACAGAAATTTGAACTCGGCTTGACAATACATGCACTACTGCCACAAGGCTATCACATGTGGACATCGGTCATTTCTGTTCTGCACTGCAACAAAGTACACATTGCACGAGAAAAAACATTTTGCCGCAATAATTAACCTTCCGGGGGATTCATTCTATCGTTTAGAGTAACTGAGCCTGAGGCAGTTTGAGATTCCATTCTGACTGAGTGAACTCCGCTGTCTTGGTAAGTTAGCACTTTATTTTTCAACATTATAAAGTTTCTGACTTGAAATTCAGCCTTCTTTTTATTTTACCTCAAGTCTTGATAACCTTTGTTTGAAATGGGCTGCACTTACAAATAAAAGCTTTAGGTTGTCCACATTTACTCCAGAAAAACAAAGGGAGAAATATATTGCATGATAACTGCAAGAAAATGTCATGTCTTGTCTCTACGTACACCTTTTTTACACCCCCCCCAACCCATCTATAAGCTGACAGCATTTTCTGAAACGAAACTCTCGAAAGCTCACGAAATCAGTATCCAACAGTCTTAGTCTGAGGCTGAATGGGGGGGGGGGGGGGGGGGGGGGGTTGTTATTCTCACCAGTAAGCTCTAACTTATTTTGGTTGATAATATTTTCAAAGATTGTTTAACGTTTACATTATTTTGTAGTATTTTGCACTAGTACTATACTTCACCAGTTTGTTATCTGAACGGTTCTATCAATTTGTTTTCTTGGTATCTGGTTAATTTTTTTTTTTTATGTGTCTGCTCCAATATCTTGTCAGTCTTAAATTTGGAATTTGGTGTTCTGAATTTGCATTCTGATTCAGTAAGTAGTTTTAAAGAGGATTGATAGAAATTAGAATGTGGCAAAGTAAAATGATAGGCTTTTGGAGAACATTTTCTTGGGGATGGGGGCTGACCAATCAAACTGACCTGAACTTTTGTTTCAAAATCAAAATGCAGGCTCTTGCCTCAAATTTGCCTATGAAAATGCTCTGCCCACTGCCCTGCTATTTGCCAAAATTATAAAAAATACCCCCTCCCTCTGAACAATCTGTTCTGAAAATACCAGTCCCTTTCAATGAAAACTGCAAAATTAGCTGATTATTGGTGAAGGGGGTGAGAATGCTACAACCCCCTCCCCATCTCATACACCCAAGTAGCTAAGTCACATAGGTGACATTCGATTTAACTTTTGTTACTGACAATTAAAACAAAATAATATCCTTGTATAAAACAGAAATACTAGCAAAAATCCTAAATTAGTCATTTAAAAATACACACCAATCTGTGTGTGGAAAATATTGTCATATTGTCTATGTTTTAAATATTCGAATAATTATTTTTGAATTTCATGGAAGTCATCTCATAAAATTGACATTAGGCCTATATTGCATTCATCAGAACACATGTATTTACCACCCCCTCGCCTCTTGGTGGTCTCATTCCCACCCTACTCAAGACTTTTCAGAATTTCAATATTGGGTAGCTGATAACATTTTTTAATTTCCTTAGTACAAACTCCAGAAAGTCATATTTTAGCAATACTATATCCCCGTAAAAAAGCCCTTCCCCCTGCCCCCACAAAAAAAAAATAAAATAAAATAAACCTGTTGCCCCAACACCCACTAGCACGTAAAAAAACATGGGTTCCACAAATGTAAACTACCGAGTTTTTCGTATAAAACTTCTTCCGAATTTATTTTCTTTATTCGGCTAGTGTGTGTGTGTGGGGGGGGGGGGGGGGGGAGTATGGAGGGAGTGGTCAACTAGTAAGGGTGGAATTGGTGATAGTTAATTAGTAACTGCATGTACTAGCAGTCAAACACCTCCAGACGCTGTCGGCGTGTCGCCGTCTTTTTTTCCGCTTGATGCCATGGTAACCAGTTTTCAAGACTGATTTAGTTTTGCTTCCTGAGAACATGCTCTTCAAAGTAATTAAGTATGTTTGCATTGGCAAACGTGCTGCTTCATTGCCGAAGTGTGAATCGAATAGGATTACAGTTACACAGTAGGCCTCGTGTCGACTCGTCGGCAGCACGCAGCGGTGAGGGCAACATTGTAACAAAGTTGAACTGTACTAGTGGTTGGCTGCAATATCGAACCCAACTGGACTTTTTGCCTAAAAATAATTAAGTTTTCCTCGATTTTCAATAACGAAAGCAAAGGCTGAGTTTCACTGTTAAATTTCTTGGCAGAGATCATGTGTCTCTCGTGACTTTCAACAGTTTTCAGCATAGCTGTGCATCAAACATTTTGCAATAAGAATCGGTAATTCCGACAGATAAATTTAGCCGATGATTCTCATTGGTTATATTCCACTGAACGCTGCAAACTATAAGAACCAGTCTAATGAGAGAACTTGTGCACGCGAAGGGTACTTTTTATCGGATCGCACTAGAGCTTTCTGGTTAAAATTACCGCATGCCCCTAAAATCCATGTGATCGTGACAAATACAGCTACGGGTGTGTAATAAAGGCAATTCCCCTTTCAATTTTTTACGATTTTCAAGCTTGTCTTTCTGGAGTTATGGGACTTTAATCGTAAAACAATGACAATTTTTCACATGTCATATTATTACTTAAGTTTGTTTTCACCGATTCTCATAGTTTATATACACCCTATTGAGATTGATCAAACGAATCTCCTTTTCATTTTTTGACAATTTTAAGATTTTATGGGACTTCACTGGCCTCTCAAGAGAAGTGGTCTCTCAAGGAAGGTTTTACTGTACTGTGTACTGTTCGAATTGCAAACCGTTTCAAATATGGCCCCATCACATTGCATCTAGCTGATCAGTTGTTTTAGTAAGAATTTCTATGGAAAACGTTTTTATGTTTCCCCCCATTCATAATAAAGCGCAGTCTTAGTTGGAAAACGTAAGAATTTTTTTGCTTGAACTTATAAATGCTAATGTTGTGTAAAGGGTTAACGTAAACAGATTAACATCTGACGCCATCGTGATAGATAAATAAACAAAGGGGGTGGGGCACTCTGTATGTTAGTCGTATATAGATTTTAACAGACAGTTTATGGTATATCCTTGGGATTTGCACTTGGGATCTTAAATCCAATGAAAATTCTCAGAAGTTTACAGGAGGTATGATATATTCAGATATACAAAAGAACATTCTTTGAACTTTCTTTTTTATCTGATTATAGACGTAAATCAGTATCGAGCAAAACTTTTAGCAAATACCCGCTTGTGCCGAGCACCTGTCACTTCAGAGAGGGTACATTCGTTTTGGAACCAATATCGTTTTCGCACATGTGGCACTAGGCCTTTATATTAGTTAAATTTGGGCTGAAAGGAAATTACTTATCAACCATATTGTGGCCTGGTGGGGGATAAAATCGCCGGTATTTTCGCATTCTCTTTGTCCGTTTCATATGTTTTTCAGGTTTTCCGCCCTTATAATCTTAGTTTATGGCTCCTTGTTACAGATCTTCACCCTTGTTATTAGTTCTCTCACTAGGGCTAAATTTTACTCTAAGGTTTCAAAGTTTTCCGATGACAAGCCAAATGCTACGTAAACTAAATTACACATGACGTTTAACAGGAAACACTACAAATATGAATATATCAGATCTCAAGCTTTAAGTACATGCTCATACACAGTTTTCCAGTGAAAAACAATCTGCGTCGACAGTGTCGTGTACTTTTCACAGACGAACTAAAGTTATATTTCGTGCATCGGGGAAACTTAACAACATGTTTTTAAAAACATCACCTCTTGTGTGACTCTTTGAACCATTAAATACGGAAATAATACGACGAAAGCCTCTATATAAGTACATCTCTGCATTGAAGAACATTCTAAAATGTCAGTTTGTTTCAGCCGACACCCAATTCTGCTTGAGCAACAATTACGACACAAAAGCCAAATTTATCTACACAGCATTTTCGTTATTATTGACAACTATTTTCTATCACCAGCTGTCAAATACTGTTACTAAATTGTATATTTTAAACTTGGCAACCTTATTTATATACTGCCATCTTTTTCTGAATAAAACAAAATATGAAAAAAGCAAACATGTTTTTTAAAAACCGCTTAGTTTGGACACAATTACATTATTTGGGCAGAGCGTTCACCGTCGCTATTTTGGTGAATTGAAAGGCATGAGTTGTAGAGTATAAATACCAATACTTCAGCTCGTTTCCAATCATTCGCTTTGCTTTTGGTTTTGCGCATTTTGTCTGTATCTCGATAGTATAAAGAATTTTAGCAGGCTAGACGAAGAGGTAAGGGGCGCCGTTAGACTGCAGGAAAGCGTTGTGACATCATTTTTTTAGAGGAGCGAGCAGTTCTTTAACCCTTTATCTAACATGAAAAGCAGACGACACTTGTAAAAAAATTCTTGAATAACTCATTTTTTTTTTTTTTGGTCTCAAAAACATAGGTTATGGACCCTCACTGGAACGAGCTCGACGAGCTCGTTCCAGCGAGGGGTCATAACCTATGTTTTTGAGACAAAAAATGAAAAAATAATGAAAATTAACTGGCGATTTTTGAGAATAGCACTGGCCGGTTTTGGCCGTTACGTTGGGTAAAGGGTTAACAAAACATGAGTTTTCCTGCTGACATTCTGTTTTGTTTGTTATTTCAATTCTCTTGGAGATGGCATACTCTAAAATCAGTTTGGTTAAAAATTAACCCAAAACAACTGGGTTCATATTCACTCAACCCAGATAATTTGGGTTGATTTTTAAACCAACTAATTTTAGAGTGCTGGAAGACAGTTACAAACTATGTCATTTTCCATATTATACATCAACCTATGCTTTTGTGGTTTTGCTTTTTCAACTCTTATATGTATTTGTATGTTGTGAAATAAAATGAATTATATTGAATTGAATTATGAAGAAAGTTGAGCATATGGTTTGTGGTCGTGTCCTGGGGCTTTATTTATTTATTTTATTATTTATTTAATACACTCGTAAATGTTCAAATTATTGCAAAATTTCATTTTATTGGACAAACTTTCGTTCACAGAGAGTGATGTTATTTTTCAACAAAAGAAGTTTATATGGTGACTGTAATTATAGAGGTCTGGTCACTGACGTGTGGATTTAATATCCACATAACATGGACATTTCGCATACCATAAAACTGACCTGCCATTCAAGGCGTGTGTTTGATTTAATGATGGGAAAGTCACATTCAGGCATGTCACAGCATGTGGTAACAAGTGACACTATAAAATAGAACATGTTCACAGATCGCATTGAATGGAACCAGAGATAAGACAATCGAGCGCGACAATCATATACAGCGATTAAGACATTGTTATAACGGAGACTCGAAAAACCTGAATGTCCCCAACGGATAGAAACTTGAAGTCGAATTTACTCGAGGCATGTGTTATACTGCAGGTGCCCCGGTGTTGATAGTTTGTTAATTTTGAGGAGACGAAATGTGTAACTTCAGCAGCTGTTTCTTGTCAGGCAGACGGAACTTGGCTAGAAACAACTGGTTGACAAGTCTCGGTGTTTTTTTATACTCAATAATTTCAATGGATTGTTTTAAGTTAAATTTGCATGTAATTTTCAAGGTCCTATGTGATATACAATATGACGAAGATTGGATAACAGCCAAGAGATTCGTCGCAGAAAGAAATTAAGTTGCGACAAATACTTCAACATTTGGAGATTGAAATGATGAACTTATTGGTATGGACGTGCTCTCTAGTTATCTTCTAACAGTTCGTCCCCTGGGTTCCAATGTATTCTATGTGCCAGTAGGCTGCCAGTAGGCACATAGAACACATTGGAACTCAAGGGACGAGTTGCGAACGATCATTCGACAATACGAAGTCAAGATGCTGAGACGTAAACACAGCAACTATCTTGGCGCTTCAAAAGCCGACGCCATCAGTTTCCTCTCCATCACGATAAAGCCCAATCACACTCCACCAGAACCACCAAAGAATGACTACGAATCAGTGTTAATTACTGTACCAAGCCTCGGCACCCAAATCAGCACATTTGAACGATATATCGATATATGTAAGTAATTGAAAAAAAGGCGTCTCGTGAATTTATGAGATTGACCTTCGCAGTTCTGCAATACACGAGGAAAACCCCCCGCCGCTCTGACTCAATGCGATCTCGTCTCAGGGTACACATCAGGGCCAATGGTGGCCACACAATGTATTAAATGTGAAGCTTGGGGTTTTCTGTGCCGCCATCTGTTATTTCTTCGACATTAAATGCAGCTGCGTTCATTGTCCCCACATGTTTTAGTGTCATTGTAAATGTTCACCAATGAAACGATGTTGCCAGGTAGCTGAAACCAGACCATGTGTCTCTTGTAATGAACTTCAATATGCTCTCTCTAAATGTGATAGTATGTTGCGTAGAGTTGACATTCTAATTTAAAACTTCATTTGTTGTCAAAAGAAATAAACTCCATTGTCTCATTAAACATTAACCCTTTGAACTCTGGTGGTATCTTCCATGTCAGTCCCATGGTAGCAATAGTAAGAGTCCATATTTATTATTTGGGGTCAACCAATTAATATTTTCAACGTGCATCCTTAGGGCTGCACGTTGAAAATATTGATTTTTCTACTTATGACGTAGCTTTTAGCCCGGCCGGAAAATGGCCTCTGGTGTTGAAAGGGTTAATACAAGATTTATAGCAATTGCACCTCTCTCTCTCTCTCTCTCTCTCTCTCTCTCTCTCGGAACGTTTGGTATACCCACACATTTAACATTCACTAGTAAACTTTGTTTATTTATTTATTACTTGTTTGAAATTAGCGAAACATTGGGCGATTCACATTCGTTTGACACTCATCTGTAGTCGGTTTGCCGTTGGACGTTTGACCTTCGTTTGACGTTCATCTTTAGTCAGTTTGACATTCGACATTTAACATTCGGTTGACACTCGCGTTTAGTCAGTTTGACGTTCGGCGTTTTACATTCGTTTCACATTGGCCTTCAGTCAGTTTGGCGTTCGTTTGTTGTTCGCCTTTAGTCAGTTTGACGGTGGGTGTTTAAAATTGTTTGACATTCGCCTGTAGTCAGTTTGACGTTCGGAGTTTGATATTCATTTGACATTCGCCATTAACCAGCTTGATATTCTAAATTATTTTGACATTCACAAGATTTACTTTAACATTCCTTTGACGGTCATTTTTGGCCTCATCTAGTCCCCGACCCTTTTATGAGCGGATATAAAAGAAAAACGCGGAAAACCGCTAGGGTCACCTGACTGATGAACATAGAATGCCAAACTACCTACACACGAATGTTAGACATCAAACCACCTCAGTCCGAATGCCATACAAACATCGAATGCCAAACGTTAAACTGACCACAGGCGAATGTCAAACGTCAAACCGACAAAATGTAAATATCAAGCGAATATTTTGCGGATGTCAAGCGCTCAACGTCAAGCTAACCTTACGAACATTACTTATAGTGTAGTACGTTTTCCTGAAGATACTAATGGGTATACAAGATAATTATTCTGTTAATGTATAATGTCAGAGGTGAGGATGTTCTTTTCCGCTTTTTCGCGAATGCTCAATTTCGGGGACGTTGCTAAAACGCAAGTAGCACCCTTACACTCCCACCAAGTCACTGAGACTCTGTAAGTTAGTAGTAAGGGATGACACTATGGGGACCTAATTTAACACTGAAATTTCCATAGACATTTGTTCGCCAGATGAAAATCACGATCGTGTGTACTATGGGGACCTGATTTAACACTGAAAATTCCCATAGACATATTTTTTCGCCAGAGTGCCATCGGCCGATGGCTCTCTGGCGAAAAAATTGTCTATGGGAATTTTCAGTGTTAAATCAGGTCCCCATAGTACACACGATCGAGATTTTTCTCTGGCGAGCATATGTCTATGGAAATTTCAGTGTTAAATTAGGTCCCCATAGTGTCATCCCTTACTACAACTTATGTTCTCCCTGTCTATGATGTAATGCGATGCTACGTCATTCGGGCACTGCGTTTGTCACCTCAAAATCTCAAGGTCTGTCGAATTTTTCGTACCATCCCGTGCCACACTTTAAAAAGATTTACAAGGTTCGTTAAAGAGATTAAACCAATGTAAACACGTTACTATTACATATGAATCCTTCCGTATTATGAATACGGCGGTGCATGAGCTCAGAGTGCGTAATTTTTTAGAACATTCACGTCCTCGCGACAGGAGAACACGAAATTAAACATTTTCCTAACACGAATTGCAGACGACACTTGCAGAAAAATATCATTCCATTGTGGGGTCTTTAGCTATCTTTTGGTACAAAAACTTGAAAAATATCAAAATTTGAATGGCGAGTTTTGTGATTAACACTGGCTGTTTTTTTCGTTACGTAAGTTAAAGTATCAAATCTGAAACTACGCGCATCTTTACTTATGCAAACACTAATATACCCCACTCTCTGAACTGTCCCAGTTCGCGACGCCTCATCCTTGGGGTGCTACTTTGGTCAAGTTATCGCTTTTAGGGCGGTGGGGGATGAATTCCATTGTAATGATGAAGATTGAGTGTTGAATCGATTTAACTTTTCACCAAATATTTTGGTCAAATTCCCGACCTCTATACGCAAAGTTCGCCATTCAAGTTAAAAAATACTCCAATCAGACCACATCTTACATAACCCTCATTATCTAGAACTACCTCGTGGAATTCGTACCAAATAGAGTTTTAGGTTTTGGTAGAGATGCAAGTAACAAAACTTTTTGTTATTTACTATTGAGTTGTTATCTGAAATTTCGGTTATGTAAATGATTAACCGTTTCCTAAAATTACTATAGATGGCGACACTTGAATATTTAATTACTTCTAATTGATTTGCCTCAATGAACTTATGAACCTCAATTGGAATGAGCTCGATGAGCTCGTTCCGATGAGGTGTTTGTAAGCTATGGTTTGGACACTAGTGACTGAAAAAATAATTAAATTCAAATGACGATTTTTGTGAATATGGCCTTACATTTGGCAAAGGGTTGAACATCAACATTACTTACCCGAGTATCAAATGCTGCACCAGAAGATAAGTCCATTACATCCTTTGGAAGAGAGAAAACTGACTTTTTATTGCGAAAGAGTTGGTATCTTAGTTCATTTCCAGTGTGATTAAACTGCTCAGATACTTACGTTGACACAATCATGTGCCCATCAGCAATGTTTCTCACAATACACACAAAATACTAAATGGAGAAATTGTAATAAACTTCAAGGATCGTCTGCTTCTTTCTCCACTCCTGTTAACTTTTCGTGGTCAGCGAACGGCAAGAACTTCCGAATTAACGGCGGCATTCAGCTAAACATTTGCCTTTTCTTGTAATTTATTAAAACCAGATGATAATGTATTTTATAAAACCTCAGAGAAACGCGGTCTTGTGTTGTTTAGCCAGACGGTTGATGTATTTCCGGAAATAGTTCGAAAGGAATCTTTTGTCTCAACGTGTTAATAATAGAATAGTGTGTTATGAATGACCTTTAGTTTTTTGGGTACATTCAGATAAGAACATTTTGTTCCATCTAAATGGCTGGTATTGAATCTCAGAAGGAACTCCTGCTATTTTCAAATCGCGATAAGAAAAATAAAAACGTGAAGATTAATTAGGGATATTCATAGTATAAACATGCACTAGAAATAAACATTTTGAATATAAACATTTATACAGGCGCTTTCGTCTGGTGTACAAGAACGGACACAAGGGTGCAAATAGCATAAGCATCAGTCGTTTCTCGGAAAGTTGTATCTGTGTGGTGGTGATGATGGTTGGGTGAGTGGGTGGGAGATTACAAGAACAAGTCACGCCACCAACATGTTAAAACCGGTGACCAAGGACCAAGTCTAGCCCAACTTCTCAGCAAACTGCTGACCACAGATGTTCTTTTATCAACAACCTTTAAAACACTTGTTTAACTGGTTGAGTGCTAGAAGCCATTATCTGGGCTTTCATGAGGGTATCAGAGCAAAAGCCCAAATTTTGCTTTCTAGTGCTTCACATTCAGTGAAACGCAAATAAAATTTTGCTTATATAAATTTGTTCTATCACAAATTATTGAAGAGTGCCCGTGGGCACTCTTCAATAACTTGTAATAAAACAAATTTTTATGAACAAATTCAGACCAAAAAAGATAATGTAACCCTCAACCAGTTAAAGCCTTCAACTTGAATACGTGGAGGCCTTTGATATGGTAACTTCAACGAGTCAAATTATAAAATTGTGAGAAAATTAGTAACGGTTGCAATAAAGACATAGTCGCAATTAACCCTTTACCTAACATGAAAAGCAGACAACACTTGCAAACAAAATTCTTGAATAACTATTTTTTTTAATTTTTTGTCTCAAAACCATAGGTTACGACACCTCATTGGAACGAGCTCGACGAGCTTGTTCCAAATAGGGATCAAAACCTATATTTTTGAGTCAAAAAATGAAAAAATAATGAAAATTAATTGGCGATTTTTGTGAATAGCGCTGGCCGGTTTTGGCCGTTACGTTGGGTAAAGATACTATATTGTTTCGAAATCATAAAGCGAATTCCCAGTAGTCATCCAACGAAGCACGCCATTTTCTGGCCAAGGCCGTTTTGGTGGTTCAATGTGATGTGTATTGTGATTATATTTTCAAAATTTCGAAATGGTAATGTTAAAAATGAGGTTGAAAAGAGAAGGTAAACACAAAATGTCAAATTAAATTTATATCCCACGTCACTTTCCATTCCTCTGATTGGCTGAGAGGTACTACTATACCATTTCCTTTAATTTTACATATCGAAGGTTCTAAAAATAATCGTGCACTATTCCCGTGCACTGTTCATTTTCTAAAAATAGCCATGGAATATTATAGGTCGTTCGACTTGCGAAACACAACACATCCTTTTACGGGATTTTTTCCGGAATACTGTTTTATTATTTCCGAGTCCAAGAATGAAAGTGGCTATCTTTTGAAAGTTGCTTGACAATTTATTTATTTATTTATTTATTGGGTTTAACGACACTTTCGACAGTCAGGGAAACCTCGTGTCGGGCAGTTTTACGGGTGGAGGAAACCGGAATACCCGGAGAGAACAATTGAGCAACGGCGAGCAACTGTCAGCCTCCCCATCGTATTAACTCCGCTCTATCAGGATTAGCATTGGTTGAAGACAAGCGCACCCTCGATGTGCAGTACGCCTTAATACACAGCGCCACAATGCCCCCACGTGGGCAATCAGGGTGAAGTTCCTTGCCCAAGGATTCAACGCATTTCCCCCTGGCGGGGATTGAACCGCGAACCTTTTTTTGAAGTTTAATGCCGTAACCACTGTGCCACCGTGATCCCTGTTTGACAATAGGTAGTGTACTTATGACTGGAACCCTGGTGGGTAGTAAGATTCCTCCTCATTGTGTTCGATATAATATTATATTTATTACACGGCATGCCGTTGACTATGACAGAATAGTGGCCCTTGGGGAAGAATAGTCCACGTGCCTACGACGTGTGGATTACTCTTTCTCGAGGACGACTATTTTGGCAGAGTCAACTCCAAGCTGTGCAAGATATAATTTTATTATTCTCTAAACGATAGATTATCGAAGAAATTGCGGAAAGATAGAAATCGTATCCCCCCAACTGTGAAGATATATAAATTTTCACTTTCACGGTATCAATCAAAATGACGGCTTTCAAAGCATAACTTCAAGGTGAACACGAGTCAAATTATCACTAGAAATGATCAATTTGTTCTAGAAATGTATAATAAAAAGAAAATGTAGTTGTTTTGAGTGGATAGCGATAATTTCCAGCAATAATTCAACACGTATTCACCATGAATTGATGTATGAAACCAGCTAGTCCAAACATGGCCTGAAAGTCCGGAATATAAGTTTTTGGTTTGGTACGTCCTTTCAAATGACGTACCAAACCAAAAACTTATATTACGGACTTTCAGGCCATGTTTGGACTAGAAACCCACCAACTGAATCAGATCACAAGACGCTATCTGTTCCGGGTATCGATCAAATCACTTCCGCGTATCAATGATACAATGCACTGCTTAATTTCGTGCATCAGTTCATGGTTGAAACGAGTGGAATTATCCGATTCTTATAAAAAGCGTATAATAAAAAGAAAATCTAGTGTTTTTGAGTGGATACCGAAACATTATCTCGCTTGTGACCGAGACAAATGGTTATTTTCGCTCGCGCGTGCATGCGCTCGCGAAAAATAAACATTTGTATCGGTCACCGGTGAGATAATTTTCGGTATCCACTCAAAAACACTAGATATCCTCTATATAGTGTAGGAATACCGTCGTGATTACCTTGACTTCTATCATGTTCTTTTATCTGATGTCAAAAGCTGTTCTTCACAAAATGACGTGGAATTCGAGATATACTTGAAAGTTGGCTTGCGCTAAAATGGCCAGCGTGACACACCCGTGTGAAGCTATATACTCCTTTTTACTCAGTGCAATGTGCGATGGTCTTGGTATCCCAGCCAAGTGTATCGGGGATAGGATCATTGAAAGAAACGTTTCAAGTCGTACGTTGTTGTACATTTTTACAGTGGTAGGCTTCAGTTTCCCCACACCAACTCTGTATCTAATATCCCCCTCCAATTGTTTCCACAGGCATGTTGCGTGGTTACACAATGAGTTAAAATGGGCGCGTGCAAACGAGCCAATATACAGGCATTCCTGTAATATATTATTTGCAAATCCAAACAACATTTGGCCAATGATTCCCACCTTCTGTCGCTGCAGTCCGTTTCTTCTACTTCAACCATTTCTTCTACTTCAGTCATCTTCCAACCCGAAGGCTAGCCTTCGGATTGGAAGATGCTTGAAGTAGAAGAAATGGACAGGACAGTGACCACACCGCGGCATGCTTATCTGAACAAGACGCTATAGTGTGCCTCGGTACATTTACCGATATACGATTGTAACTTTTTCCCCCATTGGGCTGAACCAGGGTGGTCTTGAAAATTTGTGCCCCTCCACTTTTATCGAGCTTCCGCCGCCTCTGAGTCTCGTGAGAAAGCAAACCTATTGTCTCGTGAGAAAGCACATGATTACTAGCAGGAGCGATTCGATATCTAAAACACCAATCCAGTGGAAAATGTCTCGACTGGAAAAAATAGTGGAGTGAGGGAGGGAGGTCATATCCCCTCATTTAAGCCCCTGACTACATCACACGTCTGGTGACTAATCCTCGAAATTGTTGCACAAACGATAACATTTGGGACGGATTTGATGAGTGAAGTGTGTGTCTGCAACCACTTCATTCAATGCACACTTGTTTAACGACAGCGTACAAACATAAATCCTATAAAATGTTTCGAAATATCGCCAAGTGATAGCTGACATTTCATCGACGCTTTTCTTTGTTTGAGGTGCAGTGTTCCTATATATTCTGGATAAATAATACAACTCATTAGTTAGCCCGAAATTGCATAATATGTCAGTATAGTTTTTTCAACCTTTTATCTTAACCCTTTACCTAACATGAAAAGCAGACGACACTTGTAAAAAAAATTCTTGAATAACTAATTTTTAAATTTTTTTGTCTCAAAAACATAGGTTACGACCCCTCATTGGAACGAGTTCCAATGAGGTGTCATAACCTATGTTTTTGAGACAAAAAATGAAAAAATAATGAAAATTAATTGGTGATTTTTGAGAATAGCGCTGGCCAGTTTTGTCCGTTACGTTGGGTAAAGGGTTAGAGAATTGACTAAATCCATCAGCACCATCACAAAAACGTCTTTCATGTTTCAGTTTTTCATTTTTTCCCGTCCTGTCCCGTCCCGTCCCGTCCCGTCCCAGCAATAGCTGATGACAAGGTCGTAGGAAGTATTTCGATCAGGGTGAGGAGCACTGTCAAACATGGGCGCCCACGCTCTGATATATATATCAGTGGTTGCCCACGTGTCTTAGAGGTGTGGTAGCAATTCAATACACAAAGTTCTGTTTGAGAGTCACGCACCTCCACATTGAGAAAAATCCAAATTTGCTTAATTTGAAGCCATAAATGTATATTTTCTTGACTTTAAAGTCAATAGTAGAGGCAAATCATATGATGGAATCGTCCGGCCCATCTTAACCCCCTGAACCCTGGTGGTGTCTTCCACGTCAGTTCCATGGCAGCAATTGGAAGAGTCCATATTTATAATTTGGGAGTAGACCAATTAATATTTTCAACGTGCAGCCTTAGAGCTGCACGTTTGAAATATTGATTGGTCTATCACACACATTCACTAATCAGACACCCACCCTACTTAATGAAATTATGACGTATGATGGACCGGAAAAGGGGCCCCTCGTGTTCTATTGGTTAAGAGTAAAGCTTGTGCATTCTCAATAATTTGCAATGGCGGTTTGGTGAGGATAGTGTTGGCCTAAACTTTCTTCTCCTTCTCTCTCTCTCTCTCTCAAATATTTTATGGAAAAGGGGGCGGGGCAATTGCCTCTTGTGCCCCCGGTTCCCACGTTCATGACTCATGCCCCTTCATTGAAACAAGCAAACGCTCGTTGTTTTAGAGTAATAGTATCTAATACTAAGCTTTACTTGTCTTTGAGACTTTTTTTAAGATTACTTCAACGGTTCTGAATGCAGTTATCTTATTCAGGTTTCAAAATGTGAAACAGAGCAAATGTTTTCTACAATAAGTAACTTTCTCAGCTCAAATTAAACACCTGAAGACTATAGGCTACTCTGTCATGAATGAAGTGCCATCTCTTTCTTTGCGTTCGGATTATGCTTTTCTGACTTGCACCGGGACTACACCGTAGTCTAAAGGTTAACAAGGTAAGTGTGGATGGTACGTTGTGTATTTGTGATGCTCTTACTTGATTGATAAATGTTTTCTGAGTATATGCGCTTGCTCAAAAGAACTGTTTTCTGCAGACATTCCACCCTAATGTTACCAGAAAAGACCTAGCCACCTATCACTATGGAAACTGTGGTGGTTTGCATTCCCCACATTCTCGCAATCTCAATTTATTATTATTATTATTATTATTATTATTATTATTATTATTATTATTATTCTGGTACTGGGACTCCCCCTGTTCAGCTTATTGGCGTATTCTGTGCTTAACCCTTTACCCAACGCAGAGAATATCAAAATTTATTAATTTAATTACTTTTTTTAAAAATATTTTCAAAACATTTCAACAAAACCATATTATGTGACCCCCTCATTGGAACGAGCTCATCGAGCTCGTTCCAATGAGGGTTAACATGATATGGTTTTGTTGAAATATTTTTTAAAATTTATTTTTGTCAACTGCACAGTTTGCAAATTACGCGGGTGGATGCGGGTGGATGCGGGCGATTCGTTAGGTAAAAGGTTAAGACACAAGACGCAGTAACAGTTCACATCTGCTTCTTGTCCAAATGAAAAACTCAATGCAGTGTTTCACTTTATAGCATTTCATCAATTGAATAAAAAAAAACTCCAAAAAATAAGCTAGACTTTTTGGAGCTGCGGAGATCATCCTTTCCATATTAGTCCTGCGATTTGCACGGCATCGAAACCTTTTCAGGCGATCAGATAATGATTTGACGATGTGCATAAGATTGAAAGTTTTGAGCTATTGTGTAAACTTGAAACAATAACTGAGTTGGAATATGTTCATTCAGTCTTTTGATTTCCACTGCATTGAAACCTTTCCAAATGATGAAGGAATGATTTGACGATGTACATAAGGTGTTAATTGTATGAGGACAGGCTGCCTAAATTAGCCAGGTATAACCAACTCCATGAACTCTGTAATGTGAAATGATTCTCTTCGTTTTGGACTTTTGGATGAGTTTCTAAAACTGGTATGAGACTGGGGACGTTCTTTCAATCATTTCCTGGTGTTAATGCAATTTTCCCTCTGTTGTCGTTAAGCTGTATTTCGATCAGGGTGAGGAGCACACTCATACATGGGCGCCCACGCTCTGATATATATATCAGTGGTTGCTCATGTGTCTTAGAGGTGTGGTAGCAAATCAATACACAACGTTCTGTTTGAGAGTCACGCACCTCCACATTGTTAATGCAATTTTCCCTCTGTTGTCGTTAAGCTGCATTTAAAGGTGCCGAGGAGATTTTCTTAAAGACTATATTGAAAACTATCAATGCAATGCTCTGATCTACGTCGGTTGAATGAACGTCAGATTATTGACATCCCCGATGACCCCAACCCTACAGCGTAACGATGTTAATGTCAGTACTGGAACCCCCCCCCCCCCCCCCAAAAAAAAAAAAAAATAAAAAAATCACGGACGCACTCATAGGCGGAGCGCCAAGGACACGTGCACCTCCCTTCACTTTGTTAAAAATTCTTAAAATCAGCAATAGCAAATGTAACACAAAAAGGAAGTGCCGAAACTATAACCCTCTAACTCGGTTGAATGATTTTTTGTTTGTTGAAATGAGTTTTAAGCTTTCAGATGGCTTAACTCTCGTGTAAGATAAGATAGGATTTATTCAGCAAATACACCAGAACAAAGGCAGATTGCTATGTACACACAGCATCAACATTAACAGAATCATAAAACACACTAATTCCATATGACATACATAAATCATATTACAGATAAGTCCCTCTTCTGAAGGAAGAGCTGGACCATGTTACAAATAACATTGCATAGCACTAGATTATTATTAGTCATTATTACTTTAAATTTGTCCATTGTATCCATTAGAGGGAAGTCATTTTTTTCGTCAGAAATTGCGTGAATTAATTTTTCTCTCAATGGTGCATGAAGCGGACATTCCATTACGAAATGCCATTCCGATTCCACCTCCCCCATTGTACAAGCTTCGCGTATTCTGTGTTCCATCGGACGATGAGGTTGTAAATGCCTTCCCCGTTTGATCCACAGTTTATTGATATACAACTGGATTGCTGGAACACTCATTGGTCACATATAGAGAAGCTGCCTTTACTTATAGCGACTACGTATAAGTAATCAGTCCTTAATGATAGAGAAAGGCAGGCATCTACAATCCCCCATCCCCCACAAACTATCCAATTTGTGGGCTGTGCGACGCGGGTGTGTATAGACGGAATTTCATTTCGTTACGGAATGTTCGGCATATGCGTCTCTCGTGAAAAGACATTTTCGCAGGCTGGAGGGCGGCGAGTAAGAGCCCTTCTTCACTATGAATGTCGAAGAGAAATTCGTATTCCAATAAAGAATGAAGTCCCCGGATTATGTAAGATCATCTGTAATATGATACACCTGTTCTTCAATCAACAAGCGTTAAAGCTTAGTCAACAATAATCAATGACTGCTCATATTATTTAACGGGAATGTTTACAAAAGATAACATCACTCTATGATAACTTTTTTATGTGTTATTTTTCTTATTTAATAATTCTTATCTTTCAGTTGTTGTTAACTATCCTATTTTGTTGATGCAATCTGCCTTGTTTTGGTGTATTTGCTCATTAAAGCTATTCTGTTCTATTCTACAGAGAAGTGCTTCACCGACCCCCATCTTACGAGTGGGGTGCGAGAGTTGATGCTATAAATAAACAATGATCAACAACATAAAAAAAAACCCAAAAAACATTATTGAATATTTATAATTTCCCGACGCCTCGCAATCGCAAATCGCTTTTTAACCATTTGCCCAAAGTAACGGCCAAAACCGGCCAGCGCTATTCACAAAAATCACCATTGAATTTTCATTATTTTTTTCATTTTTTGTTGCCTCCAACCCATAGCTTATGACCCCTCATTGGAACGAGCTCGTTGAGCTCGTTCCAATGGGGGTCATAAACTATGGTTTTGACGCAAAAAGTAAAAAAAAAAATAGTTATTCAAGAATTTTATTTGCAAGTGTCGTCTGCTTTTTGTGTTAGGTAAAGGGGTAAAGAATATACTTTGATATCTTCAAAAAATAAAATGAATATGTTGATGATATTCACATTTTTCGTGGGAATATAAATCGCATGTTTACAACATATTTTAGTTCTTATTGACAAGAGACGAGTACCGAGATTGGAAAGTTGGTACCGTGTTACTAGTTTTCATGCTCGGCATTCGTTTGATGTTTTGATGATGTGAAAAGGGTTATGCTGTGACTACGGTCATACTAAGGTGTACAAAGACCAGTAGCTTTTTTTATGGTATCAGAGAACTAAATATTTTGATTAAAGTTTCCCGCCTTGAAATGTTGCACTCGGAAATGATGCAATCTCTAAAAACAAACAGCTTTGGGAAAATATATTGTTTCAATAACCGTTTGAAACATTCTATTGTCATCTTGCATTACTGTTGAATACTCCTGATAAAAAGAGGGTGATTTGATGACTTTTGGATCTAAAAAATACAATTTTCTTTTTGTGTGTTTTTGCAGGAAATTCCCTGTGACCGGTACTTCCCTTCGTGTCAGTTTTTCTCTATTATTTGTTGCATGACCCCTTGTCCTCGGGTCAGAAAAAGTTGTCTGAAGGGCTATAGTTGACAAAGATACTTGAATGCCAAAATTAAAGTGATGCGATCATATTTTTTGCCGGAACGTTATAATGGTCGCCTATGGGAAAATATTTAGTTCCGTGATACCTTATGAAACATGATGCCCAGTTCTAATAGACGATAAACCGTCTTCAATCTATTCTACTCGCGATACTTTAGACTGAACATCTGCACATCTCAAAGCTGGCCGTCTAAGGTTTCACGTGTAGAAGTAATATGTATAAATATGTTAATTAAACCACAGAGGCCATATGTGTGCAGCATTTGCACGCTTTGCGCGGCTGCATTTTTATGATAATAGATGTCTGTTTTACCTCGCCTATAATTCATATTGTTTCGATTTGGCGTATTAAATGTGCAAGCATTGACTAGTTTCACATAAGTTGACGTGAGATAAGACGATGGTTAGAGATTTTTTTAAAAATAAATAAAGGCTACCAGTTTTACCTATATCTAATCAACACAACCTCAACTTTATCCTTCTATTAAAATGTGACAATACGTGCAACAGCTGTAAAATACGTCAACTAAAACCCAGAAACCATATATGATTAGTTATGTTACTAATTCACTCTTTTTCCAGTTCAAAGAACTGGAAAAACTGAATAATTTCCATATTGAAATCTCATTTTGCAGTGCAATATGTAAGTGATAAAGGCTACTATATTTTTGAAAAAGATGACATCTGTCTGTCTGCCTGCCTGCCTGCCTGCCTGCCTGCCTGCCTGCCTGTATGTCTGTGTCTCTGTCTGTCTTATCCGCCCGTCCGTCCGTCCGCGCTATAATACGGGAGTTACGAGTCTGTTTTTTGTCGGGACAGGCATTATGAGCTTATGGAAATATGCCTGCCTGCCTGCCTGCCTGCCTGCCTGCCTGCCTGCCCACCCGCCCGCCCGCCTGCCTGCCTGCCTCTCTCTCTTGTTATCCGTCCGTCCGCCAGTCCGTTCTATACTATATCTATGATGCCTGTCTTTCTCTGCCTCTCACTGTCTCTCTCCCTCTCTTAGTGTGAAATAATAACAATTATTTATTTAATTGGCAAATAATGAATTTTAGGAAATAAACCCTCCACGTTGATATCGAAAACTACCAGCACCCCCCCCCCCCCCTCCCCGGTAACCACAGGAAATGAAGCAGTGTTTGTTTACTTGTTTACTTGTTTACTTTGGTAAACAAGCTCTGTTTTACTAGTTAAATAAGGCCCAGTCAATGATTGGGGTGGAAGTCTAAAATGGGCAACATGTGTATAAATAATTTTATGGACGTGACTTAACTGACTTTATCTCCATGTTGCAGTCACTGTTAGGCTTTATGCAGAAATATGTGTCCTTAAAAACCAATAAATTATTAAATATCAGTCACCTTACACCCTGGCTTTATTGTCTTTTCGGGGAATGCAAGCAACCTGAAAGTACCCGGCAGAACAAAGAACCAGGTGTCCAAATGACGTCACTGGAATAGTTCTGGTACACTGAAAATACCCGAGTCGTGCGTTTTGTTGATTGAACAAAGGACAAGGTGTAAGTTAGTTACCAACTTTGCTGATGGTATTTCAGGAATTTGAACAACCTGTCCTGTTCTGAAACACCTCGCCGCTACGCGGCTCGGTATCACTCAATGTTCGGGACAAGTTGTTGAAATGTAATGAAATACCTCCAGCTCGATCGGTAACTATTACTAATTATTTCTTCAACGGTAAGTTTTCAACTGGAGAAGTTCTCATCGAAGACAAAAAAACAAAACAAAACAAAAGTGTAAGTGTCCGTTTACATTAGCGTTAAGCCCACATACGTGAGCAAATGGAGACCTGTGGTAGTCAATTCGGACCGTTGGATGCCCAGCATAACCACTTGAGAGTACGATACGGTCTAACAAAAAAGAACTTGTGGAGTCAAGGTGTCACGGCTACTATATGTATTTCTCCACAATATAGATTTTAAAAAACTCTCCAGTTTTTTTTAATAATAATCCCGACAGCTAATATTCCAACTATGTACGCCTTCGACGAAGGCATGCCTTGATGATGTAGTTGGAATATTTTATCCCACACACTGAAAACTAAAGTGTTAAAACTGACACTTTCAAGGTGTTAAACCCATTCTAACTCTTAGGGTTTGATTTTAACACTCAGAGTGCAATGCTTTAAGCACTTAGACATTACATTCGTCAGACATCTGAAACATGAATGGATGGCACTTCCCATGTGTCTAGCATTGGTGGTTCTTCCAGAATCGTCCATAATTTGATTTGCGCTTTGAGGGTACATAATTAAAAGGACACAACGCAGATGACGCGGATCAGGCTCGAGAGTTCGAGCCTGATCCGCGTCATCTGCGTTGTTTCCTTTTAAGTGTCGCGACATTACACTTGTCAAGTGGAATTATTGTAACACCTGTCAAGTTCTGGGATATCTACACTTGAACAAAGTGCCAGTTCAGCTCTTAGTAAGTGTTAAATACAGCACTTCAAGTGTAGTTTTTAACACTTTAGTTTTTAGCGTGCATAAATGGCCGTTTATTCGAACAATAAAAGCCTTGGATGAATTTTTGGTTTATTCACCTAGTAGGGTGATAAATTTTCCCCGTAGATTTAACACTGAAAGAATTTATTCCTGTAGCAAAGTTGGACTTATTGACCTTTGACCTCTACCGCATTCGTGTAGCATAATTAATAGTTCAGTTGTTATTTTCCTTAAACCTTTTTGAAAGTATTATACAATGCGAGTAGAAAACACCACACACTGTTCATTTAATGAAGTATTTTTGCAGGTTCAGCGCAAGTTTGTAGGGGAATTATTTTTAGACAGAAATGTATTGCTGCGCCTTGTTTATTTTTGCCAATTTTGATGGTCGATCGAATTGGACCAATGTGCTCATCACTTCTCGCTGGGATTTGTAGCGGGTAGCAGCACGATTTCACCGCGACAGCCCTGTAAAAGATTTATGTGATCATTCGGGACTTAATATTTTATCACAGTCTGGATAGATCAGGCTTACACGGCTCCAGTCGGTCATCTTTCCGGCGCCCCTGGTCGTATCTCTACGGCAATGACGCAAAACGAATTAACCCCTTGATCACGATAGGCTGCTTTTTCCGGCCCAGGAACATGATACGACCTAACTTCATTAAGTAGTATGGCTTCTAAGTGAATGTGTGAGGTAAATCAATGAATATTTTCAACGTGCGGCCCCAGGGCTACACGCTAAAAATATTAATTGGTCTCCCAAAATAATGAATATGGACTCTTTCAATTGCTAAAGCGGGCCTAACATGGAAGATACCACCTGCGTTCAATGGGTTAATAAGACACCGGAAGCATTCTCTGATATATCCGATCATACTAGAATCCCACACTCCTCTACCTGCACCATGATTACGTATTTGTTAATTAATATGGCAAACCCTTTTGTCACGTTTGAACTTGGATGACGAAATTAGTTTCTGCACCTTATATAATTATGACAAATTCGAATACTGCGGAAAACGAAAACGAATCGTCTTCCAATTAACGGCGAAAAAATTGTTGGTATTCTTCTGACTCGCATTCTCAAACTTCGTAACATTCCATTCAGCTTATCACACAAAAATACACAATTAGTTTCTGAAGAAGTAATAAAAATTTTAAATCAGGAAAAGGGATTTTCGGTTCTCTACTCAATGAAACTGCCAAGTAGGCTAACACTTTCAACTCGGCAACTTTCTCCACGGAACGATTTTGAAATTGGTGGTGCTCTCTGAATCTCGGGTTCGTTTTTTAAAAAAACAAATGTGTTATGTGGGCAGGGGCTTGACGTAGGTATGCTTCGGTGTTATTTTAATTTTAAAAGTCGTTCACTTGAATTAACATGTAAGTTAAATATGTAACCCTTTACCTAACGTGAAAAGCAGACGACACCTGCAAAAATTTTTTTTGAATAACTAATTTTTTTTCATTTTTTGTCTCAAATACATAGGTTATGACCCCTCATTGCAACGAGCTCGACGCGCTCATTCCAATGAGGGTCCATAACATATGTTTTTGAGAGAAAAAAAATGGAAAAATAATGAAAATTAATTGGCGATGTTTGAGAATAGCGCTGGCCGGTTTTGCCGTTACGTTGGTCAAAGGGTTAAAACAACTGTGAACTACCGTTGCTACTTTAGTAGATACGGTAGCACACAGTTGTTGTACGCATTCCGCACACTCTTTAATTCAAGTAAACGATTGCGCTCAGTGCGGGGAGAGGCACAGACGAAGCCGTGATTAGCTGCAGGTAAACGGAACACAACAGTTTTTACGTAGACCGGAAGTTTTAGACATTTTGCTTTGCTACCTGTTACTGTCATCAACTGGCGTTGTTATGAAAGTTCAATACCAATTTGATTGTAGTACTTGTCAAAAAATGACACCTTCTGAAAAGGTTAGAACTCGGTCTGATGAGGGATCAAAAGCTCTATTTTGAAGCAACAATGAAAATTCTAGTTATGCGATAAATTTTTGTGCAAGTGTCGTCTGCTCTCCGGGTTGTCTAAAAGGTTAATTGCGACATAAATTAATTTATCTTACAGTCAATCGATTTTTCCTCGATACACCCTAAACATCTAGAATGATACAATTTTGTATCAGCCACAGTAAATTCTGCGAATACGTTTGCTCATTCGATTTAGAAAGAGTACATTTTACCTGAACTCATCGAAAACTGATTACACATGTCGAGCTCAGCGTTTTGATAACAGTAATTACATGACAAATAAATCACCAACTCAGCACTAGATCAATTTTGCCATAATGATATTTTAATATAGACCTGCCATGCGTTAAAGCTCTAGAATGAAACAAGGAAACACACAGATGAAACACTATTATAAACTTCGGGGGCTCTAGTGCAAGTGGAACACTGAATGGAGATTGCGTCATGCATAGCTCAAGAACTTAAGGTTCCTCTCCACAGTTTTCCAGGCATTTCCTAAAATAACATGCCATACACTCTCTTCAAATGCAAATATTCTGTAACTTAGTTATCAACCCATAACATGTATTACATTCCCCCAAATAATTTCTTGTCAAAGGTAAGACTTCAACATGCAAAACGGCATGAAAAAATGCCAATTCCAGTCATTTTCATCCACCCAGCAGCCTCAAAAGCAGAATTTTCCAACTATCCCCACCCACTTAACCCTAACAGCATATAATCCCCTGTTTCTAAAATGTGGAAAAAATTTCCATGTTTCCGTCTCATTTTTTAGTTACATGCCTGGTGACAAACCCGTGTAAAAGTGACATTTTAATAAATAGTCGATTTTTCAGAGCCACTGTTTCCCATGCTTCATCTGGTGATTTACCCCTATGCATCAAACTCCAACTTCAGGACCAAAACTTCAAATTCTCTTGTTCAGCAAATAGCCTAATGTAATCAAATATCTGATACTAAAAATATATCTCCAATTGACATGGTATTATTTTCAGCATACGCCCTATGTATAGAATTTAATCCCTATGCAATAGTACGAAACGTCTCAGGGAGACGACTTACATCAGGGAGACGACTTACACCAGGGAGACGACTTACATAAGCTTTAAGCTTTCTGTCGAATCCCTCTTTTACACAGTAAGCATTCATCTAGTCTTCACTTGTTTCGTGTATACTACTGTATCTTGTGTTGCTCAGATCTTTCTTGTTAACTGTTCTTGTGAAGTGTATATACTTATCAATTATTGTTCAGTAAATATTGTTTAAACTAATAGTGCGAAACCGTAGACGGGACCTAATACCATGCCGTCAATACTACCAACAATTTGTTATTAAATTCTTGTACTGTGCACTATTATTCCAAACAGGGCAAACGATTGGCAACCATCTGTCAATAGTTGCCCGGAAAAATTTTACGATGAAAAAACTGTATTCCAGTGCCGCCCTTTTTTGTTCGATTTTGATCAAAACCGAGGAACTCATGCTTGGTTTTACAGGGTGGATGTCCAGTTGTCATGAAGAGTAGACCAATTAATATATTTAACCAACAACCGTATGGTTGCTTTTTAAAGGTATTAATTAATCTACCTCATCAACCGACTTTTCTAAATCAAGGCAACCTACGGCATGAACGATGCAATTTCGCCAAAGCAGAATTAAGAGTTGAATGCGTTCGTTTTCAAAAAAAAAAAAAAATAAATAAAAATAAAAATAAAAAAAATATTGCTTCACGATACACGAACACTCCGCCATCCGTATTACTTAACCCTTTAATTAACATAAAAAGCAGACGACACTTGCAAAAAAATTTGAATAACTGATGTTTTTCATTTTTTGTCTCAAAAACATAGGTTAAGTCCCCTCATTGGAACGAGCTCGTTCCAATGAGGGGTCATAACCTATGTTTTTGAGACAAAAAATGAAGAAAAAATAATAAAAATTAATTGGCGATCTTTGTGAATAGCGCTGGCCGGTTTTGGCCGTTACGTTGGGTAAAGGGTTAAAGGCTTCATATTCTTTGGATGTGCTTTATATTATCTTTGAAGGGAAATAATTTAGTCTATGTGGCTTGGCTGGTGCCAATTTATGGGAGAGTGCCTATGGGCACTCTCCCATAAATTATTGCAAGGCAAAAACATCTGAACAAATTTCGATAACCAAAAGAAATTTCGTACTCAACCAGTTAACTTAACATTTACGATAGACCGACAGCCGATTGTCAGTATTATTCTCGGTAATAGTTTAATGTGTTCGTAAACTAAAGCTTCATCAACAGAATACGCTTAAAATTTTACGCTCTACACCCACCGCGCCTTTTAAAATTTACATAAAATTTAAACCCATTATTTTTTAAGGCACTGGGACTGACACAGTTAAAATCAATCAAGCACGCTAAAAATGTGTAATACCCAAAAGTCCTCTTAGTTTATGTTCATGGGTTAAAAGACTCAGACATCGTTAGTTTTTTCGACGCATAAAAGTGTGTTAATGAGCCGGAACGACTTAGATAAAAGTTATTTCATCGCTTCACCAAGCTGTCTGCGCTTGTGAGATACGATCTCGACAGCCATAAACTGATTCATGGCACACAACGTCTTCGCAGTATGGAAGCGTCAAGCATTGAATATGGCCAGTACCAATGCCGAAAGCAAGATATGTCTACCGAAGTACTTTGCTCAATTACATGTTCTGTGTTACTGCCAGCAGTTTTCAATAAAGATATCAACTGTTGGTCCACACCAGTGCGTTGCAAAACAAAAAAAAAACTTTCAAGAGGGAAAGGCGGCAGTCTTGTATTGGATGTGTGGATGGAGCGGAGTCGAAGCCATACCGTTAATTAGACAAATTAGCTGTGCAGATCATCGTCATCACTTATGTGTGGCATGTGACAATTTTGATTGAAATTTTAAGGTCTGTAGAAATATGAATTGTACTTGGTATAAACAAGTCATATGACACTACCTTATAGATGAGATATGAACTGAATGTAGGGTATGAATATCATACATGTGCGCAAAACCACTGGCCCAATGGTGTAAGGGATAAAATGAACTTCAATGAATAGACATAGACCGTGTCGTAAAATATAGGATGCTTCCTCTGATTTTGAAGAGCGGTCATGTGACTTCACAACACAGAATTATCGTGAAGTCTCAGATCCACAGCCTTGAAATTACATAATTCCCAATGCAGCGGGAGGAACATCACTTAATTGAAATTCACATATGCACGCGATGCTTTCTTTCAAATTAGTGAACTAAGGCAGTCAGCTACTGAATAAATAAACAACCCCCGAGTTACCATTGATATGCCAGAACATTGGCGACGAGGGCGTCTAGTGACTGCTTTTGTCCGACTGTGAATGACTTCCTACCAATCTGAAAGGAACCCTAAAGCCTCATAAAAAACTGAGAGCTATTTTCCCAAGTCCAAACTCAAATTGGTGAAAATGTATGCAACAAACGACTAAAAGAAAAATGATAATATAAATATAATCAGAACGGGCATAGAGGCTGTTCTCTTGTTCGACGCCAAACATTTCGGAAATGTAAGAAAATAACAAACAAAACTGCTTGTTGAAACATGACATATATCAGTTTTTATTCAATATATTTTGTTAATAAAACAAATAAATATAACAATTATATAAACACCGATTAACATAATGTTTTCCTGTGTAGTTATATATTTAACAAATGGAGTGAAGTGAAAAATGGAAATTTACTTTTTCATTTCGTAAAAAATGTTACTGTAGCTTTCTGTTGCTTTCCGAAACGTCCTATATACTTAGTATGGTGTGTGTATGGCCGGACATTTATATGTGTATGTTGCGAAACTCTGCAGAATGTTGAGATTGTGCCTTGGGAGGAAAGCCCACTTGCCTTAATAAGACTAGTCATTGGTCCAATGATATTTGATAAAAAAGAGACTATAAAGATACGAGTGTTAGGACTATCCCTCAGATGATTGGTAGAGCAACTTGGAATGCGTATTTAATCTAATTCAGAATTAAGAAATTTAAGTGATATCTCGACCAAGCCAGGAAATTATAAATGAATTTATTTAGAAAAAAATAAAGATCAGTGAAGAAGCAGTTGTTTCAAGTCATGTGTCGTCTGTCTTCTTCAGGAAGACGACATCTGACTAGAAATAAATGCAAGGGTTACACAACTTTTCCTCCTCATTATATGTTATCGAAAACGCCAATGCGTGGACACCTGCTGAGCAAAATGGGAGGCGAGAAAACCCGTCTTCGGGATTCTGGATGCAAAACCTTTTAAACAGTTTGGTGCCCGGTGGCACTCTGTTGTAGCTGCGCGATATTCATTCTTTTATTTCATCAATACAGTTTCCGGATGTGATTAATTCATGACGATATCACATATATCAAATCCGCCATGCATATTTGATTGTTCTGCGGATCCTATCAAACCAAACATCCAATCCCTATTGAAACGACCTATTGCTCTCCTTCCAGTTGATGGAACTTTTAACCCTTTGTACGCGAGCGGCCGCTTTTCCGGCCCAGAAACAAGATATGTCATACTTTCCTTTACTGTGCGGTGGACCAATCAATATTTTCAACGCGCAGCCCAAGGCTGCACGTTGAAAATATTAATTGGGCTACCCCCAAATAATAAATATGGACTCTTCCAATTGCTTCCATTGAACTGACATGGAAGATACCATCGGGGTTCAAAGGGTTAAAAAGAGCTGTGTTAGGTGAAGAGGTAACCCTTTACCTCAATGGAATCGCCGACTATAACGTTTAGAGAAATTAGGGGATTCGTTTTGCATTTGTTTTAAGGTCCAGTACTATTTTTATTTTGTATTCAATATGTATACTACTCACATTTTGCTAAGGATCACTCTCCATTTGTCAACTTAATTTGTACATGAAAAGAATTTGGGTACATTATTTGTTTGTTTATTCATTTATTGGGGAGCAGTGACACTTTTAATAGTCTGGATCATATCCAGTTGTACAAATTTACGGGTAAAAAAGCTAGAGCTAGAAATGTTATTTATTAATCGTTCTTTATTCTCCGCTTTTAACCCTTTACCTAACACAAAAGGCAGACGACACTTGTAAATAAAATTCCTAAATAACTATTTTGTTTCATTTTTTGCATCAAAAACATAGCTTATGACCCCTCATGGGAAGGAGCTCAGCGAGCCCATTCCAATGAGGGTCATAAGCTATGTTTTTGAGACAAAAATGAAAAAAAAGAAAGAAATATAAATGAGGATTTTTGTCAATAGCGCTGGTCGGTTTTGAGCGTTACCTTGGGTAAAGGATTAAAGTACCCGTTTAAAGGTAGGAAAAGTATCAAATCATGTGAAATATATATGTATATTCGTCTAAATAAAGCTGAAACAGCACAGGAAAAAAAAACAAAAAAAAATTTAACGCAGCTTTCGGTCTGCTGAAGACCTTCTTCGGGGTACACACACAACAAGAAAAAATACGCACAGATGACGAAAGAAATGAAACGTGGCGGTAAAAGTTCTAGTGAGCCAAGTTCTGACTGAACGGGTTTGTAATACCAATCGAAAAGAAAAGAATCCGGGGTGAAAGTGGAAAGGAAGAGGTAAAAAGAAAACAAAAAAACTGTTAGACAAATTCTGAAAAGTATTCCAGAAAACCCCTAACTCCCTGCGGAACACGATTTTAATGTATCCTTTTAAAATTAAAAGGAACTGGAATTTAAGAAATGTCAAGATACTTCCAGATATTGCATGGAAGTATGCTAACTGGATGATTTAAACAAATCTGTATGCAGTCCGTCGTCCTACACCTCCCCAAGTGGCCCGAGAGGAGGAAATATTAGAGTTTGGTGATTATCTGACTGGTGCGAAACGACGTGGGGATGTACGGGAACTGCCCCATTGATGGGATAGTGCCACTAAAGGCTTGTAATTCGCTGTTACTGGTGTAGAGAAGCGACTAAGTAAAACCAGTGTCTACAAGACCATGACGAGTGGGTTCCAACGCTGCCTAAAACACTTGGATTATCGCCAGAATATATATAACATGGGACATTACAGACATCCGCGACTTTGGTCTCTCATGTCAGAGGTCTAAAGACCGATCCACGGTTGAGAATGTTTTTGAGGTGTCGAAACACTCTTGTACGACATTAATTGTAGGGAACAGTAGGGTTGGTGTTATCAAAGCGTCTCGTGACTACCGTCCTATCGATGGGGACGTAAAATGGCTGTCGGAAAGCGACACACTTCGTGCATGCCAAAGACCCATTCGTAAGGTTTTGGGAGAACGAGGCCGCGAAGTTGCCGTTACGGAGGTCATCCCACATACCCACGACATTGGACTAAAGAGAGGTGTTGATATAAGTTGTATAACTTATTGGCCAATCCTTGTGAAATAATGAAGATTTCAACTAAAGTATGTGGACACCAAATTAAGCGTCTCTAGGGCCCTCATATTTCGTCTGTAAATTACTGGCAGTTTTTCTCCAATTCAACAGGCAACATGATTGTGTTGAAAGTCCACAGAACACTAAGAACATTTCGCCGTCATGTGAGGTACTTTCAACTTGTGTATGATCGTTTAGCAATCTGAATGTGCTGACCATCCACAAGTGGGTGGACATTTCATTCTGATTGCTAGTCGGTTTTTAATAATTCTATAAACTTAGTTTCAAAACAGGATGTTTTATTGAGCATCCCAGTGTTTCGCTACAGGTTCAGATTATGCTACCTCGCCAACAAGTAGTTTGTATTACCAGATTTCATGAACATTGTGACGCATGGTCTGCATGAGAACATTTGAAACAACGACCCTTATGTAGCGACCAAAGGAATGTACGAGAGGCGGAAGCCGGGCCGTTATAGAGTTATGTCAGTATAAGTCCCACGTCAGTCTAGGGTGATATGCGGAATATCTTATACTGTTAAGCTTCGATTCTTTTACTCATGAATATTAACTGGTGGTATCTTCCATGCTTGTTCAATAAAAACAATTAGAAGAGTCCATATTCATTATTTGGGGTAGACCAATCAATATTTTCAACGTGCAGCCTCTGGGCTGCACGTTGAAAATATTGATTGGTCTACCTCACATGTTTACCGACCAGCCACCCTATTTAATGACGTTATGGCGTATCATGTTCCTGGCCGCAAAGTGGCCGCTAGGATTTAAAGGGTTAAGGCCTTCAGAATACAGTGGTCCCCAAGGAAAGCATACAACTTACCGTTATGAAGAAGAATTTCACTTAAAACACGACACATTGGATCCTTGGACGTTCCGGAGTAGAACAAAGGAAATAACGTTCGTCTTTTTGTGTGTCCGTGCATTCGTAGGATCATGCCTCCGCATTTTGTAAACATTTATGGTGTAAGCAATTCCTCATACAGTTTCAAATGTAGAAATTTGAGGATTTTGGAGCTTATTGCACACATATTGAACATGTGCAACATGTATATAGATGAACGAGAATAAAATATTTTTGACAGTGTTATTGTCCTTTTTCGACTTTGGCAAATTTTCTGAGAATCGTTTGAAATATTGGGTTCCCTCATAGTGTTATCAACGCCTTCTACAGTTGCAGATGTAGTGATCTGAAACTTTTAAACATTGACATCCACATATTGAAGCTGTGTAACATTTATATAGATGACGGAAAAATCATTTGTAAGAAAAGCTATTGATCGTTATCGCATGTTACACACACATTGAAGATGTACAACATATTTACGGATGACGGAAACAATAATTTGTGAAAGAGTCATTGTCCTTTATCGACTTGGAAAAATTTCCAATGTTTTTATACTAAAATTTGCCACCTGGACGTTTGGGCGGCGTAGTTTTTCCCACTTACTTAATGTTTTGCGGAATGTGAAAAGTTTCTTTGTGATTTTTCAAATTAGAAGAAATGCAAAAACAATTTTCATTAAAAGCGCGCAATTTAAGCTCGTAGACCTACTAAACACAAAACGATTCTTACACTATTACGCCGTATCCGTAAAACGAAATGCGTTTTTCACGTCGGTGGAACTTTGCATAAAACAGCTTAGAGTTCAATGAGCATTTGGACAGCAAATTGTCGCTTATCTGAACAATCAGACAAAAGTGTTACAATATATAGTAATAACAGTTTGGCCGGCCGCTGATTTGTCGCGGTTCTCCGGTGAGGCCTTGATTAACCCTGTTCTCCTAAATACGTCCTTATTCCCAACAATTAGAACCCGATCGTCTTTAAAGTGAACAACGACTTGGTGATTATTTAGACTAATTCTACAAAAGTCATTTCCATAAAAAGCATGCTGATAGGGCACAAAAAAATAGATTTTTTTTTTCAAATCAGAGAGGGAGGGAAGATTTTATTTTTAATTTTTATTACCGTCGGGACTATGAATTATAAGGAGCATAGCCCCGAGTGTCACTAGGTATGTTACTACACTCGGATCACTGGACTAATGTTATATAGATATGCATTTTTAAAAAAAAATCTATATTAAAATGCGAAGCGGGAGACGTATAAAACCGTACAAACGTTGCACTAATTTCTCCAATGAGGACGCCGTTCAATTCATGTATACTCATAGTCAGAGATATATCCCTAACAGTGACATTTCGCCCATTGAGTTCCAATGTGTTCTATGTGCCACATTGGAACACAAGGGACGATTTTTCACTCGGAGGCTCGTATAGACAAACGCACGTGTTCGTTTCGTTCAATTCGACGACTTCGTATTTTCGGTAACTGTGGAATTTTTTACTCAAACTTTTCAGCAAAATTAATGTCAATTCTACTGCATCTGCTTTTTGTTCGTGGTTATTTTACAAGAGAAACCATTTTTGTTACTGACTACTCGGTATATAGTTTCACGCTTCTTAGCGTTAGATCCCGTTGAAATCGATCCAGGAATTTGCGACTTTACGCGTTTACGTTCCCCGTTTTCGTTGGACAACCAACGGTGATATTTGAGAAATGCCAATACAATGTTCCAACGCGCACGCAAAATATCAATGCACGGTCTGTGAGAATCGAACGTAATTGGTGTGGGGGGGGGGGGGGGCGCTGGGGGCGGGGGGGAGTCTTGCGAATTTCATATCATATAAAAAAGTACACCAGCCCATGGCGTATAGTGTCCTCCGATGATACTAAAAATCCCCAAAATAAAAGTTTTAAAGATAGAATGCAGAACAGTTTCAAGATTTAGTGACTTTCATTTGATGAATAAAATTTTAATATTCATCAAATATTTTATTTTAATCTTTTTTAACAATCAAATCTGGAGTGTTGTACGGATGCCTTGACATGATGTTAAAACAATTTTAGGGGTATACTATTATATTAGCAGTCGAAAAAAATCGTCTCTTTACTTAAAATAACTGTCAAATAAATAAACAAAAAAATGTTGTCTCCATCCTATTGATTTATAATGTACGATCCTTGTCTAACGTAACACTGTGGCTACATTTTCAATATTTTCTCACCAACTGTGTGTAATTTATTCCGAGTAATCAAAGGATTCCTGAGCCGAATACTTGAAAAAGTACCAAGACTAAACTATGATGGATAAAAAACCCTCTGCGCACCTGCATCTAATAACATAACTACTTTCACGCGACCACACCTACCAGTCAAGGCCAGCGATTTTATTAGAAACAGGGCGTTATAAATATTCTTCCAATCTTTACGTCATTCTCTGTTTTACATCCCAGTGGCGCTGATATCACAATAAAATCCAATTTTCCATTCCAATGGATGGGATGGTAAAATAGACGCCAGAGAATAATTTTAAAATCCAGACAGCATCTTTTTACGACAATCTTAGATTTGACAATAATGAGTTTGGTTTACATATATATCGCTTCACCTTTAACCCTTTACCCAACGGCACGTTCAAAACCAGCATTCATTATTTTTTGTCTCAAAAACATACCATTTGCAGGTATCGTCTGCCTTTCGTGTCAGGTAAAGGGTTAAAAGTATTGACCATATGCAACCAGCGGTATTCACAGAGATCGCCATTCAGAATTTATTGGGTTCTTTCAGTCCTCCCCCCCCCCCCTCCCACACATTCCATGAAAAAACAACAAAACAAACAACAGCTTTTGACACTCCTCGTTGGAACGAGCCTGTTGAGCCGGTTCCAATGAGGTGCCAATATAGCAATAACATGACTTTGGAGTGCATTGTGGTTTATTAACGGACCAACAGTTGTGAATAACAGCCCGACAGCTTATAATAGGCCCGGGACGAAGTGGAGGGCTGTTAATAAGCTGAAGGACTGTTATTCACTCCACTTGGGCCGTTAATAAACCACAAGGCCTGACAAAGTCATGTTATTACTATTATTACCACTGCGATTCTGAGTAAGCTTTGACCCTGTAACTTATATGGCAGCCACAAACAGCCAATTGGTCTTCATTCAATTCGCTTAATTGAGACGTTTTTAACGTTTTCAATATTGGCAGATGATATTATCGTCTGTTCTCAAACAAACTGGTGTCACATGATTATCACGCGATCGGCACGGTACTCTTTCAGTTGCATCGAAGTTAGAAAACATAAAAAACAGACCCGATATTTACCGCTGTTATGTCAGGAATAAAGGCTTAAAATGTCTGCAGACTTACTTACTAAACACAGCTGCTTGTTCTTATGGGACTAACTTTGCTGGGCATTTTACATATTTAATAATTTAAATAGAAATCAAATTGTTTACTAGTTGAAACCATTTCTGGAAACTGTTTCCATTTTCGAGTGTACGACAGTGAGGAACAAAAGTCACTTGACGTGTCGGACTGTTAATGAGATGTTTAACTCATTAACTGCCCGACACATCACGTGACTTTTTAAGTTGAATGCTGCGCTCTTGTAACGGTCTGTTAAACTTTGTTAATGTACTAGGGAGCGCCCTATAAAGTGGTAATAACAGATATGTTCGGAAGGCAAATCATGGCCTATACTTTTCGTCATTGGAAGTGATTTACCTGAAAGTTAGCTCCCCTTAATTTCCTAAAGCCGTCAGCTGACACAGAAGATATGGGAATTTCATATAAAAATTCAAATTTCGAAATGTTATCGAATTTGTATCATCGATGTGCACATAATTTCACAAACTTTAGGCATTTTTCTGTAGGGCTGTATAAAAAATACTGAAGCTGGTATTTTACAACTTTTTTCACAATCGGTATCAACGTTTGACTATTATTCTCTGTTGAAAGCCGTTTAATTACCTAACGTGAAAAGCAGACGACACTTGCAAAAATAATTCTTCAATAACTATTTTTTTTCATTTTTTGTCTCAAAAACATAGGTTATGACCCCTCGTTGGAACGAGCTCGACGGGCTCGTTCCAACGAGGGGTCATAACCTATGTTTTTGAGACAAAAAATGAAAATATTTTGAAAATTAATTGGCGATTTTTGAGAATAGCGCTGGCCGGTTGTGGCCGTTACGTTGGGTAAAGGGTTAAAATAAGAAAACGTCCTTTTCACACCTTTTGATGTTCTGTAACTTTTTTCTGTTCATTATTTACCGTGTGCATATCGTGACATATAATACAGACACCGTCCTTTCCATTAATATAAAAATCTACGAGGTGAGATTTGCTGATTTTTTTCCGAAGAAGAATAAAAACTTGCAAATTACTGTGGAAACACATTCGCTAAACAAAGAGCCAAAGTGGACACTTAACATTAGCAGGCGGGATACAAATAGATATTCTTAATGACGAATTATGTGTGAACTAATATAAGTGTCCTTTTGTTACTTTTAATAAACGAAACAACAGACAGCCCCGGGCTGCCTGTTGTTTTCGTTTATAAAAAGTAACAAAAGGAAACTTGGCTTTATTTTCTACTGATGTCTAAGGACAAAAGTGAATTCGCAAAAATGACTTGCTTCCTAACTGGATCTCCCTCGCGCATCTAAAAATTTGAAGGGGCGATAACTTTATAGAAAGTCGGTTTTAATGACGATATAAGTCAGGAATGAAATGAAACTTTTTTTAAATTTAAGAATTTTTCGTTTGCCTGTACCCTCTTCTAGTTCATGTTAGATGAAGCGTGCTTGTCGAGCTCGTTTCAATGAGGAGGCATAAGCTATGTTTTGGAGGCAAAAAATGGAACTTTTTTTTTTAACTTTAAGAATGTTTCGTATCCAAGTGCCCTTTTCTAGTCCACGTTAGGTGAAGCGTGAAAGTAAAAAAATTAATTCCCTGTAATTACTACAAGAAGAGTCCAGCTAATAGATCTCCGTGTCAGTCCATGATGATCTGGGTGGGGGACCATTAGCTTGGACTTCCCTATTGCTTTCTGACTTTTCACTGACTGTGAATGCTGTTGTCGGTAGACACATTATTCCTTTGGTGTTTTTTTTTGTAGTCTCCCAACATCCTCTCCGTGCTTTAACCCTTTATCCAACGAATCGGCCACATCTACCCGCGTAATATGCAAAATTAGCAGCCGAAAAAAACATTATTTTTCAAAGAATTTCAACAAAACTATATCATGTGACCCCTCTTTGGAACGAGCTCGTCGAGCTCGTTCCAATGAAGGGTCACGTGATATGGTTTGGTTGGAATTTTTTGAAAATTTAAAAAAAATGATATTTAAAATAATAAATTTTGATATCGTCTGCGTTGGGTAAAGGGTTAAAAACATGGCAACATGTATCATAGAATAGAGAATCTTCGTGAGCTGATATTCATCTTAGTCAATCCGATATGTTTGAGTGGATTAGAGGGGTACATGTCCGGAGGTAGATCAGATATTTCTGACAGTTCCTGCACATCCTCCATATCATCACGAACATCGTCTATCAAGTCGGCGTGTTCCTGACAACTTCTTTGGAGCTTCAGATGATTCAGATCATGTTTTATTGAAAGGAATTGTCTAGCTAAATCTTGATCCTGAACTTTCATGGATTGCTGAAAAATATAACACTGAAAAATGAATTTCAAATTGCAATGGGTGAAAGGTAACAAGAACAAAACATCAGTATCACAATTTGTTGTGTCTCTTAGTGGACCTGTAAGGGATTGTAAGATGTCGTAGAAATTATAACTCTGATATGATTTTTTTCTGACACCGTACCACCCCGTACCGGTTAACGAAGAGACTTTGTAACTTATTTACTTCACCAATGACCAATCCATCCTTTTCTTTTATAGAGATTTTGCTCCATAGTACCCTACGTCTATTTTTCCTATAAGACTGTAGTAGTAACTCATGTCATGCTGCTGTTAGAATATTCATGCCCAATGGGGTAAATCTCTTGCCACTAAAATAAGTACATTTTAGGCACTTTTAACCCTTTACCCAACACGAAAGGCAGACGGCACTTTGAAAACAAAATTCTTGAATAACTATTTTTTCATTTTTTTTGCGTGAAGAACATAGCTTACCACCCTCGTTGGAACGAGCTCAGCGAGCTCGTTCCAATGAGATGGTCATAAGCTATGATTTTTAGGTAAAAATGGAAAACATAATGAAAATTGAATGGTGTTTTTTGTGAATAGCGATGGCCGGTTTCAACCGTTACGTTGGGTAAAGGGTTAACCAAATTTTCCTCTATATAAACTGAATTAAATCATCGATCACGGATTCTTAAGTTAAATTTTCAGGAAATTTTTAACAAATCCATTTATGGCTGCTTCACAGCAGCCATAACTAGATTTGACAAAAAATATCTAAAATACCCAGTAAGTTGATAGTTAAATCGTTTTATCGATGAAGAATGAGGAGTGTGACTCTGCAAGTCGACTGACGAGTTTTTCTTCAGACAAAAGTTATGCAAACGGGTTGGAATGGTTAAAACAGACTCTCCAACTTACAAAGCCGACACAAGGCGATTTAGCAGCTGTTGTAGGTAAGTGCACCATTCACGTGCAGTACGCTTTTCTACACAACCCACCGTGTACCCACGTGGGCAATATAGATTAAGTGTCTTACCTGGGTACCCCTATCACCCTCCCCATGGCTACTCCGCTGGTTTCATAAGACAAAAAAAGAAGAAAACTGTCAATGGAACACCAAACACACTACCTCTATCCGCCGTATTTGGCTAATCGTTAGGAAACGGATGGAAGTGATTAAAAAACGTGTGAAGCTGTTATTACTGTTTCACAAAGTTACGGTGTGGAAGACTGAAATAAATTTTTCCTTACTTACCAGTTCAAATCTTATCCACTCCAGAGCAGAATCAATTTTATTTTTCCTCTCCTCGGATAAGACATCATTGTCTATCGAATCGTCTGAACTACAAAGTAATTTCGGAGTTTCTAAATACTTCTGTTTCCACGCAACATAACTTGGACGTCTCGTAGTTAATTTAAGCCGTAATGTCTGTTGTTTTAACCTAGCCAAATCCGTGGAGGCGTCTTGAGAGCTACGCCTTCGACCTTGCAACCTCGAGTCTGTTCTAGATGGACTGAGATGGCATTGTGTTTGGGTAGAAAGTAAATTGTCGTCATTGTGGTATTTATTGTTACAGATTATGGCCGTCTCACCCTTTGAAACATTACTATGTTTAGTTTCGTTGCTTGTTTCACACTGAATTTGAATACTTGGTATTGAATTTACAAAACTGTCTTGACTGTCATCCCCATAAGATGGGGACACCTGTGAAGAAAGGCCACTGTCGTCTGATTCGCTCCCACTTTTTGTTTTCGAAAACGAGGCTAGACTCTCTTCAGAAGGAGAAATGGGTATCTCGTCGAAATCCTCAACTATTATCGACAAGGGTCTTCGAGAATCGCTTTCACTTGGCATTGTCATAACAACTGGTTCATTCTTTGCATCAATTCGATTCTGAAACATATAAATAACGAACAGTTAAACATATACCAAATATATACAGATTATCATGATAATGTGCATGTACTGTGATTTGTATCAGATTCGAGGTGGTGTCCAGAATGGGATCTCAACGAGCCGGCTTTGCCGGCGAGTTGTGATCCCATTTTTGAACACCACCGAGAATCTGATACAAATCACAGGACATGCACATTATCATGATAATTCATTAATCTAACAATTCTGTAACATAAACAGATAAAATTTTAACCCTTTTCCCAACGTAACGTCCAATGCTATTCTCGAAAAATCGCCAATTAATTTTCATTATTTTTTTATTTTTTGTCTCAAAAACATAGGTTATGACTCTTCGTTGGAACGAGCTCGCCGAGCTCGTTCCAATGAGTGGTCATAACCTATGTTTTTGAGACAAAAAAATTAGTTATTCAAGAATTTTGTTTGCAAGTGTCGTCTTCTTTTCATGTTAGGTAAAGGGTTAAATTATTTTTAAACATTTTTGGGACATAATGTTCGGTCGATCACTGAAACGCACATAGAATGTATCCAGGTGCCTGTTATGATAGCCCGTAGCGCTACCGGAAATGAGTCGTCTATATGATACGGAATCAGAATGAGTCGTCCATGTGATACGGAATCGGAACACATTATGCGATACGTACTATTTCTCGTGGTTTTCAGGCCAAAATCTATATGATTGTTAGATAAAAGAACCCGAAACGATTTAAGAAGAAGCCTGCGCCCAAACCTTTGAAGTTATTTCCATTATTGGTTCAGAAACAAGACAATTGTTCAATAAAATTTAATTAACTGCAGTATAATACGCACATTTTATCAAACTATGTTGATATTGTAAACAAATATTGGCTGCCAAAGTTTCAACTCGACCTTCACTCATCTACGGTAATCGGGAATTAACACTCGGACAGACAAAAACAATATGTGTCAATCATTTCCGTAACAGATGACCTTCTATATCAAATATCCAATCAAACATCACATTTTCGGCTACACATTTGGCGATGAAGTATCGGTTTGACAGGATGTGTGCTGACGAACAACCTCAATGTTTTTTTTCATTTCCATTGTTATTTTGTAAGCTGTTTCTTTTT
Source organism: Pictodentalium vernedei (assembly GCA_031216915.1). Classification (NCBI taxonomy): domain Eukaryota; kingdom Metazoa; phylum Mollusca; class Scaphopoda; order Dentaliida; family Dentaliidae; genus Pictodentalium; species Pictodentalium vernedei. Next base: position 174,035,896 of record CM062291.1, on the reverse strand, counting down.
CATTTTTTTGCCAAGGAATCATTGCTTATGGCCTCTCCGAGTTGGTAGAGCCCGTTCCAACGAGCAAATGAAACAATGAACATTTATAAATATTTAGAGAGGGATATTGCAGATCTCGCTAACAAGTTGTTTAAATGGTATTATACTAGATTATTTTAGTTGTCAGAATTTGTTTTTTTTACCCTTTACCCAACGCAGACGATATCAAAATTTATTATTTTAAATATCATTTTTTAAATTTTTTCCAAAAATTTCAACAAAACCATATCATGTGACCCCTCGTTGGAACGAGCTCGACAATTGGGAACATGTTAATTTCTATTCCCTATATGCTATATTTTCAATAAAAACAATATGAGGTGTAGACTGTACTAAAGAATTGAGGGGTGGGTTAATGTGGCTCTCACAGTTAATGTATGTGGCCCTCACAGTTAATGTATGTCAACGAAAGTTACCAAGTTACAGTGACATTATTCCAAAAACGAGTCATCCTATCAAGTTACAATGAAATTCCGTCATAAATACAGCATTTGGACTGTGCTAAAGGTTTTCGGGCTTTGGGCCTGTGTAGCCATCACGGTTGACCGATCGCAACCAAAAGGGGATGTCCTCATCTAGACATTATACTGAGTCATCCTACCAAGTTACAAGGAAATCTCTTCATAAATGTGACCTGAAGTCTGTGCTAAAGTTTTTCGGGTTTTGGGCTTGGGCAGCCATCATGGTTGAATGATCTCGACCAAAAGGTGACATTCTCATCTGGGAATTATCTGGAGTCATCCTACCAAGTTACAGTGAAATCCCTTCATAAATATGAACTGTGAACTGTGCTAAAGGTTTTCAGGCTTCGGGCCCCTGTAGCCGTCACAGTTGACCAATCATAACCAGAAGGGGACGTTATCATCTGGTCAATATATGGAGTCAACCTACCAAGTTACAATGAAATCCCTCCATAAATACGACCTATAGACTGTGCTAAAGGTTTTTGGGTTTTGGGCTTGGGCAGCCGTCACGGCTGAATGATTGCGACCAAAAGGGGATGTTCTCATCTAGACATTATCTGGAGTCATCCTACCAAGTTACAATGAAACCCCTTCATAAATATGACCTGTAGACTGTGCTAAAGGTTCTCGGGCTTTGGGCCCCTGTAGCTGTCACAGTTGACCAATCGCGACCAAGTGGGGACGTTCTCATCTAGACATTATATGAAGTCAACCTACCAAGTTACAATGAAATCCCTTCATAAATAGGACCTGTAGACTGTGCTCAATGTTTTGGGTTTTTTGGGCTCGGGCAGTCGTCACGGTTGACGGATCACAACCAAATGGGGAAGTTCTCATCCAGACATCATACAGAGTCATCCTACCAAGTTACAATGCAATTCCTCCATATTAAATATGGCCTGCAGACTGTGCTATAAGTTATTGGGTTTCGGGCTTGGGCAGCCGTCACGGTTGACAGATCATAACCAACAGGGGACGTTCTCATCTAGATATTATACAGAGGCATCCTACCAAGTTACAATGAAATCCCTTCATAAATACAATCTGTAGACTGTGCTAAAGGTTTTCGGGTTTTGGGCTCGGGCAGCCATCACGGTTGACTGATCGCGACCAAAAGGGGACGTTCTCATCTAGACATGACCCCAAAAGTACAGATTAAATTTTGTGATGATTGGACAAGAACTACGGGGTGTAGCCTGTGCTAAAGGAAAATGTGAACAGACTCACAGACTGATAGACTTCCGCACTCGTGATGGCAATAGCTTATCTTGAATTTGTCAAGTTAAGCTAAAAATCGTCAGTCAATTTTCATTATTTTTTTTCATTTTTTTGTCCCAAAAGCATAGGTTATGACCCCTCGTTGGAACGAACTCATCGAGATCGTTCCAGTGAGGGTCATTACCTATGTTTTTGAGACAAAAAATTATTTATTCAAGAATTTTTTTTGCAAGTGTCGTCTGCTTTTCATGTTAAGTAAACGGTTAAGCGAAGTTTAACCGTTTTCGAATACAACTTAAGAAGGGGCACCAATAACTTTTCTTTAACAAATGAATACTTATTCTTTTTTTCGAAACCATAGCTTATAACAACTTATCTATTGAGTATTCATTTTTAAGTGTTCAGTTTCTTTTAGGTATTTGGGTGTGTTGACTGATTAGCATGAGCGCTTGCTTTCTGGTCGAGAGTTTCTGATTTCCACTCCAGCCAGGGACAGCTGTGCTGTGTCTGAGAAATAGACTCAAGCCCGCTGGCCGATGTCCGACTTAAAAACCGCGGGCACATTACTATGGTGTGTGGATGCGTATAGTATTTTTTAACGAGTTGATATTACACCGCCTTTAACTGATGCGATTGGAAACAAGATCTTGTTTGTTATCAGATAGTTAACCTCGGAAAAACTGTCAGTTACTTGCCGCCGATTTTATATTTCTTTTACATTTAAATCCATGTGACGCAGTAGTGCAATAAAAATGGCAAGCGGAATGACGTTTGGTGTTTTGAAGGGTTTATGAACAGAAAAGTGGTAGGGTTTTTCGCCTAGAGATTAGACTATAGGGTCGGGTGGTTAATCCCCTTGACTTTGAAAATGAACCGAATGCAAGAATCGCAAACATATTTGTAGCTGAGCCCATTCAAATAGCACGGCACATTGTCTCTTGTCTGAGGTATTAGCTGAGGTGAACAGAAAACTAAAAAATTCCCAGTATCCAGTTAACCTCTCCAGTACTACTGTGGTCATGCAAGGTCGTTTTATACGGTACAAAAGGGAGGGTGGGATTGGGGGGGGGGGGGGGGGCAAGGGGAGGCTGATGATTGTTTTCAACGAGCAGTGTTAATCAATTCCACTTTTCAATTATGAGCTGTCCTTATGTTTGCAAACCTGAAGGGGAAGATGCTCTCTGGCAATGTCAACAGTAGAAGTTTATGTTTATCGAAATTAAAGTTCACTTACAGCATCCGTTATTATAGGTCCATTATGACAGCTATACAAATACAAGTTTAGCCAATCATATATCGTCCCTTGAAAGCATAAAAGTGCAAGCTGCAATGATAAGACATTGCAGTGGGCACCGTAATGCTTTCAAGGGATCGATGATGTATGTTTTATTTTGGTATAAATATTCTTTTTGAAATTTCAGTATTTTGATCTTAGTGTGCAGGCGGTTAACCCTTTGAGCACTGATGGTATTCTCCTGGTCAGTTCAATGACAGCAACTGGAAGAGTCCATATTCATTATTTGCAGTAGAACAATTAATATTTTCAACGTGCAGCCCTGAGGCTGCACGTTGAAAATATTGATTGGTCAACCTCACACATGCACTTAGCACCCATCCGACTTAATGAAATTATGACGTATCATGTTCCTAGTCCAGTAAAGCGGCATCTCGGGTTCAAAGGGTTCGTAGAGTCATACGAATGTTGTTAGGTTGAAAACAAAATTAGCTTTCGGAAAGTTGACGTGGTTTCCCACGCGCGTGAAATAGAAAGTCCCATGTAAACCAAACAACAAATAACAGGGACAGTGCGTGAAATTAGATGTAGGCAGTGAATTGAATAATTATTTTCCTGAATTAATTTTATTTATTACCTAATATATACATACAGCGATAACCAAGAAGTATTTTGTAGTTGGTCAATGCTGTAGAACGATTATCAAAAGCTGAAAATTAAAGGTCAGAGGTTTTTGTCAACGTCGCTTATGTTTAGAGAGCGTATCCAAGTTCCTTTACAACAGCCCTTATTTTGCTGAAGTGCTACTTAAAAAAAAGATTATTCTGACGTGTTCAAAATGATGATCGAAACTCAGTTTACATTACTTTTCTTAACTGCGAGGATTTTTCCTCCTTGTTTGGTTCAGAATTTTGTGGGCAAACGTGTTTATATTGTGTACACTCGCACATGCTCATTAAGCAGCAAAAGTCTTTAGCAGTTGGGAGGTAGAATTCTTACGTTTGTGTGTGTGTTTGTGTGAGAGGGGATGGGATAGGACGCATTTTATGGGTGTGAGAGTGTGGGTGTGTATGTGGGGAAGTGATGGATGCACCCATTTACACGAAGATTTTAATTGGGGCCCTGGAGTAAAACGAAGATTAAAATACCGAATAAAGCTCTATAATAATAATAATAATAATAATAATAATCATCATCATCATCTCACGCGTGAGTGTGTCATATGATTGTAATTACTGAATTTGTAGGCCTGTAGGCCTGTGGGTTTGTTACCCGGGTGGGGTGTGCACGTGTGTATACATTCAATGGCAATGTGCATAAAATATTGTTGAAACCTTGTTTTGTAACCAAAGATTATGTTATTGTATTATCTACTGTACACTTGACCATAATGGTGTAATCGTACAATACAGATTGATTGATTGATTGATCGATCGATTGATTGTTAATCTCTGTAGTGAACTATGCATCGATTCTTTGGACGGTTCATTATCGTCACCTTTGGAATATCAGGCCGATAAAAGCATTAGATGAGAGTCGTATGGAAGTCTTAGAAGGTATCAAAACAGAATAGTTGAGAACTTTTCTTGATTAGCAAGATTTCCACAAGAACATCTGATCTGGATACATCAAACATCCAACTGGAGCAGCCTCTTTACCCTCTAGGTGCAGCCAAGCAACGTGATCAATTGCCGATGCTTATCGTGGAGTGTTCCCCACTTTCTCCTTGCTGTTTCAGTTAATTTTTGTTCTTTGGTGTACATGAATACTAAATTAAGACCAGTTACAACAACATGTGTAAGACAGGGCCTGAAACCCGAGATCTCTTCAAATAGGATCTTGGCTTTCAGACCTGGCTACATTCAATAACTTTTGGAATAGATGGTGGTCGTAGTCATGTTCCATATATAACATTTTCTGACTCAGTACGTCGTGGAACTATGCTTTGTATGATACACAGTCAAGTCGCTATAATCAGGTATTCTCGGTCTATCCAATATTTCTTCAATAACTGTGATCCTTATATGCTCGGTCATTTTGTTAATAATACAAAATTGCTCAACTTAAAAACTGTTTTCGAATGCTCGATCTGCTGTCGAGAAATTCTTCTATTTTTACAAGGGGCGACAGGAAGACAGCTAACATTGCTATGTCGCTTCCTTGCAGTATATCAAAGTATGTTAAAATGAATTGTTTAGTTTACGTACTGTACTTTATATGTAATTGATATACTGTGAATAAAGGTGAATTGAATTGAATTGAACTGATAATTTTGTGTTGCAGAGTCTATAAAATATTTAACAGATTGTGATATGCATTGATTACCACACTGCTGGGTGATGGCGTTACCATATTGGCCGTCTTCCTGCCATGTCCACGGGACTAGGTAAATAGTAACAAAATACTGGCAATAATTCTTGGAATAACGAGGCATCACAATTCAACTCCAATCCAGCCTTCCATGCAGTTGTTTTCATCAGTGAACAAACCAACGTTACGTTGAAAACCAGACTATGTATTATTTCGAAAGCTAATGGACTACATGTAGGTATGTAAGACAGAATACCCAAGGACGTGACAACCGTTACTTATTCCCAGTTCCTTATTCGACAATTTATCGGTTGATAACGAATGTCGAATAAGGAACTGGGAATAACAAACGGTTGTCATGTTCCCGAATACCCTCATGCACTCGTTCAGCGTAGGTCATCTGGGACGTGAACAGATGATTCCGTTATTTCTTTTCTCCCTTCTGGGAAGAAGTAGCGAAAACGAGAACGCATGGTTCTAAACTAAGTCTAAACAGGTTATGTTGAAGAGGATGTCATCGTCATTCAAGGGGCAAATGGTCAATCATTTGTACTCCTGGTGTAAAAAAACCCAACTTTTCTAGATGCAACCAAAATCATCACTTTTACTCCTTACTTCTTTACAAAACGTCCATGGCTTTCTTTTGTAGATGGGGTATTGTCCATTCGTATCGATTTTGGCCTTTGCAATCTTTCAATAACATGACCCTGAATTGATTTTGATAGCATGAAATTCTGACGCGGTACAGTGCCTTTGTTCAACTAATAATTGGGAAGTTATAGAAATACTCTGTAATATTTATTGCAGACAGGATCACAGTGGTCCATTGGTTAGAGCACTGGACATTGAACCGAAATGTCGACGGCTCGGTGCTGAACCGCGCCATCTACGTTATGTCCGTGGGCAAGACACTTTAATCACAATTAATCGCGTGGGAGCACGGTGGCGTTGTGTACTAAATCTTACTGCACGTTGATAGCTCACTTGCCTTCACCTGCCTTTAACCGCTGCCAACTCGGCGGTTCTTTCCGGCTTCTTCCACCCATAAAACTATCCTATTCGATATGATCCTGAATGTTAAACTCTTTACCCAACGTAACGGCCAAACCGACCGGCGCTATTCACAAAAGGCACCATTCAGTTTTCATTATTTTTTCATTTTTTTGTCTCAAAAACATAGCTTATGAACCCTCTTTGGAACGAGCTCATCGAGCTCGTTCCAGTGAGTGGTCATAAGCTATGTTATTGACGTAAAAAATAAAAAAAACTAGTTATTCAAGAATTTGGTTTGCAAGTGTCGTCTGCATTTCGTATTAGGTAAAGACCTAAACTTCAATAAAACAGACAAACATTTATTATAGACCTTCATCTATTATTTGCTTCAGTCTTTGGAAGAGTCAACTATCCCAACAAACGACTACCTGAAAGAATTTCAACCAAAAGCTTTTCAAAAAATATTAATATGAAAACAAAATCAATTACCCGCTTAGGTTTGTGTTTTTGAAGATAGAAAAGTTAAAAAAAGATAAATTCACCCCGCTAGCAGCTTTGAACACTTGCTGTAACAAAAAAAAAATAAAATCTTAGTACAATTATTTGTTGAAGTTAATGACCGAAATCGGACACTGACGTCAGACAACAAGGACAGATGAAGAATCGTGAAGCGTTCAATGTTTTTGTATTACGTAAATATCACCAGTCAAGTGAAAATGACAAATTGCGTTTTGAAAAATGTCTATAAATGCATACTGGTGGGAATAAAATAAGATGCATCAGCTTATACGACCCAAAGCGGAGAGTGGTGTATAGTTCTTGGCCATCCATAGGCGTCGCTAAGGGGGGAGGGGGGGGGGGGGGTTAGTGGGTGTGACACAACCCAACAACATTTCCAGTCGAGACGTTTTCTCGAGAATTGGAGTATGAAATACCGATTCTCTTTTGCGGGTAAGCATGTACTTTCTTTACCCTCTTCACTCTGATGTCAAAATACTAAAATTTCAGGAAGCTGTTTTTTTCCCATAATGCATCTAGAAATTTAACCAATTCAATCTCGTTTGACAGAGCTCAATGAGCTCTGTCAAACGAGACTGAATTGGTTAAATTTCTAGTTGCATTATGGGAAATTTTTTCTGCCTGAAATTTAGATACTTTGACATCAGTGTGCAGGAGGTTAAAAGACTAGATTTGATACATGGTCTTGTGTCACACACACAGTCAGTGAGACAAATGGAGGGTTGTACACGAGTTATGAGTAGATGTCCACCCACTGGGTGGCTCAATACCCAATCACTGTGTATGTATTGTACTCGTGGCGTCCTTGGACATCGCGATAAACTCTATTTGACCTTTTCTAATGGTCGTTTATTAATTTTTCAACCAGAGTAACGTTGACGTCTATATAATTATGGTGACGAATTTACAGAAGTAACTTATGCGCCCACTTGAAACTGTAATCTTCCCACAGAACAGCTCCGAGTATTAACTGGTTATGTACCGCGTTTATTGAAAACGAAGTTTACATCAGTGTGTTGTCTTGAATGTCTCAATGCCAATAGGTATACTTTAAATTCGAAGTATATTTTCTTCGTAAGAGTTTTTCTTACAACTCTTCGGGAATTTCCAATCGACGCTCTTTAACAAATAAGAACAAAATATTTTTATAAACAGAAAACTACATGTTTCAAGCTCATTTATGACCTGTTTCTTAAAAAGGTGTCACAAACTATGTTTGGGAGAAAATATGAAAAAGGGGAGAAAATGTTTTTCTGATATATTACCACAGTTTGTGAGACAAAGTTAAACTTCTGTTCTTCTAAGCGCTGTTGCTTGTGAGTTATGGGGGTTTTGGGGAGCGCGGTGGCCCAGTAGGTAGAGGTGCAGGCTGCAAGCCGAGAGGTCCTCGGTTCGAATCCCACCTGCGGCAACCGCGTTGTGTCCTTGGGCAAGACACTTCACCCCCATTGCCCACGTGGGGGCACGGTGGCGCTGTGTACTAAGGCGTACTGCACGTCGAAGGTGCACTTGTCTTCAACCAAGGCTAACCCTGCTTGTGTGGAGTTAGTATGTTGGGGAGCTGACAGCTGCTCGCCGTTGCTCGGCGGTTCTCTCCGGGTACTCCGGCTTCCTCCACCCGTAAAACTGTCATGGTCATGGTTAGCCATTGTGCAGAAATATGTGACCTTAAACACCAATAAATAAATAAATATGGGGGTTTTTCTATCTTTTGGGTTTTTTTCTATTCAGTTTGTTAAACTTATCAAAATTTTTCGATCGTTTTAAATCTTTTCCATAGTCCGACTATAAGACACTACTTGCAAATACACTTTTTTTTTAATTAAACATTTTGTTATGTTGTACCTTTTACTCCTCATAAGCTATGGTTTGTCACTCATAATAGTGTTTGAAATTACGACTCTATTGTGAAGAAGAATAATACAAAAATATTGAAAGCAAATAACCCATCAAAGCCTAGAAGTACAAACGTAAAACGAACCACGTGACACATGTGCCTAACAGCCTTTTGCATTTGAGCACCGACATTAATGTGAGACAGTAGCTCATGTATGTTGCAATAGTGCTTGGGTGGCACAATCACTAGTATCAGAGCAGCAGATACGAATTCGTGACAATTATAAACCTACACTAGTTGTTGTACCTGATGACTCTTATTGGAACGAGCTCGTTCCAATGATGGGTTATAAGTTAAGTTTTTGAGGCCAAAATTGAAAATTTCAAGTCCTTTATTTTGTGCAGGTGTCGTTCTCTACTCGTGGTAAGGAAAGAAGTAACCCTTTACACAACGTAACCGCAAATACCGGCCAGCGCTATTCACAAAAATCGCCAATTAATTTTCGTTATTTTTAAATTTTTTGTTTCAAAAACATAGGTTATGGCCCCTCTTTGGAACGAGCTCGTTGAGCTCGTTCCAATGAGGGGCCATAACCTATGTTTTTGAGACAAAAATGAAAAAAAATTATATATTCAAGAATTTTGTTTGCAAGTGTCGTCTGCTTTTCATTTTAGGTAAAGGGTTAAGCATGACAATGGTTAACCTACGTTCAATAAAATAGTCACCACCAGCAATGTTGCCCGCAGAGGAATGTGCAAGTCTGCATTGAATGAAAATGATTGAAGAGAGAAAAATAAAAATGAAACATAAATAAATAAATAAATAAATAAATAAATAAATAAATAAATAAATAAATAAATAAATAAATATCACACGGGGACACGGAGAATCATAGAGTGATGTTGCACCATGCCTGGTATATTCAATCACATTTCAACAGATTGTAGAACAGTATTGTAGTAGTTTTTGTTAAAATTGAACCGAAGGATCTTCGCCGAAAACGTCTTTTATTGGCCACTGATAAAATCAAAAAGTTCTTTCCAAGAAATAACAAAGAACCTGTTTTATTGATGGCAGGGAGGGCAAATTAACTTCTTTTGATTTATGAGTATTTGTCCATTTTATAAAAAAAAAACACCCTAAAGAATGTTGAAAACATTTGTTGGTTCCTGTCTTCAAGGTGAGGTAATTTTGTCTGGAGAAGGATAATTTGAATAAAAAATTAAATTAAAAATAACCAGTTGATGGTCTGCAACCACGGACGCTGAAGTGGGGGTGTGTACGGCTTACATCTACACAAAAATACCTTTAACAGTGCATGTATTTATCCCAGAGTTATCCATGCTGTAACAAACACCAGTTTCGAAGGTAGATATTTGTCCAAGATATCCTTTGATAATAACGTTCAGGAAGGTTCACTCTGTGATGACAAGTCTTTAACACTAATAATCTCCGCCCATGTGGGCCACCCTATTTTATATGCTTCAGTCGTGAAAGATCCTGTCCGACTGATCTCAGCTGCTGACAAACTCCCACTGTCTTCAGTAAACACATTAATATGACATGCAACCTGCCATTTAGTGTGGTTTGTACTATTGAGACAGGTGTATAACATAATAATATACCTTGTACGACAACTGTGAAGAGAGCATTAAATAGGTATTACAATAATCTGCTTAATGTACCGTGGTATACTCACCACATCGATTAAGAGTCTGTCACTTGACCCCCGCCTTGTCAATATATAAAGTACACATGGCCAATATTTATTTATTTATTTATTTATTTATTTATTTATTTATTTATTGGGGTTTAACGACACTTTCGACAGCCAGGGTCACCTCGTGGCTGGTGGAGGAAGCCGGGTACCCGGAAAGAACCGCCGAGCAAAGGTGAGTAACTGTCAGACTCCCCAACTCCCCAAAAGAAGAAATTCAACTTAAACACGTTTTAAACGGGTTTAACGACACTTTTGACAGCCAGGGTCACCTCGTGTCGAACAGTATTAAGTGGAAGCCGGAGTATCTAGAGAGAATCACCGAGCGACGGCGAGCGACTGTCAGACTCCCCAACGTACTAACTCCACACAAGCAGGGTTATCATTGGTTGAAGACAGGTGCACCATCGACGTGCAGTACGCCTCAGTACACAGCATCTCCGTGCCCCCACGTGAGCAATCGGGATTAAGTGCCTTGCCCAGGGACACAACGCAGTTGCCATTGGCGGGGATAGAATCGTGGGTCATTCGGTTTGAAGTCCAATTCCTTAACCCTTTACCTAACCTGAAAAGCAGACGACACTTGCAAAAATAATTCTTGAATAACTAATTTTTTTCATTTTTTGTCTCAAAAACATAGGTTATGACCCCTCGTTGGAACGAGCTCGTTCCAACGAGGGGTCATAACCTATGTTTTTGAGACAAAAAATGAAAAAAATAATGAAAATTAATTGGCGATTTTTGAGAATAGCGCTGGCCGGTTTTTGCCGTTACGTTGGGTAAAGGGTTAACCACTGAACCAAATAACCACTGAGTAGAACTGTCCCCATCCCTCTCCCACACGCGCGCTTTTCCTTACAACTGTTAACTTTATATAACACGCATGCCCGAAATCCCTGAAATTTGATTGATGTATCCTCTTTCTTATATTTTATTGGTCGCTATAGAGCCCTGCGAATGGGAATTTCTATACTGCAATCGAATCGGGGTTCGATACGATATCGACATGGAATCGGGATCGAATCGTAAACAGCGCGCAAGAACAGTCTGAGCAAGGTTTTATCGCAAAATTATTGTGATATAACTTGTCATTTGACAAAATTGCTTAATTATCATACTCTTGCGGCTTGCGCGTGACGCCTGAGCACCCAGATGCAGATGTTATACAAGTTACATTGTCACAACAGTACTTATGAAGTGGAGCCCGGGATTCCCGCGCTCCACTTTAAAAGTGCCCTTGTAACAGCACCCTGTAGCCCCACGTTCAGACGGACGCATTTTGGACAAATCTGATATAAAATTGTTGTTTGATGCGTCTTCAGTCGCCCATAATACCCGTTGATTCCGGCGCACGCTTTGGCGTCGAATTTAATTCAATTGCCCGGTTTAACTGCGACAGTCTCCTTGGGTTGTTAACTCTTTCCCTGCTGGGCCCGCTTTTGGACATTTCTAACATAACCAGTTATTATTAGTAAACCCTGGCAACGGGGATTCCCTAATTAGCACAAACCGGCATGCGAGCAATCATACTCGAACACAACCGAACATCGGCGGGACATTAGCCCTTCACCCAACGGCCAAAACCAGCCAGCGCTATTCACAAAAATCGCCAATTAATTTTCATTTATTTTTTTCATTTTTTGTCTCAAAAACATAGGTTATGACCCCTCTTTGGAGCGAGCTCGTCGAGATCGTTCCAAAGAGGGGTCATAACCTATGTTTTGGAGACAAAAATTTTAAAAAATTAGTTATTGAAGAATTTTGTTTGCATGTGTCGTCTGCTTTTCATGTTAGGTAAAAGGCTAGATTAGATTCGTTGCTAGTTCAAGTTTCTGAATCAAACGACGCATCGAATCTAATAAATGCGTTGCTCACTGACGAAGATTTGTCTGAAAAGTGACTGAAAGATTTGATTATTAATTTATTTATTTATTGGTGTTTAAGGTCATATACTTATGCACAATAGCTAATCATGATAATGACAGTTTTACGGGTGAAGGAAGCCGGAGTACCCGGAGAGAACCACCGAGCAACGACGAGCAGCTGTCAGCTCCCCAACATCGTAACTCCGCAGTGCAGCACAGGCAGAGTTAGATTGGTTGAGGACATGCGTACCATCGACGCGTAGTACTCCTTAGTACACAGCATCATCGTGCCCCCATGTGAACAATCGGGGTTAAGAGCCTTGCCCAAGGACACAACGCGGGAGTCCGAGTGGATCGCTCAGACGGTCACCCATCCAACGACTAACCGGACTCGAATTTGCTTAACTTCGGTGATCTAACGAGAACCGGTTACCGCAACGCCACCGCGCCCCGATTTATTTGATTCAGACAGACGAATAATCGTCGCATATAATTCAGACAGGACCTAGTGTGAGATTAGATTTGTTCAAAATTCTTCCGTCTGAACTGGGGGTAAGGCACACGTGCCGATATTCCGAATGAACCGAAAACGTAACAGCCAACTATTCTTTTCATTTTTGCGGAATGATTCCACCGATAGAAGACATTTATTTGTCATTGTGCCCTCGTAAAACAAACACGTGTTACCCGATTCGAAAATTTACGAACTGTCGGAATCGGGAAGACGATCGATCCCGAATCAAACCATGAATGTCGACATGGAATCGAATCTTCCAGGCTTAGGAGTGCCTTAGTCACTCGATTATAATTACGCCGTCTGTTTCCGGATTTATTTAAGCCTAAAGTACTCGAGGTGTTGCTTCGTAGTATTCGAGAAGAGCAAGGCCGCGAAGCACAAATATGCTTAAAAAAACAGACATGAAAATATAAAATTTTACTCTGGAGAAGACACCAGAACATTATACGCTGGTGGAGACCCCTGAATCCTCAGTTCCAGAAAACTGAATAATTTCATTTTCTTCCATTTCAACACTTCGCCTAGCGAAACGATATAGGGGATAAAATATTTTTTTCTGCTACCATTGGCAATAGAAAAATATTTTCTTCCCTAATTTATTATTGTCTGACAACGCCACTGGACTGACCTGTTTAACATAAAACCAACATGAGAAAATCATTCAACCCGGTTTTAGACCTTTTCTGGTGATCAGCAAGCCCAGGACATTGTATGCTATATATGATATCCCACTGAGGCACAACTGAGATCCTGTCGCTCACAAACACAATTCAACACCACTAAACAATATCCCTCTCATTACTTTGTCCATATAAACGGGTCTGTGACTGTTCACATTATTTCCAGACTGCACCGGTTTATCCACCACCGTTCGTAAAAACTGTATTTTTTCTGTATGGGTGACATATTTGCATGGACATCACTCGGTTCACAGAACTTTTTATCTGATAGAAGTAAAAAAAAAATTGAACTGTTTGTCGACATCTGTATTATAATGGAGTTTGTGAAACTGTGGAAAATTAGCCTAAATGTTGTAATATTACTGGAGAGAATATCCATTCACAAATTTAGCAGCGGATAACTTCATTTAAGAGAGATCTGTAAGTTGTTTTGACAGCACGAATTTAAAATAGGTATAATTGGAATGGCTATTTCTATTCACAGCGCTTATCAAATTTTCCCGACCGTTCGGTAAAATGTCATTAATGTTGCAGACAGAGATCAGCGATGTAGTGGGTTGCCGCTTTTCACAAGTGGAAGATGGCGATGCTGTGTATCGCTAATTTTTTTTTTTGAAAACGTTATGGTCTCGGACTAACCAGAACAGTCTTATTGTGCGACTGTTTTAAGCTTAAACTCCAAATTATTCTAACGATCAATTGATCTTAGTCATGTATTACGCCGAGTTGACTAGAGCACATCCGATCAAGCAAGACACCGTTGGTGTCTTGTTTGATCTGGCTGATCTCCTCTCGTCAACAAGACGGAACATAGCAATCCAGATTGATTGACTGCTGTAATAATTTGTTTATTTTATGAGAGTGGACTTTTGAACATTGAATCTGAGACCTGAGGTGTACACCAAAAAAAAAAATCTACTGTTTGTCCAAAATGTTCAGCTTGACTGCACTGATTTTTCACCTCGCGTTTGTAAAATTATCGCTTCCAAATCGTTCGCATGCACGCCGCTTACGTCACTTAAGCCTCGTTTGAGAAAAGCATGGTATGGATTTTAAAAAGTTGAGACTTGTTTTTCGGCAAATCACATGTGCCGAGGAAACTGCAGCGATACCGATAAGCTGTATAATAAATTGTGAACAAACAGGCAGCAACATCGGACTCTATTCCTAAAAAATCTCCATACTGTATTCCTTTTAACTCTTTCAACACGAGAGGCCGCTTTTCCGGTCCAGGAACACGATACGTCATAATTTCATTAAGTAGGATGGCTACTAAGTGAACATGTGTGGTAGAACAGTTAATATTTTCAACGTGCAGCCTGAAGGCTGCACGTTGAAAATATTAATTGCTCTACCCCCAAATAATGGATATGGACTCTTCCAATTTCTGCCATTTAACTAGCATGGACGATATCACCAGTGTTCAACGGGTTAACTGGATATTATACTCGCCAGAACATTCTTTCTTGGCTGATTCTATTGGGATTTAGGGGTTATTTTATATATTCTTTCTGAGGGAAAGGCGATGCAGCAGAGAATGGATGTTTTGACATACGAAGCTTCAAGAGTTTAGTCTTTGTTTTCCGATCAGATAAATTATAATTCAAACACATTGCCCATTTCAAATTCGCTATTATACTAAAGCTACCATTTGAAATAAGTTTTCAACATTTTTCGAGTGACATAAGCAGTGAAATCTAGAACGCAAAATACTAAGAATATTTTCTGCTATAAATACAAGTAAAAGATGAGGATGTTCGTAGATGCGTAGGCGGGAAAAATAAAGTGGGGAAATAAAATACCCCCCCCCCCCCCCTCGGCCACACACACACACACACAGAGACTTCATTTCACTTCGTGCTGGGTTAAGAGGGAATGTCAGAGTCTTTCCCGGCGGATGAATTAACTTTTCATGCCACGTGGAGGACCCTGAGTAATTTATTTTGGGGGCTTAAGTACTCGGAAGGTGAAGGAATAATTATAGCAAAATGACCCAAGAAATATGAAGGTGAGAGTACATGAACCAGTTTTAAGGATTTCAGACATGAACGAATATAAGGTTGAGATTTTTAAGGAAAGTGGGGACGGGATGAGTACCCCCTACTCCTCTCATGGCTATGACATTCGTGATCCATTATCCGTCAGTAAACCTAAAGCAATCCATATCTATGGACGTGACAACCGTTACTTATTCCCAGTTCCTTATTCGACATTCGTTATCAACTGATTTTATCAATTGATAACGAATGTCGATTAAGGAACTGGGAATAAGTAATGGTTGCCACGTCCCCTCCGTAACTGTTATTAGACGCAAGAAGATTCCGTAAATGATACATTTGCACTTCAGTACTAGAAAAGTTTCAAGCCTGATAAAATTTTAAAGAAACTATATTTACTTTAACTTTACTTATGGCGATTGCATGATTGCGAGAAAAATTCCGTGACACGTGGAGGATGTAAACATAAACAAAACAACATAAGACCTTGACATATCACAAATTCTTATCTGTATTGGATTAACACAACATTATTATTTATTGGAAATTCTAAATATCTTCCATGTCTGTTTACATATAAACGTCGTAAAATATTCAACTCAAAGATACAGATAATTCGCGATCTTTTGGAAATTTCTTAATACTTGTCCACCTAAACAGTTTAACCCGTTTCATGCCCACGCATTGCAAAATGCTGATTGAACCCCCACAACTGCACTGTAAAGTTCTGTCTCAAAACACAATTACATGGCCTTATTACGTAATTTACTCATTATCTTTTAACACCAATTAATGTAAAAATATTCTGCTCAGTGGCAGCACCCAAGGCAAATAAAGATTCGTACAATTCTTCTGTATTTGTATCCACGTTGTTTTCTTTGTTTGTATTCATCAGCCTGGGGTGTTACTAAATATGACGATGGTTAACTCTCTGAATACTGATGTCAAGATAATCAAATTCTAATTTGCTTTTTCCCATAATGCATTTAGGAGTTTAACCAATTCAATCCTGTTTTGACAGAGCTCATTGAGCTCTGTCAAAACCAGATTGAATGGGTTAAATCCCTAGTTGCATTTACTGGGTTTCAACGATACTTTCGTCATCCAGGGTCACCTCATGTCGGACAGTTTTAGAGGGTGGTGGAAGCCGGAGTACGTGGGGAGAACCACCGAGCACCGGCGAGCAACTGTCAGACTTCCCAACGTACTAACTCCACACATGCAGGGTTAGCATTGGTTGAAAATATGTGCACGATCGACGGGCAGTACGCCTTACTACACAGCGCCACCGCGTCCCTACGTGGGCAACCGGGATTAAGTGTCTTGCCCAAGGACACAACTCAGTTACCCCTGGCGGGGATCGAATCATGGACCTTTCGGTTTGAAGTCCAATGCCGTAACCACTGAGCCTCCACGCTCCCCAAAGTTGCATTGTTGAATTGGTTAAATTCACAGTTGCATTATGGGCAAAACTCAGAAAAGTGAAATTTTGATATGTCGACATCAGTGTGAAGAGATTTGAGGAGATGATTTCCTCACTTGTTCTAATATTATTTGGCAAGCAAATTACCCCAGACTCGAACCTAGGATTTCAAAATTTGGGATGTGAGTTAAAATTTTCCGAGAGTGTTCTCGGGTCGTCCGCCATTGGTAGGCCTTCGAAAGTGAAACATAACTCAGTATAGTTCTATCAAACGATAATAAACACAAGCAATTCTTTGAAATAATAATAATAAACAGACAGTTTTGGGGTCCACAGCTTCTCAACTGCTATATACCTAAATGTATGTATATATGACGGGTCTACTATTTCTTACAAATTTTGTGAATCAGCCTTTAGTCGGGAACACATCATTATTAACATACATTCCAGTCCAGGCCATACCACGTGGAGGAATTCCGAGGAACTGGCTATCAATTACATTCCTTCGGAGGAAATATTGGCGTTCGAGTCGTCAACGATTTTTAGGACGGATAACAAAATTTTCCGACAGACAACGAAAAGTTTCCATGGGGCGAGCCGCTGCCCTCCACCTAGCTTTGGGTCTGCTCCAATAGCCCGAGACAAGCCGTCCCCTTAGTTCCAATGTGTTCTATGTGCCAGTAGGCACATAGAACACATTGGAACTCAGTGGACGAAGCGTTGGTCATATAGCAGCGACGGTCAACCATTGGTGACGTGGGTCTATCGCTGCGATATCGTGATGCTGAATTTGACCATGGAACGGCATGTCCATGCGCTAGCACAGGCTTTCGTAAGATGATGAATAAAAGACGATGGTGACGAAAGACTTAAACTCAAATACAGTCTTAGTAAATGACAGACAGCTGGCACCCCACTGACTGTTTTGCAAGGTGGGTTGACCTTCTAAATCAAACCATGTGATCACATTTTGTAATTTACATACAACTTTTTCCAGTTCTTGGTACTGGAAAT
Organism: Pictodentalium vernedei; assembly: GCA_031216915.1. Classification (NCBI taxonomy): domain Eukaryota; kingdom Metazoa; phylum Mollusca; class Scaphopoda; order Dentaliida; family Dentaliidae; genus Pictodentalium; species Pictodentalium vernedei. The sequence continues at coordinate 174,018,069 of CM062291.1, read as the reverse complement.
TATGTAAATATTCTGCGTAAATATACATGATTAAAGGGGTTCTGAGTTATTTTATAGGTGCAGTACATGTTAAGTATTTTATTCCCCATGCCGTCCAGTGACCCAGACTCTCTCAGTTCAAATTTGTTGGGGGGGGGGGGGGGGGGGTCCTCGATTAACAACTGGAAGCCTGAAGTTGAGTATGCTCGCCTCTGATGGTGTACAGCAAGTGGCATGACAAAAACGCTTTAGATGCTAGTGAGCAGGGGACGTTATGTAACCTGTGCAGTTATTTCTAGTCAAGTGTCGTCTGGCTGAATACGCAGACGACACTTGACTAGAAAGGACTACTACTCCGCTGACCTTCATAATCTAATTTGTTCAATAAATTCACTCCTAATATCCGCGTTTGTGTTAAGCTGGCGATATGCAGCTATGTGACACACAGTTAGATATGACCAAAGAACCTTTTCCAATATTTTGTCGCAAACATCAGTCATACAATAATGTAAAAACGCATCACGTTTCTATCATTACTGTAAAAAGCATAGCAAAACGAAAAGTATCAACAAGATTGCCTGTCGTTTTCCGAAATGGAGGCATTAGGAATACAGGAGGACTGGACATATGACGATTGTTTCATGTCTGTGTGCTCCTGATACCAACAAAACACAGCGCATGATCAGTCCTAAAGAACGTAACTCGTTTCTTCTCAGCAAAATGCGTTCTAGCAGGTGGTTCCTTCACAAGAAGACGTGTTCTGAACCAAAAAGGCCGGCATCTTCCAAATTAAAGTTACTCTCGCGCTAGCTTTTATCAGGTCAAACAATCACACCCGAGAACATGTGACCAGACTGCCATTATAGCCACACACCGTCTTCAACGGCTCAGTGACACCTTAGGACGCCAACATGTTGGTGCCTGAGTGTGGGTCCATTGTCGGGAAACTGCATTATTTCTTCAATACACATGGTTCACATACGTACCTATACAACGTATCTCCGATCCATAACCACTTTGAAGAAGTTCACGACGTCCCTACATCTTCAGATGAAGGAAAGGGACCAAGGGCATGAAGATAAAAGCAGGTTCATGCTATTCTATTGCTCAGATAAGTGAGTACACAGTGATATTCCTCATCAGTGACGTAGTAGATTTAATGCCTAAGCAATCACCGCGAAGTTAACCCTTTGAACCCTGGCGGTATCTTCCATGTCAGTTCATATGCAGCAATTAGAAGAGTCCATATTCATTATTTGGGGGTGGACCAATCGATGTTTTCAACGTGCAGCCTTAGGGCTGCACGTTGAAAATATTGATTGGTCTACCCCACCCTTAACTTAGCAGGCATCCTACTTAATGAAAGTATGAGGTACCGTGTCCCTGGGCCGGTAAAGCGGCCTCTGGTGGTCAAAGGGTTAAAGAAATAAATACACAATGACTATAAGATATATCCGATGTTTACGTGCTGTACAATTCGCGTGATATTTCGGCCATGAGAATTCAGGACTGTTGCAAGATTCGTTGAACATTCTCTCACGTTATACGAATATGGCTCATCATGACTTAAGTTTCCTGTTTCTTGACTGTATGACGCGTTGAGATCCCGAATGAAGCACTCTACATCATTTGTTTAATGTCAAGGATGAGTTCACCACCAACATATATTATCTGTTTCCTTTCTTCAGCACAGGATCACCGTGGCTTGTTGTGTTTTTACTGATGCGAAGAAATCCGGTTTACAGGGGCAAACACTAAATAATAAATAATAGCAAGTAACTGATGGGGCCATTCTATTGAAGTTTACGCGAATTCATAAAGCCAGTGCAGCAAAAAATCCTGATACTACCCCACGCCCATCTATTAAATGTCATGTAAGTGAAGTAAAGAATCAATATTTTCAGTGCTGATTTGGCCTAGTAGCAAAAGTAGCATTTGCAATGGGCCTCCACTTTCAGGAATCCCACGTTAAATACTTTCAAGCTATCAACAGGGGTTCAGTTGGCCATTCACTAATTCTTTGTTGAAGAATAAAAATGGACTGTTCAGTTCGTTATGCAGTTTGCGCGAAAGACAACGTCCCTAAATCGTCATTTTAAAGTTTAAACATATTTTTATTTGCTAACAAAATCGCAAATAAAAATTTGGAGTACAAGTGCTTATCACTTAGAAACACTCCTCATAGATTATCATATAAGTTTATATCGTTTCAAACTGAACAAATTATAGATGGAACGCTCTATAAGTGGATTTTGAAGGCATTAAAATTTACGAACACACGAGTATGTTTTGTGTGTTTAAAATTTCCCAACTGAAATGGGTTCCAATTAGCAACTAAACAAAGGATTTGCAGAACACTGTTCCTAATTGGTCGTTAAAGGCGTGAGATCCACACCCCCTCTTGGCCACAAATAAAATTGTTCACCAGTCTTTGTTGATACCGCTTACATTTTGTAATGTAAACTGTTGATATGGACTTGGCTTAATTCTGGGCTCCATTATAACATGCGCTATTGTCAGGGGCCCCGCACTTGCTTAATCCGACCTAGCATATTTTAACCTTTTACCTAAACCAATGCTGCGGTCCACTGAAAAAAATTGGTAAATATGGAACCAAAACTGTATATTTTTCGCCATGCAGAGGTGCGTTAATCTCAAGCATAGCTGAGGGTACTATATTCCTATCACGTCGCTAAACCACACGGGCTACCACTTATATATGTATACAGTACGCGGAGAGGGGATTATCACTAAAACAACCGTGAAGTGAAGGTTCCACCCAGACCAAAACTCTTTGTCTATGAAAAAATATAAAAATGCCAAGCAAAGTTTCAACCCGGAGGTTCATTGGCTGAAACTTTGATATTCGTAAACATTATTAGAGAAATCGACAGTTATTGTATGCGTGAAACTCCCACTCCATGGGTGTTTTAATGATAATCCACTCTCCATGTACTGTATATCAATGTCTGAGTGCCCTTCTATGACCAAGCCCTCCCCCTTCCTTTTCGAAATAGGTCCTATGCCCAGCGAGGCCCATTACAAAATGGAACATTGTCAATGAATCATTGTGTGAGGATGACATTCACTGATTTTATGTTTCAGCTTGCAAATTAGACTCGGGGTAACCGCTGTCTTTGTTTTCTTGCGAGTCACAGTGTGTTAAAATTCAAAGCTGAAAACAAAAAAGTTGTTTTCATATTCAGTGCCTTGCCCGAGTAAAATGCAGTGTGTAAAAGCCTTTCAACATGGATTTATGCAAAAATCGACTTCTGATTCTGAAGTAGTTGAATTATGTTTGGCAGACTATCGAACACAGTCAAAAAGGCAAAACCCACACAAGAATGTTTTTATGTTGTAATTTCAGTTTTAGCTTAAAAAGAACGTAGGTCTTTTCCTTGATTAGGACGAGCTTTTTTTCTCCCAACTGGGGATGGTGGTGGTTGGAGTGGGGGTGGGGGGGGGGGGGGGGTGTAATAAATTATGTTAACAGTTATTCAGGATTCTTAACTCGTACCAACCGGGAATATAAGAGTGAATTTATTGAAATTCAAATTTATCAAGACTTATGACGTTACAGTTGTTTCTAGTCAAGTGTCGTCTGCCTATTGAGGCAGACGACGCTTGACTCTAAACAACTGCTCAGGGTTAATATACATCTTTTGAGGCTCACCATTGTCCAAAACATCAGTTTCAGTGCCGTTGTCTTTCTAATGTCGGGGGCGAATGGACTCGACTTCAGGCTTCAGTGTCTTTTAGGAGTATTTGGTGCCTGTTAATTATAGACCGTTTTAAAGAATTCTACGTCAAACAAACGAAGAGCGTGTCTAATCAGTGGGTCGAGCTCGTCAGGCGCTACAGTGGGTGTCATACACAATGTGAAAGTAAATAAATGAATTTCATACCATGAACCCAATGCAAATTGTTTGAGGGTTAAACAAAAACAAAAAAAGAAGAAATCTCACCAACATCATTGAATTTCTAGACACCAAACTAATTCCTTAAATTTCATCTGTTCAAATATTTGAGTTGCCAAGGATAAACAAGTACAGGTTGTGTTGTACAACTTTTTTGCTTCATTCTTCCTATCTCCAATTACGTGCCAAAGGTCTGACTTCATTCACAATTTTAAACAGAGCTAGTGTACACCATTTCTAAAGAAATGATGTCGTTGAGAATCAGCCTTTGTATGTTTAGTGTTGGGCTGTCACGGTAATATACTAGTAGGTAGTGCTAAATCCATTTGCCAGATAACAGGGCCATGCGAAGCTTTGAAATTCGATTCGTGTGATTCGACTTACTCTGATTAGGAAATTTTCGAATTGTCAAGATGTTCTCAAACTCCGACAGAGTGTCTCCGCTTGAACTCTTCTTCTTTCATCAACTGTTCTGTACGATATAAGAAAAGTTCAAGAAGGTTCCGCTTCCGAAATTACCTCGATTCCGTTTTAGAACATTCTGCTCTTTTGATCGATTTGCCCAAACAGACGAGTCGCTTTTGCGTACAATGTCTGGGTGAATATTGGCAATATTTTCGGTCGTAATAAGGTGCGAAATATCCGATCTTGAAGCGCGATGATATTCGATTTGAGATTCGATTCGAAATTTTCTGTCTTATTCGAGTCGGGATTCGATTCGACACGGAGTATGAAATTCGCAGGTCCATTGTTTACAATCGACTACTGAAATAGCTGGTAGGAAAAGTAGTAAACCAACTATCCCCTATATCGAAAACCATCAGCAATTACAATGGTAACTTTTGTTATGTTTTTTAAGTTGCGTTTACTTGGGAATTGGGGATTAAGTGTGTTATCCAAAGACACAACGCAGGGACACAGGGCCAGAAAAGAGCCAACAACTTTCGAATTCCAAGGCACTAACAATAAGCCACCGCACATCCGAGCTTCGGAATGTACCAAATGATTTATAAACTCTGCAGGCCCAATCCGAAGCTGTTCGCTACCTAATCCCTTCACGTTAAGGTGCAGGCGTCACGATTTCCCCCGTCAGAACATTGTTAAAAATTGCACGAAAATGCTGCCAAATCCCTAATGCGTATACAAAGGAACTTTGTGGAGTGCAACTCCACGGTGTTCATTTGTATATGCACAACGAAATTGTTTCTGCGATCTCATAGCTAATGTGAGAATGACTGCGGTTGGCCGTTTATTTTATCTGGTTATAACTTGCGTTATCCGGTTATGAAAATATGTTTATTACTTTCCAAAGTGTGATTTCCAGGGATTTCCGGGTTTGATTATAAACGATAATTTCACAAGTGAATTATGCAAGCAACAATTGTGTCATGTATCCGCGCGCGCAAACGAAGACGCTTTGCTGTGGATTTAACGGGGACTTCATTGTTTTTTGTTTTTTTTAACCCTTTAACTAATATGAAAAGCAGAGACACTTTTTGTCTCAAAAACATAGGTTATGACTCCTCATTGGAACGAGCTCGACGAGGTCGTTCCAATGAGGGTCATAACCTATTTTTTAGAGAAAAAAAATGAAAAAATAATGAAAATTAATTGGCGATTTTTGAGAATAGCGCTGGCCGTCACGTTAGGTAAAGATTTTAAAAAATATAATTATCGTCAATAATGAAAAGTAATAAACAGAGTAATCGCTTGACTGGACTGGTTACGTGAAATAATTCATTCGAGGCGAGGGACAATATTGTAAAACACTCGTGCGCATTCGCGCACTCGTGTTTGTACAACGTCCCTCATCGCTCATGAATTATTTCACGTAACCAGTCCAGACAATAATTATCAATTCCAGTGATAACACTTTAGAAGAGCACGCGCAGTTTTAGTCAATGGTCGGCCTGGTTCAACCCGAAGGTCATTGGCTGAAACGTTTCATGTCGTTCTTATGCTTTTTCGGAGACAAGAAGTTAAGTTTTTGTTCGAGTGGAAACTCCACCCCACGATTGTTTTAGTATTTCACCGCTTTTCAAGATGTGCACACTAAAAACTAAAGTGTTAAAACTTGCACTTTCAAGGTGTTAAACCCATTCTAACTCTTAGGGTTTGATTTTAACACTCAAAGTGCAATGCTTGAAGCACTTAGACATTACAATCGTCAGACATCTGAAACTTGAATGGATGGCACTTCCCATGTGTCTAGCATTGGTGGTTCTTCCAGAATCGTCCATAATTTGATTTGCGCTTGGTGGGTACATAATTAAAAGGACACAACGCAGATGACGCGGATCAGGCTCGAGAGTTCGAGCCTGATCCGCGTCATCTGCGTTGTTTCCTTTTAAGTGTCGCGACATTACACTTGTCAAGTGATATTATTGTAACACATGTCAAGTTCTGGGATATCTACACTGAACAAAGTGCTAGTTCAGCACTTAGTAAGTGTTAAATACAGCACTTCAAGTGTAGTTTTTAACATTTTAGTTTTTAGCGTGTGGGTATTGCACCTTCTTACAACCGCAATATTGTCAGTCTCCTCTCAAGTATTGTGTGCAACGGCGACTCGTGTGAATCAAGCAAAAAAGCGGAATATTTCATAACGGAATCAATGTAATTTCGGAAGCGAAACCTATTTGAACTTTTCTTCTATCATCAGATCTCCTGTACAGGAGACCTGATGATCATGGAAGTGTTAAAGAGGAGACACTTTGCAGGATTCTGTAGGATTTTGAGAACATCTCAACGATTCGAAAACTTTCGAAGCGGCGGGATTGAAATCGAATCGAATCGAATCATGGGGACTATTTCGAATCGAATCGAATTGAATTTCGAAGCTTCGCAGAGCCCCACTCCCCACGTATTGTATAATTTTACAAAGCGAAGAATGTAGACTCCATAACTTGATACGTGATGACAGTGGCGGATGAATGGTAAACGAAGATAAAACCGTTACCAAGTCAAATGCATGTCAGCTAACTTTTCTTATGAAAAATATCCAAATAGCGCTTAACTAGACGTGCAGTACAAAGGAATGACACGTGCAATGCTACCCAGACAGTTGTTAACTACCTATTGAGACAGGCGATATTTGACTGCGAACATTCACACCAGGAACACCATTTACAGTATCAAATGGTATTGTTGCTTCAAACATATTCCGTGATTAACAGCGGGTTCTTATTCAAATGTTACAAACCGATGGATCCCCAATGAGATGGAAAGCTTCCTTATCAGCAGAATGCATTTCACAGCTACAAAGAAACAATAAAACTGTACATGTCTACACCGCTAAATTATTTGCATCCTATTTAACGGATAGAAGTTAAAAGTCGAGTTCCCGCCATTTCGATATTGTGCAGCAGATGGCCTGGATTTGATGGCTTGAATGACGTGAAAATGAAGCGAGAAAGTCGTACACTGTAAAAACAAAAATGCGGAAAAGAAGTACTTGCAACCAATTATCGTTACTTCTTTAGTAAATTTGACTGTAATCACTATTTTTGCTCAAAGTTCATCATATGCAAACAATAGAAGGATGCTCATGTACAATGAAGCAAAGTCGTTTTCAGAATGAACGCATTCTACTCTTTCATTTCTGCTTTTGTAAAATAGCGTCGTGTCATGCATGGCGATAGATATCTTATTCTAGAAGTCTCAATTTTTAAGGTAGACTAATTCTTATTTTTAACCAGCAGCTATATGGCTGCAGGTTAAAGATATTAATTTGTCTTCTCTGTACGACAGACCACCAGCCTTCTGGTGTAGTGAAGTGAAACGAAATATCGATTCCTCAGTTTTTGCTCAAGATCGAACAAAAAGGGTCAGCATTGCCAAACATATTTAAATACGGAATTACCACTGCAATATTTTTACGGTAGAAGTATCGGCAAGTGGATTGAGAGTACCTTTACCGTATTTTAACAGTATTCTTTTACAGTGTATCCCCGTGGGATTCCTGGATCTTTTCTCGTTGACTGAGGTAAATAAGCTTTGTTTTACTGGTAAAAGAGTACCCAGTAACAAAAGCGTGGGGTGAACGTCCTGCAAAATGGGCAATATGGGTATAAACGACTGATTAAACATGACTTTATGTCAATGTTAGGGTCACCATTAGCCATTATGCACAAATATGTGACCTAAAATACCAATATATAATAATAATAAATAATTTTACAGTGTAGAGCCATAAAACAGTTCTTTCTTGTCAAGTGTTCTCTAAGTGAGCAGACAGACGACACTTCACAAGAAACAACTCTGAGCAACAGGTCTTCAAAATTTGTTATCTTGAGTAAATTCATGTGTACTTTCCGGGCACGATTTGACCCTTTACCTAACATGAAAAGCAGAAGACACTTGCAAAGAAATGCTTGAATAACTATTTTTTTTCATCTTTTGTCTCAAAAACATAGGCTATGACTCCTCATTGAAACGAGCTTGATGAGCTTGTTCCAACGAGAGGTCATAAGCTATGTTTTTGAGACAAAAAATGAAAATTAATTGGTGATTTTTGAGAATAGCACTGGCCGGCTTTAGCCGTTACGTTGTGTGAAGGGTTAACAACGTACGTTGCGAAGGAAATGAATAACATTTCCCTTTTCGTATAAACTTTATGTCATCTATTCAAATCAAGCCCACAGCAATTTGTATCTGGTGGATATGAAATTTTTTATAAAGTTATCGTGAAGTTTATCAACACATGGATTTTCAATAGGTTTTCACAATAAACACCCAATCACTTCTTTGTTCTAACGAACTAAAACAAACACATGTCCGGTTGGGCGACTATTAAAGTTCGAAAAACGTTGTATTTTCCAACTTCAAACGCAAGTACTCTGTCAGCTGGAACAAAATGTGTGGTGGCCGTGAGCAATGACAGAGAAGGACTCTCACTGTCTAAGAGGTGTGTGGATCCGAGACAATTTGTTGCGAATGCCGGATCGGAAACTCTTCCAGATTTCTCTTAAATACGGCATTTATTTATTGGGGTTTTACGACACTTTCGACACCAGGGTCACCTCGTGTCGGACAGTTTTACGGGTTGCGGAAGCCGGAATACCACCTAGCAACGCCGAACAACTGCCAGACTCCCCAGCATACTAACACCACACAAGCAGGGTTAGCATTGGTTGAAGACAAGTGCACCATCGACGTGTAGTACACCTTAGTGCACAACTCCACCGTGCCACCAAGTGGGCAGTTGGGATGAAGTGTCTTGCCCAAAGACACGACGCGGTTGCCGCAGGTGGGATTCGAACCGAGAACCTCTCGGCTTGCAGCCTGCATCTCTACCTACCGAGCCACCGCGCACCCAATACGGTATCCAATGTGAGAAAAAGTGTGCATCCCTAAAAACGGGAGCAAACAGTCCAAAAGGGAAAATGTGAAATATGAAATATGACAGCTACAGTATATTACAGGCGTCTAGTCAAATGGGGGGAACTGACGTGTGTGGTGCTTCCTTCATTCAAACAACTGTTCTACCCTGGATTCGAAAACAGTCCATCTCAAAAAGTTGACAACGTAGTGTTCTAGCAATATTCAAGAGTTCTGTGGTACGGCAACGTGGAAGCGCCACGTGTTGTTGTTGTTTACTATCACAACAACACGTGACGCTTCTACGTTGCCGTACTCTGGAATGTGTTCGGTGTCTTTTTTCAAGTAGAGAATTTTAATACTGGGATTGCTGACTTAATTACTCTGAAAGAACTTAAGTCCAGACCTAGGAAGGAGAAAAGCAGTCAAATCTCCGAGTAAAGATTACTCAGATATTTGAGTGTACTTGATTTAAAGTTGCCTCAAAGTTTTGAAATTTTTTCCTCATATTGATATTTTTAGGCGGATTTCAATCTTTCAGTTTTCTTGGAAATGTAAAATTCCGCCCGACCATTATCCTCAAAAGTTATAAAATAGAAATGGGGTAGTGGTAATGTTGAAGATTATGGCATTTTTAAAATTTTAATTATAATCTGATAAGAGTGTTTCGGAATGTTAGTCAGACGAAGTTCAAGGGTTCTGTTTCTGATGCAGGATCCAATTAAAGGAAGAGGTGGACTTCACACATGTACATAATATTCAGGCGAATCACACTGACCATTTCCAAGCAGCATGTATGGTGACAGCGAGCGAGTGCAAAGCAACGAGCGAGTGCAATCGTGACTGATGAAATACGCGAGCTAACAGTGCAGTAAATTGCGGGTTAACGAAACCCGCAGATGCTGTACTGATAGCCCATATATATATATATATATATCTTACCTCCTACAAGTATCTGGGAATTTCATTGGTTCAAAGACGTCACATGCAGACTGCATATAAAACCATACACTGCCTGTCAACATCAATATACACTGACAGCTATGGGTCCTCTCCCCTTTGTTCATTGATTATTCAAAATGGAGGCAGCCGATGAACGATTCAAGTTGAAAGATTGAGTGTTGGAAGCCCATATTTGATCTGAAGTGCAGGTTAGGCAACTTAAAAGGCTTCATATTCTGTGGATGTGTGCCATGTTACCTTCGAAATGAAACAGTTTGGTATGTATGAATTTGCCTTGTTACAATTTATGGGAGAGTGCAGCAAGCACTCTCCCATAAATTGTAGCAAGGCAAAGACACGTGAACACATTGTGAGAATTCTCTAATTTAATTTTGATCGCTGTCGTTATTAGTTCTGTGCATCGATGCAGCAGTCGGTAAGATATATTCGTTACACAGTTTGTTGTGGCCTAATATGGTATATATGGTGTCAGTTAATTCCATATTAGACTCGAGCTTCGTTCTCGCCCAATATGAAATTAACTGACACCATATATACTATATTAGGCCACCAACAAACTGTGTAACTAATATTATGCCCAGCAGCGATTGTACCCTCCTACTGTCATTATACAATACCCATATATTTATTTCCGTGCTACCAGTGTGGTTACTCGGTAGACTCAGTAGACGAAACCTGTCCGTGTGTGTACATTTGAAAGCTTGTCGAAACCAAATGCTGAAACCTTCCCAGAGTTCTAGCAACTTATCAGAATTCACAACCTGCTCATGGAATGAAAAATGAGTGCCTGATTCAGACAAGGCGTACTCGGCGCGTGAATCCCTCTGAAAGTTCTTTGATTACAGTACATGCATGTGGATATAATCGAGTTTCCCCCTATTTTTCAGTAAACTACATTATCGTTTTATAATATGGACATTTATTTTTACAAAACAATTTTTTTGACTCAATAAGTTTTAATTCCAGTAACCTCACGACATCATGGTGCACTCACAAGTGAGATCTTGTAAAAGAGTATCATGGTACAATAGATACTGTTCGAATATAGCCTGGTATACCAGGGTCTTTTGGGACAATACCATTGCGCCCCATCAAACATTCCTATGAGGGGCCCGCACGACCCATCAAATAGAAACTGTTGCCGTGACCCATCGAGGATCTGTGATGGACTCTCAATCCCAGCTCAAATACAATTTCTGGATCCACCCATAACCCATTACTCACCGTAACCGCCAAACCCAGCCAGCGCTGTTCACAAGAATCACTATTAAATTTTCATTATTTTTTCCATTCTCTGTCTCAAAAACATAGTTTATGACCCCCTCATTGGAACGAGCTCGTTGAGCTCGTTCCAATGAGTGGTCATAAGCTGTGGTTTAGGCACAAAAAATTAAAAAACATTAGTTATTTAAGAATTTTGTTTGCAAGTGTCGTCTGCCTTTCGTTTTAGGCGAAGGGTTAAAGACATGTATAAAGTTAAATTAATAGAGATCTCATGTTCAACTATTCTTATTGAGTGCCGCATTTCTGTTTTCGTGTGGCGCTGCGAACAGTTTCGAGTGGGATTACATCTCTCGTCTTCAGATCCAAATTGATTTATTTTTGCCCTGCCACGCCCATCTTTTTTTTTGTTTTTATACGGAGGACCTCATGCATTTGCTTGAATTTGAAAAAGTTTTAACAAAATTTAATAACACAGTTTTAAGGCCATCACCTGATTTATTTTTGGCAAGTTCTCTCCTAGTTCTTTCAAACAATTAATCAGATGACAGTGTTAACCCTTTACCTAACACAAAATGCAGACGACACTTGGAAATAAAATGTTTGAATGACTAATTTTTTTCGTTTTTGCTTCAAAAACATGGCTTGTTACCCCTTACTGGAACGAGCTCAAGGAGCTCGTTCCACCGAGGATCATAAGCATGTCTTTGAGACAAAAAATGAAAAGAAATAATGAAAATCGAATCGTTATTTTGTGAATAGCGCTGGCCGGTTTTTTCCGTTATGTTGAGTAAAGGGTTAATCCGAGCATGCCAGAACTTGCAGCACACCATAATAAAATATTCGACTATAGTCGTGAATCTCGCGATCGGTGGGAAAAGAGTTAAGTTGAACTTACTGACAAGTATCAAAGTACTCTGTCACATTTTACTTTTTAAACTCAAAATCTTAAACACAAAAAATTGAAATTTTTCTTTACATAATGAGTTTATTTAACGAGATCATTAAAATTGCGACTAAATCTCATCGAAGCAAAGTTCATGACTTTCAAATATACTGAATGGTCTCTCACTTTGAAGTAATTCAGTCAAATAAGCTTGTTCCAAGGAGAGGACAAATCATGAATTTTCTGCGAAGAAAAATGAAATTAGTGGAAAAATATTGGAAGACTATTGTTAAATGGTCTCAAATAAAGACGAAACGTAAATTAGAAAGTATATTCTACATACCAGTCCAGAGTGGTGCTCATCCAGAAATAAAGAACAGTGTGCGAGAATAATTGAACAAATATTGCCCGCCCAATTAGTCAAGTTCATTAACTAGCGACTTTTGTTGACGAATCTTTACAATCCGTAGTACTTCGTTCACTTTTAAGTGCACATTGCAGTTAGCTGTCTAACTTTTGATGTATTCCTTCACACAGTAGTAAATTTAAACTCAGTCGCGTTACAGTTTTAACCAGAAAACACACCTTATCAACAATGTATACTGTCCTGAGTCTTCGATCATATCTGCTTGAGACACCTCAAATACAGTGAACCAACATGGAAGTCATTACTGTGTGTCAAGAACGCATCACAGAGCAGTGACAGAATATTAACCCAATACACCCATGTCAATTCAGCGGAAATCAATATTTCAACCATTTTTTATTTTGACATACCTTCACTATTGATGTCTATATCACTTCAGAGGGAAAAAACTGCATAGGTTCAGCCAGGGACGTAGGAGCGGGGAGGGGGGGGGGGGGGGCGTCCCCCAACTTCCAGAATGAGCAATGTGTATGTGTGTGTGTGTCTGTGTGTGTGTGTGTATTGAAGGACACGATCATGTTTTCGAAGAATTTGGAATGTTGATTTCTGATCCTCGGCTGGGAATCGAACTGTCGGCAATCACGCCTGGCATTCAGGTGTCCAACACCTAAACCACTAGACCATCGCCCACCGTAAAAAACGATGGCTGGAATCCAGTTTATTAGATGATGGTCTGATGAATACTTGGTTCACTTTCCTTACGGTAGCTACACGAGAGTGTGAAACGCGCTGGCAACAGTACGACGAAAGTGCTGTGGTTGGCCTCAGACGAAGACTGGCGCGGGCCTGTGTGTGTATACTGAACGACACAATCATGTTTTCGAAGAATTTGAAATGTTGATTTCTGATCCGTGGCCGGGAATCGAACCGTCGGCAATCCCGCCTGTCAATCAGCAGTCCAGCACCTAAATCACTAGACCATTGCACACTGTCGAAAACGATGGCTGGAATCTATAGATGAAGTTTCTCATGATCACTTTCCATACGGAAGCTACATGAAAATGTGAAACGCGCTTTGGCCAACATTATGTTTACCAAAATATTTTAATTCATAATCCACAGTACCACTACCAGAGAATCAGGGTGGGGTTCCCTCACGACTCAAATGCAGTCACCTGAAACTTTTATTTCTCTCTTTTTAACCATTGTTGCAATCTTATTGCGAATTAGCAGAAGGGATGCACCGACTCGTTACACTTAACCCTTTGAACCCTCGTTTCCTGAAATAGTATCGCCTTTGTGTACACTTACAGTGAGATGGGTCAGTTCAATATCAATATACAGGGAGGATAAAATAATAACTGCAGTCTGCAGCCGTCTGGCTGCAGACTGCAGTTATTATTTTATCATCAGTGCATCGTGAAAAGACCTCTTATAATAAGACATGGGACGAAATTATGCCTTGGACCGAAAAATCGGTCCCACGTGTTCAAAGGGTTAAGATTAGATGGAATATTCCCTCGTATGATTTTTATCTTCTGCGGACGTGAAAAATTGAGAAAAGTAAAAGTCCACATATTTACATGCAATGTTTCGGCCCGGTAGGGAAGATTGTTAAATATATTGCCAAAACATGTATTCTTGTCAATGCAGAAGTGCATTGGTTCCAAACAGAGCTTTGTGTAAGGTATTCCTATCATGCCACCAAGACACGCGGGTCACCACTGGTATTTTTCAGTGTCTGGATGCCTTTCTATGCCCCCCCCCCCCCCCCCACATACACACACGCGCGCGCTCACCGTTCGAATGCTTCTTACGCTCCGGCAAATGTAGTAACATAAACGAAATTTATACTGACAAATTGTTCAGGCCTCTTTTGGGAATATCAGTCTTTGTATTTTCTGCGTTGTCTTTCATAGTACAATTGATCAGCTCAACCTTTCCAACAGCTTTTTTCCTGAATGGTATCGCGCTGTGACTTAGTACCTACAACAAAATGGACAAGTCTATGTTGCATTTGTGGGGCCGGCAAGGTAGTAATTTAAGGTGGCATATAATTAATGGAAAGTTAGCTTGAAAATACGTGATAGGTTATTTTTGAGGTCATCAAAAATGTAAACAAAATAATAATGTGTCACGTTTTTAACTGTCCATCCACTTTTATGAATAATGCTTCACAGTTTTGAACACCAAAAAATTAAAATAACATATAACCTTTTTTTTTTTAGATATTTTTCTGCATCGAAAATAACAAATAAGTCCTCACCTATTTTCAAGCCAAATTTCCCATCACTTATATAGCACCTTACTCATACATCCCAGAAGGCTTTAAGATTTAATTATGTCTGCACCTCCCTGCAAATACAACAAAGACCAGTCGAGTTTGCCGTAGACAGGCCTGTATACAGGGACATCACGAAGATGACCGATTGAGGGAGTAAATCTGATTTGCCCCGACTCTGATGACTCAAGTTCCGACCGATAAAATATTTCAACTGCATCATCAAGGCATGCTTTCGTCGAAGGTATGTCTCGATGATGCAGTTGGAATATTAGTCAGTCGGGATTATTGTTAAAAACTCAAGACTACTTATTTTATTTTGTGGATCAATAAAATACAGAGGCGGCGGAGCCAGTGGGGCACAGAGGGGGGGGGGGGGGGGGCACGTGCCCCTCCACATTTTTCCACAGATATGTTTCGCAGTTACACGATGAGTTAAAATGGACGCATGCAAACGTGTTAATATACAGGCATTCCTGTAACATTATTTAGAAATCCAAACAATATTTAGCCAAAGAAATCCACTTTCGGTCGCTCCGGTCCGTTTCTTCTACTTCAGTCTCTTTCAGCCTGTAAGCAGATTTTCGAAGCCATCTGTTGACCCACCTTTAGTGTTCAACCGATGATCGGAACCGGCCACCACAATCGGTCGATTGTGGGCAATCGGATGACAACGGCAACGGCTCCTGGAACATCGGTTCAACCGATTGTTGCCAAGCATTTTGCAATGATTCATAAATCGCATTTTATTATCTTATTCAACTGCTAATGTAAAATGATGCCAATGATACCATTCAATAAAGTTGAGAAAGAACCATAGTGTGTGTGCTTAATCTCTCCAGACGCCCCTTTTACGGGATACACAAGTTAAACGACAAGTGAAGCTCACAATTGAACATACTTGCGGGAATCGCCAGTTCCTACCAGGAAAGTGAAGATGGTACTCCATTGACTCAGGTCGCAGTAAAATTACCAGTCGCGCACACTTGGGCGGTAAACGTGGCTCTGTGAGAGCCACGTTTACCGCCCAACTGTGCGCGACAGGTAATTTTATTACGACTCCAGTCAATAAAGAAAAATGTTTAGTTTTATGTAGTTCTTTCGAGCCTCGACTTGTCTAGTAGTGCATGGTATTACAATCGGGATCGGTATCAGAATCGGCCGATTGTGAGCTCAAATAACCGGTAATCGGTCTGCGACCATTTTTGGTAATCGGTTAAACACTACCCACCTTACCTGAATGTAGTTACAAAAGAACGAGTTCGACTCAAGTAATAAAACTTCCTGCCCTCTCTCAAACTTGACCAGCGCATAGCATTTTTGCATCCCCTGTTATATCCATATGGTCTGCAGTTGAATAAACGCTTTGGGAAAATCAGTTGATAACGAATGTCGAATAAGGAACTGGGAATAAGTAATGGTTGTCACGTGCACTAAACGATTTGATATCAGCGTACATGGAGAGGCAGTACTTGAAGAGTCAACAAATTCATAATACCAAACTCTAAGAACATCGCCAAAAGTTTTTTCTAAAATACTTCGAATTTCATTCGTTCGAACTTCGATAAATGCGCACGCGGAAGTGGATCTGAGTTATGTATTCTGACATCACTGAAGAAAAGATAGAAGAACTGATCAAATGTAATTTATCAAGTTGTAATCTTCATTAAGTTCGCATATTCGTGCGTTTTTGTTCAGAATTTGCGGGTCTGTTCAGGGTTTTCTTCAATTTTCATTGCCTTACATTTCTACCTTACAAAACAGCCTAATCTGCACAAAGTGTTTTGCACGTCGCTCAGAATTAATGTTCTTATTAATACTATCTATTTTGTAACACACTAATATCAAATGCTGAGTGAGCAGTGGAATGGTTGAACAAAATTTATTTGAACCCCCCCCCCCCCCCCCACCCCCTGAAATTTCAAAAGTACTTTTAGAAAATATGTTTCTGTGTAGAAGTTATAGTTTCGCAAATGACTCTAATCAGCCGAAAATAAGGTGGACTTATTGACCATCCTAAATTATCAAGACTCATGGACTAATAGTTGTTTCTCGTCAAGTGTCGTCTACCTGATACTTGACCAGAAAACAACTGCTTGGGTTATACGAATTTCCCAATGTCCGAGCTCTCAGTGTCAAAGGACCTCCTGCAACAACATGCAAGGTGAGTTGCCTCGAATTGGGTTTTTGACGTGTTAATTCTTATTACTACAGCCCCTGAGGGAAAATATTATCATATGCTCGTCTTACGGTCTTAATATTGAATAGCGGTTTAAAATATCCAGAGAAGATATTTTATTTTTTTCAACACGGATACATAAGGCTTCATATTAAAAATAGAATTACCGACCATCCCATGACAAATATAAATTGACTTTTCCAACACATGTCATTGAGGAGTAATCAACAATGCCATTCTGTGAGACCAAGAAAGACAGAGTTACAATTCACACAAAATGATTCGGTATTCGGCTACCCACACCACTCTAACATGGTGTAAAAATAGAAAGTCCGTCACGTGATTTGGAGTTTATAGACCACCTCCCTACCAATTGGTAGTCCACGAAACGCTAATCCGCCTGTCAGATCCACAGTTAGACGAACAAAAAATAGTGAGCAACCCTTCAAACTCTGATTGGTGTTTTCTGCAGCACTCTAATGACAAGGGTTGGAAAAGTCCATATTTATAATGTGGAGGTCAAAATAGTACTATTCCATTATTCTGTGATAAATAAAACGACTTTTTAACGACCAGATATTCTACCAACATTACCTTGTTTGACAGGGATCACATAGCTCTGTCAAGCAAGAAATTATTGGTTAAACTTTGTAAGTGCATTATAGGAAACCCTTGCAATATCGTTGCAAACATTGGTATTTGGCATCGGCGTGCCTGTGCACGGTGATACTACCCCTAAGACGCAGTTTTATGGCTGTTGCGAGTTAAAAACATCAGTTACTTTTTTATACAACAAATTCATGTAGCTTCGGTGCATTGGGGCATAATGACAAGTGGATGCCCATGCAGTGAAGTTTCAACTCAGACAGTGCTCTAGGGTTCTAAATAGAACAGCAGAAGTACCTGTATGCGTATATCGTCCCTTGGAAGCATACGGGAGGTAACTGCAATGCTCTAGAGCATTGCATTTACCGCCTTTACGCTTTCAAGAGACGATATAATATGCCATAGTATACGGGGAAAACATCTCACTCCGGGTTTCTATAATATGGCATATTATATAAGACTATAATTTATTTATTTATTGGTGTTTTAAGACCACATACTTATGCACAATGGCTAATCGTGACCGTGACAGTTTTACGCGTGGAGGACAGAAATTCCATGAACCCGGAGAGAACCACCGAGCAACTGTCAGCTCCTCAACATTCTAACTCTGTTGAAGCACCGTTCAAGCAGGGTTACAGCGGTTGAAGACCTGTGCACCATCGGCATGCAGTACGCCTTAGTACACGGCGTCATCGTGCCTCCGTGTAGACAACCGGGATAAAGTGCCTTGCCCAAGGACACAACACGGGTCGTCCCGGCCGGGGATCGAACTCTGGACCTCTAGCATAGAAGTCCAACAGTCTACCATTGAGCCACCGCGCTCCCTTTAAGACTATAAATTTATGTGTAGACGAGTAGAGCATATTAAAAATGGACAGAAGGTAAAGTGCTGTCGCTTTCTCATCTCAACACAACGTGATACTTTTACTTGGCATCGGTGTCCTTCTTATTAAACATACAGATCCAAACGCAGTTCATGGAATTTCTGTCCCAAACCACTATTTTTCATTGATGACAACAAATGCACAACACAACATCTGACCTGTCCCCATGTTATATTTATATTATAACACCCTTTCTCAGATTCTATTGTCTATTTGTTGCCATCAATACAAAAAAAGTTTGTTAGGGGCAGAACTTCCAGTAACTGTGATACAGGATAGAAAAAATCTTCCGAAAATTAACAAATTTGTATTATATAAAATCTTCAGTAAATATATATATATACAATTCAAATTGTGCTAAAATGAATAAGCACACACAAAGTTTCAGCCAATGGATCTGCTGGTTTAATCCTGTCAATCGATTTACTATTTATTTATTTATTAAAGTTTAACGACACTTTAATAGCCAAGATCATATCGTGTCGGTGACAGTTTTTCGGGAGGAGGAAGCTGGAGTACCCGGAGAGAACCACCGAGCAACGACGAGCAGCTGCCAGCTCCCCAACATCTTAACTCTGCACTACAGCGCAGGCAGGGTTAGATTGGTTGAAGACATGGGCACCATCGACGTGCAGTGCGCATTATTACACTGCGTCATCGTGCCCCCATGTGGACAATCGGGGTTAAGTGCCTTGCCCAAGGACACAACGCGGGAGTCCGAATCGATTGCTCAGACGGTCACCCATCTGAGGTCTAACCGAGCTCGACGTTGCTCAACTTCTGTGGTCTGACGAGAACCGGTTATCGCAACGGCACCCCGCCCCCAATCGATTTACTAAAATTTATATTTGCTTCAAATGCACTGTTATAGAATATAAGTTATTGGTTGAGTGAAAAAAAAATACATTTTAAGGATAATTAGTGCAGTAATTCAATCTCCACACAGTGTACTGTTTGATATTATTAAACTGAGACCTTCTATCTCAACGATAGACGCATATAGGCTTGGTTTTTGTGAGTCCAGAGAATTTAAGTTCAGAGCACTTGCTTCAACAGGTATGGTATACGTGGGAACAATATGAAGAACATACAATTTATAGGTCATAAACATTGTTGTTGCTTATTTTACCTCATATAATCCAATTATCAATAAAATTATTTGGGCATAAAACGTATATTCATTGTCATAATTTCGCGTGTCTTTATTTATTTTACATGTTTCAAAGCTGTTGGGTACGAGGTATCGCAAACGCATTGTCGAATGGGAAAATTAAAACGGACGTTCAACTCTTCGCTGACCTTCCCAGAACAGACGTATGGACAAACAAGCCAATTGTTTCAGACTTTTTTTCACACACCCAACTAATTCCTCATCACTCGCTCTCTAATTCCTCTTTTCACACAAACTACCTATTTTCTGATTTGCAGAAATCGCAAATGTAAATAAGTTACTTTTAAACACCTAAAGACAACATTTCAAAACCCTATACATTAACCATTCTCTTGTAAGACAGATGTTTGAATGAACTGGTTTATTTATTCAATTATCTATTTCATAATATATTTAACAGTCATTACCCTGCCTTATCTGATAGGTTGGGGGCGCGGTGGTTCAGAGTAACGGGAGGTTATTAAAAACTGACAATTAATAACATTTTTTTCCGTCGCCACTGACTTTACAATCAAATTGATGTAAACTTGGGCCTGAGATAATTGTGGATTGTTTAAAAATGTGCCATGCCCAAAGTCTAATACTTTTTATATGGCTGTTTAGCTGCTGAACAATTATATGGTGCACATTATATTCGTGCACGCAACAACCGTTACTTATTCCCAGTTCCTTATTGGACATTCGTTATCAAGCGATTTTATCGGTTGATAACGAATGTCGAATAAGGAACCGGGAATAAGTAACGGTTGTCACGCCACCTTATATTAGTGCATACATAAATATATAACTCACAAAAGAGCATTCACAAATCAGTTTTCGATAGTTTAATAAATTGTTATCTCTGAAAGGGTGCATTGGATATGCATTTTTATTACTTATTATAGAGTCAGTTTATTGCGCAGAAGCAAAAAACTAGTTCGCTTTATTGGGTTTCATAAAAATGGTACCGGTGTAAAAGGAATGGAAGTCCGTAGGAACGTTAGTCCCTCTGGACTATTATTCCGCGGAATTATAGTCCTAGGTCTAACATTTCTAGGAATAGTAGTCCGGCGGACTACTATTCCTAGAAATGTTAGACCTAGGACTATAATTCCGCGGAATAATAGTCCAGAGGGACTAATTTTCATACGGACTTCCATTCCTGTCACACCGGGATCACATTCAGAAATTGAAATATTCTTAAGTTCTACCCTTAAAGTTCTACCCTTTCCATTTACTCTGGCTAGATACGAGCTTCCGACTTCCCGAGCGTAAGTCAGAGGTGCTAAACAATGTTTTCTTACACGCCTGTTGTATGAAACCCCCATCTACAGCAACACTAAACCATGCGGAAAATGAAAATCGGTTCCGCACATATATGCGGAACGCAAATCGCTGACGGACTATTTTTAAATAGAAGTGAAATTTCACTGGAGTTTTCTATAAATCCTGCACCACAATTACAATTTGAATCGCTAGTGATAGCTGAAAATCGTCCCCTGAGTTCCAATGTGTTCTATGTGCCAGTAGAACACATTGGAACTCAGGGGACGAGTAGGCACATGGAACACATTGGAACTGAGGGGCGACCTAGTAACACGGGTTCCCCTCGAAATTTTGGTTGGCGATAAAATGTGTTCTTTTTTTTATAGTTGTCAAATGAATTGCTGAGTATCCTTCCAATAATTATTTTTATGGACGTGAAGGCGTGTAATAAACACGGAACGACATACGCGTGTGAATGGGTTAATCGATATGGTACTTGTACCGTCGCGGAAGGATAAAACTCGAAACCTGTGGCCTCTCGTTCTATCCTTCCACGCTGGCACTCGTGCCTTATCGATTATCGATTCATTAATTCACACGCGTGTATCGTTCTGTGTATTTACTGCACCCCCAAAACTAAGAAGAGTATTCGTCTCCTATATCTATGTTCAGTGTTCATTAATTCAATTCTTTGGTATGTACTTTACAACACAGGAGTTTCAGGTGAAAAATGGGGATTCTGATAAGTTATGGAAGTCTCCCTGTTGGCATTTCTCCAGTGAATTGTAGCGGGGGAGGAATTCGTCACATACAGGTGAATTGTGCACTTGGTGATACCTTCTTGAAATTTGGCACACTGTTAGTGTAGGCTATGAGGTTCTCAAAAACGATCGGCTACAAGTTGACACCGACCGGTGGCGACCAGTAGCGGCACAATCCAAAATGGCCGCCAGCGGCTGAAGGGAACCTCCTTTTCGACGGTCTACCGACTATACATCCGATTGTAAGGGCGCGAAAGTGAACTCTGATCCACGCACGTGTTGGAAACAGACGTGGGAGATGATGTAGAATAAAACGAGATTCTCTATACGGACGCATCAATTTCTTGGAACTTGAAAAGAGCGTTGTTTCTCCGGGATCAGCGTCATTCAGGCAAACCTGAATGACGCTGATCCCGGAGAAACAACGCTCTTTATGAAGCAGTCTCTTTGCCATACAATCTCTTGTTTGGCGTAATTCCGCAAGCAATTCTGATTTGTCTGTCGAAATTAATTCGAGAACGCGATTGTTCACAAAAATCATTCACAGAATGAGTGAGAATCCTCTTCGTGTACGGACTAGTACTGACTGGGAACGTTGTTGCTTTTGCCAGCAAGACAGTTCCAAGAAATTGATGCGTCCGTATAGAGAATCTCGTTTTCATGACGCCTATAAAGCTATTGAGGAAGACATAACGCGCTTCCTAGATAATGGCGTTGAGCTTCCATATAATTTGACCATTGATTGTTTGATGAGAGAGAGTGATGAGTGTATGTCGATGTCACTGTTGACGAATAAGGCAATATATCATAAGACATGCCGTGACAGTATTCGGACTCACATCGTACAGCGCGTGCTACACAAGCGAGAGCGAAATGAGGCAGTGGCATCCTGCTCCACGCTGAGTCCTAAAAGAACACGGACAAGTTTTGAATCTGGCTGTGACAGGAAACTGCCCCAGTGTGTTTATTGTCACAAACGCGAAGGTGACAGCAGTGAGCCTATTTGCAGATCAATGTCTGATAACAATAAACTCAAAATTATGGCAAAGGAAGCCGAGAACTGGGTTGTTTTTTCTCGGGTCAATGCAGCATTTGATTCCGCTGCTAGTGATCTTTACTATCACAAAACCTGTTATTGTAAGCTTGCCAATGAAGCACGAGCGGCTAAATCTAAAAAGTCGAAGAACGCCGAACATTCCGCGTCAGGCCTGCCCTATGACCCTCTCGTTATGGCAGAGCTCATAACATTTGTTGAACACAACGATTCCGCGATGAAGCTTGTCGATCTCAAGAATCTGTACAGTCGGAGGTTGAAGCAAGTCGGTTCTGATTGGCTTAGTGAAGAAATACATTCCACTCGATTCAAAGAACATTTGTTGCAGAAATTGGGCGATGGCTGGGACGCCTTCACACAGGGTAGAGATGTGTTTATTTCAAGTAGGTTTCGAGTTGGCTCCTTGTTGTCCGAATCTTTAACTCGTATAGTGTCTGAGGAAGAGGCAAAAAAGATAGTTGATGTGGGTCTTCTTCTGCGTAAACACATACTCATATCTCAAGCTCCTTTCACGGGATCATTTTCATCTTATTGCTTGAGCGAGCCTGTACCCAACTCACTCCTGACTCTTCTTAGAGTTCTACTTGAGGGCACATGTAGTATACAGAACTTAGGCGATGATGAGACTGTTAATGCCAAGACTCGAGTGGCTTGTACTATTTCACAGATGTTGATCAGCAATTCAGCGAAACGCTCCGAACATGCACAAAATGTTCACCAGAGACGTGACAGAGAAACTCCAATGCCTCTTTATGTGGGTTTGAAGTTGCAGGCCCATGATCGTATGAAAAATCTTATCAGAGATTTTCATCAAATGGGACTCTCTGTCTCTTATGATCGCGTAATGGATGTTCGCAGGAGTTTCGCGAGAGCTGTTTCACTGCGGTTCAAGAACGAAGGTGTTGTAGTCCCAGCTAACTGCAAACGTAATGTTTTCTCGATAGGAACCACTGATAACATTGATGTATCTGGTAGATCTGATATGCATGGTACGTCCATCACACTCATTGGTCAACTGAGCAGGGACAATGTGGGTACTGATCCCCCACCACTGAGTTTAGATGTTCCAGAAGACACACAAATTGAACTCCCAGACGACTATGCATTTGTTCCTTTCGTTGAAGACTTTGGTGGGGACATCAGGCTTGAATCTCCAGATGAATGTAATGTACGGCCCAATGAATATGCAGATTTGAACGTGGGAGAGAATGACTGGTTGTCTCATGTGTCACAGATCAGCAATAAAGGGAAGGTTGATGGCAGCTGGCAGCTTGATGAAGTCCCTGTGACCTTTTCAGGCTTCTTTTCAAAACATGAAGATCAAGACAATGTCAAACCTCGTGCAGTTATTGGGGTATTCCCTGTTTTCAGTGAGCAGAAAGCGGACTCACTCAGTATGCAGAAGCATGCTATGTATGTGGTCAGGGAAGCTACTGCTTTCGTAAACCCCGGCCAGATACCTGTCATTGAAGGTGACTGTCCGTTGTATGCCAGGCAGAAAAAATGTCAATGGCTGTTCCCAGAGGAGATAGGTGAGGATCGAATGGTGTGTATGATTGGATTCCTGCATCTTGAAATGTGCACCCAAGAAGCTGGTGGTAAGCTTATGGGTGGTTCTGGTTGGGAGCGAATGTTTCACCTCGCAAAGATATTCACACCCGGTGTAGCATCATCCCTACTTGGTGGGAAACATGTCAAGAGGACGCGACAGGCATATCTTCTCACTCTAGCTTGGCTTGAGATCCTCAGAAAGAATGCTTATGAGATTTACTGTCAGCAGACTGGGCCCCATGAGTCATTTGAAATGTGGGAACAGAGGATTCTTTCACAATCTCCAACTGCGCGCTATTGGGGTGAAATCGTTCGGAACTTTCTCTTGACAAGCTGTCAATTCGTTCGGAACCAACGAATCGGTAACTGGCCTGGTACACTGTGTTCTATCGATGAGTTGTGCAGTTACTTTTTTGCCCTAGGACATACAAATTATTGTCGGTGGGTCCCCGTATTTCTGAGAGACATGTCTCAGCTACCCAGGCGGCATCCTTCAATCCACAACAAATTCATGGAAGGCCATTTTGTGGTCCAGCGTAGTGAGAGGAAGTTCAGTATGATGGGTTTAGATCAGAGCCAAGAACATAGTATCCAACTACTCAAAGAAGACAGTGGTCCAAAAGGTCTCTATGGCCAGGCTGAAGAGAAAGTCGTTATTGAGCTTTCAAGGTCAGAAGTTCTGCGTGTTATAGATGAGTATGAATATGCAAGTTTCCACACAACATCATCAGATAACACGGAACACCCGGAAAGTTCGGTATCAGAGCAGAAAAAATTTCTGAATCAATTGAAATCTCTCCTCGATCTGGTGAATCAGGGACTCATTATCAACCCTTATGATGAAACTAGTGGTCAGCTGGTGACATTAGATACTGGTGAATATATGGACCCCGAAGTTAGTAAGAGTTTACGGTCATTACCCGAAAGGGGCAAGCATTTATATTCCACTTTCTTGAAGGAAAGGCTTGTGGAATGCACCGTACCCCTGAATGATGTTATTCCCAAGGCAAATATATATACCTTCCTTAACCCACCCCCAGCCAACCTGGACAAAGGCCGAGACAAACTCATGTCAAGTAAAGCAACTGCCGCAATAGTTACCCAGATGTTCGTTTCACTGCAAGCCCGGCCTGATTCAAACATGGATGAGTTTTTCATGCACGAGAATGCACGTGATCCGCCAGCATTATCCGATAGAGGTAAGCTACGGAGTGGGACAAAATCTCAAATTCTCAATTGTTTACCAGCTATTCCTGCACAAGGGAAGAATTCAGCAGCTAGACAAGCTTCAGTTGTCATCTTGGATATGCCTGCTGTAGTCCATGTAATCAAACCACAGAAAGCGGATCTGTTTGGAGAATATGCTCGATTGCAATTATTGCCATACATCGAATCTCTGATTAACACGAACACCACAAGGGTTGATGCGATCTATGACTGTTACCCCGAAGGCAGTTTGAAGAATCAGACGCGAGCAAAACGCCTCGGTGAGACAGCAGTTAGGTTGATACGGGTGTCCGAGAACGTCCCTTTACCTAAAGGGAAGAATTGGCAGGCATTCTTGAAAGTTAGTGAGAATAAAGACGAATTTTTCAAGTTCCTGTCTGCTGAACTGCTGAAATTAACATCAACATCCGAGTACCAGATGTTAACGACATCAGGAGAATATGTACTATGCAATAAGGATGTTAGCTTATGTGACATATCTCCATCGAACCACGAGGAAGCAGACACGCGCATGATGCTTCATCTCAACCATGCAGTCTCACAAGGTCACAAAATAGCTTTTCTTCGCACGGTTGATTCTGATGTCGTCATTCTGTCTTTGCACCATTTCGCAACATTCCGTGACCTTGGACTCAGTGAGCTGTGGATTGGGTTTGGAATTGGAAAGGCATATAAAGATATGCCAATTCATGAGATAGCTTCACAACTTGGACCTGATTACTGTAAGGCCCTGACTTTCTTCCACGCCTTCACAGGTTGTGATGTAACATCCAGCATGCTCGGCATTGGGAAGAAGACAGGATGGAATGCATGGATGAATTTTCCCGCATCAACTGAAATGATGATAGAATTGACTGAGAATCCGCAAGTCTTTTCAGAGGATTCCCCTCATATGCAGCATATCGAAAAACTCACCATACAGATGTACAGTAACAGTTGTGTCAGTACACGTGTCAATGATGCGAGACGGCATATGTTCACACATGGCCTTAAGTCTATGGAAAACATCCCGCCCACCAAAGCAGCTCTGTATCAACATGTAAAAAGGGTAATTCTTGTGTCATCTTTCATTTGGCATCGTGCTCTGCAGAAACACTTATGTGTGCCAGACCCATCACAGTACGGATGGGAGTGGAATCCACGTCTCAATATTCTGGTCCCATTTTGGACTCACCTAGGAGACGCAAGTGCTGCATGTGCACTGATGCTCCACTGTAGTTGTGCCAAGGCCTGCAAGGGCAATTGCAAATGCTTGAAAGCTGGATTAAGGTGCACACCTTTGTGTAAGTGTGAAGGTGGCTGTTGTAACAATATTGAGTAGTATACTGTCATGTTAGGACCAGTCATCTCCTATTCTGGTATTTTTTTTTCCATTTTCGGCCAGTTAACACATGTCATGTTTCTAGTTGAGTTGATTTTGCTAACAAATGTTCATCCCATGTGGCTTGCTACATTGTCCGGGGTATAGGAATACAGTTTTAGATTTCGGAAAATAGTCTGTTATTTACTGCACAAGACGGTGTTAATTCATGCATAGCATGATACAATATCCCCAACTATTTTGCCTCTGTACAACAGTTGATACCTTCGTTCACCCGTGTGTTCATCTATGGTATCCTTGTCTTTCTCTGGCCATAGGCCACATGTGACTAGTCAGTTCCTACTCCATAGCAAATCAACTTGGAAATCCTTCATCTTGTAGCGCACTCATGTCTCAATGAATCCATACCTGAGTTGATCTAATAAATCTAACGTAAGGTATCAAATTGCCATACCGGATCATATTTCGATAAGTTATTCGCTAAAACATTTCGACCACTCATCGACATCAAAGGTCATGTTTTGGCTCCCAGTGGTGGCTATATCTCTATATCCCTGGTAAAGTAGCATACCATGAGGGATGGGCATTAAGTGTCGGCAACATTAATCCTGACTTGGAACACACCACATCTTAACTGGCCGAAAATGAAGAATACTACTTGTAGTCAAAAAATATTCCTGTACCTCGAATGACTGCAAACATACACTCACCCCTTCTAGTCCCATTTTGCCAATGTTCTATACTGGCAAGATAACATTGTATAATTAACAACGGGAACTAATGCATCCCGAGTTCATTCCAGCACTGCCCTTGCTGGCAGACGTGTCGCTATGGTGTTGAGATTGAACCAGAACTCCTCTAGAAATTTGATAGTTTTATTTTCTTAGAAAATAAATCTATCGAAAATGCCGGAAGTTGAGAATAGACTGTCACTTTAATTGGATTATCAAATGTCCAAGTATCCCCACTGCTGCATACTATCGAGTACCCTTGTTCATGTGTTGACAGGAATCTCTCATACCATGTTCATTTGACCATTGCATTCCCGAGAAACATTCAACACTAATTTATCTACGGACGGACGATCATACTGACAGTCAGACACACAGACGCACACATCGACGGAAATTCTGATCCCATTATCCATTAATCTTCCCCCCAACTTGTTCCAAGGGCTTCACTCCATCATTCACATCAATTACAGCACATGTATGGTGTTAGGTTTGGAGCTTCAGTTGTGCGATCGGCGAAAATAGCTTTTTTTCGATCCGCTTGGCGGCCATTTTGGATTTCGCTGCTAGTGGTGGCTAGAGGATGGTGCCAACTTGTAGCCGATCGATTTTGAAATCTCTGATGCCTACCCTTACATCATGCCAAATTTCAGGAAGGTATCACCAAGTGCACAATTCTAGCGAATTCCTCCCCCGCTATTGTGAGAAAATACATTTATATTAACAGAATACAGTTTTCAATTTACGTTACGTATTGCTATGCATGGACGTGTGCTGAACGAAAAAAATGTAAATTTGACTGTTTATTCTCATAAATTTAACACTGAGTGGGTTCATTAGGAATCTAAACCAATAAAATTTATCTATGCTCATTTATTAGATAGGGTTTTCTTTCCCATAATTGACCATTATCAAGCTCGGCTGATATGACGCCGATCTCAGTTGATATGAACCAAGCTAGAGTTGTCGCCCAGGATGCGTTACCAAACGCGAACCAATTTGTTTACATGGAAATTGTTTACCGTCTCACAGTTGGCGAGACGACATAAAAAAAAATAAAAAATTATTTGCATGAAGAGTTTTAACGACAATTACGTTTCCGTGAGTGAATCTATTACTTTGTCATGAACATGGATGAATTTGATGAAGATTGAAGAACAAAATGAGCTAATCCGCTTTTACTGAACAGGTTTTGCACCTCACTCAATGAGTTGTTATGTAATGATTCTGGACTTTCAGTTCTGACAGATTCGGTAAAAACTTACTGCTATGTTGGCAATATCCCATTGTCGAAATCAGTATTGCCCCATTTAAAGGTATCATGAGGTTCGAACAAAGATCAACGCATTCTGAATAGGGGCAAGCAGTGGTTAAATGTTTGTATGAGTCTTCTTTCAAGTGATACATTTTCAAACGGCAAATGCAGTGCCTAATGAATCTTGGTAAACTATATACAGAAAATATGTCAACTTCCAAATGAATGAATCTTCTTCCGCCTGTAAAGCTCACAATTGTTTCAAAAACTGATATTGGGGCTATGTATGAATTAGTCTGTAACTTATTTTATATAAACATAGGCACATAATGTTTGATGTGTTCCACATTCTGAGACAAACAGAAAACCCGCAAGTGGCCTGTATATCTATCTACCTCTGACTATCACTTAACAATTTACCTAACATGAAAAGCAGATGACACTTGGAAATAAAATTCTTGAATAACTCATTTTTTTTCATTTTTTGCGTCAAAAACATAGCTTATGACCCCTCATTGGAACGAGCTCAACGAGCTCGTTCCAATGAGGGGTCATAAGCTATATTTTTGACTCAAAAAATGAAAAAATAATAAAAATTGGATAGTAATTTTTGTAAATAGCGCTGGCCGGTTTTGGCCGTTACGTTGGGTAAAGGATTAAAGGGCTGTAAAACACCCGCTATTGCTATATGCGATTGCTGTAGTTTTTGTTGCTTTTCACTTCAATTGTTTCAGAAGTAAACTAGTAGCAGCCAAGTTTCAGGTACACACCCAGAGTGGGAGTACCAGGAACATGTCCTCTACCAAAGTAGCCCAGTATCAAACAATAGTACCATGTAAAACAAAGTAGTGATAAACACAGATTGCAAACATGGTTGAGATATTTTGTTTTATGCATCACGTAGGACCTAGGTCTACGGGGATCAACGCACAGTAGCGAAGCCACTAAAGGATACATTGCGCGTGTGAATTCGATACATTTACACTTCGCGATGTTTCATACAAACATACGGCGTTTTGTGGTATTACCTTACTACGTGCAATGACTTATTAAGTTTAAACTACCTACCATTAAATATTTAAAATAAAATTTAAGAATTGTTAATAATAATTTGACTGAAAAAGCAAGGTAAATTCAATTAACTTTGACGATGTGTCTAGCTGCCAATCAAACATTCACGCGCAGCCGGTAGTATTGCCCAGCGGCGCAGATGTAAACAAAACAAATCCGTGTATTTGCGATAGTTAGTTTTTTCTCCATTTTAAGTGACAAAGTCGATAATTTATTAAGAGCATGGTATAAATAAAACAAATAGGTACTAGGGCCGGTAATCAGATTTAAACTACACGTAGTTAAAACCCTTATCCTACACGTGGTTTAAATCTGATTACCGGCCATCGTACCTATTTATTCTATATTTCTTGTTTTTCCTTCCTTCCCTGGTTATACTATTCTCAGACAACAGAGGTCGCTCCATGAATCAATTAAGAGGCTGGCATTACTAGTAGGGAAAAGGCTAAAGAGACATCTTTTTGGGTACTTAACAAGGTATTAGCAACATAAAAAATATTGTCCCGCGTACTTTTTAAAGAAAAGTGTAGATTGTATTTCATTAGTTCAGATTTTTATAGTAATAGTTAACCTGCCAAGCATCTTACTGAATTTCTCATTAATCAAGCCAGGTCTGCTGTAAAGCAGCCTAGACTTGATTGCATGAACAAATTCATAAAGCGTTGGCATCACGAAATCATTGATAAAAGAAGTCCTCCTTTTTGCAAGCGTGGAAATTGCTGACAGGACCAGAAACACATAAGAGTATTTTATAGTGGTAAGAAGAAGTCCTTTGCTGCAGGCAAAGGGTTAATTTTATCATCGGACAAGTAACGTTTTCTCGACAGATATGGCTTTGGTTGCAGTTTAGTAGACGGTCAATTATTCTCGGTTTAGAGTGGGTGTGTTTGGTATTTAAATACTTAAATAAACGGGTTGTATTGGATAAGTTCGATGCGTGATTATCTCAGCTAGTATAGTCTTATAGGGCTTAATGCACGAATATATATGTATGTGCAAATCGTCGTAACAATATCTGTGTGAACATAACAAATACTTAGTCGGGTTTTTTTGGTAGTATTTGAATAATAAAGGATGTGTTTTATTTTGTGCCGATTCAAGCTGCGGAAATATTTTTTGCGCTGGATCAGCAAAATATATACAAAACGCCAAAAAGTCGTTACAAATAAAGGGGGCCGAATGATTACTTGTATTTACTCAGATGTTACAAAGTGATAAGTAAGGGCTGTGTGGGTGAAGAGAAGAAGGAAGAGGGTAGCGCAAACTATTTATTTATTTATTGGGGTTTAAGGTCACATACTTATGCACAATGGCTAATCGTGACCGTGACAGTTTTACGGGTGGGGGGAGAAGGAGCACCAGGAGAGAAGCACCTAGCATAGACGGGCAACTGTCAGCTCCTCAACATTCTAACTCTGTTTAAGCTCCGCCCAAGCAGGGTTACAGCAGTTGAAGACATATGCACCATCGACGTGCTGTACGCCTTAGTACACGGCGTCATCGTGCCCTCATGTAGGTAACGGGATAAAGTGCCTTGCACAAGGACACAACGCGCGTCGTCCCGGACAGGGATCGAACTCGGGACCTCTAGAATACAGTCCAACAGTTTATCACTGAGTAACGGCGCTCCCAGCGAAAACTATAGGATTCAGAGTCGTAAACTGAGATTCGCCGAAGTGGGAGAGATTCAGTTCTCCGAACGTCTCGGTTTCCCCAGTGGGGAAACCGAGACGTTCCGATAGCTGAACTCGGAGAAGAGGAAGCTTCAGACATTGTGAAAAGAATGGGAAACAATAACACAGAAAACTGTAACAAATCTGAAAACAGTTTGTGATGATTCTTTTGGTTTAATGAATAAAGAGGTTATTACTTGGTTAGTTTCATATCGGCCGAGATGTCAGCCCTCGGTAACTTCACATCAGCCTTCGACCTTCGTCTCAGGCTGATATGAAGTTACCTCTGGCTTATATCTCGACCAGTTTGAAACTAACCAAGAAATAACGTCAAAATATCATGACTGTTTGACAGGAAATGCCGTTAACTCTTTCACCGAGATAAACAAGTCAGTTGGTGATACGACCCGCGTTGTGCCCTTGGGTAAGGCACTTTATCCCGGTTGCCTACATGGGGGCACGATGACGCCGTGTAGTGAGGCGTACTGCACGTCAATGGTGCACATGTCTTCAACCGCCGTAACCCTGCTTGAACAGAGTTAGAATGTTGAGGAGCTGACAGTTGCTCGTCGATGCTCGGTGGTTCTCTCCGGGTACTCTGGCTTCCTCCATCCGTAAAACTGTCACGGTCAGATTAGCCATTGTGCATAAGTATGTGACATTAAACTCCAATAAATAAATATAGTTGGTGATACCTAATCAGATGACAGACATATATTGTTGGTATATATTATTTTCGTCAATTTCCATTGATCACTGCGCTCTGTAATTGGCAAAATCAGAAGAATCTGTTTCTTAAAATATAATGAAATACATTCACCGAACTTTGCATGATACTCTTCATCAGAACAAGCTGGATGAGCTAGTTCAACCACCCCCGGCACGACCAGAAGACGATATTTGCACAAATGTCTTAAATAACCAGTGTTTTCATTTCTATCCTCAAAAACATAGCTTATGATTCGTCACTGAAGAGAGCTCTGCAGGGTCGATCATAGAAGAGCCATAAGCTATGTTTTGGAGGCTAAAAATCAAAACAAATATTATAATTTGAATGGCGATTGCCGGGTATGGCTGTCACGTTAGGTCAAGGGTACCGGAAGTGCTAAATCGGTGGCAAGTTTAGCGTAGAATTCATAAAAATCAGGTAATTCCTTTGGCTCACACAAATCAACATCACAAGTACATAAGTTCTGTTTCAAGTCTTAAAACTTTTTAAACAAATGAAGGGCATTAGTGTTGTAGCCTTGGTCTGATGAGGCCTGTGTAAGTATAATTCTTAACAACACGCTGTTAGAACCTTCAAATGTTCATAATCATTCATCCGCTTCAGCAATTTAACCCAATTGGGTTCATAATCACCCAACCCAGTTGTTTTGGGTTAATTTTTAACTCAACTGATTTTAGTGTGTAGGAATACAATGCACAACTCTATGGTTGGGATTAATGCACATCTGTAGTTGAGAAAGTGCACGTTTTTTGCTCCACATTTTACAAATTTTTATTAAATATCGAGTGTAAATTGTGTATACACTTGTGTCGAATTTTCCGAAAGAATCTGCACTTGGGGATGCGACGTGCATCCCAAAAATGGATAGATGTAGATCTTCTGTTGCTCGTACTCCTACCGCTCGTAGTGGACCGGTGGCTTCTCAGCTGGTCTTCCGGACCAATGAGTGATCCCCAGACAGGGCGTCGCCCTGAAAGGTGGTGGACCTCCTCATTGCCCTTCTCTATCCTCTTCTGAAAGTGTTTGGGTTGGGTGCAAGGATTGGTTGCGCTGTTGTCGATTTTCTAGGTAAAACAAACAAACAAACAAACAAGCCTTTCAGGGCCACCAAACCTACCACCAGGTTCCGAAGGAGTTTTCGCTAATGTGCGTTTTCGTGGTAGGATTCTCCATAGCGGTTAAAGTTATCGGTGTGGCACCGGGCAGCGAGACCGAAGTTGTCCTCGCTACTCGTTGTCACTGGTTTGCCAGAAAATGGCTGGTGGTTTGCGTGGAAACACTACAACAGGGACAGGTCCTTAGAACGTGCCCCTGTCTCGAATTTTATGGCCGTAGCAGAGACAAATCATACAAAGTGAATCTTCGGTCACATGTCAGAAATGGATAAAAAAAGTGAAGTAGTTGAGAGTTATTTTCAGAAAAAACGCGCGTTTTGTCATAATTTAAACCGATGGTTTTGTATGCAGTTGTGCGACTATAAAATTGAGGGTTTTTTTTTTTCAAACAGGAAATTGTTGATTGATTATATAACAGAAAGTTATTACTTCACTGGGATCGAACTAACATTGTAACAAGGTACGACAAAGTTAATGCTTAGAGGAAGACGAGGAATGTGGTTCGAACAAGAGACACTGGCCTCAGCTTCTTGCGACAGTGGTGTTTACGAGCAGATTATAAACAATTCAAATACTTGACAGCTCCAGTCAACCATAATGTAACGGGTGTTATTTTTACGGTTTATAAAGACAATGTGTTCTAAAAGTATTAGTAATAACTCATAAAATGTTTCTATTGTCATAACACCGCTTTGTTTATCGATAAATAAACACGCTTTAAATAGAGTTTTGTGCAAAAGCTGAAAGATCATAATATTATTTGGCCGTGGGTTATAACTGACCCCCAGGAAAGGACATTGTTCTGTGATGCTCTCTGACATCCCTCGCTGAACACCACTGACTCGTACACACTTTGTACTGACAGGTACAGTCCAAAATATTTCCACCATGCGCCAAATCCCATCATTAAAATTAACCCCAAGAAGCACGTGGCTATGTCTGAGGCCAGGTCCAGACCGTACACATTGCAATTAAAGGCCTTGTATGAGGTTAGCAAGATGAGCAGGTTAGTGGTACATATCAATTAAGTCTGTGCCATGGTGTAGCTAGGTAGTAACTAGGGGACAATGTTGTCGACACGTGCGCAATTATTGTCGCCAAGCAGATAGCTTTACAAATTGGGCTAACATTGTTTCATCCGCCTTTTGTTCACCTCAAAAGAAATATGGCGACGGATTTTCTGTTCGACCATATCACAAGATTGGAGACAAAGTGCAAGGGAGTTTATTAGATTTGTTCTAGGTTTTCGTTTGTTTACGCTTCGAGAAGCCTCGTCTTTATAATGGCGATAAATCCTAGAGTTCTTTGAACTTCGACGATCAAAGGTCGGGATGTAACACACTCTCAGAACCCTTTCCAAAACTATGTTACATCCCAGCTTATTGTCACCTTAATGAAGAAAGCTCTCCGTAGGAACCCCGAGAAGTGAAGTAGTGCTTGTTTACTGAGGTAAACCAGCTTTGTGGTTCCGGCAGAGATGAAAGTGCCCAGAGACAAAAATCACTGAAAATCTTTTACCAGGAGCCAAAGGCTCTTGCTTAATGCCAAAGGCAGAACCCGAGAGGAGCCACATGTGATTGCTCGTCATATGTGCAGGGATCTATGTGTGTTAAGACAAAAATTGAAGCCTGTCTTCATTGAAAATCACTATCCCTGAACACTTTACGAACAAAACCTTTAACGAAAATCCCTGAATTCAGTCAAATCCCTGAAAACTTTTATCCCTGGGTATTGGTAAAATAGGACCCGGTACCCAGTGCCTGGGATGGAAGTCCTCTAAAATGGGCAACATGGGTACAGCCGGCTAGACTTCACTTTGTATCAATGTAGTGGTCACACCACGATTAGCCAGTGTGAAGAAATATGTGACCTGAACACCAATAAATAAATAAATAAATAAATAAATAAATAAATAAATAAATAAATAAATAAATAAATAAATAAATAAATACATCTCACCACTCCGATCTCTTCGAGATATCTGAAAAAATGTCTGCTGGGAAGGGTTGCCTCATAAAAGTTGAGATAATCTTTTTTTTCATGTCGCTTCCATTTCAATTTATACAGGCCTGAGATCGTCTAATTTGATAAACGGGTGACAACCCCATCTATTGATTAATGCATGACTGATATATACACCCTATCCATTATTAACGTGCTGACTGTGCTTGTTTTGACTGGGGTGAATGTCAGGTCACTTGTTACCATGTATGGAACTCTAGCATTCAGATAGGATGGATAAGACAAGAAAGGGAGGTAATGGATAATTACTCTGTTAAGACTAAAGATCAAGAAGCGGGACTGGAGTAGGGGAGTATCTTTATCAGGGGAAGGGTGCTCCAGGCTTGCAATAGAAACTGGCAAGCTGGAATTAGGATCAAAAGCTCCTTAGAAGGGTTATATTAAAAAAAAAACATGCACCAGCTTTTGAGGAGTACCTAGATGGGTCGTTTGGGTGAGGGGGTCATTGTTGTTCAAAGTGAGATCCAAGTCACTGGAGTTGTCGGGAATTATTGGGAAAAGTTAGGAATGAGCGTGCCAAATGTGCAACTTCGGAGTAACGAAGACCCTGGAACATTTCATTTTAGAGTGCCCCAAGTATTCGTTTAGTAGAGCAAGACTCCCTGGGAAACTGATGTAAAATGGCTTGAAAGATAAGTGGATGAGGATTGACCCGAGGAGGAGAAGGCCAATTTTATGGTTGGGGAGATCGAGAAAGCGCCAGCTGGGAGAATTACGGAGCATACACACGGGGGAGGAACGGGTTGATGTAATAATAATATCACATTAGCCGACCTCTGATTTGTCGCGGTTCTCGTGTTTAATCCTGTACTCCATAATACCTTCCTATCCCCACGTCTCTTTTCTCCCCTCAACACCCGGAAACGAACTGTTTGATGACATACCGTACCCCATTCTTCTCAATCTCTCCGATAAGCATACTAACCCTCTCCATTGTGTCACCCAATACCCACATATCCTTCATTTTTCCTATCCCACTTTTCCATTATACTCCCAATGAATCTTATTCTGTTAGACTGATATTTTGGACATTCTAATAGAAAGTGTTCCAGCGTCTCCACTACACATTTGAAACGCCTTTTCACAGTCTTTCCCAATTTTCCTCTGTGCTCCAGTGACCTCGACCTCAGCTTAAAGAGTAATATCCCCCTCAAATGTGCCAACAAGGTAATCTTCAAAACCTGGCTTCTCTTTATCCGCAGGCCAATCAAAGACTTGTTTGCATTAATCCCCGCTCGCCAATTTCGGTTACAATCTTCCATCTTTCTCTGACAGTTTTTTTTACCCTAAGTCAGACATCTCCATTGAATAGTGCTTTGTCAACCATTCAATTGCTCAATACACCCCATCTTTATATTTGAATTCCAAATATTCTGGAACATTAGTTTACACCGTCGGCTGTCGAGGATGTTTACCAAATAGTTAAGACAACATAGTTTCATTTAGTCTTTCCCGACCTTGATCCTCATCCACACAATTTCACCCCCGATTGCTTCTTCAGTGCAGCACCAGGGCAAGCACCTAGGCAATGGAACGGAAAATGAATAAGAAATCGGATGTTGTTAGTATAAGAATAACATTCAATTACTTCATATTTTCTCCAGAAAACCGAACCAAATAAAATGATTTTGGGTGATTGTTTGGTGATTTGTGGACTGGTGTGGACCAGTGGGGACTGGTGGAGACCTATGGTGTGGTAGTATATTACTGAAGACTAATTGTCGTAAAACCCGTGGTTTCACCACATCCGAGTACCCACATCTACTACTTCTCTTCCTCGATCCCCTGAGGGATACCACATGCGATCCCCCAATGAGGGACAATCATTCACTCTCCTACTACTTCCCTTTCTCGGTTCCCTACGAGGTCCCCATGAGATCACCAATGAGACACGACCCATCCCTCTCCTACTATTTCCCTTCGTCGGTCCCTCATGAGATTCCCACAATGAAGAACGATCCATCGTTTCCTACTTTTTCCCTTCCTCGGTCCCCTGAGGAGCCCCCATGAGATCCCCAATGAGGCACGATCCATCCCTCTCCTACCACTTTCCTTCCTCGGGGTCCCAATGGGGCATGATTCAACCCTCTCCTCTCCAACTATTTGCCTTCTTCGGTCCCCTGCAGGGTCCCCCGTGTAATCCACCAATGAGGCATGATCTATCCCTCTCCTACTATTTCCCTTCTTCGGTCCCCTGTTGGTCCCCCGCGGGATCCTCCAACGAGGCACGACTCCCATTCCTCTCCTATCAATTCCCTTCCTCGGTCCCCTGTGGGGTTCACCATGAGATCCCCCAATGAGGTACGATCCAGCACAGGGTTATCAAGGCCTTCTCACCTGAGAACCACAACAAATCAGCGGCCGGCTAAAGTGTTATTATTATTACTAAAATAGTCAACAGGGATATTTAATTTACTAGATTATGTTCAATTCCTTACCCTCTGATGACAAATTGACCTCTACCATTATGTAACAAGATACAGTGGATTAAATATTACACATTTACACTGGGTCTTTTGGTGCCAAAAATATATTTAACGCAGAGGAATATCACAGCTTTACATCAGAATCCAAATACATATACAAAAGGTCAAATGTATACCACCTTTATGGTCAAAGCTTTGTTTTTTGAAATGGTATACAATTAACTGGGTTATTCTATTTGCCACGATCGAATTGACTAGAATTTAATATATATCTTGAATCCTCACATAACGAAGAATGTTAGCATCAAGCATGTCAACCGGTACCTGTACCGGTACCGCCGGTTCCCTCATGCTACAACCAAGCTTTTGTCCCGCCGGTGCCGAGACAAAATTATTTTATGGGGAATTTCCTAACTGGACGAGGGTAAACGGGCTAATAATTGTGTATGGCACACTTCCACGACATATACTTTCAGCTTATTTGTGAATGAACATATCAAAACATTCTTAAAGGGAATGTTCTGTCTGCACCACCACCTCGATTAACTTTCTAAACGTGCCATCAAAGACAATAAAAGCATCATCGTCGGCTACTTCAAAGAAATTATTCTGTGGCGACATCAAAGTGATCATAAAGCACGATTTTCGTGCTTTATGATTACTTTGATGTCGCCTCAGAATAATTGGTACGATGTCATGTTTGTCTTTGCGATCTTGGGGGCTGGGTCGGTTTAAATACGAATTCCTTCCATCTGATTGTGATGTCACTCAATTGTTGACTTGTCCTGGTATCGGTACCGACAGGCTCTGTCCCGTCCCGGTACCGGTTATGTTGGTACCGGCGGTCCTTTGACATGCCTGGTTAGAATATAAGGTATCGAATGTCAACCTACCTGTCTTGTAGAATTAAATAATAATTCGTCAAAGATAATGAATAAACAACACAAATTGCTCAATACTGAAATGAAGATTTCGGTGAAAACAGAAGTGTAATGTTGTTCGGAGCATTCATCTGGAGTGTGAAAATCAGGTGAATACCCAAGGTTTAATAAAAATTACTCACCCCTGAAACAACTATCATTACAGATGTCAAATACCAAAATTATTGAAACTAAATAACTCAAAAATTACGCACTCATCTACGACATTTAGAATTCCTGAACTGAACATAAAACTAATAGATTGGATGTCTGTCAAACATATACCTAGAAATGCCGAATATATAATGAGATATTAAGTGGTTTGACACAATGATATATGCTTCTGTAGGACGTCTTATTCTTTCTAATTTCCGATGATACTTATTGTCTCATAATACAGCTAGAAGCAAAAACGACCCTCTGGCAAACAACTGGACTGTGTACCATGGTCATAAACTGTGGACTTGCACTGGTGTCTTCCCACTAGACCAATTCCCCTTAGACCAACAACATAGTGTTTCTGATTAAGGGTTGATTAAGGATAATTTGGAAAACAATTATTTATAAAAATCTGCCCAACATCTATAAAATATCGACAAGCCAGAAAATGAGCAGACTATCATCTGAAAAATGAGGTCCCCAGAGGGTGAATTTGGTGATGCTACCCTGCACAGCAGGGTAGCATCACTAAATTTACCCTCTGTGAACCTCAACCTGAATCAAGGTCTCAAACATAGTCAGAAGAGGATAAACTGGGCCACTATATGGGATAGCATCAGCAAATTCACCCTCTGGGGACCTCATTCTGCAAATGACAGACTGCTTATTTTCAGGCTTGAATATCAATAACATTAAATCAATTTTAAATATTTATAAATATATCAAATTATTGATACAGAAATATTTTTAAAGTAGAACACACCAGTTGGTCTAAGGGGAATTGGTCTTTTGTGAATTGGCCTCGTGGGAGTTGGTCTACAGGGAATTGGTCTAGTGGGAATGAACCCTTGCACTTCCTTCATTTGTTGCAAGAGAGGTTAGGCATTCGTCTTCTTTACTGTTCCCTGGTGATTTTCCAAACTCCGACTACCGCTGTCCACCAAAAGGTCCAGGGAGTATTGGAGTAAGCCTTTCAAGGGGAAGGAATAGCTTTATGTACATACACTGAATTGTCGGAGTGGGAGGACTGGTGGACGGACTGAAACAATGGCGGCAGAACTAAAATCAAAGTGTGTGGGGTTCGACCCAATGAGGGGTCCTAAACTATGTTTTTGAAGCATTTTAAAAGTCATTCAAGGATA
Source organism: Pictodentalium vernedei (assembly GCA_031216915.1). NCBI lineage: Eukaryota > Metazoa > Mollusca > Scaphopoda > Dentaliida > Dentaliidae > Pictodentalium > Pictodentalium vernedei. The sequence continues at coordinate 173,977,890 of CM062291.1, read as the reverse complement.
TTTTGGGAAGATGTTTTCTGCTATTCTTATTAAGCAATGGGTTAAATATAATAATTAACCCTTTGAACCCTAATGGTATCTTCCATGTCAGTTCAATGGAAGCAATTGGGAGAGTCCATATTTATTATTTGGGGGTAGAGCAGTTAATATTTTCACCGTTAAAAATATTGATTTGTCTACCGCATACTTTAACTCAGCAGCCATCCTACTGAATGAAAGTATGACATATCTTGTTTCTGGGCTGGAAAAGCGCCCGCCCTGTTCAAGGGGTTAAATGTTGATTAAAAAAAATTCCATAGGTGTTTTTTTCATCAAACGCGTGTACACTGCAAAAAATTTTGGTTCTCTTTAGAACCAAAACTGGTTCTAATCTTGTCCCTGAGATGGAACCAGTTCTGTTTAAACAGTATTTATTTCAAATCAAATAAATTTACCAAGATTAGCATTCAATTTTAACAGAATATTACATGAACTGAAGTAGATTCAGCAGTAAACTTGGAGCTTATTCAACGCAGTCGCCAAACATTTTGAAACAAAGGAGAATTGAACAGTTGGCATATCGAATCAGTTTTGGTTCTGTATGCCAACTGTTCATATCTCCTTTGCTTAATAATGATTTGAGCCAACCTCGTATGAGCTCTAAACTTACGGCTGAAACCCCCTCAATTTATGTTTAATTCTGTTAATATTTAATGTTAATCTTTATAAATTTATTTGATTTGAAATAAATACTGTTTAAACAGAACTGGTTCCACCTCAGGGACAAGATTAGAACCAGTTTTGGTTCTAAAGAGAACCTATATTTTTTTCAGTGTATGTGTCTGGGCATGAGGGATCATGATACGTAAAAGGGAGCGTGCGCCCCCCCCCCCCCCCCCCCCCCCTCACGTCACGTTTCTGTCGGTACTGGACTGGAATAGACAGAAACTCTGCTTGAAATAAAATGTTCGAATTACCAATGGACTGTAGAATTTGGCCCAGGAGTGGCTAACAACATAATATACTACTCAAAGTTTGCTAAGCACCAAGTATATCCAACTACCTGTTTTACGTTTTAGTTGGAATATTGTTATGAAAAGTGTAGATATTTTTTATTTAATTATATCTTTAATGATTTAGGTACAGAAATTAAGATTTAATTTGTGTTTGACATTATTTTTAGCGATAACCATGGAAAATGGATATTATTGGTAAAAGAGGAAATTTTTCAGTTTGCCAAAAAGTTGACGGGGCGAACTGGTACGGGTTCAATATCGAGTGTGAGACCCATTACCGTTAATTACAGCTTGACAACGCCTTCTCATGCTTTCAATCAGGTTCCTGGTGGTCCTTTCTGGGATGTTGTTCCATTCTTGGACCAGCATGGCACCACGCTCCTGGACACTTATTGGCTGAACTGGACGGGCTGAAATTGAAAGCTGCAAGTTATTCCAGACATGTTCGATTGGATTGAGGTCAGGGGATCTTGCTGGTCAGTCCATACGCTCAATCCCCTCCTCTGTCGGTACTCCCCGACAGCATGGGCAACATGAGGACGGGCATTATCGTCCATCAGAATGAATCTATCACCCACTGCACCTGCATACAATCTGACGTGGACATCCAGGATCTCATCAATATACCGCTGTGTAGTCAATGTACCACGTTCAAGGACGCATAGCTCTGTACGTCCATCCCTGCTGATGCCGCCCCAGACCATGATTGACCCGCCGCCATAGCGGTCATGCTCAGCAATGTTGGCTGCATGGAATCGCTCTCCTGGTCTTCTCTCTCCATACCCTAGAACGCCTATCCGTGTGGTGTAGGCAGTACCTTGCCTCATCTGTAAAAAGGACAGGTCGTCAATCCTCTGGTCCATCCAACGTGGTCCATGGCCCATTCATATCGTGCCTGGCGGTGGTTCTGGGACATCGGAATGCGAATACATGGTCTTCTCGATCGAAGACCACCTTCGTGCAACCTTGCCCGGATAGTCTGCGTCGAAACGTTTACCTCGGATGCATTCTGAAGGTCTCTGTGAAGCTGGGTTGCTGTGGCAAAGGCGTTCTTATGGGCCTGAACGATCAAAAACCGGTCTTCAGCTGCAAATGTTGCCCTGTCTCTGTCACCACCATGCCGTCTTACTTGTGTGCCATACTGCTGAAATCTTGCCCAGGCTCTGGTGATCACCGTATGGTGCACACCAAGGGCTTCACAAACCAGACGGTGGGTAGCCCCTTGCTCCACCATTCCTACAGCCCGCCACATTTCTGCTTCAGACAAACGTCTTCTTACATTTGCATTTGCTATATTCAATTATTAAATCACAAGGGTCTGTGTTGAAATGAAGAATGATTACCCTACACATGATTACCCGAAAATCAAGGGGTTCATGCTTTCCATGACTGTCACGAAAAGTCTGCCTGTCAAGAGAGCTAATTAAAACACTGGGGACCATCTCAATACATTCCTCAATCATATCCACCAAAATATCGCAAATATGTCACCAGCAAATTTCACAATGATATGTCAAATATCTGGTGCTTAGCAAACTTTGAGTAGTATATTATCTTCTCTGGCTCATATCTCCTTACTCAGACTTCATTACTAATCAGGCTAACGGTAATGTATTTAGGGCTCGTGTCTTCTTTTTGTATCCTTGGCTGATTGGCGCTGGGCTACGACGTACGTAGCAATTCCAAGACACATAGCCTTGTGCTCACGTGTCTTTATGTCCCCAAAGAAGTTCGTACCGCAAGTCTCGTCCTCAAAGCAGACCCGGGGTGTCTCGTCCCAAATCTCGAGATGGTTCTTTCCACAAAAATTTCTGAATTAATAATATAATAAATATGCTTTTAAAGATCTTTAGTTAACTTGCTTGATGTTGTTGTAAGTACACGCGTGTAGTACTAGTTACTATGATCACCTTCAAATGATCTCGACCCACGTACGACCGTCAATTTCTCCAAACAATTGTTTTGCAAAGATGTGCCTAGCGAAACTGGACCAGCGCCATAGACCACTCGGCTACCGACAAGCCCCAGTAAAGGCATGCCGCAGTCATCCTAAAAAATGCATAACAGAAGTGCCGAATTCTGTATTCTACCTCAAGCAGGAAATTTGAAAAAGAGATTGATTCTCACTGATTTAATCTGCATTACGTGGTATAATTCATTGTAAAATAAACTATATATATATATAGTTGTAAGTCGTGTGAATTTTGGTTAAAACAGTATTTACATAATTTCACACACTTAATATGATATGCCACGGTATCATTTCATGACGAGAGAAAGGAAATAGTTGATGCGTGGTCATAAATGGTATTAATTGTCTTTCGTTCAATACACGGAGATTTCTCAAGTACGAAGCCATGATTTGTGACGAAATAAAACTCCGGATGTTACACTGTAATGGCGGCGTGAGCAACACATCAGTGATGTGCAAACGAGGCGCACAAAGTCACGTATTACTATCAACGAATTCGCAAATTCACCTGTCAAAAGCAACTGATCATTTCTATCAAAGATATTCGTGCATGTGTGTGTATACTCACCAGAGTGTCGAGGGCGTAGCTCTCCCCATGATGCTACGAAATTCGATTCGATTCGAATCGTCCCGCTGATTCGATTTGATTCAATTTGAGTCGTGCCGATTTTGGAATGTTTCGAATCGTCGAGATGTTCTCAAAATTCTAGCAAGAATCATCTCTTGAACTCTTCTTCTATCACCAGATCTCCTGAGCAGGAGACCTGGTGATAGAAGAAGAGTTCCAAGAGATTCCGCTTCCGAAAATATTTCAATTCCGTTTCTGGAATATTTCGTCTTTTTTCACTGAATGTCCCATACAGACGTCGTCGTTGTTGAATACAATACTCGGGAGAAGACTGTCAGCATTGTTTTAAGAAGGTGCAATTTTTACATTTTAAAGACCCGAAAAAGTCGATTCGAAAGTCGATTCTGTTCGAAATCCTCCGCCTGATTCAATTCGGGATTCGATTCGTCCCGAAATTGCCTAGGTTCCTAGGTTTGTATGTGTGAGTGCGTAAGGGTTTGTTAGGGTGTGTGTGTGTGGTCTGTGGTGGCGTTTCTGTGTATTTTGAGTGCATACCGTGCAAATGCATACAAGTCTGTCTGTGCTAACTTCTTGGTGATATAATACTGATATTCAAATAAGCGATATGTGACAGTACAAAAATAACAAATTTATTTCTCGGAAGAGAAAGAAAAGAAAAACATCTTTTCAGTTCAAATGTGAGAACAAAACCATCTACCTCTTGTAAATCGCACATTCTCAATCGCCCCAAAGATCGACTTGTCCGAACCATGACGGAAGTATATACCGAATTTCTGATATATTATGATAATACCGAACACTTCTGACAGGCTGCCACTCATATGCTCATGCATACCTTTTCTCCATACAGTCTACTGAACAGATGTTTGAAACCGAGCTCAGACAAATATATACAAACAAACTTGTTACGTTACGTTCAATAATGGTGGCGGGACAGTTTTTTGTATTGTTTAGTTTTTGTTTTTTTTCTCTGCAGATCAAAAGGGATAGGGTGTAAAATTGTCTTATATTTCATGGGCATTTAGTACGATTTTATACTTATAAATAAGCCTGCTCTATCATATAAGTGAAATTATTTTAACTCTGAAAAGCTACACAGAATACGGTAAACAAAAATACCTTTGAACAAAATGACCCGCACTCTACAAATATACATGATGTCAAATAGTACTGAAAAGCAAAAGTTAATCTTTTGAAAAACATAATAGAGATAAATAGATTCCTCATAATTACTCTCAGGTTACAGTAAACGTTTAACCATTTACCTAACACGAAAAGCAGAGGGCACTTGCAAACAAAATTCTTGAATAACTCATTTTTTTCATTGTTTGTCTCCAAAACATAGGTTATGACCCTCTTTGGAACGAGCTCGGCGAAAGAGGGGTCATAACCTATGTTTTTGAGACAAAAAAATGAAAAAATAATAAAAATTACTTGGCAATTTCTGTGAATAGCGCTGGCCGTTTTTGGCCGTCACGTTGGGTAAAGGGCTAACCACGTAATCTATTTTAAGACACAGATAGATGTTTGTCTTTGCTGATGAAATGCTGTTGTGTTATTCATTGTCGGAAATATATCTCTTAGCCCTTTCCAACAATCTGATACATAAACCTAATTCAAATTAGTGAGAAAATAAATGCGTGAACGAGTCTTAAATATGCATTCATCCCTGACTAATGTCGTCATGAAAATTGAATTTTGATAAAATTATCTCCCCTGAAAGTATTAGATTTGCGAGGAAGGTCCAATTAAGAAGTATGTAGTTGTTGAGAAAATACCTGTGACATCAGTTGAAAATAAAGCCAAATTTCCATTTGTTACTTTTAATGAACGAAAACAACAGACAGCTCTCGGAGCTGTCTGTTGTTTTCGTTTATTAAAAGTGACAAAGGGAAACTTGGCTTTTTATGGCAAGTTCATTAGAAGCAAATAAGTAACTGACCACTTTGGTCCTTGTTTAGCGAATGTATTTTTTCAGTAATTTGCAAGTTTCTATACTCCTCGGGAAAGAAATTAGCAAATCTTACATTCTAGATTATTATATTAATGGAAAGGATAGAGACTGTATTGTATATATGTCACGATGCGCACATTGTTGATATAATAAACAGAAAAAAGTTACAGAACATTAAAAGATGGCGAAAGCACCGTGTTCTTATTTTTTTAAATGGGTTTAAACAGAGAATTATATTCAAACTTTCAAACTGATCAGAACTGATTGGGAAAAAAATTGTAAAAAGCCAGCTTCTGTATTTTTATAATAATCTACAAGAAAATGTCTGAAGTGTGTGAAATGATGCGAACATCGATGATACAACTTTGCTAGCATTTCGAAACTTCAATTTTTATATGAAATTCCTATACCATTAGCGTTAAATTTGCTGACAACTTTAGAAAATTACGGAGAGCTAACTTTCTTGTAATTCTCTTCCAATGACGAAAATTGCCAGCCATGTGCGACAATGTTGATGAGAATAAGTTTCCCAGAGAAAGCTGAGAGGCACACGGGGAAGGCATTGTTCTTTACTTTCGAGTAACTATTTCTTACCAATGCAGAGAGGTGTTTAATAATTAAAGCTGCACCTTCTCCAAACACACCCATAAAATAACAGTTCTTTTGTAGTTGTTAACAGATTTTGTTGCAATAAGCATGAAGTATCGCTTGTATGGCTCTCCATGTATTTCGTGCTTGTGGCCTGGAGAGGCACTGTCATTCCAAAAATACAATGATGTTCGCAAAAGGAGAAAGTGTTTTCGTGCGGGTAGCATTCGATTCTTTCAAAGCTACAAAAATGATCAGCTTGAAGTCGGAAAAGTAGATAGTTTTCCCTCAGTAAAATTTGTCCAAGAAAGAACAAACGGCAGGCCTATCTTCTTTCCACAGAATGGCTCAGTAACCTAACTTGAATGCAAGGGAGTGTACACAGGAAACTTCCTGGTAATACAAACTTATGTGTGGTGGCATAGCCATGGGGCGATTGTGGAGGGGGACTCGCCCCCACACACTTTTCCCGAGAATAATTATGCCAACTGTATATATACATTCATGCCTGGAATCCCTAAAACTGCTTCATGTTCTTTCAACTCAATATTTCCTGTGTCATTTGGCTATAATTAGACTACTCCTTCATTTTTGGAGTACCTAACCCTCTGAACTCTAGCGGTATCTTCCATGCCAGTTCAATGACAGCAATTAGAAGAGTTCATATTCATTATTTGGGGTAGATCAATCAATATTTTCAATGTGCAGCCTCGGGACTGCACGTTGAGAATATTGATTGGTCTACCCCACACATTTACTGAACAGCCATCCTATTTAATAACGTTATGACGTATCATGTTGCTGGTCGGAAAAAACGGCCGCTAGGGTTCAAAGGGTTAAGCCTTCAAAAAGTACTCAGGGTGCCTCAGTTGGTATGAAAAGAGGTATTCCCCTCCCCTGTGAAAACCCTGGTCCTTCACCTATGGGGGATACAGCGATAACTCTCTTAACCTAGCTCGAGATGAAATGAAGTAGGGGGGGTATTTCCTTCCCCACCCTCCCGCTTCATTCAGCTTGACTACACCCCCGGCTTACGTGATTTGTTCGGGTGAACTAACCAGTTTCAAGTGACCTACACTTAGTTGTAACACTTTACGATTTTTGGTTAAGCTCTGCATCATGTCAGTCAGAACATTCACCGTAACAAATGTTAGTGGTACAATTGGTGTTAAAACCCTAAATAACCCATGGTTAGCACATATATCACGCGACATTTACTCGGTTAGATGATACCGATAAGTTTCACCCCATTGTGCAACTATAAAGGAGTCACGAGCGTTTTTGCTCATATTGTTACGGGTGAATAGTTTACTGTCTTCCCAACAATGACTGTAATCCCCCATGCAATGTTCATTTGTGTCACAAATTTGCCTTGAAAAGCATAATACAATGTCCTAGATTATGAGGGTCACGCAAGCGGTTCCCTGATCACACAAATGCTGATAAATAGTAACCCCTAAAGTATCGTTTGGATATGGCTTGCGAACCTCATATTTCGGATCGAATCGAATCAGGCATCAGATTTCGAATCGAATCTCACCGCTTTTCAAATTGTGGATATTGCTCCTCCTCCTTTCAACCGTAGTATTGTTAGCCGCAACTCAAGTATTGTGCGCAACGGCGACTCGTGAGAATCAAGCAAAAAGGCGGAATATTCCAGAACGGAATCAATGTAATTTCGGAAGCGGAACCTACTTAAACTCTTCTTCTATCATCAGGTCTCCTGTACAGGAGACCTGATGATAGAATAAGAGTTCAAGAGCAGACACTTCGTAGGATTTTGAGAACATCTCGACGATTAGAAAATTTTCGAATCGGCGCGATTGAAATCGAATCGAATCACAAGACTATTTCGAATAGAATCGAATTTCGAAGCTTCACAGGGCCCTACGACTGGAGTATCGTATCCTTAACTGTTTTCGTTCTTAAGTTGAATTTCTTCTTCGATTTTTTAAACCGAAATGTCGACGGTTCGATCCAGACCCGCTCCACCAGTGATGTGTCCTTGGACAAGACAATTAATCCTTATCACCCACGCGAGGGCTGTGTACTAAAGCGGGTTGCATGCCGAGGGTGCTAACTCAGGTTGTGCCGAATTAATACGTTAGAGACTCTACAGTTACTCGCCGATGTTCCCTGGTTCTCCACGGTTATTCTGGTTTCTTCCACCCCTAAAACTGCCTGACACGGGCTGTTGAAATTGTCGTTAAACCCCATTAAACATGCAAACTATCTTCTTCGGCTTTAAACAAAAGATTGTTCTGTTGAGTAATCCAGTTAGCCAGGCAATCCATGGACTTGACAACCGTTACTTGTTCCCGGTTCCTTATTCGACATTCGTTGTTGACCAAATTTATCGGTTGATAACGAATGTCGAATAAGGAACTGGGAATAAATAACGGTTATCACGTTCGCGGGCAGTCCTGCTTCAGTCAAATTGAAAGTCTATATTTTCCGAAAGATGTGGTAGTACAAATCATGAAATAGTATCAAAGTTACACAAATAACAGGTGGAATCCTGACGGGCCCTGGAATTATTATGGGGGTGGGGGTGGGGGGGGGGGGTGTCTGATATCCCATGGTATTTTGAGACAGCTAATGGTATACGATGCTCAGGTCCGAAACTAGGGTCTCAACATTTTCCGGCATGATGGTGTGGCTGGAGTTAAATATTTCTGACAATGTTCCCGGGTTGTTGATCGTCGGTTCGAACTTTAAACCCAACGCAATATACAGATTTGAAACAATAATAAACGAAACAGATCCGAAACTTTTGTTTATTATTAGTATTATTTTAAATAATTAATTTCTTTTAGCGATAAAATAATAATAAGTAGCGAGGCGACCCGTCTCTGAACAGGGTAGCATCACCCGCGCAACGGAAAATTTCAAGTTGCATTGCATATGAGGAGATAATCAAAGATTGCATTTCTAGCTAGACGAATTACGCAATCCTCATTTATATGACAGATAAACGAACGGGCGTTTTCATACATAGGTTATCTGAAACGCACGGGTATTTTTGCATTATGAAAACTGTGGTTTTGTCAAATGGTAAACTTTTTTCAAATTAGCGGGTTTCAAAGCACATTTGGGCGTTCCGGTGGCCAACAATTTTTCCGAGAGACAACAAAAAATTCCGATAGACATTGTCATGGGCACCCCCCCCCCCCCCTCCTCCCACTAGATTGGAGCCTAACGAACTCGTCTTTTTTACAAGGACTCACTAGCTGGTGCGGCGATATTGTCGCACGTGATATTTATTTATTTATTTATTTATTTATTTATTTATTTATTTATTATTTATTATTGGAGTTTGACGACACTTTCGGCAGCCAGGGTCACCACGTGTCGGACAGTTTACGGATGGAGGAAGCCGGAGTACCCGAAGAGAACCATCGAGCAACGGCGAGCAACTGTCAGTGTCTCCGCCGTACTAACTCCACACAAGCAGGGTTAGCATTGATTGAAAACAGGTAAACCATCAACGTGCAGTGCGCCTTAGTACACAGAGCCATCGTGCCCCACGATCACTGGTATCAGAAATCATTAAAATTTTGTTTGTATAAATAAATGTCAAGATTATAATATAATGACTTAGTTTGCTAAATATATTACAAAATACTCGACTGTGCCTACATGTATGCACTTAGGAGATCAAACAATTTCTGGGAGGTGGCGCCAGTTTGGTCCGCCCCTCCTAAATCCGCCATTGGATACTGACATTCCTTGTATATACCTGTCACCCTTCTCTATGTTGTAGCCTGTTTATACTAATGACATGAGTAGGACGTTTCTTTGTTGTTGTAAAGCTGTTGTCTCTGAGCCCTTTTCAACACTGTATCACATAAGAGCACATCATTGCCTCAATTTAACATTTTACCCAACGCAGACAATATCAAAATTTATTATTTTAAATATTTTTTTTTAAATTTGCAAAAAAATTAACAAAACCATATCATGTGACCCCCTCGACGAGCTCATTCCGATGAGGGTCACATCGTATGGTTTTGTTGAATTTTTAACAAAAATTGTTCTCAACCGCTGAATTTGTATCTTTCGAGGGCGTGTGCAACCTATTCGTTAGATAACGGGTTAAAAAACAACAACTTTACTTCAAATGGGTCCCCATATTATAGACAGGTCTGATCGACAGTAGCACTATAACAACGAAACTGTAATGGTGAAGTCTCAACAGTCTCAACATGAAAAGCAGACGACACTTGCAAATAAAATTCTTGAATAACTATTTTTTTCATTTTTTGAGTCAAAAACATAGCTTATAACCCCTCGTTGGAATGAGCTCGTTGAGATGAGGGGTCATACGCTATATTTTTGAGACAAAAAGTGAAAAAAATCATGAAAACTGGATGGTGATTTTCGTTAATAGCGCTGGCCGGCTTTTGCAGTTACGTTGGGTAAAGAGTTAACTTACGTAACGATTAAAACCGGCCAGCAATATTCACAAAAAATCGGGTTTCCAATTTTATTACCTTTTAAAATTTTGCCTTAAAACATAGTTTATGATCCCTTCATTGGGACGAGCTCAATGCTATGCTTTGAGGCAATAATATTACCTTTTAAGGCGCCAAATGACATTTCAAGTGCCTTTCATTTGTCCGTCCTATGGTCGTGTTTTTCCGCAACAGAGATAACCTTTTTCTGTTCGTTTGTTCTTGCCAAAGCTAATCGATTTGGCATGTTTATAACTTTCGAGGGTTTCACGTTAGAAAATGTAATACAGTTGGGAAATATAACTAGATGGAATATGTTTTCTCTTCATGCATTCTATAAAGTGCAGGCGCGTAGCCAGGATTCTATAATAGGGGTGTCGTAGGCAGTTTTGGGTGAGCCAAAGATGATATTTGAAAGGTCGTTGTGTGGTATTTCGGGGGCCTCCTCTTGTCGTAACCAGGGCCCTCCAGTCGTTGCCCCTCTCCTCCCACTTCCCTTCAGGGAAGTGAGAGTCCCAATTCGAACTACCTCACACACCCGAGAAAATATGGTGCTCTTGGGGTAAATCTGACGCATTTGCACCTACGCCACTGATACGCTCCATTAAATGTAATAGGGTTGACATTCATTTTTTCGAAATAATGATTTTATCTTACCTCAAATATGTTGTTGCAGCTTTGGTATGTTCGTAAGGTTTATCACCTTAATCCAAGAGGTTGAAGTTACAAGTTTGAAAGTCGAACATTACCCTTGAATTGTTCGTTTAAGTGGATTACGACCTCGCGTAGGCTCAGGACATAAATTATTATTGAACGTTTGTCTTGTATTGTTAATATTTGTCCAGTTATAAAACATGATCAAACGCACAGTCAATGGACCGATTGCCAAATTTACCCTGTTTCGAAAGAAGCGGACAGTTGGCTAGGTGCCCAGAGACAAAAAAGAGATCACTCTGCATGCAACTGACTTGGTCAGGCCTGGCAGTCTAGAAAATCAAGGAGTGCAAAACAATTGTCCTCCTCAGATTGCTTTGGAGTGCAATTGCACCTGGAATGTTCAATGCATATACTTCTATGCTATTTTGGTTATATTCAGTTTCACTCCAAGGTATTACTATTGTCATTGAAAAATTGTACTACATTCAGCTATACAGTGGAAAAATTGGCACACACATCTATTCAAAATATTGCATTCAGTTCTTATGCGACTGTCTTCTACACTCAAAATGTGTTGAAATGAGAAACAGAATGGGTCATGAATTATTGCGAATCAATGCAACATTGACAAAATTAATGATAACAGATTTTAAGGGCAGTCCCAAACATGTCTGGCATTCAAAAAAATCAAGGGGTGCAAAATGTTTTGTAGGCGTGCAGTTGTCGTGCAGCACTCCTGCACTCCAAAAGAATGCCAGACCTGCTCGGTACACTCACTTCCCCTCGCACTGAATGTTACCCCCTGTATCTAATTGCAGAGCTTGTTGGAAATAGGATCAATAAATAAATGTCCGTTAACTCTTAAATCCCCAGATTAATTGGTAGACAATAATAACTACCGCAATATACATGTACACAGCTGCAGATGGCTTAACAGTGTTTCTTCGTCATTGTTGGCGACCCGCAGAGGAAGCCAACAATGATGTAAAAACAAAGTATAGAAAAATAAAGCGTACCAGTGAAGTTCTTGAGTAATAATCTACTTGGGCACATTTTTCGAAGCAATAAGAGTTGCAGTTTGGGGCTGTATGCATGGGGACCTAATGGTTACGTAGCCACCGGGCTCTGTTGCTACAATCTGCATGTTTGTTCTCATATCTTGTTTCTCCAGAAATGGGATTGCTTTGAACCTAAAAGTGAGAGAGTGTCATTCATTTTGTGGGTATTGTAATGTTTCTTAGACGTCTTCGTCATTTTCCATGCACGTTAGGATCAGTTACGTTTGGAAGAGGTCACTAAATAGTGCACCAAGAAATAGTGGAGAGTAACGTCTGGTTGTCCAGTACCCAAGGGGGCTAGAGGCTACATTGCGTTAACTGAACAAATGTTTGCCTATCATGTGCCATACGCGTTCCCCCACCCCTCCATTTTTTTAACCCTTTACCTAACATGAAAAGCAGACAACACTTGCAAACAAAATTCTTGAACAACTAATTATTTTCATTTTTTGTCTCAAAAACATAGGTTATGACCCCTCTTTGGAACAAGCTAGACAAGCTCGTTCCAAAGGGGGGTCATAACCTTTGTTTTTGAGACAAATTTTTTTTTAAAAATTAAAATTAATTGACGATTTTTGTGAATAGCGCTGGCCGGTTTTAGCCGTTACGTTGGGTAAAGGGTTAATTCTCAATACTACACTTCACTAGAAATCAGCGGGGACGCCTCTTTTTCAAATTTACCATGTGCCATAGGACCAGGAAAGGGCGTTGGTTATATTGCAAATGGCATAGCTAGAGTTCAAACCCACAACGGGAGAGTTTCATTTGGCACTAAGTGACTGTTGCGAAAAGCGGACCGAGGCCTATACGAAATCACGCACACCACTTGGCCACGGTGGCCGAGTGGTATGCGTAGTTTCGTACGGTTTCGCTATAGGTGGTTGGTGCCAAGAGACTCTATCAACATGGATTCAAATATCCGCTGTGCCATTTGCAAAGTTGATGGTTTGCAACATTCGATGGTTTGCAACAGTGCCTTCTTGGTTCTTAAATCCGGTGTTATGGTATAACAGTAGTAAATATTTTCCCCTAGGCGACCATTATAACGTTCTTGTGAAAAAGAATATGAGCGCATCATTTTAATTTGGACATCAAAAGCTTTATCATGTATAGCCCATTAGACAACTTTTCCTGTCCTCAAAACACACCAATAGTCAATTTTATTTTTAGGCCCCAAAATTCATCAAATCACCTCACTCTATTTTTAGGAATATTCAGCAATGATGCAAGATTTCGATACAATGTTTGAAGGGGTTTTTTTTTAAAGAGTAACATTTCTCTCAAGTCTGCTTAGTTTCGGAGAGGGCAACATTTCCGAATGCAACGTTTCAAGGTGGGTAACTTTAATTCAATTATTTGGTACTGTCATACCTTATGTGAGTCTCGCATAAAATTGCAGTAAATTGGCCCAGGTGTATGGGATAGCATCATCAAATTCACTCTCTGGGGACCTCATTCTGCAAATGTCAGACTGCTTATTTTCAGCAGACCGAATCAGGTGCTACAGACCTCCATTTGTATGACCGTGTTTGTGACACAAGTCAAAGAATCAAATCCAGTCTTTTAAGAAAGTGCGTGATTACTAGCATGAGAAAATTGAGATATCGCAGACTCCAATCCTGACGAAAATGTCCCCACTGGAAAAATTATTGGGGTGGGGCGGGTCACACACCCCCTAGCGATGACCCTGCACACATACAAACATCTGCAGAACTCTCCATGACCTGAAAACCAAGACGTTTCTTTGTATCTATATATTCTTGAAATTGTATATCACGAGGTTGAATTTTGTGGCTCCAGTGCATCTTGTATTTGCACCCCACCCCCCTTCCCAGCACACTTTATTGATCCTCTTGTCAAGGCTCTTTCCGTTATATCCCGAGAATCTTTCGTTAGAAAGGTTCCTCCAACACACTCTTGCATGTTTCCAACAATACAACCGGTACAACTGAAGAATCTATTGATACATATATGCCTCCGGCCCGCAACATCGTTTTCGAGCACTTTCAAGTACGTTTGAAGTCATAATCCATTTTCAAGTACTTTAAAGGTTCTAAAAAAAAATTCTGGGTTGAAGAACTTTCATTGCGTTTGAGTTAGTGGTGGGTTTAGATTGCAATGCCACTTGACACAGTCCGAAAATCATACACAGCTCTGTGCGGCCTTTGGAAATTAAATTATAAACCTCCGAAAAATTTCCATTACCAGACATGAACAACATGGCATGTTTCCCACATAAAAAGCCATATTTTATACTCACTTTAGTTGTTCAACAATCAGCTTTCATTGTTGGCTAGTAGAAGAGCACACCGCTGGTTTCTGGGTAATTCGGGAAGGTGACAAGGGATATTATTTTTTTCTGAACTGCAAACTAGTTTCTTTGTTTTAAAGTACATTGGGTATGATATGTCATTAGAATCGGCCCTTGTGGCCGATTCTAATGATATATCACAACCAATGTGTTTTTGCTTTCAAATTCCATACGGGGTGCTTCCATCGAGTAGAACAGTGTCTAACGACAACAGTGGTGAATCCAGGCTATTGCTGAAGAGAGGACGGTTGTAGTGGTTTATAAGTTATGTATGGAATTTTATAACTGAATAAATGAATCATTAAAATTTCTCATGGTACACCACTGCATTGTTCCAAAATACCATGGAAACCATGGTTTACCATGGTATTCTGGGATAATACCATGTGTGCAATGATACTTCTTTATAGGGGAAACTCGGCATTTGCAGTGTTCTAACGCAAGAGTCCACACAGATGATGGCAGCATATCAAAGTCTGATACAAACACTATGTGAAGTGATAGCTACATAGTTTTGCTTGCTTGCAGAGTGGAACAAATGGTTTTGACTTGTCACGTCCGATATTCTATGAAACTAGAAACAGTATACATAACATAGATCATCATGTTAAATGGGAGGGCGGTAGCTCAGTGGTCACGGCATTGGACTTCAAACCAAAAGATCCACGGTTCGATCCCCGTAAGGGGTAACCGCGTCGTGTCCTTGGGCAAGACATTTAATACCTATTGGGGACACGGTGGGGTGTGTACTAAGGCGTACTGCTCGTCGATGGTGCACTAGTCTTCAACCATTGCTAACCCTGCTTGTGCGGATTTAGTGCTTCGGGAAATCTGACAATTACTCGCCTTTGCTCGGTGGTTCTCTCCGTGTACTCCGGCTTCCTCCGCCCGTAAAACTGTTCGACAAGAGGTGACCCTAGCTTTGGAAAGTGCCGTTGTACCCCAATAAATAAATAAATAAATGCCATGTAAAATCACATGCATAAAAGTGTATGCAATTATTTCATTCGTGGATACAAACGTGAGGCAATCGCTCCCTCCCCACCCCCACCTCTTCTGGATCCTCCACTGAAAGACACCCGGGTGTCAATAGTGAAGACTCCTCAAAATCCCCACCAATTGGATCAGTATGTGATATCCAGACTTTTCACTGTTTAACCACTACAACATGTATTAGCATCTCTATTGAATGGCTTCAGTGACAGTGCTCAAAATAACTTTTTTTCTTTGCGTAGCAAAATGCTACACATTTCCAAAAAAAATGAATAGCATTTTGTAAAAATTACATAGCTATTTTTGTATACCAGAGTTATGTTATGCTGTTTTGTATTGAAGTCTTCTGAGTAGATGGAATATTTTCCATCCATTTCTGGGCATTTCCAAATGATCTGCAACACATGAAACATTTACTATGTTTTTTTTTTTTAACTGAACTGCCTTTAAGGGTTGCATAGACTTGGATATTTTCAATTGGCGTCGTGGTTGTTTAATAGAGTTCTCAAAATGGAAGTTGAGATTTTTAATTTGATGGGCTTGAAGTTATTTTTAATGGAGATTTTATGCAAAATGTTGTAAAAATAGGAAGAATTTAAACCAATAGAATTCATCTTACATATGAAGTTGCTATTGATGCTTGATGGAGAGTTAATCTGAGTTATGCCTGGAATGTTCCACAATCAGAAGTAAAGCATCAGTGAACTAGTTTTCAAATTTGTTTGCAAATTTTCATTTACATTTTGCGATACAAGATAATCAACTGCAGCCTAATAGGCTGCAGTTGATTATCTTGTATCGCAAAATGCTATACATAATTGAACATTGTGCAGCTTTTTGGAAGTTTTGCATAGCAAAAAGCGACGCGACACCGCTTATTTTGAGCCCTGTCCAGTGACACCATCAGCAGCAATCTTTAGATCCATTTCTGCGCGAACTGGCGGCTACCCTGCAAAATTAGCGACAAACCAGTTGTTATTTTACCTGAATTGATGTCTTCAAATTTGTTAATCCAATAAAAGTTATATGTCACTGTAATATGACACAGGATCAATTTATGTGTCACTAAAATTCCGAAACAGGAACAATTTCCAAGTACATCACTTTAGATAGTTCAAGGTATTATAAGTCACATCATAACAGATAATGAAACTTTATGATCTTAGAGTCAATCCTACTCTCGCTTATAAAATATATCCAGTAATATAACCATTGAAGTTTAGAGACCAATTAAATCGACACGGGGCGTCACGTATTTCCGGAGCACCACAGCATCCTCCTGCTGTGAAGATATCGCAATAAGTAGTCATATTCTATCCGGATATGATTGGTTGATGATGTACTTAACATGTCGGGCGTTCGATTGGAGTACAGAGCTTGAAATGAATAGATATGATATACGACTAATAACACAGTTCTAGTTACTAATGTCAAATAATATACCGTGTTTGAATGAACGAGATTACCTTGCCAAATTTTTCTCAAATATCATATTTCTTTATCACATATAATGTATTGTGCGATGGTGTTGGAGTTATTTCCGTCAGACTCGTCAGTTCATGCATGCATCCAAAATTTAACCCAATGCTGACGGGCGTATTTGTAGCTCGATTTATTTGGCGTATTACTCATTTTTCTCGACAACATTTGACACCATTTAGAGGACACCACCATATAATAGGGGTAATTGGTTTCAAAAAGAATTTGCTCACATGCTTTTGTTTTGTGAGAACTTTTTGAAGAGTGCCAGGAACAAATAGTTTTGGTTATGAATGAAAACGACGCACATCGAAATAGGGCTGTCACGATTAATCGACCAATCGATTGTCGATCGGTCATCCCGAAATCGATTAGTATTTTTCGTTGTCGAAGAATCGGTAAATTGTACCCCGTTTTAGACATTTAATAATTAAAAAAAAATTATGAAAAAACTATTATTTCTAAAGGTAAAAGGTCAAGAACGTTGACGTTAAACCTCAAGAAGCCGTTAGAAGCAATTGTCTTTTAGGTACATTCAAATCTTTGATGTTCTGAACTTTTGAACCATCAGTGTAATAATCAAGATCGGTCGTCAGTTGCGAAGTTCGCAACTGACGATCGGTCTTGATTATTACACTGGCGGTTCAGAACATCAAAGATTTGAATGTAACTAAAAGAGGATCGTCTTCCTTGTTTTCTTGAGATAGGTCAACTGACTTGAACTTCATTTTTAACGACTTCAAAGAGGGGTAGAGGGGGGTCACCTAGATACGATTAATCGATTATTACCGATTATTTGCAACGATTAATCGATTCCTAAATTAAAAAGTCGTGACAGCCCTGCATCGAAAGACTCTTTTCATGGTAACAGCAACCATCAGTAGAGCTCAAATTTTGCTTACAGCACTTACCCTGTTAAAGTCCCTCTGCCCCCCCCCCCCCCCCCCCCCTCCACGCCTCTCTGTCTGTCTGTCTTATGGTTCGGTGAACTACAATGTTTCTCTCGAATCGAATCTCGACTCGAATCAAGCAAAAGGTTCGAAACCAAATCGAATCTCGAATCTACTTTTCAATTGTTACCATACTACGAACAACTGGTGCTGTCTATCTCCGTCGTGAAACCCAATATCAAGAGGTACACTAGACTATTAGAAAATTGACAAGTATCTCTAAGGTGGTCGAAAAAAAGCCATTCATCGTCCTTTGAATGCAACAAGGCGCCAAATGCAATGCCAAAACATTGCAGATGGCACCTTGGTGCACTTAACGGACGATATATTGTGCAAACGAGACGTAGCGCAATCTCCGCAATCTCCATTGTCGCTCCAAATGTCATTTTTAAGAATTTTCCGACTGAATGTGTGCTATCTAGTCAGACTGGATACGTTCAATCTTATACATCAGAAAACTGCAGGGTGAGTTATCTTCAGAAAGTCGACAATAAAGAATGAAATCCAAATCTCTTCAGGATTCGATTTTTCGAACTTAGAGATCGAGATGATTTCGAATCGAATCAGTGACAAGATTCGAAATCGAATCGTATCTCAAACGTTCGTCGGATCCTAACGCATGTGTGAGAGAGAGAGGGGGGGGGGGGGCGAGGGTGTGTGTGTATGTGTGTGTTGTGTTTTCTAAGTGACATGATGACATAACATCGTGTTGATTGACAATATTTTTATATAAATTTTATCATGGTCATGATTAGCCATTGTGCAAAAATATGTGACCTTAAACCCTAATAAATATAAATAAATAATATAAATTTTATCAAGCAAACATGTTCTTCTTTTTTTTTGAAAGGACATCATCAACAACCACGTTTCCCTGGAAATTGCGTAATTCCTGATGAATGGATTGTGTGCGTGTGTGTGGTCCCAAACTCAATGAACAATACTATCAACTGTGCATGACTACAGACTGGCTTTGTATAAAACATTTGCTCATTTCTAAAAATGTTACTTCAAGTGACAAGCGATCTGAAAAAAGTCTTGAACTTGAATATTCGTTTCCTGTGCAGAGGTTCAGAATATGGAATGGAACATAGACTGCATGGAAACCAGTCAAGATATATACACTCATTCACACGCGCGTGTCGTTTCGTGTTTATTAACCCTTTACCTAACATGAAAAGCAGACGACACTTGTAAAAAAAATTCTCGAATAACTAATTTTTTGTCTCAAAAACATAGGTTATGACCCCTCATTGGAACGAGCTCGCCGAGCTCGTTCCAATGAGGGGGCATAGCCTATGTTTTTGAGACAAAAAATGAAAAAATAATAAAAATTAATTGGCGATTTTTGAGATTAGCGCTGGCCGGTTTTGACCGTTTGTTGGGTAAAGGGTTAAACGCCTTCCCGTCTATAAAACCAAAACCAATTATTAGAAGGACACCCAGCAATTCATTTGACAACTATCAACAAAAGGAACACATTTTATCGCCAACCAGATTTGCGAGGGGAACCTGTTAATATTTCGTCCCCTGAGTTTCAATGTGCTATATGTGCGCACTGGCACATAGAACACATTTGAATTCAGGGGACGATTTTTAACTATCGCTTGCGATTCAAATTGTAATTACAGTACTCGATTTGTAGAAAATTCCAGTGAAATTTCGCTTCTATTTAAAAATAGTCCGCCGACGATTTCCATTCGGCACCTGTGTGCGGAACCGATTTTCATTTTCCGCATGGTTTAGTGTTACTGTGGATGGGAATTTCATAGAACAGGCGTGTAATAAAAGCCACGAATACTTATTTCGATATAGCTGGATTGCTAGAACGCTCATTGGTGACAAACAGAAAAGTATCTTCATCTTGGGAGGGGGAGTTGCTATAAATAATCAATGCCCAACACTGCAAAAAGCTTTCACGTCACCAAACATCATGGATTAGGAGGAGTTACCGCGTTGATTGACTTGACGCCATCTTGGGGCGGTGGTGGGGTGCAGACTGGGTGGTGATATTTGTCGCTGAAGTTCCAGTAAACCATTTGCATGGAGATCAGTGGATAAGAACTTGGCCGAAGAAAGTTGACTGGCGAGCATATTTAACCAAGCTAACGGTCATACTAAACAAATGCCATTCACTAAATCTCTAAATTGTTATTATGCCAAGTTTGCACCACTCTTTGCCCAAAAAATTGCAGAAGTTCTTTTTATCGTCGGCATCTTACACTACGTGGAGAGTGTATTATCACTAAATCATCCGCAGAGTGGAGAATCCACCCAAGCAATAATTGCAAATTTGTTGCAAAAGCATAACCAGCACAAGCAAAGTTTCAGCCAATGGACCTCCTGGTTAAACCCGGAGGTCCATTGGCTGAAACATTGCTTGTGTTTTTTGTCGATATGTACAAAATTTGAAAGTTATAGCATGGGTGATAACTCCATTCCGCGGGTGATGTAGTTACAATCCACTCTCCACGTACTGCATATGTTCTTATTCCATCTCTGTGGTACTGGTGTGAATGAACTGTACAGTTTTATTGGTTTTAAAAGGCTCTGTATAAATGATATACTGTCAGTCAAAATCTTTATATGGATGACAGCCTGTGTAGTCTCCCCTTGTGTCATTCTTCAAAATGTCGGCAGACGATTACCGATTCTCGTTAAATAAGTTACAATTCCGTAATTTATTATTGAACACAGTTGCTAGTGGAGCATAATAGATGGAGTAAGATATATTCGTTACACGTTTGTTGGTGACCTAATGTGGTTTATACGATGTCGGTAAATTAAAAATCGAGTCCATTCTCTCTCTCTCTCTCTCTCTCTCTCTCTCTCTCTCTCTCTCTCTCTCAATATGGAAAGAACCGTATCATATATATCTCATTGGGTCACAAACAAACCATCGTGTAACTTTTAACATCTGACGATCAAACAATATCACTCTTTTGCGACCCTTAATTTGTTTGAAAACGTTGGTGGTGAAATCTTTTTAAATCATACCCAGATCGATGAAGATTGAGCTACGACCAATCGGTCAACGGAACCAAACTTTGTATCAGAACCATCCAATTACACCAATAAATAAATGATGCCAACAACATTAATGATTTAGAATTGATGATGTTTATTTCGGAGGTTCAAAACACCCAATTTTCATATACTCTAGTTATGTTGCTTTCAAGAGAATGCGCCCTTTTTAACCCTTTACCTAACATGAAAAGCAGACGACACTTGCAAACAAAATTGTTGAATAACTTTTTTTTTCATTTTTTGTCTCAAAAACATAGGTTATGACCCCTCATTGGAACGAGCTCGACGAGCTCGTTCCAATGAGGGGTCATAACCTATGTTTTTGAGACAAAAAATGAAAAAATAATTAAAATTAATAGGCGATTTTTGAGAATAGCGCTGGCCGGTTTTGTGGTTACGTTGGGTAAAGGGTTAAATGTGTAAATATAAGTTTTGTACCTATAACTGGGCTTATAACATTGTCTCTCCCCGTGGGAACGCCGGGAAATAGAGCGTGCTTGTTCACTTTGGTAAGCAGGCCTCCTGTATTTGTAAAATAGGGTCCGGTGACCAAAACCTGAAATTTAGTTTAAACAATATTTATTCAGAATTGAACATGATATAATACATACAAAAGATTGATAATGTTACATTAACTGTACAGAATTTATAATAAAAGGTATGCAGTACAGCAAGACATGTAGAAATAGCTGACAATATCAAAGGAGAGGATTCGGCAGAAAACACTTAGCTTATATAAGCCGTCTCCTGGAAATTTCGGGTCTAAAGAAGACAGCTTAGGTATAAACGATTGACTAAACTTGACTTTTCACTTGTGATGTAATTATGACATAGCCATAGATACTGAAAGCAACCTCAAACACACATCCCTTACAAATATCGTCACGAAAATCAAATTTTGATAGAGTTATCTTCCTTGAAATTATTAGTTGGGGTGTGGGGGGGGGGGGGGAGCTAAGTGTGAAGCAAGTAACTGTTGAGAAAACACCTATGACATCCGTAGAAAATAAACTAAGTTTCCTTTTGTTACTTTTAACAAACAAAAACAACAGGCAGCTTTTGGAGCTGTCTTTTGTCTTCGATTATCAAAACAACAACAAAAAACTTGGCTTTTTATGTCAAGTTAATTAGAAACAAGTAGTTCACAGATTATCCGTCATTATTTATTTATTTATTTATTTATTTATTTATTTATTTATTTATTTATTTATAAATTTATTTAAATTTATTTATTTATTGGTGTTTAAGGGCAAATATTTTTTGCCCAATGGCTACTCGTGACCGCAACGTGAAGATAAAGTAAAGTGTATTCAATCGTTTATACCCATGTTGCCCATTTTAGAGGACTTCCTCCCCATGCATTGGTGACTGGGGCCTGTTTTACCAGTAAACCGGTGCTTGTTTACCATAGTAAATAAGCATTTCTTTACATCACGGGGTTCCCACGGGGGAATTCGTCATTAAGAATATCTACCAGAATTACACCTACCACCACCAAGTGTCCACATTGGCTTTTTGTTTGGAAAGTGTATTTTTACAGTAATTTGCTAGTTTTTAATCTTCCCAGGAAAAAAATTAGCAAATCTCACCCTTTTACTTTTGTATTAATGGAAAGGACAATGTCTGTATTATATGTCACGACGCGCACACTGTTGTTATATAATTTAGAGAAAAACGTTATAGAACATCAAAAGATGGTGAAAACGCCGTTTTCTTATTTTTAAATGGGTTTCGTCAGAGAATAATTGTCAAACATTCAAAATGACTGGGGGTTGGGGGGGGGGGGGGGTGGGGGAATTGTAAAAAGCCAGCTTCTGTATTTTTATATTACTCTACAGGAAAATGCCTGAAATCTTTGAAATGACACGCACAGGGACGTGGCTAGAGGTTTGCGATTGAGTGTGTGTGTGTGTGGGGGGGGGGGGGGGGTACGTGTAGGGTAGTGAATTTCCAACTAGGGAGAGGGACCGGGAGGAGGAACCTCCCTCCCCATCGCCTAGTTGGAAATTCACTACCGTGAAAAAATTTGAAAATGAAGCCCTGAAAAAGGGGCATAAAATTGATTCTGGTAACTGAAATGCCAACACATTTATGATGGAATTATCAGGTTATTATTATTTGATATTATTCTGGGAATTGAATATGTTCTAAACAAATGCACAAGCTGAGAACTTCGAGCAATTCACACTGTCCTAACATTAAATCAGATCTTATCAAGGAATGATCATTGATCAATTTTCGATGTTTCATCATTTTGTAACTGTGAATGATGGAATTAACTCAGGATAATGATTTTACATCATGCACACTTATGAAGCTCGATACTGCATACACTGTATAGTTGGAAATAGTAACAGTTGGAATTTTTGCCGATTTGAAACCGAGTTGGAATTTTGGGAAGTGAAGGAGACATCAACATCACCAAAGAAGCTCTAAAATCTGGATGGATAGAATTTCCAACTACTCATGACTTGCCCTCCGAATTTCCAACTATAGGAAATTTTGGCCAGGATTGGGGGGGCACCCCCCCCCCCCACCTCTCCCACACGCACACCTCCCCTGTCGCCACGTCCCTGGATGCGCACATAGATGATACAAAGTTGCTAATATTTCGAAATTCACTTCAGTGACGAAAATTCTCAGCCATGAATAATAAATAAATGAATAAATAAAATATTATCTATGGAGGATAATCTTTCAAATACCAATTTCACACTTTTTGTGAAAGGTATTAAGCGAATTCCTTGTACTAAGATTCATTAGATTTGACAGTTGAACTATTTTGAACAAACTGTAATATTTTAATTATTACCGTTTTCCCACATTCCTGTGTTATAAAAACTCTTTTGTTATAGTATACCTAATATACCAACGCTTGAAAAAAAAACCGGATACATCTTCCGCAATCGTTAATATTTCGAATAAAAGCAACTTTTGTAGTATATTCATAATACCATGGATCCTATCCCATTTTCTGATAATGAAACTTCATCTCATATAAATATTGCCGTTAGAAATATTTGCCAACTCACATAACTGCGACAGAAACTTGTTAACCCGTTATCAAAGACGGCTAGTAGACAACATTTGTAAAAGAGTGGAATAACTAAAAAATGTTTCTGCCTCCAAAACGAAGCTTATGGCCTCTCATCAGAACGATCCCGATGCACTCGTTCCATTGAGAAGTCACAAGCTATATTTCGGATGAAAATATTAAAATAAAGAAAAAATTGAATGGAACGTTTTGTGAACAGTGCTGGCTATATAATACCGTTACGGTGGCTGACAGGTTAACCCTTGATCTAACACAGTCTAAGGATGGCACTTAACGTTGCAGATAGCTTTTTTTTAGTGACGGGTGTGGGAGCATGAAATATCCGACTGATATCTGCAATACAATGCATCGCTGCATGTCAACAAGATTTATGATTGAAGAGGCGCATGGGAGGATAGGGTTGGCTGGAAAAGTCATCACATTCCTAGATAAATTTTGCTTATAGTCTGATAGACGGGGATACAAAGTGTGATCCCTGTACAATACAAAACTACGTAGGCCCAAAACGTTTTTCTAATATTGGGAATGGGATGGGGATGTGACCCATATTTTGGAGACCATGACATGAATTTGCTTCTCAGTAATATATCGTGAGCCCAACCTTCCTACATTCGGTGGACCTCGCGATGTAGCCCGGGTGCGACATTAGCCTCATGTGACAAGTGAGGCCATGGTTGTTGTAATGGTAGCGCAAGAGAGGCTAAATTTTGACGTCATTACCTCGGTGGTACTGGGTGTTAATGCACATGTTCGGCGCGTGTTATTATAGCGACACTGTTTCCGTCATCTATTTTGTTTACTGGAGGTCGGCATCTTGGTTTCTATGATGGCATGTGGTTGATACGAGCTCATAAGGCCTCTAATATAGTTTGACGTGTTCTAAGGTTCGTTTGATTTAATGGGAGGGCGTCAAATCACCTGAACAATCCGACATGCAGTAAACTTACCGAAACAGACCCGACACAAGACCACCAATTTGGGTTGATTAGAGTAGTACGTAGTACTATAGGATTTCGGAGCCTCCCAAAGTTATGTTGATTTTGAGATCATGTGTCGAGTTACCAGAACAACCCAACAATGATTAACATTACCCAAAATCTCGAAACCTACCCCAAACTCCTATGTGGAACCATATTTTCACGTTTTACTACGCTTAATGATCTATTATGTAACTTCCTCAATTGATCTCCTAACTAACTATGTAGCTGCCCTAATACCTCAAGGGAATGTGTCATTAACTCCAATGTGAAATTATATTTCAGATGCTCCTACAGTTGGTGATCTTTTTAGTAACTTCCACAATCGACCCCTCCCAGCTACCCACCTGGTCCCCCTTAATACCATAAGGGAATGTCTCCCTTACTCCAACGTTGAACTATATTTTTACGTATTCCACCACCTAATGATACCTATTTAGTATGTTCCATAATCGACCCATTATTTAGTAACGCCCATAATTGATCCCCAGCTACATGGTTCCTATATAGTCCATGAGCAAGGAAGGTCAACTGCGCACCCCCCCCCCCCCCCCCCCCACTACTTAACTTCCTTGATACCAAAATGTGCGCCAATGTATACTATTTACGAAACAAGTTGTTAACAGAAAAAAATTTTGCGATGCAATATGCTAACCAGGTAGATGTTTAACCCTACCCTACCCTAAAATTTGCTCCAATCCGTTAGGGGTAGGGGTAACTTTTTTGTCACGTAAGCTATCAAAATATGGTTCAAAACCATAGTATTTGGTATCATTTTTAAAGCTAATACAAGAAGGAACAATATTATTACTAAACTTGTTCACCTGGATCCAAGGTGATGACGTCAGAGGTCCACAGGTCATCGACTGAAACTGAAAACGCAAATTTCAGAGTTTTGTTGCATGTTTTTCACATGTGTAGTTTGTCCAAATGACTAATATCTTACTTTCTTTGTGTCTTCAGATTGCACAGAGTATACTTGATCAAAATAAAACTGATTTAGGTCATTGATTAGTGAACTATACTTACCAGGGGGATACTTAACCCTACCCTCCTTTCAGGCTCGATCAATTTTGTTAGGGGTAGGGGTAACTGTTTTGTCTCTTAACCTATCCAAATATGGGCAAACCCTATTGTGTGTGATATCATTTAACAGTTAATTGACCATGCAACTACATCAGTACTAAAACTGATTATACATATCCAGAGTGATGACGTCACAGGTCAAAAGGTCACCGAAAAACGTCACAACGCAAATTTAAAGGCATTTTTGCAATATTGGCAAATGTGTACTTTGCACAATTGACTAATCGTCCCCCGTGTTCCAGGTTCTTCTATCAATTGATACAGTAGGTAGATTAGACAACCTGGAATTCAGGGGACGTAATGTCTAAAATTCTCTGTGTTTTCAGATTATATGGAGTATATTATATGGAGTATATTCACCCAAAATAAAAAATGACTTTGTTCATCAGAATTACATATTCTAGACTTTCAGGTCATGAATCTGCTCCTAGTAGATTAACTTCTATGAAAAAATTCGGGCTACGGGAACGTAAACTTACTTTTTGTTTGTCCAGCGTCAGCCAATATGAACAATACAATGGTAGGTATCATTTTGAAGATAATTAAATGTGCTTTGAACCAAAAATTAAAATTCAATTTTGGAAAGTTTTCAATAAAAGCGTTGCAAAACTGTAAAACATATTTGTGCTTGTTATAAAATTAATGTTATGTAGTCAGATTCAACAAACTGAAGTGTATTGATACACTCCAGTTTGTTGAATCTGACTGTATTACATTAACATAATAACAATTAATGCATTGCCCTTGGAACTCATCAGACCTCAGTGTCACTCTCATCACTGGTGGAGAACTCTTCTAATCCCTCCGAATCACTGGAATCATTGTCAACAACATCCAGCACATCAACCAGCTGACTAGGCATGCACTCAGAGTCTGTCCAGTTTGGACACATACATGCTGCATCGTCATCTCGCTTCCATCCATGCCCATCAGGGTTAGTGATGTCAGGAACCGCAATCTGAGCCCTCCTCCAAATTCGAACCTGGTAAATGGCTCTCATAGCATGCTGTATCAAACAACTTTTACATGGCGGTAATAAGCTGAGGCCAAAACTAGTTTTTCGCGAAAGATCCTCACCACATTTCGCTTGTAACATAAGATATCTAACTTCGTTTACATTCTTGATGCGAGGATATCCGTACAGCTTGCAGGTAAACTCTTCCAGTTCCCTCATAAGTTCATCAGGAGGAACCCACACATCACCAATTATTGAAAAGGCTTTCAGAAATTTATTGTTTTTTTTCAAGAATTTTGAAAGCCTCCACCTTTCCCTTCCCCTTGAAACAACTCAGACTATCACACCCAGTGAATGCGTGCAAACCGAGTAACGCACTGCAAAATTCAGCAGAAAACGAATTTGAAAGAGCTGTTATATCGATGCATTGTTTTTTTATTCCCCTTTCCTGTTTCGAACAATATCTGTAAGCCATTCAAATTCCCAGCATGGTACGAAAGGATAAAAAAATTATCCGAGTCTGGGCTCTTCACTCGCACGTACTTGAAACCATGGTCCCTAGCATAGTGGCAGTATAGCACTACACGCGAGTCTGTTTCTTCCTGTGTTGAACACAGGGATTGAATTTCCTTACATAACACTTGGTTTCCATGAGATGCAAGCTGAAAAGCTTTGCCTTCACAAATAAGGATCACTTCATGATTTTGAAGAGTTACAAAATTTGAGCTACTGCTCCAATGGGTTAGCATTAGATTAACAAGCTGTTTTTCTGTTGTCATTATTGGAAAGAAATAGCTTCCAGTCTTTGGATTTTCTGGTGCTAGCACTACCCACTATTAGTTTCTCAGAGCAACCCCTTCTTATGCGTTCCATGTATTTCACCGAATCCTTAGCATACATATCAGTGCTAAAGATTACAACAGATTTATGGAGTGTATAACCTAGGATTTTATCACATATCTCTCCAAATGTGTCTGGTATTCCAGTCATACAATGAAACACTGCATTACCATCGTCAATAATTAAACAGTCATCTGGATCTTTTGATATTGTAGCGTTTTCGCACTCATTTGTGAGATAATGAAATCCTTTTGATTTATCAGTTTTAGCTAGAAAGCCATCAGCTAAGCCAGTGCTATTTGGGACTGGTGTTAGCGGATATGATAGTAGCATATGCCTATCAAGTCTTGCATCATCACTGAGTTGTTGAGATTGAGCTAACAATTTGAAGACAATGTTCCCTTGCTGCATATACTCAATGACTTTGTTTTTGGATGTCTTAACTTTCACACACTTGGCCATACTGGCTAAAGTTTTAAGTTTACAACGAGGAATACGTTAAAAAAATCCTTTTTTTCTTCAGTCGATCATTAATGAGCCTTTCTTTCGCATCCTTACTAACAGAATCTGCTGATAAGATATCAACTTCAACCGCTAACACCAGTCCCATATAGCATTGGCTTAGCCGATGGCTTTGTAGCTAAAACTGATAAATCAAAAGGATTTCATTATCTCACAAATGAGTGCGAAAACGCTACAATATCAAAAGATCCAGATGACTGTTTAATTATTGAAGATGGTAATGCAGGGTTTCATTGTATGACTGGAATACCAGACACATTTGGAGAGATATGTGAAAAATATCGCTCGGTTTGCACGCATTCACTGGGTGTGATAGTGTGAGTTGTTTCAAGGGGAAGGGAAAGGTGAAGGCTTTCAAAATTCTTGAAAAAAAACAATAAATTTCTGAAAACCTTTTCAATAATTGGTGATGTGTGGGTTCCTCCTGATGAACTTATGAGGGAACTGGAAGAGTTTACCTGCAAGCTGTACGGATATCCCCGCATCAAGAATGTAAACGAAGTTAGATATCTTATGTTACAAGCGAAATATGGCGAGGATCTTTCGCGAAAAACTAGTTTTGACCTCAGCCTATTACCGCCATGTAAAAGTTGTTTGATACAGCATGCTATGAGAGCCAGTTACCAGGTTCGAATTTGGAGGAGGGCTCAGATTGCGGTTCCTGAAATCCCTAACCCTGATGGACATGGATGGAAGCGAGATGACGATGCAGCATGTATGTGTCCAAACTGGACAGACTCTGAGTGCATGCCTAGCCAGCTGGTTGATGTGCTGGATGTTGTTGACAATGATTCCAGTGATTCGGAGGGATTAGAAGAGTTCTCCAGCATTGATGAGAGTGACACTGAGATCTGCTGAGTTTCAAGGGCAATGCATTAATTGTTATTATGTTAATGTAATACAGACATACTCAACAAACTGGAGTGTATCAATAAATTGTTCATATTGGCTGACACTGGACAAACAAAATGTAAGTTTACTTTCCCGTAGCCTGGATTTTTTCACAGACGTGAATCTACTAGGAGCAGATTCATGACCTGAAAGTCTAGAATATGTAATTCTGATGAACAAAGTCATTTTTTATTATGGGCGAATATACTCCAAATAATCTGCAAACACAGAGAATTTTAGACATTACGTCCCCTGAATTCCAGGTTGTCTAATCTACCTACTGTATCAGTTGATAGAAGAACCTGGAACTCGGGGGACGATTAGTCAATTGTGCAAAGTACACATTTGCCAATATTGCAAAAATGCCTTTAAATTTTCGTTTTGACTTTTTTTTTTCGGTGACCTTTTGACCTCTGACGTCATCACTCTGGATATGTATAATCAGTTTTAGTACTGATGTAGTTGCATGGTCAATTAACTGTTAAATGATACCACACACAATAGGGTTTGCCCATATTTGGATAGGTTAAGAGACAAAACAGTTACCCCTACCCCTAACAAAATCGATCGAGCCCGAAAGGATGGTAGGGTTAAGTATCCCCCTGGTAAGTATAGTTCACTAATCAATGACCTAAATCAGTTTTATTTTGATCAAGTATACCCTGTGAAATCTGAAAACATAAAGAAAGTAAGATATTAGTCATTTGGACAAACTACACATGTGAAAAACATGCAACAAAAACTCTGAAATTTGCGTTTTCAGTTTCAGTCGATGACCTTTTGACCTCTGACGTCATCACCTTTGACCCAGGTGAACAAATGTAGTAATAATATTGTTCCTTGTTGTATTAGCTTTAAAATGATACCAAACACTATGGGTTTGAACCATATTTTGATAGCTTACGTGACAAAAAGTTACCCCTACCCCTAACGGATTGGAGCAAGTTTTAGGGTAGGGTAGGATTAAACATCTACCTGGTTAGCAATTTGCATCCCAAATTTTTTTCTGTTAACAACTTGTTTCGTATAAATAGGATGCATGGGCGCGCATTTTGGTACCAAGGAAGTTAAGTAGTGAGGGGGGGGGGGGGAGGGGGGGTGCACAGTTGACATTCGTAGCTCACGGACTAAAAGTTAAAGATGAAAATTTTACCGAACTAACCATTCAGATCACAAAATATTAGGCCTATCAGTATTGTACACTATATGATTTTATAACGTGAAAGTTCATTGTGTTTATTTTCTGTATGCTTCTATGTTAATTTTACAATGTGCCAACTTTAACCCGTAATCTCATGGAATCACGCAAAAACTTCTACCTGGAGCGAAGAAATCTACATAAACTTGTTAAAAGTACATACTGTTTCCTTTCACGTCCACATCTTGATCTAGTACTGCGTGCCTTCAGCTGTACTGCTGACTTGTACCATCAAGACTTCCAATGATCACACACTACTAGGTCCAAACAATACTTCCAGTGCTACAAGTTTCTTGGCCTCCTCTACTCCTGTCTCCTATTACTGTTTCCAAGTAGTTCTAACATTGCCTGCGACTCACCGTTTTGTGATCGTTTTTCATTATTGTCTTCGTCGAGTACTACAGTCTAGACGAAGATTACAAACAGAAAAGTTTAGCAAAGGACCAGCCGGATTCAAAGGGTCTAAAAAGAAATTGTTCAGTTAATGGACCAACCTGGTTCAACCCGGTTGGTCCATCAGCTGAACTATTTCATTTTAGATGTTTCCAGTCATTATTTAATTCCGGGTGGAACAGGATAGAAAGACCCTTTTGTGGATGCCTTTGTAGTGCTGCTCTCCCTTCATAGGTACTAACAATCAAAATGGTGGACTTGTCAAACGACTTTTGGTATCGCAGTATTAAATATTTTCCCATAGGTGACCATTATAACGTTTGTGTGAAAAGAAATAAGATCACGTCCCATTAGTTTAGGCATTCAAATATCTTTGTCAAGTATAGCCCTCCAGACATTTTTTAGCCCCCAAAACTGGGGGTCATGCAATAAATAAGAGAAAAATATTGACAGGAATGAAACTACCAGACAACAAAAACACACCAATAATCAATTGTATTTTTAGGCCCCAAATTAATCAAATCGGCCCTTTTTTCTCTGCAATATTCAGCAATGATGCAAGATTTCAGTACAATGCTTCAAAGGGTTTTTAAATCAATATTTTTTTCTCAACGCTGCTTTGTTTCGGAGATCGCATCATTTGAGTACAGCTTTTCAAGGCGGGTAACTCAAAACCAAATATTTAGTTAAGTAACACTTTAGAAAGTTTACCTTATCGGTGTCTATTTTTATATCTGCTTATGTGCACCACAAACACTTGCATTTGGCACACCATAAATAGAAGGGAATTGAGTACTACACGAGATATTCTTGAAAAATAGCATGTAACTCCACCTTTCAAAATCTGTTTCAATTTTCTTTAACCCTTTACCCAACGTAACGGCAAAAACCGGCCAGCGCCATTCTCAAAAATCGCCAATTAATTTTCATTATTTTTTCGTTCTGTGTCTCAAAAGCATAAGTTATGACCCCTCATTGGAACGAGCTCGTTGAGCTCGTTCCAATGAGGGGTCATAACCTATGTTTTTGAGACAAAAAATGAAAAAAATTAGTTATTCAAGAATTTTTTTTGCAAGTATCGTCTGCTTTTCATGTTAGGTAAAGGGTTAAAAGAAGCTGCAAGTAATTTCCGACCAATCTCTTTGCAAATCCTTGAAATGATCAAATCTGGATGATGATTTTCATGTATGAAGCTTCGTGGATGTCTGGATGCCCAATCTCACATACAGATCACCACACATCACACCGCAACACTTTTTTCACAGCTTCTAAATGCCGATGAGAAAATAAATCGAAAGAGTCCAAATCACATGATTATTTTCGCGAACTTAGACGATTGTCCAAACGAGTAGTCCTTAATGTCCTGGGTGAACGGTTTGCT
Source organism: Pictodentalium vernedei (assembly GCA_031216915.1). Classification (NCBI taxonomy): domain Eukaryota; kingdom Metazoa; phylum Mollusca; class Scaphopoda; order Dentaliida; family Dentaliidae; genus Pictodentalium; species Pictodentalium vernedei. The sequence continues at coordinate 173,945,565 of CM062291.1, read as the reverse complement.
ATTAAAGACAGTGGAAGAAAATTAAATTAAAAGTAAAATTCCAGTCAAATCTCACCCTACGATAATAAAATATCCTTTGTCAAGGCACGAAAGCTTGAAAATTTCCTTGAGATGTCCTGATATATATTATATCTTACCCCATCTTACCTCGTACAAAATTAATGTGTGGCGATATCTTTGGATTCAAGAAGGCACGTGCTAGCTATCTATATACCATACACGGCCAGTTGAAATCTATACATGGCTAGCAGTCTGAGTGATATCATCTTTGAAGAATTACACATGTCGAAATTAAAACAAGTAAGCATTCTGTGATTTTTAATCATTGCGGTTGCTAATTCGGTGCACAGGAAAATAGTCCCTGGGAATTATTTATTTATTATTTATTTATTGAGGAAGCCTGAGTACCCGGAGAGAACCACCGACGAACGGCGAGCAATTGTCAGGCTCCCCAACGCAATAACTCCACACAAGCAGTGTCAGTTTGGTTGAGACAAGTGCACCGTCGGCGTGCAATACGCCTTAGTGCACGGCGCCACCGTTCCCCACGAGATTAAGTACCTTGTCCAAGGACACAACATTTTACCCTTGATTGGGATCGAACCGTGGACCTTTCGGTTTGAAGTCCAATGCCGTAACCACTGAGCCACCGCGATCCCTAGTCTGTGAGATATTGTCGTTACACAGTTTGTTTTGTGTTCTGCCACGGTATAAAACAGTGTCTGCAAATTTCAATGTGGAATAAATTATAAATATTACACAGCTTGGAGTTGACTGCCAAAAAATGTGATCCTCGGGGCAGAATAGGCCACGCACCTGAGCGCGTGAACTATTCTTCCACGAGGATCACTATTTTGGAATAATCAAAGACATGTCGAGCAAATAATTATTATATTATATCGAAGAATCCTGCTGCCCATCAAGATTCCAACCCTAGATACACTGCCTTTTGTCAAGGTTCTTGCCCAAAACCAGTATTTTCATTCTTGAACTTGGGAAAAACTACACAGAATTCCGGAAAAAAATTCTTCGAAAAGGCACGTTGTGTTCCTTTTGTCTAACGTCCTAGAATATTACACAGCTATTTTTAGAAAGTGTATAGTGCACGAGAATAGTAGAAGGTTATTTTTAGAATCCTCGCTTGGTAAAACTATCGGAAATAGTATAATTAATATAATTATAATTAGTCTCAGCCAATTAGAAGACAGGCAAATCACGTGAGATATGATCTATTGAAATGTAAGTCATGCTTTCGGCTTTTGGGGTCATCGCATCATACCATTTCTTCCACACCGAGCTGTAAACATCGACAATGAAGCTACCGGTGGAACTAAATATAGAATATACCCATAGTAGCTTTGTGTACCAAATGTTCACCACAAGTGGTGAAGTGGTGTTAACACCACTTCACCACGAGTGGTGAACATTTGGTACACAAAGCTACTTTGGGTATATTTTATTTATACCATGATGGCCAGATTATTAAGAGCCGGCTTGGATGTAGTTCCACTGCAGATGTAAATTTTAACTATTGAAATCCCATTGCTGGGATCACCACGGTTGGTGTATAAAGCTAAAATTTATGTCATAGGCTTTTCATATATAGTAGAATAGGAAATCATGGTATAAAATAAAAGTACTGCCCAAGCTACCACTTGAACTATCCAAGTGCTAAAGGGTAAAATTCCCCCAGCAGTAGATTTTGAAAGAACGCCAGACCCTCCGTCCTTGGAGAGGTGTAGCACCTTTCGTGGGGGATTTCCTCATACTGGTCACCCTCCAAGCGACACGGACACGAAAGTGGAGGAGGATTTGTCTAACCGCCGAAACCGTAAAGAGGAGCAACAACAGAAGGAGAAGAGGAAGAGAAAGAAGGGCCTTCCACCAGACGACGCGATGCCCGCCGACTGATGGAGTTTGTGGTCACGAAAAACAGGGAAACGGAAGAAAGGGAGGCAAATGATGGCTTTGAAAGCTCAGCGCCTAGTACCCATGACCGTTACACGTCCAGCTCGACACCCGCCACTGTGGTGGTTTCGTCAGAAGACAGTCCAATCTCCAACCCACCACACTCTTCAAAGGAAGAGGAGATGGAGCAGGGAGGTCTGCCTTTTGTACAGGAGGTTGAGTCGGACAATGGGCTTTCCACCCCTCCTGCTCTTACTTCTCCAACTTTTTTCCGACCGGAACCCCAACCAGGAGGTAGTCACCGTGGGGTCCGTTGAAGCCATCCTGGGAGAGAAGGTCAGAGATGACGGCCAACTAGAACACCTGCAAAGCGCGATGGGAACCATGCTCAGATGTAATTTCGAATACAGGGAAAATCGAGAAAGTTATACGGGCACTCAGCAAACACCACCTGAAGAGAACACCACAATCACGGCAGTCGCGGAGACTAGACCTTACCACCGAAGTCAGTCCTCAGGCTCTCCACCAACCACACCTACAAAGACAGTATCACCACTGAAGCTTCCTCCTCCAAAAAAGAACAAGAGACAGACGCTGCTAACTTATCCCCTTCTCCTTTCCTCCTCTGACGTACCCGGACATGATGCAGTTAAATTCTAATATAGAGGTTAAAGAGAGTGGAAAGGGGTTTGCTCCACATCGTCACTGCGCACCTTCGGCGCGAAACCATTGATCGATCGATCGATCAGTGTCATCTGTTCGACATCATGGCCTATCGCGTGTGTAGTTCGAGCAGGGACATCTCACCTGTGTCCAGGGTCTGTTGTTAAGAGTTAACCCTTTACCCAACGATTCCCCTGCATCCGCCCGCGTAATATTCAAATTCAGCAGTTGAAAAAATATTATTTTTCAAAAAATTTCAACAAAACCATAACATGTGACCCCTCGTTGGAACGAGCTCGTCGAGCTCGTTCCAACGAGGGGTCACATGATATGGTTTTGTTGAAATGTTTGGAAAAATTTGAAAAAGTGATATTTAAAATAATAAATTTTGATATCGTCTGCGTTGGGTAAAGGGTTAAAAGTATATCGTCAACGTGTCTGCCATGCATGCCGGTGTCACGTTCACCTAACACAGTCGAGACCAACAGCTGTACACACTGTTCTCAAACAAGGTATTAACGGATTACAAAATACCCTTTTTTCCGCAAAACGGTCGCTAAAACTTCATACGCTTCAAGTGAACGTGTTTTACATTGAGAATGACTTGTGTGGCTTTGTTGTCTACTTTCTCTGTTATTACCACATGTTGTAAATCCACCGACGACAAAGGACAAACTTGATCTCTCTAAATCCCTATAATGTATATATTGCTATTTTGTGTCAGAATGACAGGGTTCGAAGCAATTTCCAGCCTTATTTGTGTATGGCTCACTCCGTATTAAAACTGTCATAAGCAAACCACTCACGTTAGACAATTACACACTAATTATTTCACACCCATGCTTGATCCCTCAGTCAACAACTGACCATAGATGGTCTTTTGCAAATTGAGCGTGCTACTCTGACCCAGTTCTCGCGTATTCACGTCTGATAGAATTGACAATGTCTTGCTGCAGACTGAACTTAAATTGCCCCGTCCAGTATTTAGCTTTTGCTAACAAACAGGGAGACGAGGCACAAAGGGGGCTGATGAAGGGGACAGGGTGATTGCTAAGCATTGTTTTGTACTTTGTTACAATTCGTCTGATGGATTGTTCGATCACTAACAGTTGTGAATTGCAAATAAGCGGGGACATGGCAACAGAGTGGTGGGAAGAGATTGTCTCACCCCCCCCCCCCGCCCCACACACAAATCTCGGCCAGCATTTTCAATAATTACAAACTTTAAGCCTCAGTCCACCAACAGCTGGAACTTTCATGCCCTGTCGTAGTAGATGTTATTTTCATGACATTTTATCTGTAGCTGTGACATATGATGATTTTTTAACCACATGTGAAGTGATTTTCTGACTGAAGTCAATATTTCGTCCCTTGAGTGCAACCAGGCGCTATCTGCAATGCTAAAGCATTGCAGATAGCGCCTTGTTGCAGTGAAGGGTTGAATTCCAATTCTCGAACCCGAAGGTAAAAATTTGGATCACAAGGTGAGAGGGTACATTAGAATTCTTGAGCAGACGAATATTCACAGATAGCAGTTGGAATCATAGATGTGGCCACATGGTCTGTAGGGGTGAGAGAGAGTCTCACCCCCTCCCCCATCAACGTTAAATGTCGGCTGTCTTAGTTTCGGACCTGGTTTAAGTTGTAACAGGTTCATATGTAATGACGCCAAAATAATATAACAAATTAAATGACTCCTCAATACAGAACCAGAATTATTTATTTATATTAATTTATTTATTGGTGTTTAAGGTCACATACTTTTTGCATAATGACTAATCGTGACCATGACAGTTTTACGGATGGAGGAAGTCGGAGTACCCGGAGAGAACCACCGAGCATCGACGAGCAACTGTCAGCTCCTCAACATTCTAACTCTGTTCAAGCTCCGCTCAAGCAGGGTTACTGCGGTTGAAGACATGTGCACCATTGACGTGCAGTACGCCTTAGTACACAGCGTCATCGTGCCCCCATGAAGGCAATCGGGATAAAGTGCCTTGCCCAAGGGCACAACGCGGGTCGTGACCTCTAGCATAGAAGTCCAACAGTCTAGCACGGAGCCACCACAGAACCAGAAAGAAAACGGTTGATAACTTAGAGCCGTACGAAAAGGGGGCAGACAAGGGCCGCTATACCCCCCCCCCCCTCACACACACACATACATCTGCAGGGATGAGAGGGGGGAGCAAAGCAAAATAATACAACTGACAATGCCAAATAAATATTGGCAAGTAAGGTACACACAGGGGCATAGTACGATGACTGATTGGTAAGGGTGTAATCCAGTTTTGTCCCGACAGTGATGGCTCAAGTCTCGACTGATAAAATATTCCAACTACATCATCGGGGCATGCCTTGAGGGTCAGGATTTCTAGAAAATTACGTGTGGACAAATCTATGTAGTAGGTGTGAAGCATTGGCTTCCCACCTCCTCATTTAATTTAGCGCGTTCTGTATTTCAGATCGGACTTCCAGACCGAATCGGATGCTACAGACTTCCAATAATGTCACTGTTACTGTGTGTGACATAGATCCAAGCATCAAATCTAGTCTCGTTAGAAATTGCTTGATTACTATGGACGTGACAACCATTTCTTATTCCCAGTTCCTTATTCGATATTCGTTATCAACCGATTTTATCGGTTGATAACGAATGTCGAATAAAGAACTGGGAATAAGTAACGGTTGTCACGTCCCCATGATTGCTAACGAGGGCGAATCGATATCAAAAACTCTATTCCAAACGAAAATGTCCCGACTGGAAAACTTCTTGGGGGAGGGGGGGTACCCCTTCCCGACTCCTTTATTTACGACCATGGATACACGGAATACATACCCGTCTCATTTAATAATTTCTTCTCGATGACAAATACGAGATCTAGAATCACAAGACAATCTTATCCATCAGAAATTAAGCGTACAAGGACGAAGTCTCTAGACCTATTTCCAATATTTGCCTACCCAAAACTATGGAACGAATTACATCATGAACTACGTACAATCTGCAGTAGAACCGCCTTCAAGAGAAAAATTCCAAATAAATTTATAGATGCGTACATGAATGGTGTTCACTTTAATAACCCCTATTGCATAGATTGCAGCCGATAGTAAAAGTTCACCTTTTTTCTTTTCTTTTTTTTAAACCTCTTTTACTGGTAAGATAGGAGCAGATAGCTAGAGTCTCTCGTGGGAACCCCTTTATAATAATGAGCAGGTTAGACACAAACGATTGACTAAATAAATGATTTGTACCTATGTTGAGGTCACGATGGACCCCAAGTGCATAACAGTGATGATAAAGATGACACTAAAAAAAAAATTAGTAACAATAAAAATTATATCGTGTGATACACAATTGTCTTTCAAGTTCGTCCCAGTATTTTTCCCTGCGAAGCCCAGCCAAATAGTGCTCTGGATAGATAGATTACACTGCTTTGGTCAATGGTGAAGGCTGGGCTTGTGGTGCGGAGTTCGAATCACACAGCAGCCATCAAGTCCCATATTAGTCTTGTATTATTCCTTTGCTTCGAGCTAGTCCAAGTAATATACAGACTTAACCCTTTACCCAACGTAACGGCCAAAACCGGCCAGCGCTATTCTCAAAAACCGCCAATTAATTTTCATTATTTTTTCATTTTTTGTCTCAAAAACATAGGTTATGGTTCCTCATTGGAACGAGCTCGTCGAGCTCGTTCCAACGAGGGGTCATAACCTATGTTTTTGAGATAAAAAATGAAAAATATTAGTTATTCAAGAATTTGTTTTGCAAGTGTCGTCTGCTTTTCATGTTAAGTAAAGGGTTAAAAACACTTTTCAGTTTCTGGACCATAATGTATAGACCAGTAATGATCACTGATCATTTACTAGAAAGCCAGCCCTGTTTTTATCCTCAGTAATGTCGATAGATTACCACCTAAGGACGACTAAGTACATATAACATGGCACATACAGTCAAATCAAATAGATAATGTTAGTCCCTTCACTGAGCCTCGCGCCATAATTCTTCCTCCCTTCATTCCTTGTAATAGTGTCAAAAAGTATAAAACTTAGCAAACAAAGTGGTGTAAACGCTGTCATCTGTCAGTTTCATCACTATCAGAAGAAGTCTTGGCCCCCAAAACATGTTTGAAGAGAGGTCATTATGGCTGCCACCTCCGGGACTAAGCTCTCAAGGAACCAGTCTAATTTTGTAAGAGATTCCACGCTGTTATGACCTGGAACCATTCTAGCTCTCAAATAGGTCAGCGTCTATATTTAGATTCACTCGTCCGGAATATTTCATTTGGTTTCCGACCAACTGATATATTCCAGGCGATTGAATCTGAAAAATGTCATTTTCTGTGAATCAAAGCAAGAAATATTGTTCAAATGAGGCTTGATTTGATCGACATTTTGATGACATTACAATCAGAAATGAAGACTCATCACAGACGTAGTGTTATGATTATGCCAGGTAGTTTCACAAACTATGTTAATATCTGGGTGTTCTCAAGGGGAATTAACCCTTTACCCAACGTAACGGGAAATGCGGCCAGCGCTATTCACAAAAATCCCCAATCGCTTTTCATTATTTTTTTAATTTTTTGTCTCAAAAACATAGGTTATGACATCTCTTTGGAACGAGTTATTCAAGAATTTTGTTTGCAAGTGTCGTCTTCTTGTCATGTTAGGTAAAGGGTTATATACTTATTGATTGGAATATCTATAACTGCGACAGGAAGAGTACCTGTATATGTTTGTAAATAAAGGTACATCAAAATACATTAACCGTTGCCTGTGCCCAAATTCCCACAAACTAGGTTAAACAAACAGCACACAGCAGCGTCAAATCCGGAACAGTTTTAGACTGATGGCCCGAGAGCTTGCTTCTGAACCTTAGATGACAAGATCACAAGATAGTGTATTATGCTATAGGTTTGTAGAGATCATTTAGCATGAAGTTATTGGTAGAATCGAATTAAAGTTTACTTTTAGTACCCAGAGCAATATGTTAAAAGCATTTGCCTCATTTGTTAGTTACTAATTTTATATTTTCTTTGTTTTGTTTCTTTCAGTTCCATTCACACAGCCTTGTTTACCTTGAGTTTATGCTGTGGTTGTTTTCTGTTTGTATGGTTGTGGTATCATGCCTTTGTGAATGTGATTAATAATAATCATGCATTCCTTTGATATGGTACTATTGTCTACATGTGGGCACCATAAAAGAAGACTGGACAAAGAATACAGGACATGAAGCACAATGTACCTTGACTCTCAACGGAAAATACTACTTTTTACTATATTATGATTATTTATTTATTGGTGTTTAAGGTCACTTTCGGCTTCTTTAGTTTAAACAATATTTATTGGAACATATTACATTTGCTGTATACAGAATGGAATACTTGTACAAAACTTACACGCTAAAAACTAAAGTGTTAAAAACTACACTTGAAGTGCTGTATTTAACACTTACTAAGTGCTGAACTAGCACTTTGTTCAAGTGTAGGTATCCCAGAACTTGACAGGTGTTACAATAATACCACTTGACAAGTGTAATGTCGCGACACTTAAAAGGAAACAATGCAGATGACGCGGATCAGGCTCCAACTCTCGAGCCTGATCCGCGTCATCTGCGTTGTGTCCTTTTAATTATCTACCCACCAAGCGCAAATCAAATTATGGACGATTCTGGAAGAACCACCAATGCTAGACACATGGGAAGTGCCATCCATTGAAGTTTCAGATGTCTGACGATTGTAATGTCTAAGTGCTTAAAGCATTGCACTTTGAGTGTTAAAATCAAACCATAAGAGTTAGAATGGGTTTAGAACCTTGAAAGTGTCAGTTTTAACGCTTTAGTTTTTAGTGTGTAGTATTATACAATATTACACAGCATAAGAATAGAGAAGATACATTTTAAAGGAGGGATTCGACAGAAAGCTAAGTGCCTATTTGGGTCGTCTCCCTAACTATTGGATAAACTGACCCAAGAAGATGGTTAGGATAAATAGCTAGACTCACGCATCGTCACCTTGGAGGCAGAAGAAATTTAGTAAGCAGCCCGCCTAACTAGATCGATTACCCACTGTCCCTCACTGAACAAAGGCACCGCATCCACCACGCAAGCTGTCACCAGACACGAAGGCATGATGACTCATGGTCAGACGGGTCGATGCCATTTCCCTGACAGATTTGAGATAATACGTTTTAATACATACACAGGTAATCACTAACTCAGAAGCGCACAATCCACATTGACTGGGAGAAGGGGCAGATGATGGGACAGGTACGGGACTAAGGTTGGCTCTATCCTAATATGAAAGCAGTTCAGTGAGAGTCGAACCCCCATAGGTGACGATGCGTGAGATTGTTTAAACTTGCCATGTGGAAGATGAGAGAAGAAATAAAGGGATGATAAAAAGATATAGAAAATATATAAAGTCAGCTTGAACACAAAATGCAATATCCTAGAAATCAATACAAACGCACTGGCAGTTCACTGCTTGTGTGGTGTAGACCTACTGTGAGGGATCGCCTGTGGGACCTTAGTTGAACGGGACCTCAGGCAGAAATGGTAATGCAAGAATCTATTGCAAACTGGTTAAATTTGATTCTTATATTTAGGTAAATGACAAGAGTGTTGCAATCACCGAAATCTCCTACTCAGTAGAATGAAATGCTGTACGACCTCGAAAATAAGATGATTTTCATCGTTTTTGAAATATTCAGAACCAAAAAGAAGTATGGATACGTCTGTTCTGAATGAAAGTATATCGATCGTAACACGACGAGCGTCTGTGTAAATTGGACAGTGCAGCAGAAAATGTTCAGGCGTCTCTTGTTCACGACATAATGGTGTCAATGGAAGATGCTTATTATATAAGTGTGCATTCAAGTTACTACAATGTAAACGCATCCTGCAGTGATAAATTAGTGCTGCACGAGATTCGCTAATACTATAAAACGAAGGTGGCCGTTGGTTACCTTCATTCAAGAAGGTCTTGAAGTTGTGCAATTAAGAATTCTCGCGGACCGACACAGGCAAGTTATTCCAATGGTCAGTAACATTAGGAATGAAAGAAGGCTGGTACAGTTGTGTACGACAGAATGGAACTCGATTATTGTGACGTGACCGACGATTAAGTGAAGGATTCATGGAAGAGATAAGCGGGGAACTTTTTATGGAAATATAGGAGGGAGACATGCGATGATACATTTTAAAAAACTGAATTAACTTGTGTTTGCGGTGTCTTTTTTGCAATGTCTCCGAGCGTGTTTTGGAATAGAGAGCGGCCTTAGTGGCGCTTACAGTTGCCCCTGTAATTATTCTGGTTGCAGTTATCTGTATTTTTTCCAAGTCGGCTATTTTGGATATCGAACAGTTATCCCAAACTGCATCCGCGTATTCAAGGAGAGGTCTAATAAAGGCAAAGTATATTTTTTCTAATACTTTACGGTCAAAATTAAATTCGTGTCTCCTCAGTGGGTCTGAACGTGGCTAGGCCTTTGAGCATATATGGTCAATGTGATCGTTCCACGTACATAAACTATTTAATATCACTCCTAAGTGTTTGTGGTTGGCGACTTCCGTTGTCTGGGTATTACCACGAAGTAGTGGAGGGTGGACAGTGGGATTACTTTTACGTGAAATACGCATACTCTCTGTTTTGGGGGATTAAATTCAACCAAACATGTCTGGGCCCAATGTTCTATTTTGACTAAGTCCTGATTGGTTAGGATCGAGGCTTGTTCGGAGTTCTCTACAATAAAGTATAACGATGTATCATCTGCAAAGAGCCGGGTACTACCGTGTAAATTTTCAGTTATATCATTGATGTAAATCAGGAACAACAAGGGTCCGAGTATCGACCTCTGTGGAACTCCAGCGTTAATGGGTCTCCAGCAGGAGGAAGACTCCGATGCTAGGACTATCCTTTGTGACCTATTCGAAAGGTAAGTCTTCAGAAACAATAGTGGTTCTCCCGAAACGCCAATTCGCTCAGGTTTGTGGAGGAGACCAGTATGCCATACATTGTCAAAGGCCTTGCTAACATCACAGAAGACCACCCTTACTTCTTTACCTTCATCAAGCGCTCGACAGAACTCATCATATATATCGGTTAGTTGTAGGACAGTTGAAGCACCTGGACTGAAGCCAGATTGAAACTGACTAAGGGCATTAGTCTCGTTCAAGAACTGCCATAAACTCTTAAAAACACATTTTTCAAATACTTTACCAACACAGCTCAGTGAGATTGGGCGGTAGTTAGTGATTAAATTTGAGGGTTTTTTCTTCAAGACATTGGCTTTTTCCACAACAACGGAAAGTATGAATTATGCAGCAATATGTTAAATTAGACCGAGAATGTCTCACATAGAGACGATTTACTTTCCTTAAGGAGACGAGGACTTATAAGATCAGGCCCGGACGCCTTAGACACCTTTATCGTCTTCATTGTATCCTATATTTCACTGCAGTGTAAGGTAATACTATCAATTTTCTGAGAAGCTTGGGCCGTGTGTCAGGGAGTGAGGCATCTGGTGTGTTAGGGAGAGAGGCATTCGAGCCATCAACTGAAGAGATAGAACAGAAGTATTCATTAGACGCTTCTGCTTTCTCCGCCGACGAGGAGTATATATTGTTCAAGTAACTGATGGAAGGAGTTTCTGCTACATAGTCTTTACCGATGAACGTCTTTAGGGTCTTCCACCACTGTGATGAGGATGTTTCATTACTCGACAGGGTAGATTGTACTTTAGTTATGTATGAAGCTTTGGTGTTTCTTATGGCTGTACAACTTCGTTACGTTTGAGTTTGTATTTTGCCCATGAGAACGGATTGTTTTTGCGTTTGGCTATTCTTTGTCTTATCAGAAGTCTTATCTCGTTGTGCATCCATTTCAGTTAGAGGGGCCTGGGAGTAACAAACTTGTTCGGTATATGCTTGGATGCTATGTCGAGAAGTTTATTTGTGAAGTTAAACACTGCGGTATCAAGGCAAGGGTTGTCAAAAAGTGAGTCCCAGTCTTCACTGGCGCAGGCTTCATTCAATGCCCTAAAATTGCCCTGTGAATACAACCATATGCGCCTTTTAAAGCTAAGAGGTGGCGGTTTCGTAAATTCGACTTCGATGGAAACTGGACAATGGTAGCGGATCATATCTGGAAAAAAAGGTCCTAGGACCTCGCACTCCTGAACGTTCACCGTGTTACTGACCACAAAAAGATCTATTAACGAGGCAGATGTCTCAGTAAAACAAGTTGGATCATGTACAAGTTGCCTTAGGTTAAAACAATTGATGATTTCAGAAAAGGCACTTCTTGGGGTGGCCATTAGGTTGTCATTGAAGTCACCTGTTATAACAATGTCTGAAATTATATCTCGGGCTTTTTCAATGGAGGCTGATATGGCACGCCAAGTATCCAGAGGACTGTTGGGTGGGCGGTAGAACACTCCTAATAAAAGGGGCTTTCTCCCTTTCGCAAATACTTCTGCCCACACGCACTCGGTGTTCAACGTGTCGAGATCGGGACTATGTCGGAATGGGATCTCGTTTTTTGATATAGATGGCAACCCCACCACGAGCATCTTTGACTATCCCGTGACCGCAACATCGACATGAAGGCAAGTTTAGCCAATCGTTTATACCTATGATACCCATTTTAGAGGACTTCCGCCCCAGGCGTTGGTCCCTAGTCCTAGTTCACTCGTAAAACAGAACTAGTTTGCCGCAGTAAGCAAGCACTGTTCCACTCCCCAGGGTTCCTACGGGGAACTATATTGTGATCATTTTGTTGCATTTGTCACATCAACATCTGTCATCCTAAGTCAAAAATCATTTGATTACATTTTCATCTGCATGGTTTCAGTGAGGGTATGGTAAATGGTTTAGTATTTGAAAGTTACATGGAGTTCAGAGGGTTGTTCAATTAACCCTTTACCTAACGTAACGGCCAAAACCGGCCAGCGCTATTTTCAAAAATTCTCAATTAATTTTCATTATTTTTTTCATTTTTTGTCTCAAAAACATAGGTTATGACCCCTCGTTGGAACGAGCTCGACGAGCTCGTTCCAACGAGGGGTCATAACCTATGTTTTTGAGACAAAAAATGAAAAAAATTAGTTATTCAAGATTTTTTTTTGCAAGTGTCGTCTGCTTTTCATGTTAGGTAAAGGGTTAAGAAATATCCAATTAAACGTCCCAGTCACGATACGCAAAACTTATTTTCTAGATCCTCCATTAGTAACAATGAATTTTGTAGATCTGAATTCTTCTTGGGTCCACACAATGCAAATTGTTATTATGAACTCATCATGGATGCCACCTCAATTTGGGTAACTATATTATTCCAAAAGTGAATCATGTACATAATATGGGCTTGTGGTCCATCTGAGAATCAACACCGCTAAAAGACTGTGGTTTCGGGTCTTCACGTGCTAGACGCGACTCGAGCTCTTCGACCGTTGTTATAAAGTAATAAATTCCGATTTTTGTTCTCCATTTACATTTTTAGCAATGTGATATATTTATTTATTAGGGTTTAACGACGCCTTCGACATCCAGCTCACCTCTTGTCGGACAGTTTCACGGGTGGAGGAAGCCGGAGTACTCGGAGAGTACCACCCAGCAGTAGCGAGCAACTACCAGACTCCCTAACGTACTAACTCCACACATGCAGGGTTAGCACTGGTTGAAGTAACAATGTGATAAACCACATGTGATCATTACTGTCAAACAAATGCTGACACTTAGAGAGAGGCCTGGATATCTTCCCCCTCACCTCCCATTCCAACCAACCCTAACTCAGTGTTTATTCAAAACCATTTTTAAAGTCCCAAATCTATTTCTCTTACCATTTCATTATCAATTAGTGTCAAATGTTCGACAAAAAGCTTTTTGTCATGGTGGGGGGGGGGGGGGGGGGGGAGATATCCAGGCCTGGATATCTCCCCCCCCCCCCCACCTCCCATTCCAACCAACCCTAACTCAGTGTTTATATCCGAAACCAATTTCTCTACCCAAAACAGTTACACTTCATGTCACATGACAACATGAACCAGAATAGTTGAGAAATTATTGAAATGAATTTTTGTCACAGGTTTTCAACTGGATGAGAGCAAGATATCCAGGTTGAACCTGAAAAAAAACAACATTCTGCCAAAACAACCCCATTTTTCTCGCCATTTCATCATCAAATAATGTTAAATTAATCCCAAAAAAATGTTCGTGGTGTGGGGGGAAGATATTCAGGGTGGGGAGGGGGAAGATATACTAGGATATCCCCCCCCCCCCCCCCGGAGGGGAAGATATCCTAGGATATCTTCCCCCGCGGGGGAAGATATCCAGGGGGGAAGATGACGTGTGACACCGGTACTGAAATTACGAAAGCGGACAGAGAATTTTGATCAGATCACGACTCGGTCGAAATCTTATCAAAATTCTCTTTCCGCTTTCGTCGCGATCTGGTTCGAAATTATCTGTACCGAGCCTCCTCCTCCAATACCCTCCCCACCCCACCCCATCCACGCCAGCCACACAAAAGAGTCTTACGATTAGAGAAAGAACTGCGAGAACTTTGATTAGCAAATGCTACTTTCGATGTTTTTTCTTGATTCGGTCTTGATGTTTCAATATTTGATTCACTAAATCTCGAGATGGTTGGTGCAAGTGTGACGCAACCTGATTGGGATCAAATCGAGAAAGAGGCTGCATTTACAATCCCAGAATCTGCCCCCTCCCCCAGCACCCCCCCCCCCCCCAATGGCTACGCCACTGGCTGGTTCCGTAAAATTTAAACGTGGTTAGAAATGTAACTTGGATCTTGGTAATCATTAAGCGCTGAGTTTATATGCCACATTGAGATAATGATTATGCCAATCAGAACTGACAAAATGGTGTAATAGAACTTCCACTTTCACCAAGGTTGAAAGTAAATAAAAGTGTCCAGTTCCCCAATATTCACGATTTTCTTCCACTTCTTGCATCACCTAGTCATCTTTGACCAGTGCTCGCCAAAAGGAGAAAATAACTACCATCATTTATTCACGTTGTATCGATGGCCTAGTGGTAAAAAAAATTGTTGACTTGACTCACGACAGTATTTGTATTTTTCGCCAACGAGAATTGGATAAATGATACCGAAACACAAGACCAGAGGCATTTTAAATACATTTGACTCTCAAAATACTTAATAGAGTCACTTTCCACTTCATTGGGCCCTTCATATGGAAAATCGGTAACACATGAATCGGAAACCGAGCTCATATCTCGGGCCACTGCAGTCTACCTAACTGTACGACTAATTACATATTTTCTGACCGCCTAATTGCACCAATATAACTGTAAGAATCCCGGTATATGTTGCAGTGCTTCTCTTTTTGACAGGGTTAGTCATGCCTCACTGGTAGAAAATTAAGTTATTAACTTCATAAACACCAGTAATACATATTTCAAAAACAGTTTCATTGGAATCTTGGACAATTCGGTAGTGCATATTTGCCAATATAAACTAGTTCTATCATACCGAAACAAACACGTGTAATATTTGATATTCAATCAACATATCAACATCCCGGGAAACACAGGACTTATATTTCGGAGAAATTGTTTATTTTAATCACGTGTTTTGTAGCAGAATTCTCAATAAGTTGAACGAAATATAAATCCTGTTTTACGAAAACAGTGTTAATAAAAAGCTGATTTGTATTTGAGCACTAATTATTTTGGGTTCTTCTCTTTTTGGATGGAAATGTAGGTGTGTAGTAGTAACCCAGTGGTTCATTGAGATTGAGAGATGAAAATATTGAAGATGTGTAGAGATAAAGAGAAGCAGAGAGACAGAGCGTCAGAGAGAGAGAGAGAGAGAGAGAGACAGAGAGACAGAGAGACAGAGAGAGAATAAAGAGAGATACAGAGACAGACAGACAGACAGACAGACAGACAGACAGACAGACAGACCAGACAGACAGACAGACAGACGGACGGACGGACGGACGGACGGACGGACGGACGGACGGGCGGGCCAGGCAGGCAGGCAGACAGACAGACAGACAGACAGACAGACACAGACAGACAGACAGACAGACAGACAGAGGGGGAGACAGACAGACAGACAGGCAGGCAGGCAGGTTGGCAGAGAAATTAGGTAACTTTTGATCAATTTACCGTGGATGGATTTATGGGGGTTGTGATCAAGTATATAGTCAGAAAAGAATGTGGGTGCAAAAGACACTTGTTAAAATAAGCCCACCGGGCCGAATCATCCCCCCCCCCCACCTCGGGTGGGGAAGGGGTAGTGAATTGATAATTGTGTGATTTTAATTTTGCTTTAAAAATATTTTTCAAGGCCTAAGACAAATTTTGTGTCGGGCACATTCTTGCCCTATTGACCATATTGGATTTTGTGTGCGGGATGGGGGTTGGGTGGGGTGGAGTGGGGTGAGGCGAAGGTACAGAACTTGCGAGGCATATATTGTTCAAAGTTTTGTGACAGTGAGACTGAGACTTGTTTTTTAAATACTGTGTTTTTGTATGAGACATAGAGAATATGTATTGTAAATGGTCAATGACACTACAGCTCAACTTGACCAAGAAAAGACTCAAGTAAATAGAAAGATCCAGCAATGCCAAGCCATTTAATCAGGTTTCTACAGAAAAGACACCTCACCAAAGTTACATATGAAACCCGAAAAAGATCAGGTGAGGGAATGCGACCTGTAGGGTGTACTAATGAAATTGTTGACAATTTATATGCCAAATTCAAGATGGTTGAGAGAGAGAGAGAGAGAGAGAGAGAGATAGAGAGAGAGAGAAGGTTATTTATGACCACAACATGGAGATAAAGTCAAGGTCAGTCAATCGTTCATACCCCCGTTGCCTATTTTAGAGGACTCTCACCCCAAGCATTAGTGACTGGGTCCTATTTTACCAGTGAAACAGAGCTTGTTTACCAAAGTAAACAAGCACTGCTTCTCTTCCCGGGATTCCTGCGGGGGTGATGGGGAGGGGGAGAGGGTTATTTCCTGTTTCTTGAAAGATTTCTCTGAATCCTGTACGAAAATCTTTATGAAAACTTATTTCTGATTTCTTTAATGATATTTTACTCCCGAACATAATTCCCTGTAAATCAGATGTTGGAAATTCGGTGATGTAAATACCAACAGTTGAAGAAAATTCAATAATATCAATTTAATTTGCCCATATTTTTTTTCGGTCAAAGCCAAAGTGATTTTCCAATTTTCGATCAAATTTCAATCAGCTGCCTAAATTTTCCAAAATTCTGGCTCCAGTCTGTGCCCGATCCGGTTGTTCGAAATCACCCTTCCGTTTTTCAGTCTCGGAATAATCATTTTGAAAGAGTAGGTATTAGCTGAATAGCTGTCAGTCTATAGTCCTTGTGTAGCCTGGTCAGTGTAAGGGAAAACTCATGGACCTACCTGGGGAAATGCATTTTTCTGACCAGAGGGAGGCCTCAGAATCAATCTAAGGGGTTCAAAAATAAAAATAAAAAAACCCGGGGGGGGGGGGGGATCACCATCCAGAAGGGGATACCCCCTCTCAAACTCTTCCACCACCCCCCCCCATCTTCCTCCGGTTGGGGTGGAATTGTTTTTGTTAACTCCTTTACCCAACGTAACAACAGACCGGCCAGGGTTATTCACAAAAATCACCATTCAATTTTCATTATTCTTCTCATTTTTTTGTCTCAAAAACGTAGCTCATGGCCCCTCATTGGAACTAGTTCACAGAGATCGTTCTAATGAGGGGTCATAAGGTACGTTTTGTCGCAAAAAATGAATAAAAATAGTTCAATATTCAAGAACTTCGTTTGCAAGTGGCTTCTGCCTTTCGCGTTCGGTAAAAGGTTAAAGGTTGTTGAGGTAATGTATTACAGATTGAGAGAAGTGCGGGAGGTCTGGCTGGAACCATCGATCTTTTGCACAAAATTCGCCGATTTATCACGAGACTCAGAGACGTGGTGCAACCAGCCTGGATTGGTAAACGGACCTTAAATTTTGACCACTACTGTACAGCAAACGAGAAGGATTCAAAATCCAAGTTGATTTTCAGTTGTTTGGATAGCCTTCTGGTAGCTAGTTTGTCTTGTAATCCCAACATCGTGAGTTCAATGCATGTGATGACCAAGTAATTTTTTTTTTTTTTTTTTTTTTTTTTGATCAGCAACAATTTAATTTTATTGATAAAAACTGCCCAGAAGAACAAAAAAATATCTACGGGTGGAAAATTCCCTTTGATTTATAATGATACTATATATTTATAAATATTATATATCATTTATATTAGACTTGATAAGTAATGTATCTGAGGAGATAAATAAGCTGTGGTTCATGTGTTTTCACAGTCTAGAGGTAACTACCTTGTCTTGGTGTTCGATTGGTCACGGGTTCGGTTCCCGTTGACAGCATTTTACAAGGAAGTAATTGAATGCTTGCGTTGTCTTTTTTCTTCAGTTCTCAAATATTTGAACATTCCGCTTCAAAATGTTGATAAAAAAAACCCCTTCACACTGGTTTGTACAGAACAAAATACTTGTTTTATAACTTGTTTACGTGTACGCTTCCAACCAATACTGTTAACAGAAAGACCGAAAAAAATGATTTTTAGAAACCTTCAAACATTCACTGCCCACACACACACACCCACACACCTCGAACACCCTATCTCCCCCTCTAACTGTATCTGTTTAATATAAAATTGAAAATGTGCAAAATAATATCGTGATCTAA
Organism: Pictodentalium vernedei; assembly: GCA_031216915.1. Classification (NCBI taxonomy): domain Eukaryota; kingdom Metazoa; phylum Mollusca; class Scaphopoda; order Dentaliida; family Dentaliidae; genus Pictodentalium; species Pictodentalium vernedei. Next base: position 173,927,265 of record CM062291.1, on the reverse strand, counting down.
ATTGATGTGAATATTATTACTATTCTATTTTAGTTTACAAGATAAAAAAAATGTTGGGATGATTGGTAATAAATGAATCCCACAGGGCTGATGTCTGATATTATAATTCAGAACTGACTGGTCACTTCTTATATATGTTATTTAAAGTGAGAATACTAAGATTAATGTAGTTAAAATAAATACATACATGAATCGACGCAATGAATATATTCGTTGTTCATGAGTTCTTAAACATGAAATTATTCGTTAAACGGTTTATTTTGACTTTATCTGTACGATCTATTTATTCCGTTCATGACTGTAAACAGAGACAAAGGATTTGGGGGAATCGAGACCCCAAGTAAGCAAATAGCGTCTCGGTATCATAATTTTGCAGTAAATTTTTAAGCTATTTTCAATTTTAGGCTGAATACTCTCTAAACTTGCCACCAGAAATGTCTTTTTGTCCGAATTTTTATTTTGAGTTCTCTCCCTTCGTTCAAATAGTGATTTGGGTGATCGAGACTACTTGTGACAGGGAAGCGCCTGGATTACCCCTAAATATTTATTCACTCTGAAAAACGAGCGACTGAAAAGGATTATTCATTAAAATCTTTGGTTTTATAATAATTTATTTGTTTATACTAATAACAGCTACGTAAAACAGAAGCTTCCATTAAGAGTTCGAGGTTTGAATTAGTTTGACAATTAAGATGAAATTTAATTCATTTTACACAAAACAGACTCGATATCCTGTAAAAACTTCAAAAAAGCTTGCAATCATCCATGGCTATTAAACACTGACAGCTCTAACAATTGTAGGCTGTTTGTTATTTCCGTGTCAAAATGTTTTGTTACAAGCATTGAACTTCATCAAGCGCTTGGTGCTTCGTCGAGGAATCGAACCCAGGACCCCAAGATCAAAAGTCGAACATTTCAAGTTACCGCGGAGCCAGTACAACGCACGTAATTTTATTTTCAAAACATCGCGTGGTCCATATATTCTCATATAAGCACAACAAATGCAATGACAGTTTGCATTAGAGGGTAGGTAATATTTTAAGTTTCAGTTTTATTAGATACAAGGCCCAAGAAACCATTTTACTCGCCAGATGTTAAATTTAACAAAGAAAAAGCAAGTCCACTTCCTTTTCCCAAAGGGGAATCGAACACGGAACCTTTTGGCGGTGGTTAGACTAAATTACCACTGCGCCACGACGCTCTACAATCCATAATCCTCAATTATACAATATCAACAATACAACTGAAACACTGTGGAAACAATTTGAAAAAGCTACAATGACAGCTTGCGTCAGTGATTATTGTTTTGCCTGAGTTTTCAAGAGAACGGATTTAACAAGAGTATTTCTAACAAATACTCAGGTCCATGCGATCATGAAAACATGTTTGGAAGGAACAAAATAAATCATCTGGCACATTATGAAAGGGAATCGAACTCGGTAACTTTCGATCACGGGCAGACAGAAATACCTCTAAGCCACGATTTATTACATCAGTCAAGCAATAATTTCGAATGGCCAAACTGTCATTGAAGTCTTTCATTTAGCTGCAATGATAGTTTGTGTCAGTGAGTAATATTGCGGACGGCCAATCTTGCAATGCCATCTCCCTGCTGTGTACATTTTTTGTTATCTCATTGAGAATTTTATTCAATTAATGTAATGTAATGTATGAGTTTGTATACAGCTAAATAAAAATTATCTATCTATCTAACTTCGTTTCACGAGTTCATGTTGATACTTCGTCCCCTGTGTTCCAATGTGTGCTTTGTGCCTAATGGCACACAGAACACATTGGAACTCACGGGACGACTTATCCTAAGAAATTATTTTTACTCGTCAGACATTTCGTAAAGAAAAAACAAGTTGACTTTCGCTTAGCAAAGGTAAAGCAAACACGGAACCTTTCGGCCGTGGTTATATTAAATTACACTGGGCCACGAAGCACTACAATCCATTAGCCGCAAGTATTCAATATTAACAATACAACTGAAATACACTTCATTAGAAACAATCTGAAAAAGCAACAATGGCAGCTTGCGTCGGTGATTATTGTTTTGCCTGAGTTTGAACGAGAACGGATTTAATAGGAGTATTAAAAACAAATACTCAGCTCCAGGCTATCAGGAAATCATCTTTACTTGTGATATATTTTTGAAAATAACAAAATGAATAATCTTACACATCATGAAGGGGAATCGAACTCACTACCCTTCGATCAAAAGCAGACAGAAAAACCACTAGACCACGAAGTATTATACCATTCGATCATCAATTATATCGTTGTGGGTTACTAACAATGGCATTTAAACACAATATGAATGGCCAAACTGTCATTCCCATCTTTCAATGACGAAGCCGGGGTTGAGATGGGCCTTTACACCCCCACCCCTTGAAATATTCGCCACAGCCCCCCCCCCCGAACCCCAATGCCCCTCCGAATTTTATACCCCCCCCCCCCCGCACCACCCCCTTAAAAAAATGTTTCGGAACCCCCTATTGTAGAATCCTGGTTGCGCACCTACCACCTTAAATTTTAAGCTTATTATCAATAAAAGCAAGTTGAAAAGTTAGAAATGAGAGTTTGAGCAGTCCGAGTTCAACGGAAAAGAATTTTCCGAGTTTTATACATTTTTCCAAGCTCTTGATGGAAGTACTGAAATTTCAAATGAATTGTGGCTGAAGGCTCCAGTTTTAATAATATTGCACGGTCAAGAAGAAAATACGCTTGGGAACCCCTCAGCTATCCCAGGAATCGTTCTCGCCATCTTTCAGTGAGCTAGATTTTACGTTATCTTGACAGAGGTGTTCAGTCAAGTGCACTTTCCGATATAAACTGATGCGTGTTCACTGATATTATCAAACAAACATGTCATCCCATGTGGCTCAGTCGACTAAAACGTTAGTTTTGAATGTGTGCTAGGGGTCGCGGGTTCGATCCTTCTCTGAAACCCTTCTCTCCTAATCATTCATAATCAACAACTTTTTAAGTCTGATCTTTGAAACAACCTTTGTGTTTTGAAATCAAGTATCCCCAAGCTAATAGTGTGACTTTAATACTCCTCTACAGCAATAAATGGAAGGTAATTGGAAACTACGAGTTAAGGTGCTATATAAGAAAGGGAAATCTGTTTAAAATATTAACAACTGTCACTGTGTACCACTCCGTTGAGTTTGAAACAAGCTTACCCATCAGCACAACCCGTAAAGCCACACTGTTGTGTGTTTTGTCTTATTGTTAAGTGAAACTATATATATATAGTTCCTGTCGACGTTGGTTCCCGTCTTGTATGATTCTTTGAAAAAAACTGGTCTTCTCAGAAACTAGCACATCCACCCTAAAGTCAGTTTGGTTAAAAATCAACCCAAATCACCTTGGTTGATTGAATATGAACCCGGTTGGTTTCATATTAACTCAATCAAGTTGATTTGGGTTGATTTTTTAACACAACTGATTTTAGAGTGATAATCGGTTTACAAAAACATTTCTATTCATCCAAGACAAAATCCATCTTTTCTAATTTTTAAGAGCAAATCGACCATAGCAACAGAACTGGTTGGTCACATCTCATTTATGCTATTTGAAATGAGAACACTAAGATTAACCCGCGGTAGTTAAAATAAATACATAAATAAATCTACACAATGAATGCATTCCTTGTTCATCAGTTCTTTCATATAAAACATCTTCGTTAAACGGTTTATTTCGATTTTATCTGTACAATCTATTTATTCCGTTCACTATTGTAAGCAGAGACAAAGGATTTGGGGGAATCGAGACCCCAAGTGAACAAATAGCGTCTCGGTATTAAAATTTATCAGTCGATTTACAACCTTCCGTCGATTTTAGATTGAATACTCTCTAAACATGCGATCAGATATGACATTTTGTCCGAATTTTTGTTTTTGGTCCTCTCCCGTCGTTCAAATCGTGAACTGGGTAATCGAGACGCTGTGGTGACAGGGGAGCGCCTGGATTACTCATACTCATTTCTTTATTTTGAAAGACGAACGACTGAAAAAGGATTATTCATTTATATCTCTGGTTTTATAAATATTTATTTGCTTATACTGATAATAAATAAAACAGAAGCTTTCATTAATAGTTCGAGGTTTAAATTAGTTTAGAAGTCAAGATAAAATTTAATTAATTTGACACAAATACAAACTAGATATCCTGAAAATACTTAAAAAATACTTGTAATCATCCGTAGCTTCAAAACACATGTATAAACTGTGGCAATGCATTAGGGGGTCATAAAATATGATTCTGAAAAAATGCTCTCAATGACTCATGGGTGACCTCAGTGATCTTTGAACCTCCATTGAGTTTGAACTCATTTAGTGTTGATCCCAGGTCCATCCATACATCATATCATGCTTGAGATATGAGCATGACCTACTTTCGATAGTTTTGGCTCCCATCCCTTTTGGGTTGGAAAACAGATGCATGGATGTTTAGAATGTATTGGGGTCATAAAATGCACTCAATGACCCATTGATGACTTCAGTGACCATGACCCATCTTTTGAACCTCCATTCAGTTTCGAATCATTTTGGTGTTGGGCTTGGGTCCACATGTCATCCCATGCTTGAGATATGAGCGTAACCCACTTTCAAAATGTTTGGCCACGCCCACTTTTTTGAGTGTAAAAATACATTACGAACGTTGGGAATGCATTAGGGGTAAAAAATGTGATTTCCAGCAATTCTGAAAAATGCTCTCAATGATGCCTGGGTGATCTCATTGACCGTGACCCATATTCTGAACCTTCATTGAGTTTCAATTCATTTTTTGTGGGTCCCAGATCCATAGTTCATACTATGCTTGAGATATGAGCGTGACCTAATTTCAAAATGTTTAGCGACGCCCACGTTTTTTATTGTAAAAATGCATGTTTGAACTTAAGGAATACATTAGGGGGTAAATGAAAGTGTCAATGACACTGTAGCTTAACTTGACTGTGTGTTGTGTTTGATGAAAAGAATAATGTTCAATGTTTATGAAAGGATTATGAAATACGACAAGAATTTTGATAACTGAGAATATGTTAATTTCTGTTCCCTGTATGCTATGTTTTTAATAAAAATAATTTGAGGTGTAGACTGTACTAAAGAATTGAGGGGTGGGTTAATATGGCCCTCACAGTAAATGTATGCCAACCAAAGTTACCAAGTTACAGTGAAATTATTTCAAAACGAGTCATCCTATCAAGTTACAATGAAATCCCTTCATAAATACGGCCTGTAGATTGTGCTAAAGGTTTTTGGGTTTCGGGCTTGTGTAGCCATCACGGTTGACCCATCGCAACCAAAAGGAGACATCCTCATCTACACATTATACTGAGTCACCCTACAGAATTACAATGAAATCCCTTCATAAATACGCCCTGTAGTCTGTGCTGAAGGTTTTCGGGTTTTGGGCTTATGCAGCCATCACGGTTGAACGATCGTAACCAAAAGGGGACGTTTTCATCTGGACATTATCTGGAGTCATCCTACCAAGTTACAATGAAATCTCTTCATAAATACGACCTGTAGACTGTGCTAAAGGTTTTCGGGCTTCGGGCCCCTGTAGCCGTCACAGTTGACCGATCGCGACCAAAAGGGGACGTTCTCATCTACACATTATACGGAGTCATCCTATTAAGTTACAATGAAATCCCTCCATAAATACGACCTGTAGACTGTGCTAAAGGTTTTCGGATTTTGGGCTCGGGCAGCCGTCACGGTTGACAGATCGCAACCAAATGGGGAAGTACTTATATAGGCATCATGCGGTGTCATCCTTCCAAGTTACAATGAAATTCCTACATATTAAATACGACCCGTAGACTGTGCTAAAATTCTTCGAGTTTTGGGCTCGGGCAGCCAACACGGTTAACCGATCGCGACCAAAAGGGGACGTTCTCGTCCAGACATGACCTCAAATTTGCATATGAAATTTCGTGACGATCGGACAAGAACTATGGGGTGTAGCCTGTGCTTAAGGAAAATGTGAACAGACTCACAGACTAACAGACTAACAGACTTCCGCACGCATGATGGCAATAGCTTATCTTGACTTTGTCAAGTTTAGCTAAAATATGATTTCCAGCAAATCTGAAAAATACACTCAATGCCCCCTGGGTGATCTCGGTGATCTTGGCCCATATTTCGAACCTCCATTGAGTGTCGACTCATTTGGTGTTGGTCCCAGGTCCGTAGGTCATACCAAGCCTGAATCATGGACATGACCCACTTTCAAAACACCCCATGGACATCCCCAATGCCCCAGGAATCGGAAAAAAAACATAGGTGGCTGAGTACTTGTAACTGTCTTTCAGTATGCCAAAAATCAGCGAGACAATTCGTTTTCCAGTTATCGTGCGGACAAGGAAGTGCATAGAAGACAGAATACAGAAAGAGAAGAAGAACAACAACAAACCATACAAAAATAATAGGTTTCACACAGACTAATAATGAGAAAAAAATTACAATTACAAACATCCCTCCCAAATTTAAATGATTTCACAGGTGCGACGGGTGGGTGGAACAAACTGCTCCATTAGCATCAGGACTAATCTATATTTCCTTGAAATGAAAATAATAAAAGAAAATATACGTATACGATGTGAAGGATATACCCAATCATTGGATTCTTCGGTTGTTGGATGAAAATGTTGGTATGTAGTAGTAACCCAGTGGTTCATTAAGATCGAGAGGTGAAGATATTTGAGATATGCAGAGATAAATAGAAGGAGAGAGACAGGGGTGGCGTGGAGACATTAGAGAGAGAGAGAGAGAGAGGGGGGGGGAGAGGGGGAGAGAGAGGGAGAGAGAGAGAGAGAGAGAGAGAGAGAGAGAGAGAGAGAGAGAGAGAGATTAGGTAACTTTTGATCAATTTACCATGGATGGATTTATGGGGAGCAAATACAGTCAGAAAAGAATGTGGATGCAAAAGTCACTTGTTAAAATAAGCCCACATCGGGTCGGGAAGGGGTAGTGAATGGATCATTAAGTGATTTTAATTTTGCTTTAAAATTATTTTTCAAAGTCTTAGACAAATTTTGTGTCAGGCACATTCTTGCCCTATTGGGTTTTGTGTGGCGGATGAGGTTGGGTGGAGCGAGGGTCATTTTTTTCACAACGTGCGAGGTATATATTGTTCAAAGTTTTGTTAGAATGAAACTGGGACTTGTTTTTTGTGTGTGTTTTTGAGTGAGACATAGAGAATATGTATTGTAAATGGTCAATGTCACTGCAACTCAACTTGTCCAAAAGAAAGAAAGAAAAGACTCAACTAAACAGAAAGACATTCAATCAAGTTTTCACAGAAAAGACACCACACCAAAGTTACATATGACACCCATAAAAGATCAGATGAGGGAAAGCGACCTGTAGGGTGTACTAATGCAATTGTTGACAATTTATATGCGAAAATCAAAATGGCCAAGTGGCGAACATGCTTTTGAACGAAATTCAAAAAAATTTAATAGCTCCCATGCAGAAATCACACGAAAGCTACATTTGAAATTTGAGACAAATTGGGTGAGATAATTTATGTAGCCTGTAGCGTGTGCAGATAGAATGACAATTTGTATGCCAAATCCAAGATGGCTAAAGAAATTTTCCCATATTACACTAAGTTAAAATTTGGGCTCCTATAGGGGGCCCAAATATTAACCCAGGGACCTGATTTGAAAAATCTTGAATCTGCACCTTCACCTCCCTCCCCTTGAGATGCTGTATACCAAATATCAAAATATTTTTGATTTATGGATTTGAAGAAATTTTTTAAAGATTATCCCCCATATTACACTAAGTTAAAATTCGCCCTCATAGGAAGCCCAAATATTAACTGAGAGACTTGATTTGAACACACTTGAATCTGACCCACGTAATATACCAAGTATTAAAAGATTTGGACTAGTGGTTCTGGAGAAAAAGATTTTTAAAGCTCATTCCCCATATTGTCCTAAGTTAAGATTCGGGCTCCTGTATTGAGCCCAAATATGATCCGAGGGGCTTAATTTGAACACACTTGTATCTGACCCTCGCCGTCCTCCCTTATGGACGCTAAATGCCAAATATCTAGATTCTGATCAGTGGTTGTGAAGAAGAATTTTTTAAAATGTTTGCAAATATGCTGATTCAGCATTTTTTCGACTTCCCCACCCTACAGAATACCCTGACACAATCGATGCCATTTTTTACCATTTTATTCTACTGGTCCTAAGGATCCTTCATAGCAAATAACAGTTCTTTGTTCGGTGTGGTTTGAGAAATATTGGCATTTGGAAATATTTGATTTTCTATTTTAACTTCTGGGGTCCCCACGGGAACACGGGACAATTTTTGCGTGAATTAAGTACGTATGACCCAATAATACCACATACTAAATTTGGTCCAAATCGGACTATCGGTTCAGGAAACAGAAATTATGGATAGGGCCAAAAATCTTGCCCCTCCTATTACAAAGGCAAATATTGCTCCACGAAAGTCAAAAGGAAGCTCAATACCAAACATCAACTCACTGTAACCACTATGTGCATGGGACTAGATTAAAAAAAATGGAGCATACCCCCCCCCCCCCCCCCCCCCCCCCCCCCATGGAGCGTGGCAACTTTATTTGAAAAAAACTTGGTTTAATTTTGCCCTGTGGTTTGTGGGGAGTGGTCGATAATGTAAAGTTTGCGCCAGACGGATGGACGACGGTCGACGGACAGAAAGTGATTACTTAAGCCCCCCCCCCCCCCCCCCCCACACACCCAACTTTCAGTCGGGTGAGCAAAAAGGGGCACTGGGTTGAGTTATTCTGTTCGATATGGTGGGACATGTACATTTAGTTGGGTCTACAGGTGAGTTTGTAGAAGTGTCAATGGAGTGGGGTGGAGGAAGTCGTAATACGTCGTGTGGCCATTGACAGTAAAGGTAACCTTTCCACTTCGGTTCAGTTGAAAAGCTCGTCCCCTTTTTTTGTCTGGATAAGGAGAGCCCAAATGGCAAATGCTGGACAACTTGTACCCACAGCTGGACAACTCGTATCCATTTCACTTTGAATGGGCTTGAGCTTGTATTCGAGTTATACAAACGTGGGTACAAGTTATCCAGACGAAAATGGGTAGGAGTTGTCAAATAGTGGGTACGACTAGTCTGGTACGAATTGTCTCGTAAGTAACAAGACTATTTACGAGGGATGATAAGGCGTTCATGTATAATATTCCAAGACATCTTTTCAATTCTCTTACAACAGTTTACAGTCGGACAGTGCAAACGCAGTTGGTCGTATAGTTAGAAAGTCTGTTATTGTAATTAGGCGTATAGCCAGGGAGACGATAGTGGCCCCAGTTTTGAACCCGATTTACGATTCAAGTGTTACAGATTTTCCGTACGAAGGGCCCAATAAAGTGGAAAGTGGCTCTTCTTAGCATTATGAGAGTAAAATGTATTTAAAACGTCACTGGTCTTGTATTTCGGTATCATTTATCAGAATCTCGTTCGCAAAAATTACAAATATTTTCGTGAGTCAAGTCAACCAATTCTACGTTTAGAGACAATCCACACAGCATGGGATCTCATCTTGTTCTAGAAATGGCAGTAAGTTATTCTACTTACTGTGTATAGACTGGATTTCCTGGGTGCATCCACTAAATGAACACATTCTCACAAAAATAACCGATAACTCGCGTGCAATTTTTCAGTTTCCGACCTTTCAGTTAGGTGAGTCTCGCCGGACAGCTCACAATTCTCGTTTCAGCCGACTGTCCGCTTATACCCTATGGTTACGATATATTGTCGAAGGTCATCAAAACTAACATAAGTTTCACTTCTTCTGCCATCTTCAGAAGATAAGTATATTTCTGATAAAAAAACGTTCTGACATTGCGGGTATCGAAGTCATAATCGTCAAAATTCGAAACAAACATTTTACCACCAGGCCATGAAGTCAACGCAAACAAATTGGTGGTATTCAGCAGACCAGCTGGTCAGTTTTAAAGTACTGTACAGAGAGGCGATACTAAAACCTCCATTTATTTATTTATTTATTGGTGTTTAAGGTCACATATTTCTGCACAATGGCTAACCATGACCGTGACAGTTTTACGGGTGGAGGAAGCCGGAGTACCCGGAGAGAACCACCGAACAACGGCGAGCAACTGTCAGCTCCCCAACACACCAACTCCACACAAGCAGGGTTAGCATTGGTTGAAGACAGGTGCACCATCGACGTGCAGTACGCCTTAGTACACAGCATCACCGTGCCCCCACGTGGACAATGGGGGTGAAGTGTCTCGCCCAAGTACACAACGCGGTTGCCGCAGGTGGGATTTGAACCGAGGACCTCTCGGCTGGCAGCCTGCATCTCTACCTACTGAGCCACCACGCCCCCAAAACCTCCATACCCTAACGCTTCGAGTGGTATCGTCTAGACTACAGTTTCCAGCCTAAGGGTCGAGTCTGCCTTGTAATCGTGGCGAGCAGTGTTCACGCTGTGGAGTTTCAATTTAGCCAGTTGCACTAAAACTTTTGATTTGCCCCCCCCCCCCCCATCCTCCCCCACCCCTAAAAAAAAAATCTCTTCATTGGCTAAAATTTCGGTTATCAAAAAGTTTCTTTCACCTGTGAAGGAAAGACATTGCTGCAGTGAAGAGCTCAATCGATGACGAAACAAAATAAAAAAAATTATGTTATGACTTCTTTTGTCAATAAGGTGTTGGAACCTGTGTTTGGACAAACTTTCAACGTTAATTGACAGTGAGTGGTGGGGCATTGTGTTTTCTTCAGTAAAACATTGTATGTCATCAACTTCACAATGAGTGGCATTTAATTAGATAAATATTTCATATCGTCGCGAGTGACTCGCGACGGTATGAAGTATTTATCTAATTAAATACTACCTTTTGTAAAGACTTGCGACCCGCTAAGTCCAGTGGATTAACCTTTTACCCAACGTAACGACCAAAAACGGCCAGCGCTGTTCTCTAAACTCGCCAATTAATTTTCATTATTTTTTCTTTTCTTTTTGTCTCAAAAACATAGGTTATGACCCCTCGTTGGAACGAGCTCGTCGAGCTCGTTCCAATGAGGGGGTCATAACCTATGTTTTGAGACAAAAAAATTATTCAAGAATTTTTTTTGCAAGTGTCGTCTGCTTTTCATGTTAGGTAAAGTGTTAACAGTAATTAGTCAATTAATCTGTTATCATCCAAGTTCAACAACAGGAAAATGTATCGACATCATCCAGACCATTAAGTTAATCAGTGACATATATATAACTTAGGTGCCCCCGTTTACGCCAACAGAGGATTTTGTCAGAGCTTTCGTGATCTGTCGAATTTTTTTCCGTGACCAATTGTCTGTTCACTCTTGAATTAATTGCCAATTCATCTTTCAAAACTCGATCAATTTACGTGGATCAGACAGCGAAACACAGCCCCTTCCATCCCTGTCTTGGCACCAAAACATTTTGTTCAGCATATCCAGAGTGGCTAAAAATGTGGCAGCAAACAGTTTCGATCCAACGTAAACACTGGTGGCGAGATTCAGTAATGCTTCAATCTACACTCTATAGATCTGTGGGATTAAATTTTTTCGCCCTCCACCGTTCAGTTTGGTGTTTAAAAATAAACTATTGTTTACCCCAACTGTGGTAAGGCAAGGTTGAGTGCGTTCTTTCTTTCAGCGTAACCTCTTTGGTTCAAGTCATTACCAAGTATAAGCTGCGTATTGTCATCTTGCAACGCTGTATTTAACCCTAGGAACTCTAGAGGCCACATTTTCAGTCCTGGAACATGATACGTCACACTTTCATGAAGTAGGATGACTGCTAAGTGAATGTATGGGTTAAACGAATCAATATTTTAAACGTGCAGCCTTAATGCTACACTTTGAATATAGTAATTGGTCTACTCCCAAATAATGAATATGAACTTTTCCGATTACTTCCATTGAACTGATATGGAATGTACGACCCTTGTTCAAAGGGTTAAATGCTCTGTAGTGTAGATAGTTCACATCATAACTTTGCAGCCACTTGTCCTTCTAATAACTTTGTAGCAACTTGCCCTACTTATAACTGTGAAGGCACTTGTCCCTCTGTGCCTTTTGCATCTCTCAGTGCGTGCATAGGCTGCCTTTTAAAATGGATAGAAAATTACGTCGAGCAAGATACCAGTCGACGGTAGACACAATCTAAGCATTTTTGTCTATGTTCCTGACCACAATTTCTTGAAGGAGAATAGTTACCACCCATCCCTTTATTAACAGATACAAAAGTTATCCCGTCACCCGTTGCTAGCTGTTGTGTTTTAGGCTGGTTTTACGCTATCTCTATGATTGTGAGAGGAATATTACCACCTCCATGAAAATGCACGAGGAACCTCGCTAGTGAAATGGATCACAGTTGTCTTGGCATGCTGCCATTCAAAGAAAAGTCAATAAAGTTAAATTCTGTAAGCCTTAACTGCCAAACAAAATTGCAGGACAACTGATAGGGACATCTTACAAAGTTTGGGAGAAACTTTGTTCTACTAAAGTAATATGTCTCGCACGTTTCAGGGAACATTTGAGGGACCCCGGTGGGAGACCCGGAGGTGACGCCATGTCACGTCATGTCACGTGACCCAGTGGCGCCATGTTGTGTTGACATGGTAACCCGCGTGAGCGGCCATGTTGTGACGCCATCCTCATAGTGATACCTGGTGTTAGTGCGCATGCACAGCGCGTGTTGTTAGGGTGATACGTTTTTTCGTCGTCCATTTTGTATACTGGAGACCGCCATCTTGGTTTCTATGGTAGCACGTGCTTGCTATGTTACCATAAATTACCAAAATCCACCTCAAACTACCGAAATTGACTTTATTTAGTACGGATTTTCCCCATACCGTAGATTTTACTAGTAGCACGTAATGCTATAGGGCGCGTTCGATCGAATCGGAGTATACTCAAGAGGAGTAGAAGAGCCTATCGACTAGAACAGTTTTGTTACTATATTTAGATTTTCTGGTCTGTTCAGGCTAGTTCTAAACCCATTCCAAGTACTCTTGTTCTTGTTTTCCAGTTAATCCAATCAGTTCACTTTACTGCAGGTAACTAACCAATCAGGTTGCTGGATTTCCCATAATCTGTATGCAGAGTTATCTCAGCTCTGTATGACAAAAGCCTATATCATTCCCAAAGCCAATAAGCTATCGAGTAGTTGCTGAAAAGTCATTGCTCAAACGACTCAAAGCCCATCGAGCTAATGAGCTTTAGAGCAATTGCTCGATCGAGTGACTCCACATATTGCTCGAACGACTCGAATCCCATCGAGCAAATGTGCTTTAGAGCATTTGCTCGTTGGAGTGACTCGCACACAGGACTCATGGCACCATTTCGGTATATGAGGATACCAATGACCTGGTATTGTATTATTTGAGGATACCTATCGATGATACCTTCTGGAGAATCCCTTTTTGTCGTATGTGCTTTTGTGAAAATGCGCAATGTAACCCATTGTGCACTAGCACATAGGAACATGCTGGATGTGCCGATATGTGCATATGTGAAAATGCACAATGTGACACATTGTGCCCTAGCTTATAGGCACATGCGGATATTTGAGGATATCTATTGTATTGTACTACTGGACTATTGGATGATAACTTTTATAGGATACAAATTTGATACCTATTGGGATTACTTTTCTGAGAATACTTGACATACAGTTTTTACATCCGGGTACATGACGGTACATCCTGATACTTCCGTTGGGTTGTTGATTAAAAAAAACCCACAATATATAACATTTTTTTCATTTTTATTCCATTCACAGTTTACAAATTAATTGGCCAAGGCATCTTTTTCGCAGATATATATTTAAAAAGTGTCCCGCTACAGTTTAAGGATCAAAATTGTAGTTTAATTGCCAAACTGACCAATCAGATCCAAGTAAATCAACCAATCAGATTAGTGTATTTCCATTGTGTTTCTTTTCCATGGACTTCTATACTAATTTTCTAAATTCCCAACTTTAACCTATAATCCTATAGGAAACAAACACAAACCTCAACCAAGAATCAAAAAGTCGATCGAAATTTTCGGAACTGGTGTGATGTTTTCAAACACGTCCGTCAAAGGTACAAAAGATTAGGCGAAGCTGGGACTTGACATCATTCACGTTCGAACCATCGAACAGAGAAAATGTTCCGACTTGGCACCTAGCAGACTTATGCTAAGGGCACCCAGTACCAGGGTGAACTGAAGATACATCTCCGAAAATACTTTGAGGGAAAAGACAAAAAGCCTTACCCAATCAAGACTTGGATTGCATTATCTCTAGAAGATTGGGATGGTCTGAAATCCCAAATAGAAGAAGTAGACGCAGCAATCAACACCCAGATCCTGCAAACAGATGTAGCTGAAGCTCTGACCAAAGACACTAAACCTGCAAAACTTGAACCTGCTAATCTTGGAGTAAATAAATAAATAAAATAAAATAAAATAAATAAATAAATAAATAAATAAATAAATAAATAAATAAATAAATAAATAAATAAATAAATAACCGATCAAGGGATTTTCTTTTTCGGAAAAATTTATGCGTACCTGTTGAAAGCGTTAATACCTAACACGCCTGGAAATAAGCAATCGGTCATTTGCAGAACGAGGTCCCCAGAGGGTGAATTTGCTGATGCTATCCCAATGGGCCAATTTATCCTTTGGATACCTCTTTCCGGGCAGCTTGAGACCTTGATCCAGACTGAGGTTTACAGAGAGTAAATTTAGTGATGCTACCCTGCAGTGCAGGGTAGCATCCCCAAATTCACCCTCTGGGAACATCATTCTGCAGATGACAGTCTACTCATTTCCAGGCTTGATACTTAATGTGCCTCAGAAACATGCAGCATGCCACGTTGAGACGTTTTGTACCGTTGGTATCTGTCGGATATTTTTTTTCTCTCCCCATACCCTTCATATTAGAAAAGGGTAACACAGTCTTACTATAAGAGAATTTTGATAAAACTAATATCCAAGGGCGTAGTCATGCGGGAGGTGTCGGGAAGGGGAACTCGCTCCTCTAAATTTTCCTAAAATATGCATTCTTGGCTGAAATCTCGAAAACTATTTCATGTTCTCTCACCCTGATATTTTTAGGGGTCATTTTGCTAAAGGTATTCTTTTACTTTCTTCTTTCTGGGTACTTAATATTTCAAAACAATACCTTCATCTTTGATGGATACACATTCTTAATCCAGCGTGGCGTGGAATGAAGTGTGTGTGTGTGTGGGGGGGGGGGGGATATTGTGTATCATGGCCACTCCTCTTGTGATGTCTAAAATACCTAATCTCCATGACTCTAACGGACAGCAGGCAATTATTTCAGAGCGATTGGAGCGTCGTTGGAGTGAGAAAAAAATCCCTGACGGACGAAGGCTCTCCTCCGGTCCCGACCATGTCAGCGACACAGCATCGCTCTTAAAACTGTTAACTGGCAGAGTGCTGGAAGCCCAAATTTGCACTTTACTCTGAAGTGTTGGTACTCCAAGTTACAGGCTTCATAGGGAGCGCGGTGGCTGTAAAATTGTTTGCCTTATCAAACATTCAAGTGAAGGTGGATCTCGGAGAATTGGGATGAAGAAGAGGGCGAGGAGTCTCCGTGGTAGACTGTTGGACTTCTATGCAAGAGGTCCTGAGTTCGATCCCCGTCCGGGACGACCCGCGTTGTGTCCTTGGGCAAGGCACTTTATCCCGGTTGCCCACATGGGTGCACGATGACGCCGTGTACTAAGGCGTACTGCACGTCGCTGGTGCAGTGCACATGTCTTCAACCACTGTAACCCTGCTTCAGGGGAGCTTGAACAGAGTTAGAATGTTGAGGAGCTGGCAGTTGCTTGTCGATGCTAGGTTGTTCTCCCCGGGTACTCCGGTGTAACAGGAATGGAAGTCCGTAGGAAAATTAGTCCCTCTGGACTATTATTCCGCGGAATTATAGTCCTAGGTCTAACATTTCTAGGAATAGTAGTCCGTCGGACTACTATTCCTAGAAATGTTAGACCTAGGACTATAATTCCGTGGAATAATAGTCCAGAGGGACTAACGTTCCTACGGACTTCCATTCCTTTTACACCGGCTTCCTCCACCCGAAAAACTCTCACGGTCGCGATTAGCCACTGTACATAAGTATGTGACCTTAAACACCAATGAATAAATACGGGTAAACAGCATTGGTCGTGCGAGAGTAAATTTGGATGCTAAGAAAAGAAAGTTTCAAATTTTACATTACGACATTCATCTTTCTTTACTTCACGAATGAGAAATATGCTCACTTTACCTAACATGAAAAGACGAAAAGAATTTCTTCAGCAACTAAAAATTATTAAATTCCGTCCTCAATACATAACTTGTGATCTCTCATTAGAAGTAGGTTGTTCCAATCACGGTCATAATCTATGTTTTTGGAGGAAATAAGTGAAAGAAAAATAAAATTGTTCGATCAATTGTGAATTTGCAAACAAACGCGGTTCACGGTCTAAGGGAGGTAACTCGAAAGTATTTTCACTATTTTAACAATTATTTCGTTTAAAGTATGTTATTTATTGATTGCTGAGTTAGGTCAGTTTCAGCATCTTTGGATATATTCAAAGTATGTCACACTGCCGCTTGTTGTGTTTTTTTTTCATGATTTTTTATGATGGAAATGCATTTGGTTGTACTTGCGATCGATCACATTTGGCTCCATTCTGCTTCATGATATTTCTACCAACCATCAGCCAGGCAATTACCGTACTCAAAAATCCACTGGTTTCAAAATCAACCCAAATCAACTGGGTTGCATGAATGTGAACCCAGTCGGGTGCATAACCCTGTTGATTTGGGTTAATTTTTAACCCATCTAATTTTAGAGTGTATTATATTTTGTTTTGTTATGTTCTAAATTTATCGCCTGTCGATAAAACACTGCAGCGCCGAGATATGTTATCAGTGATTCTGAACAATACATCGGATGATGGTTTCTCATCAAGACACAGACAGTCATTTGCTCAACCCTAAAAGCCTCAGATTAATTTTACGACAATTACTAGGTTTCACTGCCTAATGTATGTACACACCTGCAGATAACTTAACAATGTTTCAACATCACTGTTAGCTGCCTATTCAGGCAGCCCCAAATCGTCTAAGAACATTACAGCGATAAATGCATCCCATCAGTTCATGTGTCAAGGAAGAATATACCTGGTGGAAACACATTTTTAATGCATGAAAAGTGGTAGTTTATGTATGTATGGGGACATAACCCTTTGAACTCTGGTAGTATCTTCCATGCCAGCTCAATAGCAACAATTAGAAGAGTCTATATTCATTATTTGGGGTAGACCAATCAATATTTTCAACGTGCAGCCTCTGGGCTGCACGTTGAAAATATTGATTGGTCTATCTCACATGTTTACTTAACAGCCATCCTATTTAATAACATTATGACGTATCATGTTCCTGGCCGGAAAAGCGGCTGCTATGGTTCAAAGGATTAATGGTCAAACCGACAATGATGGTTCACAAAAGTTGATTTTTGTTGTGATTCTGTGTATATCTAGCATGGAGAAACAGAGAGATTACGGGGTGGGGTGTACAACCAATAATCTGAAGGCTTTCGGGTCTCAGTAATTAGTGGCATAGGAACCGGGTAAAAGGAGGGCTCGTTCGACACGTGCCTTTCAATTTTTTTTTCAGAATTGAGAGAGAGAGAATTGACAAACATTATTTCTACCAACATGTTTTTAAACCATAAAACCACCACCACCACCGTGTGTAGTGTGTGTGTGGGGGGGGGGGGGGGGGGGAGCGGGGGGGGGGGGGGGGGGCAGAGGTAGGCTCTCGACTTCAATGCACTATAACCAGAAACTCGTATTTTTCGTAACATTTTGGGTTACGCATTCAACAATTTCCCCACTGAAATTTGTTAAATACTGTGCCAAAAATGTGCACCTTTCTCAAGTTTCAACCACATAGCTCCCGCACAATGCCACAAAACTAAATGGGTGACCACCGATATATATCAGGGTGTGGGCTCCTTCAATGGATATACCCACTCCTCAAGTTACAAATGCTTCCTACGTCCCTGCCGAGGATCATTATCATTTGGATGTATTATTTCAGTCGATAAAAATGCAATTTACACATTAAAAATGCACAAACAAGTACCGAGTACACATTTTGAAAGGATAGGGGTGGTCAATCGGGGTACCGCCTGTACTTTTTCGCCAAAGGTGCACCAGTGGAAAAGACATTACTTTCCGTGAACTGTAACAAAGAAAATCGCAACTCTCAAGTATTCGTTTGTAACGTACTTTACGTGTGGCAAGACCAACAGGGGAGAGGAGAGGGGGTGGGGGTGGCGGGGGCAGGTATAATGTCGAAGTTTGGTCGATAATCACCAAGCAAGGAAGCTATACAATCAAAGACGGCTGATTTCTAAAGCTTTACATAGTCCCTTGAGTGGAATAAGGTGCCATCTGCTTGTTCCCCTCAACGGACGATATGTAATGTCAGTACTATTGAGCGTCACTTAACAACTTATGATACGTTGTAAACTCCCTGTCTTAACTCATACCCAGAGTCGAGTGCCCTGTTTGATACCCCCGTCCTCCCTGCCCTCGGATGATTCCGGCGCCCTTGAATTGAGCCATGCAAACACCAAGCTGTGTTTTCAAGGACTTTCCAATACTTTTCAAATGTAATATTCAACTAATTCAAGCACTTTCAATTTTAATATTCGAGCACTTTTACGAAGTCTCGAGTAATCCTAACCTGCTCACCTGGATCAAGATGTTTAACCCTTTACCCAACGTAACGGCCAAAACCGGCCAGCGCTATTCTCAAAAATCGCCAATTAATTTTCATTATTTTTTCATTTTTTGTCTCAAAAACATAGGTTATGACCCCTCATTGGAACGAGCTCGTTCCAATGAGGGGTCATAACCTATGTTTTTGAGACAAAAAATGAAAAACATTAGTTATTCAAGAATTTTTTTTGCAAGTGTCGTCTGCTTTTCATGTTAGGTAAAGGGTTAAAGAGAATGAAGATGGGTAAGAGAGAGTAAGTGAAGGAGAATAAGAGCTTTTATTGATTTGTTTAACCTGGGTAAAAATCTTATGTTTAGTTGATTTCTGGAATTGAAAGTATTAAAATTATAATTTCTGTATATTGTGGGTTAATCTGTTTGCCTTATCAAACATTTAAGTGAAGGTTGATCTCGGAGAATTGGGATGAAGAAACACGTAATTCTTCAACATGATATTATGTGCGAATTATGTCATCATTTGAAAATGTTCCATACAAAATAACCGTCACAAGAAAATTCAGTTTCTGTTTTCAGCCCATGTGGTCTCACTTGCATCAAGCTTAAATATAACCCAAGGGGCTTGAATGGAACAAACTTATAATTTATAATGACGCCCGTTGTGTGTGTAATAGAGCATATGTTATATGTTTGTTTTGTTTGTTTGTCCAATGAGGTTTAACAACACTTTCAACAGCCAAGATCATATCGTATTGGTCAGTTTTATGGGTGGGAGAAGCCGGGGTATCCAGAGAGAACCACTGAGTAGTGGCGAACAACAGTCAGACTCTCCACCTTACTAACTCGGCAAAAGCAGAGTTAGCAGCTGTTGGATGGAAGTGCACCATCGCTGTGTAGTCCGCGCAGTACGCTTTAGTACATAACCGTACCGTGCCTCTATGTGGGAAATCGTGGTTTAACTCCTTGCATGCTGCTGGCGGATATTCCTGCCTGGGACAGGATTTTGCTTGCGACTGAAATAAGTATTATCTGGGCATATTTTATCCAATTTTCTCTCTGTAAATTGAATGGATTTTTTTAAACATTGTTCTCTAGGGTTAAATTTAGGTGCATTTTTTCATCAAATCTAGTCATGGCTGCTTCACAGCAGCCATGACTATATTTAATGACAAATACCTTGAAAATACTCGGCGGGTAAAGAGTCAAGTGTTTTACACAGACACAATACAGTTCCCTCTGGTCAGGATCGGACCGTTGACCTTTTGGTTTTGAGCCACCATGCCCCCGATATGAACCAATGATCTCTTTAGTGCTTTCCCCATTACCAAGACTGTCAACAATAAACACATCGATGTAGAAAAAAACACAATTTCAAACCGCAAATTTTTGCCATAATACGAGGAATTTAACCAATCCAAAATCTTGCTTGGCATAGACATGACTAAACTGGTTAAATTCCTAGTTGCATTCTGGCAAATATTTGTGGCTTGAAATTTTGAGAGGGCTAAAATTGTGGTTCTTTTATGTCTCTTGAGCTAACTGATGGCATTTGTTTTCAGCCAGTTTGAATCTACTCACATAAAAATGCCCCTTTTCCAAATAACAAAGATCTATTCTATGGGTTTTTGTTTTTAGAAAATATGAGCATTTAAAATTATTTTCTCTATTTAGCTTTAGGGATCTCGGGGAACACAATCAGCATTTTTTTCAAATGAATCTAGAACATATCATCCATTAACAAAGTATACCACATTTGGATCACATTGACCAATCGTGTTCCGAAATTAACAAGAGGCCACAAGAAGCCTTAATTGCTCACCTGAAAAAATAGTTTAAAGGGGGATTTGAGGTCACACTCAGCATCTTTGGCTAGCGACACTACAGAGCCCAAACATAAACCCAGACACTTGATTTAAACAAGCTTCAATCTGCCCCTTCCCCTAAGGATGCTTAATACCAAATATCACAAGATTCTGATTGGTGGATATAAATAAGAAGATTTTTAAAGGCTATTCCTCATACTGTACTAAGACAAAAATTTGGGATCGCAAAAGATGCCCATATGAGTACCCACAGACTTTATTTGAGCAATTTGAATCTCACAACCCTTACGATGCTGTATTGCAAATATCAATCAATTCTGACAGGTGGGCGAGAAGAAGTTGATGTTTAAAAAATATTCCTCATATTGCACTAAGTTAAAAACTGGGCTCCCATAAAGAGCCTAAATATGACCCCAGGGACTCGATTAGAGCACCTTTGAATCTGCCCCCAAAGGATGCTGTGTACCAAATATCAAAAGAATCTGATTGGTGTATCTAAAGAAGATTTTTGAAGAATATTGCAATTTAAATTTAAAATTTGGTCTTCCATAGCAAGCCCAAATATGAATCCAGGAACTTGATTTGAACAAACGTGAATCTGCGCTTCTGTGAATGCTGAATATCAAATATCAACAGATTGTGGCTGGTCGATTTCAAGAAGATTTTTAAAGAATTTTCTTCATATTGCACTAAGTTAAAATTTGGGTTCCCACAGGGAGCCCAAATATGTACCAGGTACTTGATTCAAACATTTGAATCTGGATCTCTCAGTATCAAACATCAAAAGATTCTGACTGGTGGATTTGAAGATGATTTTTAAGGAATATTCATCATATCGCACTTGGTTAAAATTTGGACTCACATTAGAAGCCCAGAATTTGGACTCCAGGACTTGATTTGAACAAACTTGAATCTGGCCCCCATAATGATGCTGAATACCAAATTTCAGAAGTTTCTGACTAGTAGATCTGAAAAAGATTTTAAAGAATATTCCTTATGTTGCACTAAGTTAAAATTCAGACTCCCATGTGAAATACAAATATAAACACCGGGTCCAGATTTGAACAAACTTGAATCTGATCCATTGAGGGATGGCTGCATACCAAATATAAAAAAGATTCTGACTGGTGGATTTGAACAGGAAGATTTTTAAAGAATATTCCTAATATTGCACTAGGTTAAGAGTTGGGCTCATATTTGAAGCTCAGATATGGACCCAGGGACTTAATTTGAACAAACTTGAATCCGGCTCCCATAAGGATGCTGTATACAAAATATCAAAAGATTCTGTCTTGTGAATCTGAAAAAAGGATATTTTTACAGAAGATTCCTCATATTACACAAAGTTCTTGCATGAAACCAAAATATTAAACCAGGTACTTGATTTGAAGATACTAGAATGTGATACTCCTGATGATGCTGTATACCATCTGCCAAAAGATTCTAACTGCTGGATCTGAAGAAGATTTAAAAGAAAATATCCCTCATAATGCATCAAGTTAAAATTTGGGCTCACATAAGAAGTCCAAACATGGACCAAGAGACTTGGTTTGAACAAATTTTGGCCCCCATAAGGATACTGTGTAGCAAATATCAGATTTTGACTTGCATGGATTTGAAGAAGAAACATTTTAAAGAATACTCCTTATATTGCAACAAGTTAAAATTTGGGCTCCCATATGGAGCCCAAATAGGCCCCCCCCCCCCCCCCCCCTCTATCCACAAGGATGGTGTATATCAATATTAAAGGGTTCTGACCGATGGACAAGAAGAACAAGATTTTAAAATAATATTACTCATATTGATTGCACTTAGTCCAAATTTGGGTTCCTGTACAGATCCTAACTATAAACCACAGGTTTTGATTTGAACAAACCTGAATCTGCTCCTCCTAAGGATGCTAATGTGCCAAATATCAGAAGATTCTGACTGATGGTTCTGGAGACGTGAATTTTAAAAAATATTTGGGGGTACTAACAGGAATGTGACCCTTGTGGGCTTCCCCACAGGCATGGCAACTTTATTTGAATATATGATAATGAACATGCATATCAGATGTGGTCAGGTTGTTTCTGATGAGAAGTTGAAAATGTAAAGTTCACAATTGCCGGACAACGATAGATGGAGAATGGACATATGACAACAGATGGACAATGACAGATGGAAAGTGAGCACTAAAGCGCCCCTTGAGCTTTGCTAAGGTGAGTTAAAATAAAGCTGTGGGCTGTAAAAATTGCCCCTCCTGAGTTAAGCCAAAATATTGCCCAAATAACTTTCTATTAATCATATGTACACCATTAACAATTGAGGACTAGAAGCCATTATCATGACTCCATTGAAAGTGCCAAAAGCCATTTTAATGGCTTTACATAAGTCCACATCAGCTTGTTTGCTCGGCAGAAAAAAAAAGTTACAAAGAATTCTTTAGTTACAAATTCTTGTATAAGACTACCACAGCCTCTCCAATAATTTGTAAAAAACAATAATCTATCAACAGAATCTTGCTGACCTTAGGCTCTTTTAGCTTGTGGTAAGGTATCTGATAAAAATACTTGTGTTACAATCACCACTGAAAAATAATTTGACACGTTGTCAATTAACCCTTTGAGGCCGCTTTTCTGGCCCAGTAACATGATACTTCATAATTAATTTCGTAGGTTGACTTTTGAGTGAAGGTGTGGTATAGACCAATAAATATTTTCAACGTGCAACCCCAAGGCTGCTCGTTGAAAATATTAATTGGTCTAACCCCAAATAAAGAATATGGACTCTTCCCGTTGCTGCCATTGAATTGATATGGTAGATACCACTAGGGTTTAAAAGGGTTAAAAGAGACTGCGAACCAAATATGAAATTAATGGAGTCAGTAATTCATGAGGAAAAAATTTTGTAAACGAGGTAATAATTGAAAATAGGATGCGTTTTCATTTTTGCAAGTCACTTCCGAAAAATGGGTACTCTGGTTTCATCCACCCATAAAACTATCTGACACAAGCTGACCCTGGCTGTCGAAGTGTCATTAAACCCCAATAAATAAATAAATAAATAAATATAATGAGTGCATTCATAAAAAGAATATTTAAAACATAGGGGTATTTTTGCACAATGAAGATTGTAGTTTCACCAAATGGTCAACTGTTTTTTTCCAATTAGTAGCTTTCAGAGAAAAGGTTGGCATTCGAAACAACCAACAATTTTTCAGATGGGCAACAGAAATTTCAGATACACAGGATCATGAGGTGGGGATGGGGGTGGGTGGGAATATTGGGCAACTGCCATCCGGCACCCACACTAGATTCATGCCTGTCTCTCAGGGTTCCTTTTCTCAAGTAAGAACAAAATTCAAGGACCCTTTCAAGCCATTTTCAAGCATCTTTCAAGATTTTTCCGTACTCAAGTAAATAACCCTAAGTATGACCTTGACCTGTTAAAAGTGTAAACAGATTTGAGAGAAAAAATTTTGTTTATTTACAGCAAAGCCATCGATTGTTTATTTTTTGGTATTTAAAGTCACATATTTCTGCACAATGGCTAATTGTGACTACAACATGGATATAAAGTCAAGTCCCACTAATCCATCCCAGACATTGATGACTGGGTCCTATTTTACCAGTAAAACAGAGATTGTTTTCTGCAGCAAACAATCACTGCTTCACTCCATGGAGTTTCCATGGGGAAACACAGTTGTATATACAAATTGATTGTTGTACATTAATTATAAACAGGCCATATAAGAAAAGTGCAATTTCTAAGGGGCAACTAAAATTCAAGGACTTTCTAGGACCATACTCAAATTTAAAACACTGTCAAGGCTTGGAGAATAAGTTGTCAAATTCAGTTTTCAAAAAGACCACAAAGAACCCTGCCTCTGCAAACTGATGGAAAAATTTCAAGCAATTTCAAGTAATGTAGCTAACAATTTAACAAGTTGAATCTTGTTTGACAGAGCTCAATGAGCTCTGTCAAACAAGATTGAATTGGTTAAATTCATAGGTGCATTATGGGAAAAATTTGCTTCTTGAAATTTTGGTATTTTGACATTTTTATGCAAGGGATTTAAAGGTGTCCAATATACAATCACAGAGTTTAAATATAGATGCCATCATTCCTTGCAAGAAATTTGTAATCAGTGATTTTGTTTCAGTTTGCTCACTGGCCTCAGTGTAGTAGATAATTGCATTTGTTTTACAACAAGATTCAAAACTGAAATATCACAATGTTCAAATTCCAGATGGAGACAAAAATTATGAATTATCTCTTCTTCGCATCATGCAAAATGATGAAAACAGGAAGTCCTAAACATTATTATTCAGCCAATTTGCTTTGAAAGAAGAATCAATCGCATCCATTTCTGAATACGGAATGTGTCATATTTATTTATTTATTTATTGGTGTTTAAGGTCACATATTTTTGCACAATGCCTAATCATCACCACAACATGTGTATCAACTCAAGACCAGGGGTGAGCGTTAATAAGCCATGTTGCCCATTTTAGAGAGGGTTTGCACCACCCAAGCACTGGTGACTGGGTCCTATTTTACCAGTAAAACAGAGCCTGTTTACCGCAGTGAACAGGCACGGCTTCACTTCCCGGGGTTCCCGTGGAGAGGAATGTGTCATCGCATCCAGTGAATAAAGTGATGAAAACAAGTTGAGATTCAAGTCAAATTTCCAAACTGAAGGACCCTACTCTGAAGTCAATAATCTTGAAAAATAGTCTCAATAGAGTTGTTAAACTTGGATGATACAAAACTAAAAGGTTCAATACTGGAGTCATGAAAGCATTTCTCAAAAGACAGACACAATTAATTTGTACTCTAAAACAGAAAAGAATAAAGTAAATAAAAAAAAATAATCAGATTAAATTAAAAAAATGCCGCTCAGGATCACAGATCCAATGTCGAGTTGTGACCTTGACCTTTGACCTGGCGAGTCCAAGGTCAATAGGGTTCTTCCTCGCACCAAGGCCAACACACCTATGAAGTTTCATGACTCTAGGTTGAACCACTATCAAGTTCTCATCCGGAAACCAATTGTTGCGATATGCTATGTTCAAGGTCACTGTGACCTTGACCTTTGACCTGGTGAGTCCAACATCAATAGGGTTCTTCCTCGCACCAAGGCCAACACGCCTGTAAAGTTTCATGGCTCTAGGTTGAACCACTATCAAGTTATCATCCGGAAACCAATTGTTGCGATATACTATGTTCAAGGTCACTGTGACCTTGACCTTTGACCTGGTGAGTCCAAGATCAATAGGGTTCTTCCTCGCACCAAGGCCAACATACCTATGAAGTTTCATGACTCTAGGTTGAACCACTATCAAGTTATCATCCGGAAACCAATTGTTGCTATATACTATGTTCAAGGTCACTGTGACCTTGACCTTTGACCTGGTGAGTCCAAGATCAATAGGGTTCTTCCTCGCACCAAGGCCAACACACCTATAAAGTTTCATGACTCTAGGTTGAACCACTATCAAGTTATCATCCGGAAACCAATTGTTGCGATATACTATGTTCAAGGTCACTGTGACCTTGACCTTTGACCTGGTGAGTCCAAGATCAATAGGGTTCTTCCTCGCACCAAGGCCAACACACCTATGAAGTTTCATGACTCTAGGTTGAACCACTATCAAGTTATCATCCGGAAACCAATTGTTGCGATATACTATGTTAAAGGTCACTGTGACCTTGACCTTTGACGTAGCGAGTCCAAAATCAATAGGGTTCTTCCCCTCACCAAGGCCAATCTACCTATGAAGTTTCATGAATGTGAGTTGAACCATTATCAAGTTATCATCCGGAAACCAATTGTTTAAGATTTACTATGTTCAAGGTCACTGTGACCTTGACCTTCGACGTAGCATGTCCAAAATCAATAGGGTTCTTCCTCCCACCAAGACCAACCTATGTATGAAGTTTAATGAATGTGAGTTGAACCACTATCAAGTTATCATCCGGAAACCAATTGTTTACGCCCGCCCGCCCGCCCGCCCGCCCTCCCCGCCCGCCCGCCCGCCCGCCCGCCCGCCATTCACCAAACTATAAGTCGAGTTTGACTTCGTCACAACTCGACTAAAAATGCCGCTCAGGATCACCGATCCAATGTCGAGTTGTGACAACAGTTCCTCGCACCAAGGCCAACACACCTATGAAGTTTCATGACTCTAGGTTGAACCACTATCAAGTTCTCATCCGGAAACCAATTGTTGCGATATACTATGTTCAAGGTCACTGTGACCTTGACCTTTGACCTGGTGAGTCCAACATCAATAGGGTTCTTCCTCGCACCAAGGCCAACACGCCTGTAAAGTTTCATGACTCTAGGTTGAACCACTATCAAGTTATCATCCGGAAACCAATTGTTGCGATATACTATGTTCAAGGTCACTGTGACCTTGACCTTTGACCTGGTGAGTCCAAGATCAATAGGGTTCTTCCTCGCACCAAGACCAACACACCTATGAAGTTTCATGACTCTAGGTTGAACCACTATCAAGTTATCATCCGGAAACCAATTGTTGCGATATACTATGTTAAAGGTCACTGTGACCTTGACCTTTGATCTGGTGAGTCCAAGATCAATAGAGTTCTTCCTCGCACCAAGGCCAACCCACCTATGAAGTTTCATGAATGTAGGTTGAACTACTATCAAGTTATCATCCGGAAAGGAATTGTTGCGATTTACTATGTTCAAGGTCACATTGACCTTGACCTTTGACATAGCGAGTCCAAAATCAATAGGGTTCTTCCCCTCACCAAGGCCAATCTACCTATGAAGTTTCATGAATGTGAGTTGAACCATTATCAAGTTATCATCCGGAAACCAATTGTTTAAGATTTACTACGTTCAAGGTCACTGTGACTTTGACCTTCGACGTAGCATGTCCAAAATCAATAGGGTTCTTCCTCCCACCAAGACCAACCTACGTATGAAGTTTAATGAATGTGAGTTGAACCACTATCAAGTTATCATCCGGAAACCAATTGTTTACGCCCGCCCGCCCGCCCGCCATTCACCAAACTATAAGTCGAGTTTGACTTCGTCACAACTCGACTAAAAACAAAAATGCCGCTCAGGATCACCGATCCAATGTCGAGTTGTGACAACAGTTCCTCGCACCAAGGCCAACACACCTATGAAGTTTCATGACTCTAGGTTGAACCACTATCAAGTTCTCATCCGGAAACCAATTGTTGCGATATACTATGTTCAAGGTCACTGTGACCTTGACCTTTTACCTGGTGAGTCCAACATCAATAGGGTTCTTCCTCGCACCAAGGCCAACACGCCTGTAAAGTTTCATGACTCTAGGTTGAACCACTATCAAGTTATCATCTGGAAACCAATTGTTGCGATATACTATGTTCAAGGTCACTGTGACCTTGACCTGGTGAGTCCAAGATCAACAGGGTTCTTCCTCGCACCAAGGCCAACACACCTATGAAGTTTCATGACTCTAGGTTGAACCACTATCAAGTTATCATCCGGAAACCAATTGTTGCGATATACTATGTTAAAGGTCACTGTGACCTTGACCTTTGATCTGGTGAGTCCAAGATCAATAGAGTTCCTCCTCGCACCAAGGCCAACCCACCTATGAAGTTTCATGAATGTAGGTTGAACTACTATCAAGTTATCATCCGGAAAGGAATTGTTGCGATTTACTATGTTCACGGTCACGTTGACCTTGACCTTTGACGTAGCGAGTCCAAAATCAATAGGGTTCTTCCCCTCACCAAGGCCAATCTACCTATGAAGCTTCATGAATGTGAGTTGAACCATTATCAAGTTATCATCCGGAAACCAATTGTTTAAGATTTACTACGTTCAAGGTCACTGTGACCTTGACCTTCGACGTAGCATGTCCAAAATCAATAGGGTTCTTCCTCCCACCAAGACCAACCTATGTATGAAGTTTAATGAATGTGAGTTCAACCACTATCAAGTTATCATCCGGAAACCAATTGTTTACGCCTGCCCGCGTGCCCACCCGCCCGCCCGCCATTCACCAAACTATAAGTCGAGTTTGACTTCGTCACAACTCAACTAAAAATGCCGCTCAGGATCACCGATCCAATGTCGAGTTGTGACAACAGTTCCTCGCACCTAGGCCAACACACCTATGAAGTTTCATTACTCTAGGTTGAACCACTATCAAGTTCTCATCCGGAAACCAATTGTTGCGATATACTATGTTCAAGGTCACTGTGACCTTGACCTTTGACCTGGTGAGTCCAACATCAATAGGGTTCTTCCTCGCACCAAGGCCAACACGCCTGTAAAGTTTCATGACTCTAGGTTGAACCACTATCAAGTTCTCATCCGGAAACCAATTGTTGTGATATACTATGTTCAAGGTCACTGTGACCTTGACCTTTGACCTGGTGAGTTCAAGATCAATAGGGTTCTTCCTCGCACCAAGGCCAACACACCTATGAAGTTTCATGACTCTAGGTTGAACCACTATCAAGTTATCATCCGGAAACCAATTGTTGCGATATACTATGTTAAAGGTCACTGTGACCTTGACCTTTGATCTGGTGAGTCCAAGATCAATAGAGTTCTTCCTCGCACCAAGGCCAACCCACCTATGAAGTTTCATGAATGTAGGTTGAACTACTATCAAATTATCATCCGGAAAGGAATTGTTGCGATTTACTATGTTCAAGGTCATGTTGACCTTGACCTTTGACATAGCGAGTCCAAAATCAATAGGGTTCTTCCCCTCACCAAGGCCAATCTACCTATGAAGTTTCATGAATGTGAGTTGAACCATTATCAAGTTATCATCCGGAAACCAATTGTTTAAGATTTACTATGTTCAAGGTCACTGTGACCTTGACCTTCGACGTAGCATGACCAAAATCAACAGGGTTCTTCCTCCCAAGACCAACCTACGTATGAAGTTTAATGAATGTGAGTTGAACCACTATCAAGTTATCATCTGGAAACCAATTGTTTACGCCCGCCCGCCCGCCCGCCATTCACCAAACTATTTTGACTTCGTCACAACTCGACTAAAAATCTCGGATATTAGAGAAATACTCTGAAAAGGCTCATCTCTGAATGAGGGGGTTCCTAAGCCAGGTCTTGGTTCCAAAAATGGAAAATTTTCAGTTATTTAAAATGTTCTAGGTAAAGAGTTAATACATGAAAATTGCCATTCAAATTTTGACATTTCCAAAAAAATGTGTCTCTTACCATACTTTTGACACCCACCCACCCTCCTCTGGAATGAGCTCATCAAACTTGTTTCAATGAACTGGATGCTAAAGGTGTCATACTAAAAAAGGAAAAGCGACAAGAGCTGGGCCATGGCCCAGAGCATGCTCCCACCATTGCAAACTGCCTCACTGCCTTCCAAATTTCATTAAAATCCATCCACTCACTGCTGAGATATAGATTTGGATGGAAGAACCGACAAACAGCTATACAGACGAATGCATGTAATCCAGAAAATCCAACAATCTCTTCGAGAGTTGGGGTATAATAATAATTTATTTATTTATTATTTATTGGTGTTTAAGGTCACATATTTCTGCACAATGGCTAATCATGACCACAACATGAGTATCAACTCAAGACAAGGGGTGAGTGTTAATAAGCCATGTTGCCCATTTTAGAGAGTGTTTGCACTTCCCAAGCATTGGTGACTAGGTCCTATTTTACCAGTAAAACAGAGCCTGTTTACTGCAGTGAACAGGCACTGCTTCACTTCCCGGGGTTCCTGCGGGGAGGTATAATAATAAATAGTTGCTGCAAATGTAATCAAAAAGTTTTGTAAAGCCAACTGTGTAATGGGAAAACCTTATCAGGCAAAAAGCACGACCAAAGATAAAGAATGTAAGTTAAAATGTTTTTTATTTAAAACAAATTGCACAATGAACTTGATTATAATATAAAATAACAACTATTACAGAGATAGTACCAGAAATACTGGCACTGAATGGTGCAGGGGATTACATTTCCAATCACTTAGTCAACTGTTCAACCCTTCCCAGAAAAAGAACCCCGAAAAGACATGTAATTGCAACAAGCTATTAATTGAAAATAGAATATGTTTTCATTTTTGGAATTTACTTTCCACAATCCATTCCAATGAAGGGTCATAAGCAGAGTTTGTATGCTTTTTGAGAATAGTACTGGTTGATTTGGGCCATAACGTTGGGTAATGAGCAAGCCTGAAAATAAGCAAACTGTCATCTGCAAAGTGAGGTTCCCAGAGGGTGAATTTGGTGATGCTACCCTGCAGAGCACGGTAGCATCACCAAATTTACCCTATGGGAACCTCAGTCTGAATCAAGGTCACAGGCCTAACAAGAAAGAGGTACTCAGAGGATAAATTGGGGGATTGTAGCCTACCGTATGGGCTAGGGTCAGCAAAATCACCCTCTGGGGACATCATTCTACAAACAACAGATTGCTTATTTTCAGGCTTGGTAACGAGTATATATGAGATTTATATGAAGGCTGTACAGAGTACAGTGTTAGTTACTCAGTTAATAATGGAAATTTTTTATTAACAGAAAGAGCAATGCGCACTTTTTGGTTAGTCACAAATTTCTGGGAAAACAACATTGGTAACAGCCATATCACACACTACATGAAAATCTACACTCACTAAGGCTGTGCAATACACAGGGTTAGTCACTTTATAGAGATATGTTAACATACACTGATGATCTTAGGCACTGCACAGGATTAGTTGATAGGCTGCCATACCACACATCACATGAAAATATATACTGGCTAAGGTTATAAAAATGCAAAGGGTTAGTTAGTTACATGTTACATAGAGTGCAGGATTCAAGGAACTAATGGAACTACTTATACTGGTTTGAGGAAATTTTTTTAAAGTGAATTCAAAAAATGACAACATATTCTATTTTCAATTAATAGCTTGTTTTGCATGTTTTGAAAAACAACCAAGAGAGAAGGGAAGAGTATGCTCTTGAGGTGCTCACTTGAGCAGTAAAAACACCCCCACATTCACAGATATCTGAACTCATAAGTAGAAAATTTGAATGAAAATGACAAATGAACACGGCTGCTTTTTGTGTGGGTATTAACCCTTTCGTAACACGAAAGGCAGACAACACTCGCAAATAAAATTCTTGAATAACTCATTTTTTTTGCGTCAAAAACATGAATGATGGGTCATAAAGCTGTTTTTTTTAAGACAAAAATAATGAAAATTGAATGTGTGATTTTTGTGAATAGTGTTCACAGGATTTGGGCGTTATGTTGGGTAAAGGGTTAACATCAGCTTAGCTGGATTTTTATAAAAGCCAGGTTATCTACAAAGTTGCCAATGCAGTATATGTAATCACTGAATGATATAAGAAGCCTAAAGGTATATATGATATAGTTCCTGTAAGACTGGGCCATCACTCAGGCCTACCTGGGCTCCTCCGATACTATGTTGACCACAATGGAGCCAAGTCTAAAAGGAACAGACAAGTGCAATTCAAAGCACATGCATATGCTCCCAACAACCAAGCCAGAAAATAAGCAGACTGTCATCTGCAAAGTGAGGTCCCCAGTGGGTGAATTTAGTGATGCTACCCTGCATAGCAGGGTAGCATCACTAAATTTACCCTCTGTGAAGGTCTCAAAACTGAACAGAAAGAGAGAGCCAGAGCAAAAATTGGCCCACTGTATGGGATAGCATCATCAAATTCCCCCTCTGCGGACCTCATTCTGCAAATGTCAGACTGTTTATTTTCAGGCCTGCCAACAACATATCACAATTTTCTAAGTCTAACAAGGGCTACAACTCTAAGAAGAAAGGGCAGGGAGAATGTGTTGTAGGTGGAGATCTTTTCCCCCATGCTGGTCTATCAGCACACCAAGTGACAACTACATTTGATTACCAGCACTTGAACTAAAAGGTGAAATTTTGTTACAGACATGAAATATCGCCATTGTCTAAATCAAAAAATGACACAACTCCGAAAAAAGTTTTGATCAAACCCATCCTATGTGAAGATTTTTTCCCTCATGCTAGTCTATCAGTACACCAAAGGACAACATAATTTGATTATCCCTTTACCTGATGCAAAAAACAGATGACACTTGCAAACAAAATTCTTGAATAACTAAATTTTTTCATTTTTTTGCATAAAAAACATAGCATATGACTCCTCACTGGAACAAGCTTGTTCAAATGGGTGGGTCATAAGCTATGTTTTTGTGAAAAAAAAAACGAAAAAAAAAAAAATCGCGACATCGACGCCGTAGCTGCGACAGGTGGTGCAATCTCACAAAATTCTAAGTTCATCAAGGGCCATAACTCCAAGAAAAATATTTGGAACAACACATGCATTGAACAGTGGCTAGACATCAATAAGATACACTTACATGCCAAATATAAAGTCATTCCATCAAGTATTTCAAAAGTTATTGAGTTTTGAAACTGGTTGGTCACACAGACAGACCGACCGAACAGACAGACCGACATTGCCCCTTATTGAGCTGCTAGTCGCAGCTAAAAATTGAATGGTGATTTTTGTGAATAGCGCTAACCTATTTTGGCCATTATGTTGGGTAAAGAGTTATCCACACCTGAGCTACAAGATTAAATGTTGCTATAGACACAATATATCATACAACAAGGAGCACAACTTTGGCAAGAAAATGTGGAAAGAACCTATGTGGCCCTGGAGAAGTTTTTCCCCATGCTAGTCTATCAGCATACCGATAGGCAACCAGATTTGATTTTTCACACCCGAGCAACAAGGTGAAATGTTGGTATGGACACAAAATATCACTATTTTCTTTTGACTAAGGCCAACAAGAGCAACAAATCTGGCAAGAAATAGCATACAGCACCCACCCTATGTGGAGATTCTTATCCCATTTTCATCTATCAGGATACTAAAGGACCACCAAATTTGATTATCAAAACCTGAGCTCCAATACGAAACATTGGTAAAGATGCATGGAAATTGAGACAGGCAGATGGATACAACAAGAGCAATAACTGGTAAATGAGTGTGAACAGAACCTGTTGTATGTGGAGTTTCTTTCCCCTGTGAGGTCTATTGGCATCCCAAAGTACAACCAAATTCAATTTTGGACACCTGAGCTACAAGGCTAAATGGTTGTATGGATAGAGCCCCTACCTATCCCCAACCCCAGACATATGCTGGAGGTCGAGGCATAACAATTAACAATGTTTAGTATTAAAACTGCGCATGAAAGCTGTAGAGCAACTGAAGTTCCACAACAAAGTCTTTCCCATTTGGTTCCAAATGACAGAGCATAAAAACAGAATATCAGTATCATTCTGGCTATAGTTTAAAAATATTTTGCTCTTGTACTTTCATTTTTTTTGAAAGCCCTGATAGTGGCTTCTAGCACTCAACAAGTTAATGTCTGGGGTCAAAAATACAAATTTCAACATGATCCGCAGGCAGACCTGAAAATAAACAGCCTGACATTTGCAGAATGAGGTCCCCAGAAGGTGAATTTGATGATGCTATCCCATACAGTGGGCCAATGTATCCTCTGTGTACCTCTTTTTGCTTAGTTTTGAGACCCTGATTCAGATTGCGGTTCACAGAGGGTAAATTTAGTGATGCTACCCTGCTCTGCAGGGTAGCATCACTAAATTTACCCTCTGGGAACCTCATTTTGCAGATGACAGTCTGCTTATTTTCTGGCTTGTCAGCAGGACTCTATTGTCGACTGTTGTATTCACGATAAATGACAAACTGAAAATTTTGAAACACACTGACATTATTTTTCACAGATTTACTTCAATTTTTCCAACAAAATATAGATAATTATCTCAAACAGTGATGAACCATGAACTATGATTTTGTACTTGCGAAATCAGGAGTTTCATGTCAGGTAATACTGCCAAGCACTAACAATCAAATCAGCAACACAGTCTTTCGATTCTGAAAATGGGAGCCATGCTGTATACTGCTCGCTACCATTTGAAGTGAAGTGCACCATTGTTGAGACCCAGCATCACAAAAATGTTTTCAAGATGAACATCAAAAAACATCTGCACACCGTTCACCAGGCCTGAAAATGAGCAGTCTGACATTTGCAGGATGAGGTCCCCAGAGGGTGAATTTGATGATGCTATCCCATACAGTTTGCCAATTTATCCTCTGGGTACCTCTTTCTGTTTAGTTTTGAGACCCTGATTCAGATTGAGGTTCACAGAGGGTAAATTTAGTGATGCTACCCTGCTGTGCAGGGTAGCATCACTAAATGCACCCTCAGGGGACCTCATTTTGCAGATGACTGCAGGGTATCATCACTAAATTCACCCTCTGGGGACCTCATTTTGCAGATGACAGTCTGCTTATTTTTTTAGCTTGCTGTTCACTTGATAGGTGCAAAGTAAGTAGGGATTCAAATTATTAACCAACTTTTTAAATAATTTTTTGCAGCAATAATCAAATTTATTTGAGTTCAGTATAATATACTACTCACATTTTGCTAAGGATCACTCATTCGTCAACATAATTTGTACATGAAAGGAATATGGGTACATCATTTGTTTGTTTATTTATTGGGGAGCAGTGACACTTTTAATAGTATGGGTCGCATCAAGTTGTACAAATTTACTGGTAGAAAAAGCTAGAGTTCCCATAAACAAGAGGCCCCACGGGGCCTGAGGGCGCTCACCTGATACTGGCCGAGTCATATCACCAAAATAGCAAGGGATTCTGCCTTGTGGTTATTATCAGTTTTTCAACATAAAAGTGTTTTCTCTACTTAGTAACCCAGAGTGTTCATATGTTAGATCCCCATATTGGGTACTCAATAATTTATCTATTTATTTATTGGAATTTAAGGTCACTTTCTAAGGCTACATCATTACAGAGGCATAATTATAATATCAGGTTTGGTCAATCGTTTATGCCTATTACTGCCCACTTTACAGGGCTTTCAACGCAGGAATTGGTTACTGGGCCCAATTTTATCAATAAACCAGAACTTGAACAAATTTCAATTTGCCGCTTCTAAGAAAACTAAAAATCAAATATCAAAAGATTCTGAGAGGAGTATCAGATAAGCCCTCATATCAAATTTGGTTCAAATCGACCTCTTGGTTTGGAAAATAAAAATTTTGGTATAATTTGGGCTTCTACAGTGAGCCCAAATATGAACCAAGGGACTTGGCTTTAACAAACTTCACTCTCAGCCCCCCCCCCCCCCCCCCCCCCCCCCCCCCCCCCCCCCCCCCCTACGAATGCTGTACATCAAATATCAAAAGATTTTGACTGGTGGATCTGAAAAAAAAATTTTTTTTAAAGAATATTTGCTCATATTGAACTAAGTTATAATTTGTGCTCCCACAGGGAGACCAAATATGAGCCGAAGGACTTGACTTGAACAACTTGAATCTCACCTCCCTAAGCATACTGTATACCAAATATCAAAAGATTCTGACCGGTGGATGCGAAGAAGAAGATTTTAAAAGAATATACCTCGTATTGCACTAAGTTACAATTTGGGTTCCCAAAGGGAGTCCAAATATGAACTCAGGGACTTGGCTTGAACAAACATCAATCTCACCCCCCTAAGGATGATGCATAGCAAATATCAAAAGATTCTGATTTGTGGATCCGAAGAAGAAGATTTTTAAAATATATCCCTCATATTGCACTAATTTGAACATTTGGGTTCCCATAGGGAACCCAAATATGGACCGAGGAATTTGATTTCTACAAATATGTGAATCAATGTTCCAAAGATGTTATATGTAAAATATGAAAGCTTTTAGAGCAGTGGTTTGGAAGAAAACAATTCTTTATTTTTTTCCCATTGCCTACTGTGTTAAAAAATACTGACTCAGCACTTTTTCAGAGTCCCGAAAAAGTACCCTATGATAAAACCGATAGCAATTTTTTTTTACCAATCCTTTCTGTTGGTCCCAAGAAAGCTTCACACCAAATAAAAATTCTCACTGCCGTGCAGTTTTTGAGATATAGGCGTTTTAATTTTTTTCTATTTTTAGCTCCTGTGGTTCCCACGGGGCTACAGGAAAAAAAATTTCTGCATAAATTAGGTACTTATGACCCAATAAGCCCTCACATAAAATTTGGTTCAAATTGGCCTCTCGGTTTAAAAAATAGAAATTTGGGGTGGGGCCAAAATTTTTGCTCCTCCCATAACATCGCCAAGTATAGACCTACAAACTTCTCTTGAACAAACTTGAGTCTACACCTCAAAAGGAAGCTGCATACCAAATATCAAGTCTCTGCTATTGCTGGTTCTTGAGAAGAAGATTTTTTAAGAATTGGAGCATTTTTGCCCCACCCCTCTGCTCAATATGAGCCGAAACCTAATTTGCCCAAAAATCAAAATGCCGCTATATAACCCCTACTCACATGAAATTTCATTAACATGCGGCCAGTGGTTTGGAAGAAAAAGACCCAAACACCACCTTCACGCCGGACGACGGACGAAAAGTGATCAGAAAAGCTCACCCTGACTTTCAGTCAGGTGAGCTAAAAAGCACTCAACAATGCCAAGTAACTGTTGCACTCTCTGATTTATCATCTTGGTACAAGCAGGATTAGCACTGCTTGAAGGCAAGTGACCCGTGGGAATACTGCGTGTCGACCATGCATGTACAACATGTCAACGTAACCCTTATCTTCAACCAATACTACACGCTTGTGTGAGGAGGGTAAATTAGAGAGGCCGAAAGTTACTCACCATTGCTCAGTTGTTCTCATTGGGTACTTCAACCCCCCTCCCTCCCCCCACGCGTAAAATTGTCTGACATCATATGATCAAAGATTGTGGAGGTCGTGTTAAACCTTAATGAACAAATAAACAAACTTAAAACAACACACATAATTTGACCTTTTATGTATCAGATATATAGATGGGTCGGAGTGATCCTTAGCAAAATGTGAGTAGTATATATAAAATGCAACTTCAATGGAGCAATCGTAAGTCAATCAGATGATTCTCCATGGAATACATGAGTGGAAAGATGGTGAGTAGTAATAATGGCCTTAGAAGTTTGTTGATTTATGTTGTTTATGTACAGTAAAACCTGTCTTGAGAGACCACTGTCTTGAGAGACCACCTGTCTTGAGAGACCACATCTGCCAGGCACCGATTGGTTTTACTCTATAATGGACCTGCTATGGGAGACCACCTGTCTTGAGAGACCACCTGTCTTGAGAGACCACTGTAACCTGGTACCAACTTGTATTTTTATGCCATAATTGACCTGTCTTGAGAGACCGCCCCTTTGAAGACTGAAACCATGACAAAAACTTCTTACCTTTTCTTGAATCGGAAAATCCATTGTGTTATACTAACACAATTAAAAGTATTAAAACCTCTTAATTGGGTTTCAATTGCTAACTCATTAAAGATTGAGATGTTTTTATAAGACCCCTGTGAAAAGATTAGGATTATTGCTGAATAAACTATTTCATAAATACCTGAAATGTGACAGATAGGAATAAAAATAAATTTGTGTTGAAAATCTTTTTGTAACAAACTGAAATGGACTGTTATAAAAATTATAAAAATAAATTAGTGTTGAAAATCTTCAATGAAGATTTTCAACACTAATTTATTTTTATAATTTTTATAACAGTCCATTTCAATTTGTTACAAAAACTTCAAAAAAAGAACAACTACAGAGTAATTACAAAAATCCATTCTTCTCTATTTCTGAATTTTGTGGTTGGTTATTCACTGACTTGAGAAAAACTGAAACCTGTTATGAGAGACCACCTGTCTTGAGAGACCACTTTTGTGTGGCCCAAAGGGCGGTCTCTCAAGACAGGTTCTACTGTACCAATTCTCAGAAAGTAAAGTTTGATTAGTTTAAAGTTTTGGAATGCTATGGCTTATAATTCATGGTGTGTTGTTCACATTTTTGAGCACACATTGTATTATTTGGCCTATTTCACAAGAACAGATTTTTACCATTTACAGAAAACACACATCGAAATTTGTCATTTTCATTTTTTTCCTCCATTTCTTAAAAGAATTTCAACAAAACCACATGTGAACCGTTCACTGAAATGATCTTGACAAGCTCGTTCCAATGAGAGGGTCACATGATATGGTTTTGTTGAAATTTTAAAAAAAAAATTTTCTTCAGCACAATTTTCATATTATGCAGTGGATGCAGCAGATTCATTAAGTAAAGGTTGACTGCTAGGTGGAATCGTGGCATGCTGCTGTCTACTCACAAAAATTAAAAGTTTCTGTGCGATGCCTGAAAGAGTGCCAACTTGCCTTAAAATCAAAAGACTGGCAATGGTCTGTTGATATGAAGCTTAGGTGACAGAAATCTTCCAAGTTCTTTCTGGAACTATCTCCGAGTTATATACAAAATATACTTCAGTAATAGATACTGTATCAACCCTTTACCTAACATAAAGGACAAATCCAACCCAAAGATTACTATTCAAATTTTAGTGTTTTTAGGGCTGAATGAATCTCAATTTTTGGGTTAAATTGAATGAGGCAGAGGATTTCAAATTGAACAGAATCAAATCTTGAATCGAATCTCACACCTCTTCCAATTCTAAATATTACACCTTAATACAATCAAAAATATTGCTAGTCTCCACACAAGTATGCTATTCAACAATGACTTGTCTATTTGGGCAAGTCAATCAAACAAGCAAAATATTCCAGGAATGTAATCAGGCCTGAAAATAAACAGTCTGACATTTGCAGAATGAGGTCCCCAGAGGGTGAATTTGATGATGTTATCCCATACAGTTTGGCAATTTATCCTCTGGGTACCTCTTTCTGTTTAGTTCTGAGACCCTGATTCAGACTGAAGCTCACAGAGGGTAAATTTAGTGATGCTACCCTGCTGTGCAGGATAGCATTACTAAATTCACCCTCTGGGGACCTCATTTTGCAGATGACTGCAGGATAGCATCACTAAATTCACCCTCTGGGGACCTCATTTTGCAGATGACAGTCTGCTTATTTTATGGCTTGAATGTAATCAAAGATGTTTTGGAAGAGGAAGCTCTCTGAACTCTTCTTGTGTCATCAGGTCTCTTGATGATAGAAGAAGAGTTCAAGAGGGGACACTTGGTTCATTTTTCAAAAAATTGCATCGGCTGTGCAGGGCCCGACTCTGCCTCAAAACATAACTTATGACCCCCACAATGGAATAAGCTCAATCAGCTAATTTCAATGAGGGTTTGTAAGCAACATCTTGGAGATGAACATATTAGTTCTTCAGGAAAATGTGTTTTACAAATATGGTTTCTGGTCATGTTAGGTAAAGGGTTAACAAATTATTATGAAATCGAACTCCTGAAAAAAAAAAGGTCACATATTACCAAGGATTACGTACCAGAGAATATAACTAGCAGGACTATCACAACAAAATTCCTCTCTTACTTCCCCTTTCAAGGTAAGCCCCGATGATGATTATTTGAAAACTCTTTCAGAGAACTTTCCAAGTATCAATGTTCCAATAAGAGTAAAATCCTGCCCTCTGATTGGATGAGAGCTGGCGCAGTTTCTTTTATGTTTACAGCTCCAGTAGCAAATGTTACTATCTGATGTTACCATGCGAAATATTTGAAATGATGTCGCCCACTTTGTAATTGCTTCACCAACAGAGTGACGAGCAAGCCGCTTCATTTTTTTGGATTTTTCCATGTGCAGCAGATGGTGTTCTAGATAAAGTGTTGTTTAAATTACAAACTGATTTACAATTTGAACTAAAATGGAATGAGTTTATCTGGTTTATTGATTATTTATCCAGTGCTGCCATGCGTGCACAAGAGATTTATTTAATAAACCTGTGATCATTAAAAGTTGGCTTGCAGGGGTCAACTTTTAACGATCACAAGTTTAGTAAATAAGACTCTCGTGTTTCACAATGTAGGTTTTGGGCTATAGGTAGTGTCTTATTGGAACATATACGTTATTGTGATAAGTTGACGGTAACATGGTCTGAGGTTTGCGGCTCAGAGCATATGTTCAACCTTGATGCTTCGTGTCAGGGTTGAACATAAGCTCAGAGCCACAAATCTCAGACCATGTTCCCATCAATTCATCACAATAATTTATAATATCAGAGGCTGAAAATCTCTGGAGAAAAAATAAGAATGTTCTGGATTGGCCAAAAAAAAAGGGTTTGGTTCTCGGACAATCCCTCATTGAAATTGAACCCCCACTCCCACTTCCTTGAATGTTTTTGTGGGCTTGCAATGTCTTCCAAAATTAGTATGAAATCATGAGACTTTGAAATTTGACCTTTTTTGACTGAAGATATACAGTACAATCCTCTTAATTGAATATCCATTTTGCCAGTGAAAATTATTCAATTAACAGGAGTATACAATTAACAGGGATTTGGCCAGTTTCCTGTGTTCTGGAGGTAAACTGAGCATTTATTCTATTATATCTTGTTTGACAGAGCTCGTAGAGCTATGTCAAACAAGATATAATAGAATAAATGCCTGTGTTGGATGTAGTGAGGCCAAAAAGGTTGCTAAATAAGGGGAATTTGGTGCGTGTCACAGTAATTTTTTCGACATATTACAAAAATGTATATACATTTAACAGGAGTTTACTCTACAACCCATATGCAATTAACAGATCAAATTTGAACTGAAGGTATGGTAAATGTTTTTTTGTTTGAAAATTATATTCAATTAACAGGGATATACAATTAAGAGATATCCAATTAAGTGGGCTCCACTGTATTTGCACATGTTTGCAACAAAGCATTATTAAAATACAGTGTCTGTTTATTATGTTTGTTTTTTAAACATCTACTTTGCAATGTTCTGCAGAAAAAAATGCAAATATTATGTAGTTGGTATTTATTTTTAGAGGATCACAAATATAACTGAGCACAAATGTATGCCATATTTCCCGAATAACTGGCAGAATGCTCCTTTTTTTGGGGGGGGGGGGGGAGGGAAGGGGGGGGATGTTCAAATTGGTTCACAAGTCTTTGCCTTGTAACAGTTTATGGGAGAGTGCCTAACAAGGCAAAGACATGCAGATGAAATTTTTTAACTTGGAAGATAATATGAACCATTTTCACAGATTATGAAACCTTTAAGTTGTGGTACCTGCACACAAGAGTACAGAACCAAATATGGACTTCCAGCATTCAACCAGTTAACAAAAAAATAAAAATAAAAGCTCCGCCCCCAACCCCTCACTGATTTGAAAAATTAATTGTTTGTGAACAAAACATATATTTTTTTTATTTGGCCTTTTTCTGCACTTATTTTCACTGGTACTGTATTTTTATAATTAATTTGAAACTGTTTAAACATCCCAAAATGAAACTATACAACACTGATATGAGAAAAAAAATTAATTTAAAAAAAACATTGGCTTCTCAAGAGTTGACAAAAATATAGAAATTTGAAATATATCAAAGTTGTTAAACTCCTGTATGACAAAATGACTAAATCCACGAAGCACTGTGTGTTAAAATGGACAAAACAATTTTTTTTTTTTTTTAAATTCTGTATTTGAAAATACAAGTTCTGACTATTTCAAGAAATTAACTTCATGAGTTCATTCCTGTGAGAAAATGATGTGTCAGTAAGCTGTCTTTATACCACATACTGCTAAGTCCTTTAATATCCAAAATATGATCTGGTGAAGAGACCAGTTTTGTTTTGCTACGCACTACAGCCAGGCAAAGC
The DNA here is from genome assembly GCA_031216915.1 of Pictodentalium vernedei. Classification (NCBI taxonomy): domain Eukaryota; kingdom Metazoa; phylum Mollusca; class Scaphopoda; order Dentaliida; family Dentaliidae; genus Pictodentalium; species Pictodentalium vernedei. Next base: position 173,885,028 of record CM062291.1, on the reverse strand, counting down.
TTAAAAGATTTGATTTGATTCAAAATCCTTTCACTCATATGATTTGTCGGAAAAATGGTGAAGAATATGAATATATGTAAAATTTTACATGTATTGTAAAGGGCGATGTATGTCCCACATATACTACACGATATTTAGTATAGGCCACTTTACTGGGATATTGAGTATTATCAGCGAACTAGTTGACTTCATATGCGACAGCACGCAAAAGCTAGTTAGCTTCATATGTCCATGCGATGATATGCAATAGCCTAGAACACATGTTCTATACAAAATACTGCCTGGTATACTGGGCGGGGGGTGGGGGGGGGGTGGGGGAGGGATAGGGGGGATAATTCCCAATAACTGGTATCACAGACTCAGCTACTGGGAATATGATTCGATTCAATGTGAAGTCTTACATCTGATTCGATTTGAGTGAAAAATCATGATTTACTATGTTCCAGTAAGACTAAAATCCTCGCCCTCTGAATGGATGAGATCGCGGCAAAGTTTTTTTCTACGTTTATGGCTACAGTAGCATATGTTACCGTTCAACCCCCACCACACAAAATATTTGAAATGAGGTTGGCTGTTTCTCAATTATTTCATCAACAGAGTGATTTGCAAACTGCTTCATTTTTCTCAATTTGTCACACGTGCAGCAGATGATATGTTCCGAATGAAGTGCTGTTCAAATTACAAATCAGTTTACAATTTGAACTAAGATGGAGTGACCTCAATCTTCATTTGATTTATTGATTATTTGACCAGTGACATTGTTGGGTACATGAGATGTATATTTACTAAACTTGCTATCATTAACCCTTTGATACTTTTGTACGTCTTATGGCATACGAAATCAAACAGCACATTAATACTTGTGGTCGTTTGTTTTGTTATTATTTTTCAGTTTTTTAAAGTTTTAACCCCAATTCCTATTTTCTCCCCGAATAGTGCTCAGAGACAATCGTTGAGCCAAATGTTATCGCAGCTTAAAATACTAATATAATCCTGCTGTCAAGACTTCTTAACTGGTTGAGTGCTAGAAGCCAAAAAATGAGGATACCAGAGCAAAAGCCAACACTTTTTGCTTATATTTCATATTCAGTCAAACACAAATAATATTTTGTTTATATAAAAAAAAAACAAAAGGGGCATAGTTCTAGCAAATCTAATCGAAACTATAATTGCAGGTGCACATGTTCCCATGGTAGTGAATATCCATGCCAAGTTTCAAAAGATTCGACCCATAAATATCTGAGAAAATCTCCAGACAAAATTCAGGCATTCCAAGACAAAAAGGGGCATAACTCTAGCATAAAAAGCCTGATCAAAACTATAATCGCAGGTGCACAGGTTCCCATAGTAGTAAACATCCATACCAAGTTTCAAAGGAATCAACCCATAAACATCTGAGAAAATCTCCGGGCAAAATTATACGCATGCTTTTTCAAGTAGAAAAGGGGCATAATTCTGACAAAAATAATCGCAGGTGCACAGGTTCCCATGGTGGTGAACATTCATACCATGTTTCAAGCACATTGCTCCATAAACAGCTGAGAAAATCTCTGGACAACATGTGGTTAAAATATTTCAGGAATTTAAAATACATGGACAGCCACTAAAAACTCTTTTTCTAAGTCTAATTTCTGGGTGCTAGCAAACCCTAACCCTTTCAGCTCACTGAACCTCACCGTAACACCCTTACCATAACAAAAAATCCTTGAAAATACAATACCCACTTTTTGTCACTTTGTAGCCACATAAACCACTTTTTTAGGCACAAAAACACCATTTGTTAGTTTAAATTTAAGTGGCTAGTCACATAAATCAGAAACAGTGCTGTGTACTTACAACTAGGCACATAAACCTGATCTGCTGTTGCAGACAGATGGATGTACAGATGGATGTATAAATGGACAAGGTGATTCCAGTACCCCCCACCCCCCCCCCCCATCACCCCACACACAACTAGTTGCAGGGGGTATACCGTAATAACATACCCCCACTGCTGTGCTGGACTGATGAAATGAAGCATCAATTAATGAAAGTTATGAATATTCTCGAATGGACTCACACACGGATGGATGTACGGACACACGGACAGATGCATGTAATCCAGAATACCCCCCATTTTCTTCGAAAGTGGGGGTATAATGAAGTCTAGTCTAGCATTAAGGATAAATCATTGACAAGAGGACTACTCCTATTTATAGTCATAAATCTTAAGAACCAGGAATGAACCACTATTCACAACCAAATTTCTATCCTGTGCAGAAAAATTCTGCCTGCAGCAGGCAGAGTTATTTATTATTCATTTATAGGTGTTTAAGGTCAGATATGTAAGCACAATGGTTAATCATGGTCACAAATTGGATATAATGGAGTAAAGTTCAGCGAATCGTTTATACCCATTTTGACCATTTTAGAGGCCTTCCACCCAGGCATTCATGACCAGATCCTATTTTGCAACAGAAAACAAGCACTGCTTCACTTCTTAAGGTATCCATGGGGAAGCAGGCTGAGTTAAGAACACACACTGAGTTTGAAGCCACTATACTGGCTCTGTGCAGTTTTCCGTAGAGCTTGAAAATGGCTTCGGTAGAAAAACAGTGAACTGTTATATATCTTACTTCCTACAAGTATCTGAGAATTTCATTGCTTTTAACCCTTCACCTAACAAATCTGGCGCATCCGCCACCTCTGCCTGCACAAAAATTACAAATTTAGCAGTTGTAAAAAAAAATTTTCAAACTAGAACTATCACTGAAGGTGATTAATACCCCCGCTTTGGGTTTTTAGAGGAATGCACTTCTGATCATGTAGGCGAAGGCCATAAGGAAATGTATACATAAAAATCATTTTTTGTTGTTGAAATTTGTATTTGCATGTGGCCTTCCACAGAACAGCACTGAATACTTAAAGAGCCCACACATATATGGTTTACATTTGGAAAAACACATTTACAATGTGCAACATGTATTCAAAATCGGTTCATTAATGTAGGAGGAGTTGCACACACAAGAATCCCATTTGAAAACCCATAATAAATCCAAGTTAAAGGGAGATAACCTGGTTAAAATTGTCGCAGATCAAAAATTTGGGAATATGCGTATGTTCACTTAGTTGTGATAATGTTTGAAAGGTTTCGTCAAAATTGATTGATAAATGTAGGAGGAGTTGCACGCACAAGAATTTCATGTAGAAACCCATAATAAATCTAAGTTAAAGGGAGATAACCTAGTTCAAATTGACACAGCTCAAAAATTTTGGAATATGCACATGTTCACTTAGTAGTGATGATGTCTGTAAACTTTCGTCCAAATTGATTGATAAATGTAGGAGGAGTTGCGCACGCAAGAATTTCATGCAGAAACCCATATTAAATCAAAGTTCAAGAGAGATAACCTGGTTAAAATTGTCGCAGATCAAAAAGTTTGGAATATGCACATGTTCACTTAGTAGAGATGATGTTTGAAAGGTTTCATCAAAATCGGTTCATTAATGTAGGAGGAGTTGCGCACACAAGAATTTGTTCGAACGGAAAGACATAATAAATCTAAGTCAAAGGGAGATAACCTGGTTCATGCAGAAACCCATATTAAATCAAAGTTCAAGAGAGATAACCTGGTTAAAATTGTCGCAGATCAAAAAGTTTGGAATATGCACATGTTCACTTAGTAGAGATGAGGTTTGAAAGGTTTCATCAAAATCGGTTCATTAATGTAGGAGGAGTTGCGCACACAAGAATTTGTTCGAACGGAAAGACCTAATAAATCTAAGTCAAAGGGAGATAACCTGGTTAAAATTGTCGCAGATCAAAAATCTTGGAATATGCGCATGTTCACTTAGTAGTGATGATGTCTGAAAAGTTTTGTCCAAACTGATTGATAAATGTAGGAGGACTTGCACGCACAAGAATTTCATGTAGAAACCCATAATAAATCTAAGTTAAAGGGAGATAACCTAGTTAAAATTGCCACAGCTCAAAAATTTTGGAATATGCGCATGTTCACTTAGTAGTGATGATGTCTGTAAACTTTCGTCCAAATTGATTGATAAATGTAGGAGGAGTTGCGCACACAAGAATTTCATGCAGAAACCCATATTAAATCAAAGTTCAAGAGAGATAACCTGGTTAAAATTGTCGCAGATCAAAAAGTTTGGAATATGCACTTGTTCCCTTAGTAGAGATGATGTTTGAAAGGTTTCATCAAAATCGGTTCATTAATGTAGGAGGAGTTGCGCACACAAGAATTTGTTCGAACGGAAAGACATAATAAATCAAAGTTCAAGAGAGATAACCTGGTCAAAATTGTCGCAGATCAAAAAGTTTGGAATATGCACATGTTCACTTAGTAAAGATGATGTTTGAAAGGTTTCATCAAAATCGGTTCATTAATGTAGGAGGAGTTGCGCACACAAGAATTTGTTCGAACGGAAAGACATAATAAATCTAAGTCAAAGGGAGATAACCTGGTTCATGCAGAAACCCATATTAAATCAAAGTTCAAGAGAGATAACCTGGTTAAAATTGTCGCAGATCAAAAAGTTTGGAATATGCACATGTTCACTTAGTAGAGATGAGGTTTGAAAGGTTTCATCAAAATCGGTTCATTAATGTAGGAGGAGTTGCGCACACAAGAATTTGTTCGAACGGAAAGACATAATAAATCTAAGTCAAAGGGAGATAACCTGGTTAAAATTGTCGCAGATCAAAAATCTTGGAATATGCGCATGTTCACTTAGTAGTGATGATGTCTGAAAAGTTTTGTCCAAACTGATTGATAAATGTAGGAGGACTTGCACGCACAAGAATTTCATGTAGAAACCCATAATAAATCTAAGTTAAAGGGAGATAACCTAGTTAAAATTGCCACAGCTCAAAAATTTTGGAATATGCGCATGTTCACTTAGTAGTGATGATGTCTGTAAACTTTCGTCCAAATTGATTGATAAATGTAGGAGGAGTTGCACACACAAGAATTTCATGCAGAAACCCATATTAAATCAAAGTTCAAGAGAGATAACCTGGTTAAAATTGTCGCAGATCAAAAAGTTTGGAATATGCACTTGTTCCCTTAGTAGAGATGATGTTTGAAAGGTTTCATCAAAATCGGTTCATTAATGTAGGAGGAGTTGCGCACACAAGAATTTGTTCGAACGGAAAGACATAATAAATCAAAGTTCAAGAGAGATAACCTGGTCAAAATTGTCGCAGATCAAAAAGTTTGGAATATGCACATGTTCACTTAGTAGAGATGATGTTTGAAAGGTTTCATCAAAATTGGTTTATTAATGTAGGAGGAGTTACGCACACAAGAATTTGTTCGGATGGAAAGACAATAAATCTAAGTCAAAGGGAGATAACCTGGTTAAAATTGTTGCAGATCAAAAATCTTGGAATATGCGCATGTTCACTTAGTAGTGATGATGTCTGAAAAGTTTTGTCCAAATTGATTGATAAATGTAGGAGGAGTTGCGCACACAAGAATTTCATATAGAAACCCATATTAAATCAAAGTTCAAGAGAGATAACCTGGTTAAAATTGTTGCAGATCAAAAAGTTTGGAATATGCACATGTTCACTTAGCAGAGATGAAGGTTTGATCAAAATCGGTTCATTAATGTAGGAGGAGTTGCGCACACAAGAATTTGTCTGGATGGAAAGACGTACGGACAGACGGATGGACGTACATAAGTACAGGGCGATTCCTATATAGCCCCCACTTCTTCGAAGCGGGGGTATAAAAATTTCAACAAAACCATATCATGTGACCCCCTCACTGGAACGAGTCATCTAGTTCATTCCAATAAGGAGTCACATGATATGGTTTTGTTGAAATTTTTTTGAAAAAATAAAAAAAAACAATAATTAAAATAATAAATTTTGATATCCTGTGCATTGTGTAAAGGGTTAAAACATCACTGTATATAATGTATTTATGGTCAGTCAAAAGCTAGATTGATCTCCTCTTTGTTCACTGATCTTTCAAAATGCTGGCAGACAATATCCACTTTGTGTTAAGCATTCTATCATTTATCACTCATCACAGTTGTTAGTTCAGAGTGTAGAAAATGTAGTCGGTAAGATACATTTTTTATATAGGTTGTTAGTGATCTAATTAGGAGATAAACGTCTCTTGTTGCGTTAGACATGCAGGAATTTGACTATAGAAAACCATTTAACGAGCCACGAAGGCTCGTTAACAAATGGTTTTCTATAGTCAAATTCCCGAATGTCCAATGCAAAAAGAGATGTTTATCTCCATTGTAATTCATGTGATCGTTAGAAGTGAAAAAATTCCCCAAACCCGTTTTATTTGAAGAAAGACATTTTTGATCTCGGTCTATTTGGCATGAACGAATTTACAAGGTGAACTTCAAAGCACGGACGCTAACAAGCATTACCATAGAAAACAACTCTGGGGTGTGTTTGATCTGTGATAGGAGCAGTTTAACATCGTTTATCACATGTAGCATGGAAACAGACATGTTCTAATTGACCATTTTCTGTCAATTAGAGAACGGTAAGAGTGAATTTACCTGAGATTAGAGCACCGAGCTGACCGGCTCTCAGCCAATCAAATTGCAGGTTCAGAAAGAACAACGAGGTCAAATTCAACTGATGAATTACACTATAGTATATACAGTTTCATTTTTAATTCTATGTTTGGCTTAAGCTTTACTCTCATCCAATATGGAATCAACTGACACTGTATATACACCATATTATGTCATTAGTGAACTGTGTAACTAATAATTTTCAAAAATTAGTTTGATATCCTCATCGTTAACTCTCCACTCTCACATAAGATAATCAAATTTTTCTTTGGTAACATCATTTTCCCCCAAAAGACTAAGAATTTAACCAATTAGATTTTCAACGAGCCCTGTCAGAGAAGATAAATTGGTTAAAGTCCTAACTGTATTATGGGAAAACTTTGCTGCTGAAAACTTTGGTATTTTGACATCAGAGGGTTAACCCTTTACTCAACGAATCGCCTGCATCCACCCGCGTAATATGCAAATTCGGCAGTTGAAAAAATATTATTTTTCAAAAAATTTCAACAAAACCATATCATGTGACCCCTCATTGGAACGAGCTCGTTGAGATCGTTCCAACGAGGGGTCACATGATATGGTTTTGTTGAAATTTTTGGAAAAATTTGAAACAATGATATTTAAAATAATAAATTTTGATGTCGTCTGAGTTGGGTAAAGGTTACAGCGATGAACAAATACTTTTGTTCATATGAAAACAAACAAAAAAGCAAAGTACAGGTTTTCACTGTTTCAACCTATATAATTAAGATATTTAAATATATTATTAAGATAATATTTACATTTTACAACTCCAGAATTAGAAGGCACAAAATAAGAAATACATCAATTTCATATGAACTAAATTTCTAAACATGACTGGGGCATAATACTTCTTCTGTTGATAAGTACAATAAACTGTCAAAGAAGACTCCAATTATACGATGGTAAAGAGATAAAAAGTGTAATTTTGCTAAATTTCATAAAATAGACATGCTTTTCTTCTACATCATGCATACAAATGTACCTACATGTAGACAAAGTAATTAAAACACCAAGTGAAATACAGTACAGTGGAGCCCACTTAATTGGATATCTTTTAATTGAATATCCCTGTTAAATGAATATAATTTCCAAACACAAACCCATTTACTATACTTTCAGTACAAACTGGCCCTGTTACTTGCATATAGGTTATAGAGTAAACTCCTGTTAATTGAATTAAAAATATTGCAATATGTCGAGAAATTACTCTGACAATCACTGAATTACTCTTGCATATTGCCCATTTTTGTCTCAGTACATCCAGTGCAGGCATTTAGTCTATTATATCCTGTTTGACAGAGCTCAAGGAGCTCTGTCAAACAAGATATAATAGAATAAATGCTCAGTTTATGTCTAGAAAACAGGAAAGTGATCAAACCCCTGTTAATTAAATATTCCTGTTAATTGAATAATTCTCACTGGCAAAATGGCTATTCAATTAACAGGGCTCCATTGTACTCAGTGTATGAAGTATCTTTTAACTCTTTACCCAATGTACATAAAATCAAAATTTAGTATTTTAATTACACGTTCTTTAAATTTTTCAGAAGATTTAAAAAAAAAATCATATCATGTGACGCCTCAGTGGAACGAGCTTGACAAGCTTGTTTCAATGAGAGGTCACAAGATATGGTTCGTTGAAATTTTTTTTTTAAATACCTTTTTTCAGCTGCTTATTATGAAAATTATGCAGGCAGATAGATAAGTGCTAATGCTTTACCTAAAATACCAGCCATAACTGGCCAGAGCACTATTTACGAAAACTGAATTTCAACAGGCCTCGAAATAACAAGATTTTGATAAACCTTTCAGCAGGTTGCCTCATTTGATAATGGTTAACCTGTTGATCGGTTACCTAGATTTTTTTCATAAACCTATTGGTTAACCATTGCATTAAAAGTATTAATAATGACAAAGCTTCTGACATACCCAACTACAGTTCCTCCCAAATTAGTTTGGCGTTTAGACACAAGGCAGGCAAAGTACAAAACAGGTACATAACATGCCCCCCCCCCCCCCACACATGCACATTCACGTATGCAGGCATTAACATTTGTTGTTCTTTACTTTATATGATTTTTGTGTCTAATGAAAATTAAAGAATTTTAATTGTTTATTTTGCTGCGTGGCTTATTATTTCAGAAACCCAAACACATTTGTCTTGAACTGGGAGTGGGAATTGGGCAATTGTGAGGGGATGGGGTCAAATACCACCAATGGACGTCTGTATTATGAATACATTGAACTTTAGGGCATGGGAGTTGCATTGGCAGTCTCTGATTAACATTGGAAAAGAAATAATTGGAAATCGTATCTACCTTCCCCTACATTTCGGAATCCGGAGAATGTAATCCAAAATTCCAAATTAAAAACTTTATTTGTGCCACAATGTTCGAAATCATTTGGAAAAACCCATGTTCACAACCATGCTGGCTGTGTATTCAAATGGAAAAAGCACGTAAACAAGAAGTCAGCATTGGTGAATAAAAAATGTTTCCATAATGTGTTCGAAAATTTTTATCATGGATTGGTAGGGTAAAAATGGGCGGAATGCAAATAATTAACAACAGATCATTTGACTTTCAATTTGTCTCCTTTTTATTGTATTGAAGACTTATTTTCAGCTTCGCGCAGTGCGAGAGTTGAAACCTCACGTGTGGTAAATGTATTAACAAAGCAGTTAGCTCCCTTTAGCTGTAACAGACAATCATCTTTCTCAGAATCGAAACAAGTTTATTGTTTCGAGAGCCAGAGGGCACCACGAGTTAGTACTGCAGATCTTCAGTGCCGCTAATACTATACATTTATACCCTACAAGTACAGTAATGATTGAAACACGCTGTATGATAACCCTGAGCATTTTGCTCTCGTTTTGTTCACTGCAGTGCTTCTTTCAAATCAGTGGGAGGAAAAATGTTGAAAACTTTTCTCATCCTGTAACAACTAACTTCATCAGCCATCGGCGCAATTTTTGGTTAACCGATCGAGCGTTCGCCTGAAAACAAATCTGCGTAACCAATAGGCGAACAGTACGAGCGTTTGCCTCTTATTTCGAGGCCTGTTTCAATATTTTTTTTTTTTCCATATTTGTTTCAAAAACATGGTTTATGATTCCTCATTAGAACTGGATTGTTGGCCTGGTTCCAATGAGAGGTCATAAGTTATGTTTTTGAGGCAAAAAAGAAAATTTTTTAGTTATTCACAATTTTCTTTTGCAAGTGTCATCTGCTGTTCATGGCAGAAAAAGGGCAAAATTGCCTACTGAATGAAGTTTCCACTCGGACATTAACCCTCTGCACACTGATGTCAAAATACCTAAGTTTCAAGCAGTAAATATTTCCCATAATGCGATTAAGAATTTAGCCAACTCAATCCTATTTGACAGAGCTCAATGAGCTAAGAAGACTGAATTGGCTAAAATCCCTGTTGCATTATGGGTAAAGTTTTCTGGTACAAATTTTGTTATTTCGACATCAGAGTGCAGAGGGTTAAGTCTCAAATTCTCAAGAAAAATATGGGCAAAAAGAAAACATTTCAACTAATGGATCTCCCAGGGACCAACCTGACCATTTAAAAATAAAAGCCAGACTTGGCGCCAACTTTTGAAATCTAGAAGCCAGATCTACTTCTTAACCCTTTACCCAACGAATCGCCCGCATCTGCCCACGTAATATGCAAATTCAGCAGCTGAAAAAATATTATTTTTCGAAATATTTCGATGAAACCATATCATGTGACCCCTCTTTGGAACGAGCTCATCGAGCTCGTTCCAAAGAGGGGTCACATGATATGGTGTTGGTGAAATTTTCTGAAAATTTTTTAAAAATGATATTTAAAATAATAAATTTTGAAATCGTCTGTGTTGGGTAAAGGATTAACCAATAGATTGCTAAACTATTGCTGATAGTCAAAATTTGTTCAGGTGTTTTTCCTAGTTACAATTTATGGGAGAGTGTCTAAAAAGGCACTCTCCCACCATAAACTGTAACAAGGCAAATCCACACAGATGATATAATTTCAGTTCAAAAGAAAATATGAAGTACATTTACAGAACATGAAGCCTTATAATTTAAGTTGTTTCTCAAATGATTGAAAAATATTTTTATATCACCACAATAATACTTAATAACAACAGTTCCCAGTCAAAACTTGGCTGCTTAAGTGACCACAGGAGGAAATGAAGGTCTGGCAGTTTCGAGACAACTTAGAAATCTATATTTAAGATTCAGGAGCCAAATCAGAATTTTATGAGTCAAATTCACACAGGCTACTTAGTAGGTCGATCCCTGGGACCTCCATGTTAAACAGGGAAGTCATCAGTACAAGCCTGAAAATAAGCAGACTGTCATCTGCAAAATGAGGTCCCCAGAGGGTGAATTTAGTGATGCTACCCTGCACAGCAGGGTAGCATTGCTAAGTTTACCCTCTGTGAACCTCAATCTGAATCAGGGTCTCAAATCTAAACAGAAAGTCGTACCCAGAGGATAAATTGGCCCACTGTATGGGACAACATCATCATATTCACCCTCTGGGGACCTCATTCTGCAAATGTCAGACTGCTTATTTTCAGTAGAAAATTTTCTTGTACTCGTTGACTTTTTTTTCTCACAGCTGACTTTGAATTATTGCTCAAAAGAAACTTCACTGTACATGTGTTTTATTGATAATGCAATTTCCATGTACATGTATGGTTCAGTAGAGATTGACATAAAGACAATTAGAGTCTCCACTTATTCACCCTAAATGAATCAGCACAATTTCAGAGAAGCCATTGTCCTAAAGAGTGAATGCTTCTAGAGCAATGGCTTCACAGAAATGGGGTACTTAATTTATTGTCTGAAATTTTGGAACAATACTATATAACTGGATCTTTGAAAATTATCCGACAGTCTGTCACAGAAAATGCAAAATATCACTACAGTATATCAGTATCAATGGTAATTCCTGGCATGCTGCTGGCAGATATTCCTGCAAAGGGCAGGATTTCTCTTGCCACTAAAATAAGTATAATTTTGGCACATTTAATCAAATTTTACTCCAGTAAACTGAATGGATTTTTTCACCTATGATTTCTTGGATTAAATTTAGATGAATTTTTCATCAAATCTAGTCATGGCTGCCATAAAATAGCCATGACTAGATTTGATAAAAAATACCTTGAGAATACTCAGCGGTTAAGGAGTTAATGAAGCAGTTTGGACAATTTTTATAAGAATGAGTTCTATTGTTTCAGCAGTCATGTGATTACAGTGAAGCCATTTTAATTGGATATTTCTTAACTGAATATCCCTGTTAAATGCAAATAACTTCCAAACATCAAATCATTTACCATTCGGGCCATACAAATTTGACCTGTTAATTGCATGTTGGTTATCAAGTGAACACCTCGTAGTTGAATAAAATCTCTTACAATCACTTATTCTGACAACCACCGAAATCCCATGTCAACAGGCCTCTTCATTCTAAGTACATCTAACAGAAGCATTCAATCTATATATCTTGTTTGACAGAGCTCTTTGAGCTCTGTCAAACAAGATATAATACTATAAATGCTCAATTTATCACTAAAAAACAGGAAGATGATCAAATTCCTGTTCATGCTTTAGCAACAAAAATACATCTTCACAAGGAGGTTTGTTTTCATTCCAGAATTATCCATGTCCAAACACCGCTACAAGCAGCCATAAGATTAGTCTTTCAAATAAAGTTAATTTTGGATTTGTACACAGGGAAATGTTTAAATATTAACCCTTTTATTACCATATAAATTATTATTATTGTTTTTTTATTATTATTATATATATTATTTTAGTTTTCTTTTGGATGATTAGAGGAGGGATTATGGTCAGTTTCAGCAACTATGGCTATATCGTGAACATGAGACACAAGTATAAAGTCAAGTTTAGACATTTATATACAATAATACTTCTCATTTTAGAGGACTCTCACCCAAGGTGTTCATTACCAGGACCTGTTACAGAACTTACAGTTGGCAGTTGATTTATTTATTTATTTATTTATTGTTGTTTAAGGTCACATACTTCTGCACAATGGCTAATCATGACCACAACATGGAGATAAAGTCAAGGTCAGTCAATCGTTTATACCCCATGTTGCCTCTTGTAGAGGACTCGCACCCCAAGAATTGGAGACTGGGTCCTATTTTACCAGTGAAACTGAGCTTGTTTACCACAGTAAACAAGCACTGCTGCACTTCCCAGGGTTCCCACGGGGGGATTTATTTATTTATTTATTTATTGGTGTTTAAGGTCACATATTTCTTCACAACAGGTAATCATGACCGCAACATGGAGGTAGAGTCAAGTTCAGTCAAACATTTATACCCATGTTGCCGCTTTTAGAGGACTCCCACCCCCAAGCATTGGTAACTGGGTCCTATTTCACCAGTAAAACAGTGTTTGTTTACCACAGTAAGCAAGCACTTTTTCACTTCAGGGTTAAATTGAATTTTCAGGAAGTTAACCCTCTACACACCAATGTCGAAATACTGAAATTTTAAGTAGCATACTTTTCCCATAATGCAACTAGGAAAGAACCAATTCAGTCTTGTTTGACAGAGCTCTGTCAAATGAAACTGAATTGGCTAAAAACATCTGTATATTGAAATTTTGATATTTTGACATCGACATGTATGTAGAGGGGTAACTGGTTGAGGACTGGATTATTTTTGGGTTTGACTGAATATGAAACAGGAGTAGTGAAACTGTTGGCTTTTGCTCCTGTACCCTCATTTTTCTGAAAGCCCTGATAGTGGCTTCTAGCACTCAACCAGTTAAACATCAGCTTATTTTGAGTGAAATTATATCTTTTCACCACTTTTTAAATAACATCTATTCCAGAAACACACATCTTGATCAGAGAAAACGGGCTTATTTCATAACAATGGTTGCAAGAAACAATATGTACATGGAATGTAAACTAAAACTAAAATGACTTGAAATATATATGAAACTCCACTCCCACCTGACTTCTTCTTAATTAACCCTTTACTTAACATAACTGCTATAAACCGCAAGCACTATTCAAAGTTTTCATTTTTTGCCTAAAAAACAGATCTTATCCCTTCAATGGAATGGGATTGTTCCAACGAGGGGTTATAAACTATGTATTTGAGACAAAAATGAAGCCATTTTAGGCCAACAATGAAGTGCCTACGTGTTAATTTTTTTTAAGACTCTTGATATTGAAACTGGTTTGTACTTAACCCTTTACCTAACATGAAAAGCAGACGACACTTGCAAAAAAAATTCTTGAATAACTAATTTTTTTCATTTATTCGTCTCAAAAACATAGGTTACGACCCCTCGTTGGAACGAGCTTGACGAGCTCGTTCCAATGAGGGGTCATAACCTATGTTTTTGAGACAAAAAATGAAAAAAATAATGAAAATTAATTGGCGATTTTTGAGAATAGCGCTGGCCAGTTTTGGCCGTTACGTTGGGTAAAGGGTTAAAACCCAAATATATATAAAACAAGAGCACCACCTAGAATTGCATAACATGCCCAGTGGGCTATTTCAGATTGTACATAACTACTGTTTAGATCCATGGACCAACCAATGACATCGGACAGAAAGCTAATTCGAACTGAATGTATTTTAGCATTACTGAGACACAAACCAAGTTTGGGGCTGATCGACCAATCTAAACTCAAGTTATCGTCCAAAAACCGAACTGTTGACAAAAATGTGAAATGTCTAAAGTCAAAACAGGTCAAAACTCTGGAAAGAATACAACCAAAATTATAATCTCAGGTGCACGGGTATTTATTTATTAGGGTTTAACGACACATTAACAGCCAGGGTCATATCGTGGCGGTGACAATTTTATGGGTGGAGGAAGCCGGAGCACCTGGAGAGAACCACCGAGCAACGACGAGCAGCTGCCAGCTCCCCAACATCGTAACTCCGCACTGCAGCACCAGCAGGGTTAGATTGGTTGAAGACATGTGCACCATCGACATGCAGTACGCCTTAGTATATGGCGTCATGGTGCCCCCATGTGGACAATCGGGGTCAAGTGCCTTGCCCAAGGAAGGTGCACAGGTTCCCATGGTGGTGAACATACATACCAAGTTTTGAAGGAATTGGTCTAAAAACCTCCAAGAAACCCTCCAGTCAAAATTCAGATGTGTGCGGCAGATTATTCTAAGTCGTAGAGGGGAATAACTCTGGCAAAAATAGACCCACTGGAACTATAATCACACATCCACAGGTTCTCATGGTGGTGAACAATAATACCAAGATCCGAAAGAATTAGTCCATAAATCTCCGAGAAGATCTCCAGACAAAATTCAGACAGATGAGGCAATTTATACTAAATCAAAAAGGGGCATAACTTTGGGAAAAATTATCCAACTGGAACTATAATCATGCATACACAGGTTCCAATAGTAGTGAACAGGCATACCAAGTTTTGAAGGGAATAACCCTCAAACAGCCAAGAAAGCCTGCAGACAAAAATGGACGGACAGGCGATGGATGGACAACCCATTTACATAATACAAATGGGCATTTAAAAATGGTATATCACTCCGTCCTTCAGGTTTGTCCATAGACTTCAATCATCGTTAATTCATTAAATAAAGTTAATTCCATTCATATGAACATTATGGTTGTCGTAGATGTCATATGTCAAAATAATTTGCTCCTGTTACCCCTTTAGCTAACTTAACCGGTAGAGTGCTAAGTTATTATTGGTCATAAAAATTTGTTCCTGCATCTTTGCCTTCTTACAATTTATGGGAGAGTGCCAAGAGGCACTCTCCCATAAATTGTAACAAGGCAAACCCATATAGACTAAGTAATTTCACTTCTGAGATAATGTGAAGCACATCCACAGAATATGACACCTTTAGGCTGGGGTACCTCTCTTCATATTAAAGCCCTGATAGTGGCTTCTAGCACTCTACCAGTTAACAGACATAAGTCAGCATTATTCACAATAATTTTATTATTTATATACTTAGCCTCAAAAACCTAACTTGTAATCCCCCCTCTCCCCCACTGGGAATGAACTCAATGCATTAAGCTATCTATGTTTTTGATGCAAAAAATGAATTTTTTTAGTTATTCAAGAAATTCTTTCTAAATGTTGCCTACTATTCATATTATAGTACAGTCGCCATGGACTGGTCATAATCCACATGTGGGCAGTGTAGTCCATGCATGGGTTTACTAAGTAAAAAATATTATCATCATCAAAATTTTAATTAATAAAGCACTGGGTTGTATCCGGTGCTTCGTTAATTAAAGTTTTGATGATTATTCCTATAATTAGTGTTCGAAGTGTGATATTATTGCGTCCGTGGAAATATTGCCCACCCGTGGAAAGCGACCAGTCCATGGCGGCTGTACTGGAGGTAAACGGTTATATACCCATATAATACTAGACATATTCTGATTGAATCACATGTTTTTGAACAGATTTCATAAAAATCGTGGTTAATTTCTAGAAACTGTGACACCTATCAACCACACTTTAAAACTTGCGGTATTAGACTACACAAAATAAATTAATTGATTCTCATACAATTTTTTTTTCAAATCAGTGAGGGAGAGGGTTTATTTTTTATTCATTTTTTTTCCTTGCATATAGTAAACATGGATTGGGATGCTTTCTGCTGACTTTTACACAGAGAGTATGCATAAAGTGAATAATTATACAAATAAACTTATTCAATTTTAAAACTAAAATTGTTTTGCCTCTTTAGTTATTCCCTTCAAATTTCAGTTACAATCAATCAAAAAGCGTAAAAAGTTTCAAGTCTCCTGATTTTTGTAGTAATCAGGAAGACTCTGCAAGGCCAAAAAAAAAAAAAACACGACAAAATGAGGTGGAACAATTTCAGTGAGGGATTGCGTGAGAATCAATTTTTTTTTGTCTTATCTTTTTTTATTTTAACTGTTAATGTCCAGCAATAATTCTGTAGTATTAACTCTTTACCCAACGAATCGCCCGCAGCCGTCTGCGTAATATGCAAATTCAGCAGTTGAAAGAATATTATTTTTCAAAACATTTCAACAAAACCATATCATGTGACCCCTCGTTGGAACGAGCTCATTGAGCTCGTTCCAACGAGGGGTCACATGATATGGTTTTGTTGAAATGTTTTGGAAAAATCTAAAAAAATGATATTTAAAATAATAAATTTTAATATCGTCTGCAGTGGGTAAAGGGTTAACAGATAAAGGATTAAACAGAGAATAAAATCTCGAGTTTTGAGATAACCTATTTACCATTCATCTGGATATAATAAAGAGGACCGATAACAGTACTGCCATCGTGGACGGGTCAAAATCTACATGTATGGGTGGGCATTTTTCCATGCATATCATTCAGAGATGATCCGCTATGACACCTAGTGAAATTTCCACAAATGAAGCACCGGGGTAATGATTATCCCAGTGCTTCATTGGTGGAAATTTTGCTTGGTGTCATAACGAATCATCTCTGAATTATATGCATGGAAATGGAAGTGTCAAAGACACTGAAGCTCAACTTATGTAAGACATGTACATGTATAGTATGTGACACAGCAGTGACACACATCTTGGTAATGACCTGATAACAAAGGCACATGTAAAGCATTGTAAAGGTCTGTACATAAATACTGACCGTAGCCTGTAACAAATGTACAGGTAAAGTATTGTAAAGGTGGATGACAGTTAGATTCTAAACTAGAAAATAAATCTTCATGGGGTTAATGTTACAATGGGGATCCTTGTATGGTGCACTATAAGCCAAATGTTAGCAATTGTTTTGGCCTGTTTGATTCAGACCCTTCTAAGTGTGATTCATACTAATTAATAAATATTTGTCAAGTCCTTCTTAAAATATAGGTATTTGAATTTTTTATCTTGAGCTCATAAGGTTCCCACAGGTGAGGAGGTTTTATTTTTTTCATTGGAAATAGAAAATCAGGTTGTGCTAATAATGTTTACCCTCCCCAAACAACACCAAATATTCACACAGGAACTTGGCTTCAACACATTTGAATATACACATTATACAAAAATTTATTCAAATCAGAACTTTCACATAGAAGTTCTGTACAAAAAACTGATTGCACCTAATTTCGGTACAAAATGGCCCTGGTGGCCATCTTGAATTTTAGATCGCACTCCAAAACACCCGTTCTCATCCCACAGTGATAACAAAGGTACCCAAGAAGTATCATAAAGACCGATTGATAAATATTATGGCCTGTAGTCAGAGTCGGGTTGATGGACGGACAGACGTCCAGATGGACGATGAGCCATAACAAAACCTCAAATCTGACTACGTCAAAGTTGAGCTAAAAATGACAACCTGTGGAACTTGACCCACCCACGATGGTCCTACTGTATGATAGTTCGCAGATTTCGAAAGCATCAGAGGAATAAAATCGTTCCTCTCAAATTTTATGGCCTGATTAACCCTTTACCTAATGAATCGCCCGCATCCACCCACGTAATATGCAAATTTAGCAGTTGAAAAAATATTGTTTTTCAAAAAATGTCAACAAACCCATATCATGTGACCCCTCGTTGGAACGAGCTCGTCAGGCTCGTTCCAACGAGGGGTCACATGATATGGTTTTGTTGAAATTTTTTTTTAAATTTAAAAAAATTGTACTTAAAATAATAAATTTTTATATAGTCTGCATTGGGTAAAGGGTTAAGTGCCCTGTAATACAATTATGAATTCTAATGGCCACCACTGATATTTATTACAAGAATAATGAATAAGTCTGGTTCACTTCCCTCAATCAAAAATAATCATACCACACAGAATGTGACTAAAGTTCAGAATAAATATGTTAAACTAATGATTTCGTAAAAGCCATGATACAACTTTCAATAGCAAATAACCAAATACAACAGGATATAAAATTAATTCTCTTTGTGCCCTCTTCTGGTTTTCTTGCTCAACGGCAGTAATTCTCCTTGAAAGTTTTGCTACATGTGTACGAAGTATGACCGCTTCATCTTCGTCGGAGTGTAGTAATGAATCACTAAAACCTGGTGTGTACTGTAGAGGACCATTCCTGAAACAAACAAATTAACTTCAGCAATATTTGATTATGGCCAGCCAGGAATTCTTCTAGCCACTAGTCATTAACCCTCGGCACACAGATGTTAAAATTCTGAAATTTCAAGAAGCATTTTGGAAAAAAATTGCAGGCATAATACTGAAAACAAAAACTGCACCCTTTCAGCCCCCTTCCCCCCCCCCCCCCCCCCATTCAAAAAGAAACATTTTGAACGCCAACACCCACCCCCTTCTGCCACACCACCCAAAGTTGAACATAACACTGTGCAATGGGTGTTTTTTCACCTGTAACTGCATTTTTAGCGGTAAACTTTAATACTAATCCATTTCCTGTTTTCTCAACAGGTGTAAATTGAACAATACTGTTTCACTGGCTGTATTTCATATTTTCTTGTTACATTCCAAATATTGGAATATTTAAGAAACTACAATTGGTGGGGTTATGTCCAAAGCTTTATATCACCTATTGAGTGGAACAAGATGCCATCTGAAATGCAATGCTTTAGCAATGAAGATGGCACCTTCTTCCTCTCAAGGGATGATAATACAGCATATAATGTCAGTACTATTGACTGTCACATTACAATTTATGATATGTTGTAAACTCCCAGCCTTAAACTCATTCCCAGAGTTGAGTGCCCATTTTTTAAGCCCCACTCCCCCTTCATCCCATCCTATCCTCGGATGCTTTATTTTTTTATATGCTATGTTTAAGAGTTTAGTTTTTGTATTCTCATTTGATTTTATTATTAAAATGACTGCAGTGAAATATCTCTTTTTTTATGTCCTCCCATATTGCTTGGCTGACAGCACAGGCTAGTGTATTCCAATCAAGTCGAGAAAAAGGTCAAACATTGGTCACTAGTAGTAAATATATATGTAATATATTCTGCCGGGCAGCTAAATACCCCATTTTGATGGTCAATAAGGGTTATTTAGTTGTTATTTTATCATATACGCCTCTCTGAGCCTCTAGGAAAACATCTGCAAAACCCTACAAAAACACATTTTTTCTGGCAGAACAAAAACCACCAAACCCACCCCAGCTTAATTTTCCAGAATGGTTCTGCTGTAAGTACCCCACCCAAGACCCCCCTGCCCCCCCCCCAACCCCCTCATTCCAAGCAGCAGATTTTACATATAATGCAACTAGAAAGTTGATCAATTCAACCTTGTTTTACCTATCAGGGATTCTTTTGGGTATCTGTAGGGGTCGTTTATGGGACCCTTTCCCAATGGCATTTGGGCATAATTTTATCCCAATTCTTAACCCCAAATTCCCCAATCTCAGTACCCACTCATACAAAAATTTAATACACAACCAGTGCCCTGAACTGGGTAGTCATATGGCCTCAGAAAACCATTGGTTTTCATGCCTTATGACCACCCAACTGAGGACAACAATTGTACATTAAATTTAAATTACTTGCCTAACAAAGTCTTTTAATTTAAAGACAAATGACAAGTTCTTCTTTAATAGTATAAAAACAGTTTAATAGAGACTACAGGGACTATGTGAACATGATTACATGTGACTGTTTGTTGTAAAACTTACTTGTTGTATACATGCAGTTGCTTAGGCATAGGGCTGCACGATATTCAAAACAGAATACTGGTATCGGTATTCAAAAAAATACCGTGGCATACGGGTATATCGAAAATTGTTCAGATATCTGAACATAAGTACCACAATCGAGACTTGAGGCATCACAGTTGGAACGAATCAGCATGCCTTGATGATGCGGTTCGAAAAACCTTTATACAGCGCAGACGATATAAAAATTTATTATTTTAAATCAAATTTTTCCAAAAATTTCTACAAACCAATAACTGTGACCCCTTATTGGAACGAGCTCGTTGAGCTCGTTCCAATGAGGGGTCACATGATATAGTTTTGTTGAAATGTTTGAAAATTATTTTTTCAACTGCTGAATTTGTATATTACGTGGGCATATGCAGACGATTCCTTGGGTAAAGCGATAATATTATTCATTCTGAGCTACAGTTAAAAAACTCAAAACATCTTGAAAATTAAATTGTGGGTAAATAAATAATGACAATAAACCGATATTTTTGTAATTACACCGGTATTCAATCGATATTGGTTTGAATACAGGTGTATATCGGTTTATCGAAATACCATGCAGCCCTACTTAGGCATAGGTCTTTATGTTCTCTGTTCAATTTGAAAGTAAAATTTCTTAGTCCTTGAATGTTTTTTCCCCTCCAAAACAAATTCCCAATTTGAGTTCCCATGAGGAAAATTTTCCCAAAGGTATAGGCCCCCATCCATTTCCCAAAGAAGGCAGAAGTATCCCTGCCTATAACACAACTGGAAACTTGACCATTTAACCCTTTACCTAACATGAAAAGCAGACGACACTTGCAAACAAAATTCTTGAATAACTATTTTTTTAAATTTTTTTGTGTCAAAAACATAGGTTTTGACGCCTTACTGGAATGAGCTCATCGAGCTCGTTCCAAAGAGGGGTCACAACCTATGTTTTTGAGACAAAAAATTTAAAAATAATGAAAATTAATTGGCACTTTTTGTGAACTGGCCGGTTTTGGCCGTTACGTTGGGTAAAGGGTTAATGTTGTTTGACAGGGCTCGATGAGCTCTGTCAAACAAAATTGGATTTGTTAAATTCATTGTGTATTGTCAGGCATTGTAGGAAAAAAATTGTGGCTTGAAATTCTGATATTTTGATATGTTAAAAAATACTTTTAACTTTACCCTTCCTCAATACAGCAGGGCAGAATGGAAATTTCAGGTTCAGTTTTAGGAGGGCAAAAAATCGCTCTCCTCAATCAGCTTAGGAGAGCAATTAGCTTTACACAGCATTTTAAGTATCCAGTTGAACGAACTCATTGAAACTGAAACCAACAGACTATTACATCAGTGATTTTATTAGCTTTACTAAGGCAAAGCGAAATCTCTTAGACATCTAGATGTCTCACTCAACAACCGAACACACACTTGACAAGACCTGTGTGTGTACCCAGACCTGTTGTCCAAGAAAGTCATACGCCTACCACTACCACCTTCAACCCCCCCAAGGGGGGTTGAAGGTGGTAGTGGTAGGCGTATGACTTTCTTGGACAACAGGTCTGCTTGAATCTACAGTCACATCCTGGTGCAAGTGCTTCAAGTGACAGGATAGTAGTAATGGTAGTATATTATAGTGTCAATATTCCTTGAATAATTACCCCTCAAACTGTGATGTCAGTTGTTGAACTTGAAACTGACAGAAAAAAAAATATTGCTGTGACCCATTTTGCTTCAAATGATTGCAACTGGGTTTGGGTATGGTGCAATTGCAGCCATTACCTTTTACCACTAAACCACTTCAAAATGAAATTACGTGATGTTATGCGACTTCGAAGTTAAATTACATTTTTGCTTTACAACAAAAATTTAATGTGAGAATAATACATGTAATCTCAATCATCCCAGACCAAAATATTTAGGAGGGCAGTTTTTCACTCTCCTTAATTCTTTCAGGAGGGCAGTAAGGAGAGCTAAAAAATCGCTCTCCTGAAATTGCCAAGCCTGATCAGTTCGGTATTTGGTACAAACACAATGCCAACACCAATACAAATGCTATTTTCAATATACTGAGCAGCTGTATATGTAGAGCACCATTCTATAGTAAATGAAGGCTCAGAAAGCTAGTATTCAACACCATCAAGTCATTGATGATACGACATGGCAAATTTAATGAATAATGAATGTATTAGTTCTCAAAACATTTGAAACATGGTTTCCACAGATTTAAAATCTGGCATTCTTGAATAACGAATTTTTTTATTTTTTGTCTCAAAAACAAAGGTTATGACCCCTCGTTGGAACGAGCTCAATGAGTACTTTCTGAATGCCGGATGTACCAGGACATGAAAGTATGCATCCTTTAGATCTATGCTTGTCGCATAGCCGTTCACTCGAACACTCGCCCTTACTAACCAAATGGGCTCCATATAGAATTCTGATGCCACAATGAGCTTGTTTATCCAGCTCAGGTCTATAACCGGTCAGTACGAGCCGTCTGGCTTCGGTACAAGGAACAGGTGACTGTAGAATCCTTGAGAATTTTGATTCTTGACGACCTCTATTGCTTCCTTTGATAAGAGAGCTTGTACCTCCGCTATGAGAGACTGTCTTTTGCAAGGATCTGACGGAAGATTTGTCCAACACGGACATCTTGTTAGTGGGGGGTTTCGCTCGGAATGATAGCCGTAGGCCGTCCGAGACTACACTTCTCACCCACTGATCTTCAGTGATTGTTATCCAGTTTTGCGCGAAGCTTGATAACCTTCTGCCAACTGGTAAGCAATAGAGGTCTTGACCATTACCTGTACAACCTGCGAGGCTTACGGGAGGAGAAACTATGTCCTTCCCACGAAGATCCTCATCCAGTCGGCCTAGGGGCATCTGACCGATAGTCCTGATCAGACCTCCGCCCCTTTCCCGAGTCGTTATACTGACGACCTCCAGAGTAAGAATAAGAGGGTTTCCTATACCCTCATGAGGAGTCCCCTTTTGATGATTTCTGTCTGGAACATCCTCCTTTACTCTTGTCTGCCACAGCGGGTCGATTAGACGCCGACTTTATAAGTGGAGCATTAGACGCTTTCTTAGTAGCCTGGTCATAGACTAATGAAAGCTTGTAGTCGAATATAGTATGTCCGGAGACCAGAGCGACTCGGAGAGAGCTTTTCACCTTGTCATCTATTAAAGGGCACCTGTAAACAACGTTAATGAAAAAAAACGGAAACAAGACCCCAGTCACTGAATAAAAAAAGGCCCAAAGTCAGTAACAGATTTTAAAGCCACCTGATGTAAAGCAAGATCTTCAGATGAAAAAAAAATGATACATCGGACAGAAGATGCATGACAAAAATGCCCAAACACCCCTAGGGTGAGGACGTAACCCTGGGGATATACAGAATAAACATTCTGTAATACACGTCAAACTCTCAAGAAATTTTATACAAAATTTCAATAAAAATTAGCCAAAAAGCTTGGGAGTTTAACAGGAGGGCTTTAAGGAGAGATAGGGAAGGAACACTTAACAAACAGTGGAAAAATCATTAGCAAGAATGATGACGTCAGGCCCACGTCCCGAAATTGGGAAACATGAAATAATTTTGATAAAAATTATAAAGTTACAGCCCTGACGTTCCTGACCACCGTTGTTCACTTCAATCATCCAATTATGTCCTTGGATCCACCAATTTCACCATTGATTTGTGTCTGGCATCCTCAATGAAAGTGTCAATGACACTGTAGCTCAACTTGACAAACTTGAACTTGTTAAGTTATAAATGAAATGGCAAAATTGAAGATCCTTGGTACCAATGTTATTTGATGAAATTTCAACATAACAGAATTGTTTGTGCACAACGTCAGAGTTATCCATGCATTTTTAAATGTAAACCATAAGACTGGCTAAAGGAAGAATGTTGATACACAAATGCAGTATGTTCAGAGGTTATTGTAAATGGCAACTTTTTTCACCGAAATGAATGCTAATCAATAGCTCTTATCTAAAGGTCTTGCCTAATGAGCACATGAAGTTCAAAAACAATCCTATGATAAATGTGACCTGCAGGTCATGTCAAAGAATGTTGATGCACAAATGCAATAAATTCAAAGATTGTTGCTAACAGCAACAGTTTTTGGTGGAAATGAAAAGAAAATCAAAAGCTCCTATCTTTGTCACCCTGCATAAGCTTACAAAGTTTCAAAACAACCTGATAATGAATGTGCCCTCGGAGGCATGCCAAAGGAAGATGTTAATGCACAAATGCACTAAGAAGGTCATTGCTTGTGGCAATGGTTTTGGGGTTTTTTTTTATGGAAATTCATAAATATACCCTGCAGAGAGTGCAAAAGGGATAAGTTGATGCACAAATGCAGTAAGTTCAAAGGCTGGTGATAACGACAATAATTTTTTATGGAAATGAAAAAAGAGCAATAGCTCACATATAGAGGTCACCCTGAACACACATACCAAGTTTCAAAGTGATCCAATCATAAATGTGCCCTAAAGGGTGTGTTAAAGGGAAATATTGAGGTCTGACTAAACTAAGTTCAAAGGTCAATGGCAACATTTTTTGACAGAAATGGAAGAAAATCGACAGCTCCCATATAGATGTCACCCCACACAAGCACACCGAATTTGCAAGCGATCCAATCATGTGCCCTGCAGGGTGTCAAAGGGAAATATTGATGCTTAACTGCACTACGTTTTACTAAGTTCATCAAAGGTCATTGCCAGTGGCAACATTTTTTGATGAATATTGATAGCTCCAATCTAGAGGTAACCCCAAACAAGCATACAAAGTTTCAAACCGATCTGATCATAAATGTGCCTTTTATGGCATGCCAAAGGAATATACTGATGCCTGACTAAACTAAGTTTAAAGATCGTTGCCAGCGGCAACATATTTTGATGGACAGAAATGGAAGAAAATCGCTAGCTCCCATCTACAGGTCACCCCAAACAAGCATGCCAGGTTTCAAAGCAATCTGATCATAAATGTGCCCTATAGGGTGTGCCAAAAGAAATATTGAGGTCTGACTAAACTAAGTTCTAAGAACGTTGGCCGCGGCGACAGTTTTTGACGGAAATGGAAGAAAATCGATAGCTCCCATCTAGAGGTCAACCAAAACAAGCATGCCAGGTTTCAAAGCAATCCAATCATAAATGTGCCCTGTAGGGCATGCCAAAGGGAAATATTGTGGTCTGACTAAACTAAGTTCTAAGAACGTTGGCCGTGGCAACATTTTTTGATGGAAATTGAAGAAAATCGATAGCTCCCATCTAGAAGTCACCCTAAACAAACATGCCAGGTTTCAAAGCAATCCGATCATAAATGTGCCCTGTAGGGTGTGCCAAATGGAAATATTGAGGTCTTCTGACTAAACTAAGTTCTAAGAATGTTGGCCATGGCAACATTTTTTGACGGAAATTGAAGAAAATCAATAGCTTCCATCTAAAGGTTACCTCAAACAAGCAAACCAAGTTTCAAAGCGATCCAATCATAAATGTGCACTGTAGGGTGTGCCAAATGGAAATATTGAGGTTTGACTAAACTAAGTTCTAAGAACGTTGGCCGCGGCAACATTTTTTGATGGAAATTGATTAAAATCGATAGCTCCCATCTAGATGTCACCCCAAACAAGCATACCAAGTTTCAAACCGATCCAATCATAAATGTGCCCTGTAGGGTGTGTCAAAGGGAAATATTGAGGTCTTCTGACTAAACTAAGTTCTAAGAATGTTGGCCACGGCAACATTTTTTGACGGAAATTGAAGAAAATCGATAGCTCCCATCTAGAGGTCACCCCAAACAAGCATTCCAAGTTTCAAAGCGATCCAATCATAAATGTGCCCTGCAGGGTGTGCCAAATGGAAATGCTGAGGTTTGACTAAACTAAGTTCTAAGAACGTTGGCCGCGGCAACATTTTTTGACGGAAATTGAAGAAAATCGATAGCTCCCATCTAGAGGTCAACCCAAACAAGCATACCAAGTTTCAAAGCGTTCTAATCACAAATGCGACCTGTGAGGTGTGACAAAGGAAATTGTGGACGTACGTACTAATGTACTAACGTATGTAGGTCGTACGTACGTAAGCTGATGGACGAGAAGTGATGGCAATAGCTCAGCTTGACTTTGTCAAGTTGAGCTAAAAATGAGATTTAAAAGCACAGATGTCAGTTCATTGTTGCTGACTTCAAGGCCAAACAAAGAATGATGGTTTGCGCCAATTTTGGTGTCTTCCTGGATACTGCGCATGTGCAGATCTCAAAAGTATGGAGGACCAGATAGGACATTAAATTGTCAGTTTTGCATGCAAATTTTGGGGATTGGGGGGCAAAATTTGCATTTGGCCCTAGATTAATTTTTGAGTTAGCACCAGCTTGTCTGTAAGGCTTCCATGTTTACACGTGTAAACATGAACGTTTCGTTTATGAGCATTAAACGTTTACAGTTCTGGTAAACGTGTACACAGAATGAAGTTTTAATAGAGTAATTTCAAAATTGCAGATTAATGCAGAAAGTCAAAGAAACAAAAAAAAAATTTCCAACTTTGCAATGCAATATTTTGGTAATGCTTCAGAAAAATTGTGTACTGGTTCCGACTGGCGCCGCCGCCACATTAACCGAACGTAATCATCTTCAAATCATGTGATATCATATGTAACACAGTCACGTGAGCCACATGGCACATGCTTATCTTTGGTGTTTCCTTCGAAACATGTGTGGGATGTTTTAGTTTATTCGGATTTACATGTATATTCCCAAAGTGATACACAATTGTTCTCGATGATTTCGTTCACCGGACATGGATTATTAATTTATTATTCACACATGGGATGATCTTAGGATCAATTTATGGAGTTTGACAGACAGACTGGCACTTGCGGTGTTTGAAAATTTGGATTCCCCTGCATGGTTTGTAGACTTTGTTTATTTTTGCGACATTGCATTCCACTCTCAAGTCCGGTATTGTCACTATTGTGTGCCATGGCAACTCGCTCCAACATTACTGTTTGAAAAAACACAAGTAATTTCACCCCGAACCCACCAGAATGAGCTCAAGAGACCCCCATAAATTTCAAAATTTACTTGGGGGAGAATCCCCCCCCCCCCCCCCCATAGACCGAGTGACTTTGCCTTCAGCATCTGCATGCTGTGATCAATCGTCTACGTCGTTTTTGGACGAACTGTAAATCGGCTGTCTCAATAACATAAATTGTATGCCCTGTACGCAAAGATATAATGAACTTACTGTGTATTATTACACACTTATATCAAATATTGACTACTTGCATTGTTAGTACGTGTAAACGTTTCCGTTTCGTTTACAGACAGTCGTTTAAACGTTTACAATTTTGTCTAAACGTGGAAGCCTTACTAGTCTGGGCCATTGGTTGTTGTATAAAAATACACAGTTTGCAGGATACCTGAGCTGCAAAAGTTACAAATAAGTATACCTGTACCAGCAATTTGAAACTGAAACTGAAAGTTGAATATTTTTGGAGTGCGTCGAATTCAGGGAATGAATATTTTGACACATTTGTGTAAGTAATTTCATGTTTTCCCATGTGGATAATAAAGTTACTCATAAAATCATATAAATCAGATAAAAACTGAAGCCAAGTTGATCAACATTTTCATCAACACTGTCATTGTGAACTTTGAACTTATGAATATTAATAAGCTGTTCAATGGCAATGAAGACATGGGCTGGACGTCCCTGTCACTTTTCGTTCCAGTTTTAAAACTGTGACAACCAGCAATCTAAAACTATTTTTTTGTAACTTCAAATATTTTTTTTTACAGATATTATCCCAGAAATTAATAATGAATTCAAATAAACCTAGTATTTATATCTTAACACTTTAAGAACTGTGCTAACCACACATCACATCAGGTGCAGTTTTGGGGGAATGTACATTTATTTATTTATTTATTTATTTATTTATTGATGTTTAACCCTTTACTTAATGCAGACGATATGAAAATTTATTACTTTAAATATCATTTTTTTTAATTTTTCAAAAAATTTCAACAAAACCATGTCATGTGACCCCTCGTTGGAACGAGCTCGACGAGCTCATTCCACTGAGGGGTCACATGATATGGTTTTGTTGAAATTTTTCTGAAAAATAATATTTTTTCAACTGCAGAATTTGCATATTACGCGGGCGGATGCGGCCGATTCGTTGGATAAAGGGTTAAGGTCACATACTTATGCAAAATGGCTAATCATGACCGTGACAGTTTTATGGGTGGAGGAAGCCAAAGTACCCAGAGAGAACCATCGAGCAATGACGAGCAGCTGCCAGCTCCCGAACATCGTCAATCCGTATTGCAGCACAGGCAGGGTTAGATTGGATGAAGACATGCGCACCATCGACGTGCAGTATGCCTTAGTTAGGCTTAGTACACGGTGTCATAGTGCTGCCATGTGGACAATCGGGGTGAAGTGCCTTGCCCAAGGACACAATGCGGGAGTCTGAATCGATCGCTCAGACGGTCATCCATCCGAGGACTAACTGGGCTCGACATTGCTTAACTTCAGTGATCTGACGAGAACCGGTTAACCCCAACACCACCGCGCCCCCAGGGTATGTACATACATGGTGCAGAAACAGAAACAAAAGGAAAGGGAAGCCTGCGCCATAACAATCCATTCAGACATTAATAATGGCCACTTAAGTGAACATTAATTACTAACACAAACATACGACTGACTAAATTAGTAGACTACTTATCTATAATGGGGGTCACGGGTTCAAGCATAGTGAAAAGTGTCTAGTCTTGAGTTAATCTGCAGTGTTGAAGATAACATACTCATTACAAGGGGATGACAGGTAGACAGCCAATCTGGCTATGTTATCTTCCTGTCATTTTTTACCAGTAAAATTGAATGTGTTTATTATGGTAAACAAACACTGCTCAACTTCCTAGGGTTCCCATGAGGATCATGGAGCAATAACTTATATTGGTAGTACTGAGGCCAAAGAGATTTATAAGCATGAATAATTCAGCATTTGATGATTTTTTTATTCTGTTAACCCTTTACCCAACAAATCGCCTGCATCTGCCTGCATAATATGCAAATTCAGCAGCTGAAAAATTATTACTTTTCGAAAAATTTCAACAAAACCATATCATGTGACCCCTCTTTGGAACGAGCTTGTCTGCATTGGGTAAAGGGTTAACAGGGATGCATTCTTAACCTATATGAACTTGAAAGGTCAAATTTGTGCTGTAGGTGTAGTAAATAGTTCAGTTTTTGAAATGAATGTGTTGTTGACAAAGGTTATTCAGCTAAACTATATCCAATTACAGTCCTGGAAATAAGGGAACAGGTTTGGAATCCATTTACAGGTTAATCCTTTGGTATGTTCATTTGCACTATGTGTTGTAACAACAATTTTGTAATCTACTCTGTTATAGATGCACATTTATACCGCAAAATAAAAGAATATGAATCTGACCACACCTATCAACACTTAATATACAATAGGTCACGAGAAAAACAAAACAATGGAGAGGAAAATGCAGGGTGCAAAGTGCACACACTCCATAAACAACTGTGTTAATTAATATTTATGAACAAAGGGAAAATAAACACCCCAGTGACGAATTGCGGGATATTTTTTTCGAACAAAAAAGCCATGGCACTAAACTATTTTCCCTCACGTCTAAGCTGTCTCTCTGATGTGATTTTAAATCAAAATGAAACAAGACAGTCTATCTACTGACATCCATATCTCCCGCTGACTTCTGTGTTATAATAAGAACAATCTCATTATCAACCTGAACATGTATTCATACCCAATAATGTCACTCATCAAATATCATTTAATTTCTTAAATCACAAGTGCAGATATCTTCCCAAAACCTGCAATTTTGGTAAATTCAAAGTCGACAAGGGCTATAACAGGAAAAATTATTTGAATCGAAACTTGCATTCCTTATGCACATGTACACATCATACTCATACTGCACACCAGGTTTCGTCAAAATCCAATGAAAAATGCAGGAGTTGAGTAGACAAGCATTTGTGACAGAACTTTTGCTATTTCCATGGGCTGTAACCACACACAATTCATTGCATCAAAGATTCTTGACCACATGCACATTTACATTTGATACTGATACTTCAGATCAAGTTTCGTAAATATCCAATAAAAATGTAGGAGGAGTTAAGCGGACAAGCCTTTGATGGAAATTTTTCAATTTCCTCCAAGGGCCATAACCACAGAAAAAATTGTCACATCAAAAATTCCTGACGAGACCACATGCACATCTACACTTGACACTGATACTTCAGACCAAGTTTCATAAAAATTCAATAAAAAATGTAGGAGGAGTTAAGCGGACAAGCCTTTGTGATGGAAATTTGCTATTTCCAAGGGCCGTAACCATGCAAAAAATCGTCGCATCGAAAATTCTTGACCACATGCACATCTACACTTGATACTGATACTTCAGATCAGGTTTCTTAAAAATCCAATAAAAAATGTAGAAGTTAAGCGGACAAGCCTTTGTGATGAAAATTTTGCTATTTCCACGGGTCGTAACCATGTAAAAATCGTTGCATCGAAAAGTCCTGACCACATGCACATCTACACTTGATACTGATACTTCAGACCAAGTTTCATAAAAATCCAATAAAAAATGTATTCTTGTGTTCCAAATAAAAGTACAGGCGGGAATAAATATACAGGGTGGAACATTTATCAGAATTAAATAAAAGTACAGAACCAAATAATAGGACAGGGTGGAAATCCATTGAGGGGGTGATGGAGTAATAATAGTTAATTTCATCTAAAAGCCAACTTATTTTCCTGTATTGCAGTTAGTTCTATTGAAGAAAACTAATAGGCATTTAGGCATCATGACTACAACAATGAATACACTGTGCTCAATAAAAGACTATCACACAATCTTGTGAAGATTTGCTAATTTGAAGATCCCTCCCCTGTTCAAAGGGCAATTTTAATAAACATACAGGTCCGAATAGGGTGCATATAGGGACCATAATCACGCAAAATTTGTTGCCTCAAAAATGAAAAATTTATACCAATTTTAATATTTTTAATACTTACCAATGGCCCAGACTGGCTGGTGCAACCCAATTTATTACCAGGGCCAAACACAAATTTTGAATCCCCTAAACCACCAAAATTTGCCAAAAAACTTAAAAACGAGAAGACCAGTATGGTCCTCCATACTTTTGCGCAACTTGTTGTCAACGACAACAATAGGCTACCGCCATCTTGTCATTCTTATTGTTGTGCCTGTTAAATGTTAATAAGAACTGTAATAAAACTCAGCAGGGGAGGAAGGAGTGTCTACTCCAGGGAGGGCCATCCCCGTCTGGGCCATTGGTAAGTATTAAAATATTAAAATTGGTATAAATTTTTCATATTTTTCCACAATACCAATGGCCCAGACTAGCTGAGAATAGTAAACAGGCAGGCGGGCCTAGTACTTAATATTCATTGCTCCTATTTCAGAAAAACAATGAAAATATAGGTGTAACTCTATTTAAGGCCTAGCATAACCCATTATGCTAATTTGATAAAGGAAGCCAAAATATAAAGAAGTCCAGAGAAATGAGACTCTTTATAAATCATTAAAAATGTGCGAGTATTGGATAGAAAAGCTCGTCTTGACACATGACATAGACAATAACGCTTCACATCGAGCTACACATTAAAAGCATATAATACATTTAAAATTGCTTCATATCTAGCTACACATTAAAACTACCATAGCCCGACCCCAGGATACTATCACTGAAGGAGGTATGTCCATGTTTCCACTTTAAAGCCAGATGACTATTTGGAAATACCACCCCCCACCCCCCCACCCCCACCCCCCCCCTTCCCCTTGTTTTGAAAGTAACTACATGTACACTTCAAAATGAAGAAGGGAGCAGACTGGAGACAGTGCTAGAGCAGATCAAACAGAAGATTGAATGAAAGTCCTAATTAGAATGGACGACCTTCTGAGCTACCAATGTTTGTTTGTTTGTTTGTTGGTGGTTAACGTCACATATTTATGCACCATGGCTAATCGTGACACAACATGGAGATGAAGTCAAGTTTAGTCAATCGTTGATCAACATGTTGCCCATTTTAGAGGACTTTCACCCCAAGCATTGGTGACTGGGTCCTATTTTACTAGTAAAGCGGAACTGGTTTACCACAGTAAACAAGTGCTGCTTACTTCCCGGGGTTCCCACGGGGAGAGCTACCAATAACAGTCCTAAAAATCTGAGATCATCAGAAATTTATTCTAAATCTCGAAGATAAAATTTGGTAGAAGTCATCTGTTGTGTCCAATAAGCAGCTTGCATCAAAACCTTCAAAGAAGTACTACTAGCATAAGCCCAAAAAGAAGCTAAAGCTCTAACTTCGTGAGCTAAATCTTATAAGCTATTCTCTGATTCACAGACAAAGCATTATAAGCTGACCGAATAGCTAACTGAATCCATCTAGATATTGAATGAACAGAAATATCATTTCTGTTAAGAAGAGAAAGAAATAACCTTTTCCTACCTCTTCTAATAAAACTAGAACGCTCCTTATTTATCTTAAGCGCTCTTACTGGACACAACAAAGGTCTCTGACCATCTGAAGACGGCAATGCTTTAATAAGAATAGGGCTATGCCGTTTGTACGGAACCTGATTCTTAGCTAAGAATCCCACTTTCGTAGTGTGAGTAATAGAATTACCAACACTACGATAATGAGAGTCTTCAACAGACAAAGCATGAAGCTCAGTAACTCTTCTAGCTGACACAAAACGCTAAAAGAAAAACCGTGTAATAAGTAAGAAATTTAAACTCAACAGTATTTAACGGTTCAAAAGGTGGTTTCTGAAGTTTCAGAAGAACCCCAGCTAAATTCCACTGAGGGACTTGTTTCAAGGTACGAGGTCTATTCACAGAAAAATTTCTCATTAAGTATTTATAGATACATCTGACCCAATGTTTAATTTCCCTTGGTGTGCATAGGTGTCAGAGAGCATAGACCTATAGCCCTTAATAGTGACTGGCTGTAGCTTAACTTCATCAAAAAGATAAATAAAAACTTTAGCTAATTGAGGAATAGTTGGGTTAAAAAAAATCAATCAATTGTGATTCACACCAACGAACAAAAACCTTCCACTTCGCTTCATAATTAACGAAGAGGAGGTCCTCCTACAGTTAGAAATTGCGTCCATTGCTCGTCTGGAAAACTGTTATCGTGCAGGAAGCCGACAGAGTTTCCCCTGTGTCAGAAGATCCCGGAGAAGTGGTAACTTCCGTGGAAGGTCCCAAAGAAGTTCCTGGAGAAGAATTATCCACTGTCTGTGAGCCGACAGACTTGCAACCAGTAGAATCTTGCAAGAAGAGTGTTTTGTCTTTAGCAAGATCTGTTGAATGAAGGGAGCTGGAGGGTAAGCATACCCTATTATCCCGTTCCATGAAATTGACAGAGTGTCTACTGCATAAGCTTGAGGGTCTGGGCATGGAGACACAAAAGTCTTAACTGATTGTTCAGACTCGTGGCAAAAAGATCGATCATTGGATGTTCCCACTGGAAGCAAATCTGATTGAAGACAGATTTTTTCAACATCCATACTGAAGGTAGCAGACGATCCTTTCTCGATAGAGAGTCTGCTGTTACATTGAGAGGACCTGGAATATGACGAATCGATATCAGAATCTGATTCTTTTGAAAGAAAAGAAGAATCTTTTTGGTGAGATTCAACAGCTGGACGGAATGAGTACCTCCCTGATTCCGAATATAGGCTACTACTGTTGAATTGTCCAACAGAATTTGAACATGTGAGTTTATTACTCGACTGAGCCAATGATTTTAGAGCTAACCAAATTGCCCTCATTTCTTTGTAGTTAATATGGCCCTTATGGGACCCAAGAAACCGACTCTCCCATAAGCCGTAACATACTTGATCGCCCGGAATCAGAGAAGCACCCCAACACTCCTGACTGGCGTCCGTCATGATATGAATGACGGCTCCTGAATCTGAAGCGGTATTCCCTGGGAAAACCACTAGAAATCCGTCCAAATTTGAAGATGTTTTACTGACTGTGTTAAAACAATCGGGACTGTCCAACAACTGATGTTTTACGCTTCAATTTTGAATTAGATAAATTTGAAGTGGACGAGTGCGCAAGCGACCTAGCGGAATTAACTCCGCGGCTGCAACGCAAAGTCGAAACAGCCACATAAACTCTCTTGCAGAAATGACTTTGCGTAAATAGAAACTAATTTTGCTCTTGCTACCGGCAAACAGACCCGATTGTTGAGAGTATCGAAACTCATTCCAGATGAACAAAACGACCTCGTCGGTATTAAATCCGACATGTCGACAATGATTATATAAAACCTACTAGTAGGCGTTGTAGCAGCGATAGCAGACTCTGAACGTCGCTTTGAAGAGCATGAAAATTTTCGTACCTTTGAAGAATGTCGTCCAAATATGCCGACGTCATTGAAGCCGAGTGAGCTCTAAAATGGCTCATCACTGCATTCACCACCCGAGTGAATGCCCACGGAGCAGGGTTCAAGCCCAAAGCACATTGCTCTGAACTGGTATACTTCTCCTTGAACCGCGAAACGGAAGTCTATACTTGTGGCGTAATCGTTCACTCGGATGATGCCTCTCACCAATCGAATTGACTCATTTACAATTTGGAGCAATTATTAGCTTGTTATCCAACTGAGATCAATGAGCTCTTAACACTGTTGTCAATAAATGACATAGATTTAAGGGCAGCATCACGCCTGACCAACTCTAAATTCGCTACTGAAAAAGCAGAGTGGGATGATGTATACATGATGGCGCGAGAGAGCACTCTCAAAGGAGATAACAACTCCTGTAAGCTCTCAGATTCCAAATTGCCGACCAATGCCCTGCAAATATGATCTGCATATGACAGCATCCAAAATACTTCTTCTAGATTCAATGCAAGTGACTATAACAAAAGAACTAACGCTACACGATGACGGAAGAGACATACCTAAGTCCCTAGCTCCATCATCCAATTGCAGAGGAGCTCTTGGAATCTTATTCTCGCCCACCGTATTCAAGAAGGTATTGCCTCTAAACGGTAGGTCAA
This sequence comes from Pictodentalium vernedei, assembly GCA_031216915.1. Lineage (NCBI taxonomy): Eukaryota > Metazoa > Mollusca > Scaphopoda > Dentaliida > Dentaliidae > Pictodentalium > Pictodentalium vernedei. The sequence continues at coordinate 173,849,741 of CM062291.1, read as the reverse complement.
GCTTCATTTCCGAAAGGAAAGAACTTTTTCTAGCCTGAGCCAGGTCAGCAATAGCTTCGTCACAACAATCAAACGCATCTAATGCTTGGACTGATTGAGACGGATACAGAAGGATACTTTCCTTCGACTTAATGACCTCCCTGTCCAAAGAAGACAGGCGCTTGGCTCGAGAAGGCGCAGAACTCGACCAGAAGGAATTAATTCAGGTGAAAAATCCTGCAGGAACCTCATAGTTTCCGTATGTTGCTCAGCCAAAGATGTAGTGTCAGTCTCGTCTTCATCAAACTCCCTAACACTACCAACTAGAGGTTCCTGGTCTGGTCTATTATCGGCATACTGATTATTGCCAATCTAGCACCGTCCAAATCATCCAAAACGGAGATTGATGACAGCCGCATATTATGCTGCTGGAAGTCTGCAATTAGCTGGGTAATTTGCTCCAGCAATTCCGTATTCGAGGCTATGTTCACCCCCGGTCTATGCCTTTTGGCTCCAGAAGGTGATCTGACACAGAGCCCTGTGTCCGTCTTTTAGAAAAAGACATTTGCCTCGAAATGCTAGCCTTAGAGAGAGCCAGATCCTGGCTCTGACTCTCTACCTCTGGATCTTGCCGACTAGCATGCGGTCTACTGTGCTGAGTCCTGGAAACGGACGAAGAAGAGGCTCTTATATCAAAATTACTGCCAGCTGCACTAGCAGAGAAAGGTACATCAGAAACAACTGGTTCCGAAGCATTTTCTACCGGACTACCAGCAGAACTGGCAATGAAAGTCGAATCTTTCTGTTTTGTCCCCAAAACAGAAGAATGCTTCGCTACTGATGCACCTTTCAATTTGACTGGCCTCTTCCCCTACGTGCCGTTGTCTTAACAGAGGACTGCCTTCCATCCTCTGTATCCTGGACCGCTACGGATTTTCCCGGTACGGAAGCACTAAATTAAAGGCTCCGTTACACCGGTCGAGCTAGCTGACCGTCTGCTTGCCCGAGGTACCGAGTATTCTGCGATACCTCGTAAGTCAACATGCTCTGTATCTGAAGACGACGGCAGCACAGAACTTGATTTTATACCATAACCAATACCATGTTCTTGTTCCTCTGAAATGGAAACTAAATTTGATTAGTTACCTTAGGCGAAAGCACCAAAATCGGTGCTTCGCCAACACATACATAAGTTGAGAGAGAATTCCATCGCTTGGAATCCCAAGACCAGCAAGTTGCACAGGTACCATCTTTCGAGCATCGAGTGCAAGCCAAACATGATGAATGATAATCAAGAGAGGACTTCTTCCTCTTACATTTCGAACATGAGGACTTCATAATACACATACGTCCGAGACAAAAATTTTAAACTGAATAGGAGCTGGTAACCAAGTCCAAAACAGGCACAACAAAGGCCCCGGTCAGACAACCGGTATCCCAAGAATACCCTTAACAATAGAGAAACTTCCCCAGAAGATTCCCCATAGAGAAGGGTAATGGCAAACAGACACTCCCGACTATGTCAAAAATAACCGGTACGCAACAAAGGGGGTAAGAATAATCCACATTCCGTAAATTATCTAAGATTTTTAAGAAGAATTTTAATGAATAACAAATTCGCAAACGGCAAATAGTTCTTAAAAATCTAATGAGAGGATTCAAGGGGAAAAAGGTGAACATTGAACACACACATAATGATAAACAAAAAATGAACAAATCAGGTGCATATCCCGAAAACGGGAAAAACAAGAAATATTATTTAATTTCAATAAAGTTATAGCCGTGAAGGTTCAAAAACTCAATGTCTATATTCAGCTAGATTCTGCTGCAATTATTCCACCATTCCACTTCAAAATCGTGTCTGGCTGCATTATACTGTAGGATTTTATAGCACAAAAGTCAGGATGCGTGTTGATCTGACATGGGCCAAACAACAGAATGACAAGATGGCAGTAGCCTATTGTTGTCGTTGACAACAAGTTGCGCATTGCGCAAAAGTATGGAGGACCATACTGGTCTTCTCGTTTTCAAGTTTTTTGGCAAATTTTGGGGGTTTAGGGGATTCAAAATTTGTGTTTGGCCCTGGTAATAAATTGGGTTGCACCAGCTAGTCTGGGCCATTGGTATAGTGGAAAAATATTCCTTACCACATGCACATCTACACTTGATAATGATACTTCAGACCAAGTTTCGTAAAAATCCACTGAAAACTTTAGCAGGAGTTATGTGGACAAAGTTTGAAACAGATGGACGGACTGACAGATGAACATCATTTCAATATCTCCCTCCTGACTTAGTCGGCAGTGGAAAATAACGCTGAGCATGTTTGTAAAAAAATGCTTTAAAGATATTAGTTTCAACTAAACATAAGGTAGTGGGTACAGTGAATTTGATTCAATTGTTAATCGCCCAAAATATATCTGCATTGTCAACTGTTTATGAACTCAGCTGCCCAGAACATCGCACAAGTTTCCACCCCAAAACTGGATAGTCTATCCTACTGATGTACAAAATGCACCCTTCATTTGGGGATCATGTTTTTAGGGGAAAAGTGTGACTTGTACACAGGCTGGATAAATTTTTGACTTTATACATGTATTGCGGTCATGTAATTGCCAAAATGTAGGAAGTAACTAGTGTTCCACAATCAACTAGAGGGGGTATCAGTACCCCATGGCTCACCAACAGGTGGCCAATGTTAAGGGGTGGCTGGAGTAAAAAAAAAAGTTCAAAACCTGCACACAAAAGTCCAAAATTAAAGAAAATAAGCAGCTAAAGGGTTAAATAATATAATAATAGGCCCAAGAAGCATGCTAACATAAAATAGGAACCATGGCAATATGCTACAAGATGTAAGTCTCCACTTTGAAGAAAAGAAAGACAAACCTCAAAACCTGCACATAAAAGTAAAAAAAAAAGAATCACATTTGTTTCAATGGGTTAAAATTGAGAAAAATACCCTGATAATGTCACAGTAACCACCATGGCAATATGCCAGTAAGGTGAAACCCTACCTGAAAAATATCCACTTGGAAGAAAAGAAAGAAAAACCTCAAAACCTGCACATAAAAGTAAAAAAGTATCACATTTGTTTCAAAGGGTTAAAATTTAGAAAAATACCCTGAAAATGTTACAGTAACCACCATGGCAATATGCCAGTGAGGTAAAACTCCACTTAAAAAAAAATATCAAAACCTGCACACAAAAGTACAAAACCTGCACACAAAAGTCCAAAATTAAAGTAAAAAAGCAGCTAAAGGGTTAAATAATATAATAATAGCCCCAAGAAGCATCCTAACATAAAATAGGAACCATGGCAATATGCTACAAGGTAAGTCGCCACTTAGAAGAAAAGAAAGACAAACCTCAAAACCTGCACATAAAAGTAAAAAAAAGTATCACATTTGTTTCAAGGGGTTAAAATTGAGAAAAATACCCTGTCACAGTAACCACAATGGCAATATGGCAGTAAGGTGAAACTCTACTTGAAAAATATCCACTTGGAAGAAAAGAAAGACAAACCTCAAAACCTGCACATAAAAGTCAAAAAAGCATCACATTTGTTTCAAAGGGTTAAAATTTAGAAAAATACCCTGAAAATGTTACAGTAACCACCATGGCAATATGCCAGTGAGCTAAAACTCCACTTAAAAAAATTTCAAAACCTGCACACAGAAGTACAAAACCTGCACACAAAAGTCCAAAATTAAAGTAAATAAGCAGCTAAAGGGTTAAATAATATGATACTAGCCCCAAGAAGCATCCTAACATAAAATAGGAACCATGGCAATATGCTACAAGGTAAGTCACCACTTGGAGGAAAAGAAAGACAAACCTCAAAACCTGCACATAAAAGTAAAAAAAAGTATCACATTTGTTTCAAGGGGTTAAAATTGAGAAAAATACCCTGTCACAGAACCACAATGGCAATATGCCAGTAAGGTGAAACTCTACTTGAAAAATATCCACTTGGAAGAGAAGACAGACAAACCTCAAAACCTGCACATAAAAGTCAAAAAAGCATCACATTTGTTTCAATGGGTTAAAATTGAGAAAAATACCCTGAAATGTTAAGGAAACCACCATGGCAATATGCCAGTAAGGTAAAACTCCACTTGAAGACAAAATTTCAAAACCTGTACACAAAAGTCAAAAACCTGCACAGAAAAGTCAAAAACCTACACAGAAAAGACAAAAACCTGAACACAAAAGTCCAAAATTCAAGTAACTAAGCATGGAAAGGGTTGAATAAAATATTACTATCCCTGAAAAGCATGCAGACATAAAAAAAAGCCCCCCCCCCCCCCCCCCCCCAAATCAAAACCTGCATACAAAAGTTCAAAATGATTGAATCTGGATGCCGATGACGCCGACGACGACATGAGGGCTATGCCACAGGCTCACACAACTATCGTTGGTGAGCCAAAAACTGTATTTTTTATGCGAATCCTCTAAGATTCATGTACTTGGAGATTTGGGTGAATCACCTGATGTGATGCGTGGTTAAAACAGTTTCTAGAGGGTTAAGATATAAAGACTAGGTTTATTTGAATTCATCATTCATTTCTGGGATAATATCTGTAAATGAAAGTGTCAGTGACACGGTAGCTCAACTTGACAATCTTGAACTTGGTAAGCGAAATGGCAAAATTGAAGATCATTGGTTCTAAAGTATTTTGGTAAAACTTCAACATAACAGCACTGTGTGTGCACAAATTCAGGGCAGTATTTTTAAAGGACTGAAATGGAAGAAAATTGATAGCTCCCACATGGATGTTACCTCAAACAAGCACACCAAGTTTCCAAGAGATCCAATCATAAATGTGCCCTGCAGGGTGTGTCAAAAGGAAATATTGATGCATAACTGCACTAAGTTTTTACAAAGTTCATCATAGGTCATTGCCAACGGGAACTATTTTTGACGGAAATGGAAGAAAATCGATAGCTCCCATCTAGAGGTCACCCCAAACAAGCATACCAAGTTTCAAAGCGATCTGATCATAAATGCGACCTGTGCGGTGTGCCAAAGGAAATTGTGGACGTTTGTACATACGTACGTATGCCAACGGACAAGAAGTGATACCAACAGCTCAGCTTGACTTTGTCAAGTTGAGCTAAAAATTGTTTATAGTTACCAAAAAAAGTTAAGTAGTTTTAATTTAGATTACTGGTTCACATTTTTTTTAAAACTGGGACAAAACGTGAGAGACGTCATACCCACGTCTTCTTTGCCATTGAACAGCTTATTAACTGGTAGAGTGCTAAGTTATTTTTGGTCATCAAAATTTGTTTACGTGTCTTTACCTTGTTACAATTTATGGGAGAGTGCCAGTAGGCACTCTCCCATAAATTGTAACAAGGCAAACCCATACAGACTAAGTAATTTCACTTCAAAGATAATTTGAAGCACATCCGCAGAATATGACGGCTTTAGGCTGGGGTACCTGCTCTTCATATTAAAGCCCTGATAGTGGCTTCTAGCACTCTACCAGTTAATATTCATACATTCCAAGTTCAGAATGACAGTGATGATGGAAATGTTGATCAACTTGGCTTCAGGTTTTATTTGTTTCCGAGAGGGATAGAATAAATAAAACAAACACTCCCTATAATGATTTTGTGAGTAATTTTATTATCCACATGGGAAAATGTGAGATTGCATACACATTTGTGTCACTGTATTCATTCCTTGAGTTTCATGCACTCCCGAAATTTTCAACTTTCAGTTTAAAAATTCTGGTATGGGTATACTTATTTGTAACTTACGCAACTCAAGAGATCTTGAAGTAATCACCGGTTGAATGTCACTGCGACTTATACAACAGTTACACATAAAAGGCGGCAATTTATCTGAAAATTTGGGGGGTGCGACTTATGAACTAACTGGTATTGTATCAGAAAAGGATGTAAAATAATAATCAGGGACCGACCTGGGCATGCGCCAGTGCATATTTGGTTCTGAAACATCAGGACCTGGCTCTTAAATCTCAGAAATAGGCTTCTCAGTTGGCGCGTAACTTCTCAGATAGTATTTCGATATTCTTTCGATGGATAATCGAGAGAGACACTCTTACATGTATTATATATGTGATTATCATTTATCATTGTTGTAGAGTGTTTAAGTTAATACTTCAAGTCTTAATTACCAAGCATTAATCTTCACTGTGGTTTCTGATCAAGTCTTGGCTGCCTAAATAGGCAGCTAAGACTTGATCAGAAACCACAAAGAAGATTAATGTTTGCTACAGTGTACTAAATGAAAATGATGAGAGCTATTACACACTTGCAGTGTGTGTTACAAACAGCAGTGTGACTCCGTAAATTGAAATCTGGCGCATGAATTGAAAAAATAGGCTCCGAGGCTTGAGCGTATTTTAAATAGTCCTGATCGGTCCCTGAATAATACGACTTGATTTTAACCACTGCGACAACTTTCATTGTGGGCGTGGTTTAGACACTTATTGACAGGAGCTTGCACATGATCGAAAATAAGGCCACCTACCGATATTGACAGTTTCACAAATGAAACAAGTCAATGTTGTGCGAGGCATATTATTTATTAATAAAGAAGAATACTTACCTCATTAAAAGCTCTCCCAGTTTATTAAATAATAGCTTAGGGTGATTTCCAAAAAGCAATTTCTAAACTATCTCAAATTTTACATTCATTTTGAAAATTAATTTTTATATAGCTAGCCTGGAGATGTTCTGTCAGGTTGTTTTGCAGATGCAGTTTGATTCCCAGCATTCGCGTGGGCTCCATTTCACGAGAATCCATTTAGATTCGCCAAACTTTTGCAAAAGGTTGTCCCTGGACATATTGGGTAACACTGACTGTCTGAAATGCCATTTTTGGCATCCTATGGTTTTTGGGTAACTCAGGATATCTATTAACCATGCAGGGTCTAACTCCAACTTTGATCACTTATTATTACAACAGAATACAGTACAAGTCAAATTAAGTTGTAGCATAACCGCAATAAACTAAGTATACTGCTGCTCTGGCACTGATAAGATCAGAATCTAACATAATTTTCTGGAAAGCTCTCAGTGAGAGCTTTCCAGAAAATGATGTCAGCTTCTGGTCTTATCAGTGTAGGAAGAGAAAGATACATAGTTTATAGTGGTTATCCTACAACTTATTTTGACTTGTACTGTATGTGCCTCAACCTGACATCTCAGGATAATCTCCAAGTTTCATTATAAGTAGCTCTTGGCAGTTGTTTCAAGGAAAGTCTTGGCTGCCTAAATCGGCAGACAAGACTTGCACAGACAAAATATCTAAACCACAAAATGAATATTGCCACGTATCAAAAATGTATAAAATCTCGTCTTTTAAGTGAGAAATCAGTTCTTACGGCATCGGACAAAAATGAATAAAACCAAACCAAACTAGTAGTTCTACCCTCTAATTTGGAAAACCTTCCTATAATATGCATCATCAGTTATCGCTTTGAGTTTGGTGAAATTTAGAGGCCTGTATTATTGAATCTTATTAGCCAGAGTTCATGGATCAATGCATTTCTTTCTTTTATAGATGTTTAAGGTCACTTACTGCATCTGTGGCTATATTAGGACCTCAACACATGTATGAAGTCAAGTTTATCCAATCAATTATTCCTATGCTGCCCACCTGAAAGGACATCCACCCCATCATTGCATAAGTTCTATTTTACCAGTAAAATTGAATGTGTTTATTGTGGTAAACAAACACTGCTCAACTTCCTAGGGTTCCCATGAGGATCATGAAGCAATAACGTATATTGGTAGTACTGAGGCCAAAGAGATTTATAAGCATGAATAATTCAGCATTTGACGATTTTTTTTATTCTGTTAACCCGTTACCCAACAAATCGCCCGCATCTGCCTGCATAATATGCAAATTCAGCAGCTGAAAAATTATTATTTTTCGAAAAATTTCAACAAAACCATATCATGTGACCCCTCTTTGGAACGAGCTTGTCTGCATTGGGTAAAGGGTTAACAGGGATGCATTCTTAACCTATATGAACTTGAAAGGTCAAATTTGTGCTGTAGGTGTAGTAAATAGTTCAGTTTTTGAAATGAATGTGCTGTTGACAGGGTTATTCAGCTAAACTATATCCAATTACAGGCCTGGAAATAAGGGAACATGTTTGGAATCCATTTACAGGTTTTGCCTTTTTAGTGATCATAACCTGTTGTAACATGTTTTCTTAAGTTGTTCTGCAATATACATTTTTTCAGTTTTCTGATAAATTATTGAAATAAAGTTCATTTCACTCAGAAAATAATGTTTATGTGACGATTTTGATGTGCTATCATAATGATGAATGACAAATCTAGTTCTCTTATTGAGCCGTGGGAAGTTTCTGGGATGAAGACGTTTATAGAATGATTCATACTTTGGACGAATTGGACCCTGGATGTTTCAGATGATAAACAACTTAATGTGGATGTCCAAATTGTCTAAGATCCAAATCGTCCAGGGTTTGAGTTGCCTCCAAAAAGGTCAAAAGCATCCAAGGTCCATATCATCCAAAGAGTCTGTCATAAACCGTCTACTCATACCCACGTTCTTTACGATATTAAAATTTAAACTCAAAAAAGTTTGATAGATCATTCTCCAGGTTTTATACTGTTGTTCATCAGTTTGTGAATTTTGAACTTAAAATGGCGTCAATGTTTGTCATTTTAATAGCATGAAGTTATATATTTTTGGAAGAGAGCAAATTAAAAAAATAACCAACTTTTGGTGATTTTGCATGATGGCAATGTTACCATACCATGTTTTAACAATGATGAAATGTAGGTGATCGGACATATCAAGGGAGATAACAGCATGTGAGGTGCCACATTCCTGCATGTCACCTTGGAAAAGGATCGCTGAAAATGATTAACTGAATAGATTTCTTCACACTTGTCAGTAGTATTAGGCAAAGGAAGCTCTTTAAGGTGATGGGGCATTGCCAAAGTTTCCCCAAAATATTGGCCAGGTGTTAGATTGCTGGTTGAAATGAGGAGCTGGCCCGATTTCTGTAGCTTTCTATTCTCCAAATGTCACTGTCGGGGGTTGACTCCGAATGAGAGAACGATATTACAGTACATACTGTGTATGTTACTGTAATAATTCTCATGAAATAGGCCCACCCATGATAATTCTGTTTATCCCAATATCGTCCAGTCTCACTCTGTTGGTTTCATACGCAAGAGTAATATGTGGATTTAGATTCACAGAATGCTGGAATGGAACAGTGAAGTGATGATCACTTTTGAGTTCAGTCAGTGGTCAAAGGTGATTGTGAATGGTTTGTAGGTTACGATTTTTTATATCGTCGTAATCTCTCCGTAATCTGAATGATCATTTACAACTTATTTCCTGGCCTGTAATTAAATAGACTCCACTATACAAATTCTGCACCATCAGTAGAAAAAGTTCCTTGTCCAAATCAGAGGCTGTCTACAGATTAGTGGGTGCATTTATCATTCCAAAATGCCAAGCAGTTATATGATTTGTTAGAACAGGCCTGGCAATCTAGAAATTCAAGGAGTGCAAAACAGTTGCCCTCCTCAAATTGCTTGAGAGAGCAATTGCACCTGAAATTTTCAATGCAAAAACTAGTATGCTATTTTGGTTGTATTCACTTCAAGGTATTAATATTGTGACTGAAAAAGTGTACTACGTTCAGCTGCATAATGGAAAAATTGGCACACACATCTTCTCATTATTAAAAATGTTGCATTCAATTCTTATGGGACTGCCTTCTACACTCAAAATGTATCGAAATGCGAAGCAGAATGGGTCATTATTTATTGCAAATGAATGCAACATTGACAAATTGTCAACCGAGTTCCAATGTGTTCTATGTGCCAGCAGGCACATAGAACACACTGGAACTCAGGGGACGAAATGATAATAGATTTTAAAGGCAGTCCCAAATAGGTGTGGCATTCCAGAAAATCAAGGATTGCAAAAAAAAGCCCTCCTCAATTTTTTCCAGGCGTGTAGCACTCCTGCATTCCTAAAGAATGCCAGGCCTGTTAGATAAAGTCTATAAGTACATACCCATTTTGAATTAGCTGTCGAGCTGCTGAGGCATTGTGATTTGATTCATCTGCATCTTCAACTGATGGAAACTGTTCTTCTGATGTTAGTGTGCGGGGAGGTGTCTGTAGTCCAATGTATGGGTCTGCTGATTTTGTCACATTTTGTATTGGATCAACTGGCACATGGTCCTTTAAACCAATATGTTCATCATTACCTGTAAAAAAGTGTTTACCATTTATTATATGACTATGTAATTTAACCGCTAAATATCACTACTGTTTGGCGAACTTTTCCTGAACCCCAGAAAATCCAGAGTGGAATCCTATTCCGTATCACAATAGTATGACAGACTATTTACGGATACTTTTAAATTTGCATAATTGGCTGTTCTGGTCACAGAGAGTACTCTACTCCGAGCTGGAATGGGTGCGCTGGAATGGCGGGTTTGTTTACAGTTTTGTCTGCTAGCAGCACTTTGGTTATGTATTCATGTACATCGGGGGATTCCCTGAAAGTGTGCACCTGTTTCAAAAATAAGTGTTAACAAAAATAGTTCTTTTTTACTTTAATCTAATTTATCAAAATAAGGTTGGGGGAAGTGTTAATGCTAGCTTTGGCATGCGATGTTGAACTATAAGTCATATAATAAACCTTTTATCACTATAGTGAAGTGATCTGGGTTGTCGCATGACGTCTTGTTGAGGAGGTCAGATTGCTGCATCAAACTCACTACGCCTGCGGCAGCTCGTTTATTCAGGTGATCTGCCCTCCTCAATTCGAGATATGAAGCGACGACCCAGATCACTTCACTGTAGCAATAATATGTATTTATATCATATTATGTCATATAATAAAGTCATATAATAAACTGTTTATCGCTACAGTGAAGTGATCTGGGTCATCGCTTCATATCTCGTTGAGGTGGTCAGGTCGCCAGATCAAACTCGCTGCCTGTGGTTGCTCATTTGATCTGGCAATCTGATCTCCTCAACTCAACTTGATACTACGACACAGATCACTTCACTGTAGCAATAATATGTATTTATCCTTTACCCATCACAATTCACAGAAAACTTCAGCGATATCTCTTTGTATTTTATTAAACTTCTTCAGTTTTAACCCTTTATTCTATTTATCACCAAATTCTCAGGGCAACCGCTTTTTCAGACTGATTAACTGGAAGAGTGCTAAATTATTTTTAATAGTCAAAATTTGTTCACATGTCTAAGCCTTGTTACAATTTATGGCAGAGTGCCTATAGGCACTCTGCCATAAATTGTTATAAAGCAAATCCATAAAGATTTTTTTCACTGGGGTTTAACAAATACTTTCAATAGCCAAGGCAACATTGTTTCAAGCAGCTTTATGGATGGCAGAAGCTGGAGAGAACCACCAAGCAACAGCAAGCAACTGTCAGATTCATGAACATACTAACATTGCACAAGTAGGGTTAGTAGCGGTTGGAGGCAAGTGCACCATCGACATGCAGTATGCCTTAGTTCACACAGCCAGCATGCCCATGCACCCCCAATTGGGAAATCGGGATTGAGTGTCTTTCCCAAGAACACAATGTAGTCACCACCAGACAACATCAACCATCAACCTTCTGGTTTGAAGTTTGATGCACTAACAGGCTTGTCATTTTGAAAATTGCAGGAGGGCCATTATGGTTTGCCTCAAATCACCCCAGGAGGGCCATTTTGGGCTTGTCTAAAATGAACCCAGAGTGCCTATTTATGGTTTGCGGGGGCCATTTTGTTTCAGCCTGCTCGGTAGACAACTAATATCATTTTAAGGTGCATGGTTTGTGTAATTATGATGTACGTCATCACGTAATGTATAGATGCAGACTTAAATATTTGGATGCAAGATACCGGGTAACCTATGACACTCACTAACAGTGAGTGTTATAGTCATCTTGCATCCAAATAACCAAGTCATGTTGGGGCGAATCAATCAAATTTGGGGAACGAATTGTCCCGGCCTTGATTTTGGGACTAAACGTCACAGGCGAATCATCAGGGGCCGAAATGACTTGATACGTCCCATAATCGAGCATGACACGAGAGTTGTCACAGTCTGATGTATAATGTAATAACTAATTACAACTTTGGAATTGGCAAACCTCTCACTCGTATTTGGAAAGTTACTTACTGTCTCTGTGTGACTACATAGACGACACACTATAAACTTCACAAATTGCGCTTTGCTACCTCCTTCAATCCACAAAAAGTGCCATTTCAGACAGACGATTGTGAGGTGCCTTTAACTGAATTAATGGGCCACAGAAATCGGGGTTAGGCAGACATTTACCGTACGTGGAATTTTGAACTCAGATGTGTGACTGCGGCCCGGGGCAATCACCCGCCTCAAAATGACAAGTCTGCACTAACCACTGCTCTCCCATTCATACAGATTGAATAATTTCACTTAACCCTTTACCCAACGTAACGGCCAAAACCGGCCAGCGCTATTCTCAAAAATCGCCAATTAATTTTCAAAATATTTTCATTTTTTGTCTCAAAAACATAGGTTATGACCCCTCGTTGGAACGAGCTCGTTGAGCTCGTTCCAACGAGGGGTCATAACCTATGTTTTTGAGACAAAAAATGAAAAAAATTAGTTATTCAAGAATTTTTTTTGCAAGTGTCGTCTGCTTTTCATGTTAGGTAAAGAGTTAAAAAGATAATGTGAACCACATCCATTGAATATGAAGACTTTACGTTGTGGTGCCTATACTTCAGAAACTCCCCCCCAACCCCACCCCAAATACACATGTATGAGCATCCAGCACCTTCCAAACGGTGTCATTTTCATAAATTGTTTATTCTTTAACCCTCTGAAAACTGAAGTCAAAATACCAAAGTTTTCAGCAGGAAATTTTTCCCACAATGCAACTGAGAATTTAAAAAATTATATCTGTTTGAAAGAGCTAAATTTACCACGGTTAATCAGTCAAGTTAAGAAAAAACCCAGGTGTTTCCCATCACCTGTCTGAAAAAAAAATAGGGTAAGTAGGAAGGTGAATTTTTTGTTTTTCAAATTTTGTTTTATCACTTTCATGCACAAATTTGTGTTTGTGGAAGGCTAAATGCTTCTATCCATAAACAAATGTTGAATATCTGAATGGGAATCAAAACTGTAAAGTTATGCTAAAAACCAATTGCTGCAAGTGAGAACAATTTTTCAACTGAAATCTCAATAAAAAGTTTAGGGAAGGGACTTAAATATACAGGGAAGGTAGGAAAACAGAAAATACACCTATTTTTTTCTTTTGGTCTAAAAGAAACAACCCTGAACAAAGTTTGTTAAAAAACAGAAGTTAGAAATACCTGCAACTAAAATTCGGTCAGGTACTGCCATTCCACCTGATCTCCAATGCACATTATCCTCTGTCATGTCACCACCGCCACCAACTCCAAACGATAGTCTTTCTGGTACCTGCATTTTGTTACTGATTTCAGAGATAAAATTAGGATCATAATACTTGGATTGAACATCTGTGTAATCTGATGGCAAACTTCGCAGATGACTTTTCTCTTTTTTCTGAAACCAGTCAACTATTTAGCATTGACACATACTCAATGAATACCAAATGTCAAAATTGTTGTTAGACATTCCCAAGTCTCAAAATGATAGACTGGTCTTTTCTTTATTTACTGCTGTTAAATTAAGGTCACATATTTCTGCACAATGGCTAATTGTGACCGCCATATGGAGATAAAGTCAAGTTAAGTCATTCATTTATACCCATGTTGCCCGTTTTAGAGGAATTCTAGCCCAAGCATTGGTGACTGGGTCCTATTTTACAAGTAAAACATTTCAATTGGAAATATCTTGCTATTAAAATAAATATAATTTGCGAACTTATAACCAAATTTTCCTCTGTAACTTGATTCAACATTTTGACCAACGATTACTTTAGTAATATTATGAATTTTTCATCAGATCTTGTCATGGCTGCTTTTCAGCAGCCATGACTAGATTTGATGGAAAATATTTTAAATACTCAGCGGGTTTTGGAGATAACTTGATAAATTATGGGCCCTACACCAGAAATTTCAATAGTAATGAACATGAACCCAACACAGCAAAACTTCTTCATGAGTAGCTGCTGCTTTACAGTGTACAGTTGTTTTAATATATCAGATTTTAAAATACAAACAGGTTTCAATACTGAGAGGCCTTTAAAGTATTGACATACAGCAACTTTTTGATATTGGTTAATAAAGTGATTTTACCTGTCTTTGATAGTGATGAATTTTTCTATTTTTCAGATCAATGTCTTTACAATTAGTCTGATACCAGAAGCATACAATATAACTCTGTGCCTATTGTGGGCAGATTTTCAATCCAAGGACAAATGTACAGTAGTGATTTGTTTATGGCTGCTGTTAGGAAATTAAGACTTCTATAAATAAAAGCTGCCCTCTTATCTAGGGCTGAATGGTTTTTCGGTTTTCTGGTTCAGTTCGGGTTTTCATGGCAAACCGGAAAACTAAACTGTAAGATCCAGCAAAAACCAGCCAAATGGTTTTACTATGTTTGTGCATACACTGATCAAACTATCTAATAATTCTTACTGCAGGCCTATAACCAATTTACCCAATGAATCGGGCACATATGTAAATTCAGCAGTTGAAAAAATATTAATTTTCAAAAAATTTCAACCAAACCAGATCATGTGACTCATTGAGCTCATTCCAATGAGGGGTCATATGATAGGGTTTGGCAGAAATTTTTTGAAAATTTTTTAAGTGTCAATGACACTGTAGCTCAACTTGTCAAGACATGTACATGTACAGTATGTGACACAGCAATGACAAACATCTAGGTAATGACCTGATAACAAAGGTACATATAAAGTATTGTAACAGCCTGTACATAAATACTGACCGTAGCCTGTAACAAATGTATAGGTAAAGTATTGTAAGGTGGGTGACAGTCAGATGCTAAACTAGAAAAGAAATCATTGAGTCCAAGAGTGGGTCTGACTGAACCCCCCAAATATTTGTTCTCATAGCACAGTGATAACAAAGGCACCCCAAAAAACACTCATTCCTGTACAAAGGTACCCAAGAAGTTTCGTGAAGATCAGTTCATAAATACGAGCTGTATAGAAGTTGTGACAAAAAACTGATTGGACCTAATTTCGGTACAAATGGCCACTGGCAGCCAACTTGAATTTTGGACCACACTCAGAAACACTCGTTCTCGTCCCAAGGTGATAACAAAGGTACCCAAGAAGTTTCGTGAAGATCGGTTGATAAATACAGCCTCTAACCCGAGCCTTATTGACATGTGCACTTACAGTTTATAAGTAGCACTAAATAAATCAAAATTCATCTAATTTGCATAATTTCTGCACGAGAAAAAAACCTGTACTGTATGTGATGTATTCCATTTTACTAAACATTCATACAAAAAATTATTCAAATCAGAACTTTCATACAGAAGTTCTGTACAAAAGACTGATTGCACTAATTTTAGTACAAAATGGCTGCTTGTGGCCATGTTGAATTTTGGACCACAGCCAAAAACACCCGTTCTCATCCCACGGTGATAACAAAGGTACCCAATTCGTTTCATAAAGATCGGTTCATAAATACGGCCTCTAGCCTCAGCCGCATAGAAGTTGTGTACAAAAAACTGATTAGACCTAATTTCGGTACGAAATGGCCACTGGCAGCCATCTTGTATTTCAGGCTACACTCAGAAACACTCGTTCTCGTCCCAAGGTAATAGCAGAGGTACCCAAGACGTTTCGTGAAGATCGGTTGATAAATACAGCCTCTAGCCCGAGCCGTATTGACATGTGTACTTACTGTGTGTAAGTAGCACTGCAAAAATCAAAGTTCATCTAATTTGCATAATTTCTGCACGAGAAAAAAACCCGTATTATATTTGATGTATCCCATGGTACTAAACATTCACACAAAAAATTATTCAAATCAGAGCTTTCATGTGGAAGTTCTGCGCAAAAATCTGATTGCCTCTAATTTTGAACAAAATGGCTGCCAGTGGCCATCTTGAATTTCGGACCGCACCCAAAAACACTCGTTCTCGTCCCACGGTGATACCAAAGGTACCCAAGAAGTTTCGTAAAGATCGGTTCATAATGCGGCCTCTAGCCCAAACCATATTGGCATTTGCACTGACAGTGCTGAAAGTAACACTTAATACATCAAAGTTAGTCTAATTTGCATAATTTACGTACGAGAAAAAAACCTGTATTATATGTGATGTATCCCATGGTACTAAACATTCATACAAAAAATTATTCAAATCAGCGCTTTCATATGGAAGTTCTGTGCAAAAAAACAGATTTCTGCATCGTCGGTACAAAATGGTGACTTGTTGCTATCTTGAATTTCGGACCGAAACCCCAAAACACTCGTTCTCGTCCCACGGTCATAACGAAGGTACACAAGAAGTTTCGTAAAGCTTGGTTCATAAACACGGCCTCTAGCCCGAGCCGTTTATTGAACTGTTGACGGACAGATGGACAGACGGCCAGATGGACGACGGACGACTGGCCATGGCATAAGCTCAAATTTGGCTTTGCCAAAGTTCAGCTAATGATATTTAAATTAATAAATTTTGATATCGTCTGCATTGGGTAAAGGGTTGAATTCATTTATTTTGGGCACACTATTTTGCTCTAAATGGGCACATTAAAACCAGAAATAATAGTCTTATCCTATCATATTTTATTGTCATGCCTTTTTTGTGTTTCTATGCTCTATGGTCATATTATGATGGATGTTATTCTTAAATGTAGAAGCGGCACAGAGAATTTATGTATTTTTCTTGGTATTTTCACACCTTCTCTAATTTGGGCACACGTGTAAACAGTGTGAAAATGAGCTAATCTAAAGGCCTGCTTACTGGGAGGGAACCAGACTAGCGATCACTATGAATTCTCATCACTTAGTTTATCCGGCAAAGGGGCAAATATGTCATGTTCTCAGTGTAACATTTTCTTCATTATTGATTCTTCTACTGGACGAGTCAATTTATTTATTTATTTATTTATTGGTGTTTAAGGTCACATACTTATGCACAATGGCTAATCATGACTGTGGACGAGTCAATAACGGAGAAACTATAACAAATTGAGAACACAACACACACTACTGCGCATGCGACCATTACATGAATATCCCAGGTCCACGATATCTTCACTCAAGATCCAAGAGAAGTAGCCTACTAATATTGGCAATTGTTTCTCAAGTCAATGTCCGACTCGATATTAAAATCGCCGTGATTCACGGTCAAACAGATTACAGCTGTAATTAAATTCTAGGGCACCTGAACGAAAAAGTATGTACTTATTGTCGTATTTTGCACGACTCTCACAATTTTGTGGTTGAAAATACATGTGTAACTCAACAATCTCAACTCAACGAAATGACGTTTACCAACACTCATAAAATTTACGTTTTTAATCAGAAAGAATATTTTTTTAAAATTCTGGCAAATTGCAACATTTCGACACAAATGTCCATAAATATGATTCGGAAAATTATTGATGACTGGTTATCATTCTGACAATCTGTGACATCAACATGCAGTAGTTTATTTGGTCTAATCTATTTCACAATTAATGCCGAGATTACACTCTCTGTAGTTGATCCCTTTCACTGCAAATGTCTTGTCCAATTTAATTATTGCATTCAGTGTCCGCGTAATATCGGGTGGGTTTAACAGGGCTCGCCTTGAGTAAAATGGTCGGGGCCTAAAAAAAAGTGCCCCACATATTGAGGTCGGGGCCTTTTCGGGGCTGATTTTCAATTTTGTCCATTATTGTTAGTGCTTTTTTGTGGAAAATGTCGGGGCTTGAAAAAAGGCCCCCAGCAAGTGCTCCTCGGGGCTGATCTCGGGGCCTGGGCTGATCAGCCCCCGACTCAAGGCAAGCCCTGGTTTAATACTTTTGTCTCACCTCGGACCTACGATATTCATGTAACGGTTGCTTGCGCAGTAGTGTAGATTAGATAAACTTTATCAATTTGTTACCAAATTTTTGTTTTTGTGGACTCAATAGGCTAAAGAACTCGTCCCCTAGAACCCCAAAGAATGACCAAATGGACATTACGCTGAGCCCAATCAGGCAATGGAGATCCTTAGAGACATGGCTTTTTGTAATGAGTGATGTCATACAAACTATTGCAGATTTTTTTTCAAGTAAAGAAGCCTGGAGTGTTATTTATTCTATGGTCTTCATACAGAAAAACTGTTCACTGAAACCAAGGTTTTTTCCCGCAACCGAACCAACCAATCCCACAGCTCTACTCTTATCAATGACATACAATGTATTGCCTTCAGACCTAACTGAATTTCTCATTAAATCAAGTCATGGCTGTCTGATAGCAGCCATGACTTGATTTTATGAGAAATTCAATAAAAAACTCATCAAGTTAAGAATTAATAATTCTTTAACTAACACGAGAGGATGAAACCTGCAAAAAATAATTAACGATGATCTGAAAATTTTGCCCCAAACACATAACTTATGACCCCTCATGGAAATGAGCTCAAGGAGCTTGTTCCTACATGTATTAGCATTAAAATGGTAAACTGAAAAAGTCAGATAGTTGCTTTACTACTAACTGATAGCAGAGGTGTTAGAGAATTATATAATGGATAGAGTTGACACACTGTAAGGCCGCTTATGATGAGGGAGGGCATATTTTTTTCTCTTTTTTGCTAATCCACAAAACATTTGTAATTATTTATTTAACTCTTGCCACTATTCTGTGGAAAAAACAATGCTTTCAGCTCTGATAATTTCCCATACTACAGGTGCAAATTTAACCCACTATATCTTGTTTGACAGAGCTCACTGAGCTCTGTCAAACAAGATTTATTTATTGATGTTTCGGTCATTTTCAGCATCTTTGGCTAAAACATGACCGCAACAGAGGTACCGTATGAAGTAAAGTTTTGTCAATCGTTTATACTTCTGCTGTCCACTTTAGAGAACTTCCAACCCTATTTTATGGTGGTGCTGGGTCCTATTTTACCAGTAAAGTAGAATGTGCTTACCGCAGTAAACAAGCACTGCTCCACTTCCCGGAGTTTCCAGGGGGAGTGGAGGGAGTAAAGTTAATTTTTTACTTCAGCAGGTGGAAAATAGCATCAGTGAAGAGATTTTCATGTAAAAAAAAAAGTGTGTTGAGGCTAATTTTCAATGATGATGGAGGTGCATGAGAAATAAGTGTTTTTTTAATACTGTAGCTTAAATTGTAGGGCCCTGAAAATCACATATTTTTTATTCGAATCGAATCTTGAATCGAATCGAGTCTATTACTCAAAATCGAATCAAACCTTGAATCAAATACAGGCGTTTTGAAGTGCTGACTGATAAAATATTCCAACTACCTCATCAAGGCTTGCCTTTGTCAAAGGCATGCCTTGATGTTGTAGATGGAATATTACCCAGTAAGGATTTTTGTTCAAAAACAGAAATGGGGGTGAGAATTCTGTACCGAGCACTGCACGGGGCCAGCCGTTAGCAACTATGAACTCATCATCAATATTGCTTGGGAACATTAAATTTGCTTTCAGCAGTGGTAGCGAGTAGTGAAACTGGAATTAGCATGGCTAGTGGCATGGGTATACATGCTTTTTATGTTAATATAGTGGAAATTACACTCAGTCTTTATTTTCAACATTATTTATGTACAGTTTTTATCTCAGCTGTATGTTTTGTGAGATGACTAAGATGATTAATACAAAGCAAAATTCTAGTGAAAACATTCAAAAGATAACGAATCAAGCAGCCGATTTTGGATCAAACCGAATACTAACTGAAAAACTAACTGAAAATTCGAAATCAAATCGAATCTTGAAGCTTTGCAGGGCCCTGTTAGTTTGGAATGCATTTGCAGAAAGTTATCTATCAATTTCAGCAAGAATTTGTCACAATTATTAATGATCTGCCATCATAATAAAAATATTTCGACATCGTCTACATATAGGTTAAATAGGAATTTGTATAATCTACTCTAACATATGTTCATGTTCAGTATTTATGTCAATTTCTCAACTTTTCACAATAACAAAATGTCTTCTTTCTCATTGATGGAAGAAATCAGACAAGTTCATGCCAAAACATTGTCAATATGACACTTATTACCATACATGGTGTTCAGGGGCATAGGAAACTTATAGTATTTTTTTTTTTTTGGGGGGGGGGGGGGGGGGGGGGGGGTATTGTAAACGGGAGCTTGGGGAGGACAGCACAACCATTTTTGGCGGCCCACTCAGCATAGCCGAACCCGGGGAGAGTGCGGGAGGGGGATACAAGGAAAATTTGTGAAATATGAACTACTTAAAGCTCATTTCCTCGCTTCTCAAGTGAAAAAATCAAGGTATCGTTGCTGTTAATTTTTGGTGTTTATCCCTTTACCTAACATGAAAAGCAGATGACACTTGCCAAAAAAATTCTTGAATAACTAATTTTTTTCATCTTTTGTCTCCAAAACATAGGTTATGACCCCTCATTGGAATGAGCTCGACAAGCTCGTTCCAATGAGGGGTCATAACCTATGTTTTTGAGACAAAAAATGAAAAAATCGTGAAAATTTATTGGCGATTTTTCTAGAATAGTGCTGGCCGGTTTTGGCCGTTACGTTGGGTAAAGGGTTAAAGGAGGATGTATGTCAGAGAGGAAGATGTTAACCTGTTGAGTGGCAAATCAGACAGTGACATCAGCTACCAACTTTTCTATGCACTGCAAATGATGTAGATCATACAGCTTTTATGTGCGCCTGTATGATGTAGAATATGCAGGTGTATGTTGTTATTTTCGTGTAGATACTAGATATGATTTACAAAGTTTTGTAAATTTTTTGGGGGTAAATACCAACCTTCCCCCCCCCCCCCCTTCCCAGTTCTTACGCCACTGATGGTGTTGGTGTATGTAAATACCTTGTGACATTTGTGACTGTGTAATTATATTTGTGGAAGTTTAGAGAATGATTCAACGATTGTCTTGAATAGTCTAAAAATTTTTGTTTTTGAGCAAGCAATGTCTAGGGTGCATGGAACAGTGGTACAGAAATTTCAGAAATCTTCTTCCAAAATTCCTGTAGCATTTGTTCCATGCAATCTGCCCCTCCAGAAATTCTGATACACAGAACAGAAACAAATGGGGCAAGACAGTAAAAAAGTTTTCAAAAACTTTAATGACAGTTGAGGATTGGGTTGCTCATAATTCTTCTTCACATAACAAGCAAGTTACACATACAAAATTATTTATTCAGTTTTACTGAAAAAACAACAAACATGCGTGCTACAAGGCTTGTTGGAGTGGTGTAAAAACAATTTCCTTTCCAAAGTTATCTCCTAGCCTAACATTACAAACAGAACACTCTCATACAAATACAAAATAAAACTTTCATCAAAAAGTGATAAAATACTCAGTGTTAGCCATCGTAATTGTATTAAATGTAGAAAGTTGAATAAATTAAGAAAAATTCTCTCAAATTCTTTTTTTTTTTATTATACAATTTTCCCTTTAATTTCAATCATCACACAAAATATAAATAAAATCTATTTCAAATTTACATTTTTTCAACCAAAGAAATGAATATGTTTTTAAAATGATAAAAAATTTAATCTACATGTATGTCAAAAATTTATTTTCACCTGTACCTACAATTTATTCCTACTCACCCCCACCACCCCAAAGAGTAGTTAATTTCTTCGTATCCATAGTTCCTGTGAAAAAAAGTCCTGTACAATTTGTTCCTGTACCATCTGATCCTACTACCATATCTACAGGATTGCTGGACAAAGATGAATGGACAAGTCAATAAGGGAGAAAATGTGATAATGGGTTGACGAATTTGCATACTTGCCAGACCTGGCATTCTAGAAAATCAAGGAGTGCAAAACAATTGCCCTCCTCACATTGCTTGGGAGTGCAATTGCACCTGCAATTTTTAATGCATAGTACTTGTATGCTATTTTGGTTATATTCACTTCTACATGTATGTAATACTAATGTGCCTGAAAAATTGTACTACATTCAGCTACATAGAGGAAAAATTAGGACACACATCTTCTCATTATTAAAAATGTTGCATTCAATTCTTATGCAAGTCTGAAAACAAGCAATCTGTCATTTGCAGAATGAGGTCACCAGAGGATGATTTTGCAGATGCTATCCCATACAGTGTGCCAATTTATCCTCTGGGTACCTCTTGCTATTTAGGCTTGAGACATTGATTCAGAATGAGGTTCACAGAGGGTAAATTTAGTGATGCTACCCTGCTGTGCAGGGTAGCATCACTAAATTCACCATCTGGGGTCCTCATTCTGCAGATGACAGTCTGCTTATTTTCAGGCTTGTTCTTATGTGACTGTCTTCTACACTCAAAGTGTATCAAAATGTGACAGAATGGGTCGTGAATTATTGTGAATCAATGCAATATTGACAAATGCTAATACATTTTAAGGGCAGTCCCAAACATTGCCCTCAATTTTTTCTAGGTGTGCAGTAGGCGTGCAGCACTCCTGCACTCCTAAAGAATGCCAGGCCTGACTTGGTGAAAGGACTAAGTGACAAGAGTCCATATATGTACAAACTACTAGTCTAGTTTCCTCCCAGTAAGATAGTTTGCTGAGTTTATGCACAAACACAGTAAAAGCATTCTGTCAATTTTGCTGGGTATTGCAGTTTGGTTTTCAGGTTTGCCACAAAAACTGAAACTGATCTGGAAAATCCCAAAACCACCGGCTCTAAAGGAGAGGACAAAACCAACAAGCAGTATTCTAAAAATTGTTCATGCAAATTTCATCATGTTTTCAATTTTTGTTTCAAACTCATAACTTAAAAGGCATCAATGAAATGAGGTTGGTGAACTGGTTCCAATAAGGCGGCCATATGATACTCTTGTGTTCCAAATAAAAGTACAGGAGGGAATAAAAGTACAGGGTGGAACATTTATCAAAATTAAATAAAAGTACAGACCCAAATAATAGTACAGGGTGGAAATCCATTGAGTAGATGGTAGAGTAGTGCTAGTTAATTTTATCTAAAAGCCAACTTAATTTCCTGTATTCCAGTTAGTTTTATTAAAGAAAACAAATAGGCATTTAGGCATCATGATTACAACAATGAATACACTGTGCTAAACAAAAGACTGTCACACAATCTAGTGAAGATTTACTAATTTGAAGATCTCCTCCCTGTTGGAAGGGAAATTTTAATGAACATACAGGCCCAAATAAGGTGTATACAGGGTGGAAAAATTTCCCAAAATTAATAAACATACCTGTATGTTTATTAGGAACACAAGAGAATGGTTTTCAGGCAAAATATAATGAAAGTGTCAATGACATGGCAGCTCAACTTATCCAAGAAGGGCCTAAACTAAATAGAAAGCTCCAGTAATGTAAAGCCATTCAATCAAGTTTCTCCAGAAAAGACATCACACCAAAGGTCCAAAGCTACATATAAAATTTGAAAAAGATCTGATAAAGGATGCAACCTATAGGGTGTACTAATGGAATTGTTGACAATTTATATACCAAATGCAAGATGGCCGTTGGCGGCCATTTTTTTCAATGAAATTCAGAAAAGATTGATAGCTACCATGTAGACATCACACCAAAGCTAAAAACAAAATTTGATAAAAATCAGGTGAGAAATGTGGCCTGTAGGGTGTGGTACTGGAACTGTTGACAATTTATATGCCAAAACCAAAATGGCTTCTGGTGGTCATGTTTTTTAACGAAATTCAGAAAACTCTGATAGCTCTCACCCAGATGTAACACCAAAGCTTCATATGAAAACTGAAAAAGATTGGGTGAGAAATGTGCCCTATAGGGTGTGCTAATGGAACTGTTGACAATTTATGTGACAAATCCAAGATGGCTGCTGGTGACAATGTTTTTCAACAAAATTCAGAAAAATTTGATACCTCCCATCTAGACATCACATCAAAGGTATACATGAAATTTAAAAAAGATCATGTGAGAGATATGGCCTGTAGGTGTGCAAACAGAATTGTTGATAATATATATGCCAAATCTAAGATGGCCACTAGCGGCCACGTCTTTCAATTAAATTTGGAAATTTTTGATAGCTCCCATCTGGACATTGCCCCAAAGCCACATATCCAATTTGGAATTTATCGGGTGGGAGCTGTGGCCTGTAGGGTGTGCTAAAGAAATTGGGGATGGACAGAGGAACAAACGTACGGATGACAGATCGAAACCCATTCCAGTAGCTCATACCTGACATTCTCAAATTGAGCTAAAAATTATTATAGTTATTCAAGTATTTTTTTCCAAGTATCATTTTTGGGGTAAAAGGTTCAGATAGCATCATTCTTTGGTAGCATTATACGGTGGAAAATATAGAAACTACCCATTAGAAATGTTTCAAAATTACATTGCAAATATATCTTGATTATGGTTCACAATTAGGAAGCCACCCAGCAGCAGAACTACTTCTGTGATTTATTTATTTATTTATTGATGTTTAAGGTCACATATTTCTGCGCAATGGCTAACCATGACCGTGACAGTTTTACGGGTGGAGGAAGCCGGAGTACCTGGAGAGAACCACCGAGCAACGGCGAGCAACTGTCAGCTCCCCAACATACCAACTCCACACAAGCAGGGTTAGCATTGGTTGAAGACAGGTGCACCATCGACGTGCAGTACACCTTAGTACACAGCGTCACCATGCCCCCACGTGGGCAATGGGGGTGAAGTGTCTTGCCCAAGGACACAACGCAGTTGCCGCAGGTGGGATTCGCACCGAGGACCCCTCGGCTTGCAGCCTGCACCTCTACCAACTGAGCCACCGGGCCCCCATACTTCTGTGATAATATTTATAAATGATTAACTGTACATGTAAACACGTTTATAGTTAGTGCCAAACAACTAAATGGTTGTGGACTTCTGTAACCATTTCAACACTTGTTTCTGTGAGGAGTCAAAACGTATGTTTTGAAGGCAAAAATTGGAAAAAAAGTCTGAAAATTTGAATGGCGATTTTTGTGAATAACGCTACCCAGATATCTCATTATGTTATATTTGGTAAAATTTTACCACACTTTGTGTACTAAAGCACATAAAAGCCTTGACATTTATTTATTTCTTTGAGGTTACATATTTCTGCACAATGGCTAAAAGTGACAGCAACATGGATATAAATGATAGAGAACTTCCACTCCAGGCATTGGTTACCAGGTCCTATTCTACAAGTAAAACACTAATGTGAGAACATTGAATCTGAGATGGTAATTTTATGTATTTTTCACGATTCACTCTCAATTTTGAAACATTTAATTTTATGAAATTTTCGACCCACTGTGTGTGTGTGCAACCTCATCGTGATCTGGTCAAGAATATCACTTTTGGGATCTGTACCGTTCACCAAAGTACTGCCCCGGATTCCCTGTGGGAACCACGGGAAGTGAAGCAGTACTTGTTTACTGTGGTGAACAATCTCTGTTTTACTGTTAACCAATGCCTGGGGTGGAAATCCTCTAAAAAAGGAAACATGGGTATGAACAATTGGCAGGACTTGACTTTATATCCATGTTGTGGTCATGATTAGCTACTGTACAGAAATATGTGACCTTAAACATCCATAAATAAATAAATCAGGCTTGTCATTTTGAGGTGGGCGATCGCCCCGGGCTGCAGTTGCCCACCCGAGTTCAAAATTCTGTGGATGGTAAACGTCCACCTAACCCCGCTTTCTGTGGCCCATTAATTCAGTCGAAGGCACCTCAAAATCGGCCATCTTAAACGGCATTTTTTTGCGGATTGAAGGAGGTAACAAAGTGCAATTTGTGAAGTTCATAGTGTGTCATTGACGCAGTCATCAGGAGACACTAAGTAACTTTTCAAATACGAGCGAGAGGTCTGCCAATTCCAAAGTTGTAATTAGTTATTAAATTGTACATCAGACTGTGATAACTCTCGTGTCACGCCCGATTACAGGACATGTCATCCCCAAGCCAGTTCGACCCTGATGATTCGCCTGGGATGTTTCATCCCTAAATCAAAGCCGGGATGATTCGTCCCACACATCTGATTGATTTGCCCCAAGTTATCAGCATCTGGCGGTGAGCACAGTGCACTGGCTTGTACAGTCATCATGTAATGTATAGATACAGGCTTGGTTATTTGGATGCAAGGTAACTATAACACTCACTGTTTGTGAGTGTCATGGGTAACCTGGTATCTTGCATCCAAATATTCAAGCCTGCATCTATACATTACGTGATGACGTACATCATAATTAAACAAACCATGTACCTTAAAATGATATTCGTTGTCTACCCAGCAGGCTGAAACAAAATGGCTCCCACAAACCATAAATGGTCCTCCTGGGGTAATTTTAGGCAAACCCAAAATGGCCCTCCTGGGGTGATTTGAGGCAAACCATAATGGCCCTCCTGCAATTTT
This sequence comes from Pictodentalium vernedei, assembly GCA_031216915.1. NCBI lineage: Eukaryota > Metazoa > Mollusca > Scaphopoda > Dentaliida > Dentaliidae > Pictodentalium > Pictodentalium vernedei. Next base: position 173,823,298 of record CM062291.1, on the reverse strand, counting down.
CAAAATGACAAGCCTGATAAATAAATAAATACTGTCCTAGATGGGTACACATACATGTAAGGTGGTCTGGCAGGGGCAAAAAAGACTGGTATCGCAGTAATATGATGGTACTGATAATCACTTTGTGTTACCATACTAATAAACTTAGGAATAGTATCAAATTGCTCAACCACAGATTTTTCATCAAAATTTATATTAGTCCACTTGACTTATGCAAATTTTCTTACATATGCCATTCTAGAGAATCTTCTCAATGTTCTAACTTTTATATGATTGTTTAGCAACCTGTGAATTAATTGGCTGGCTCAGTGCCGAGCTATCTTCACTTTTTAGTTTCGCTGAGATAATATATCGGATATTTCACAAAAGGAGAGAAACAAGAATTTGAAGTCCATTTCAACTTATCCTGACTCATTTGGTCATCTTTCTTCTATATAAAACATACAAATTGAACAACAAACAACAAAGAAACCAAAAGTCTATTTCCCAGCTACACTTTTTCCTCAGCTTTTTAGTGTGTCCCTTAGCAGAGAGAGAGAGAGAGAGATATACTGCGTGCCACGGCAAAAATCCCTTCAGAGTATTCAAAAGAAGCGAGGCCACAAACTTCTCATGACAAAGGTCATCCCACATACCCATTGAGGAAAGGCATTAATGTAAGCGGTAGAAGTAGCTTATCAATCCTTGTATCATAGATAAGCTTAAAGAAATAGGATTGAAAGAGTTCACTGCTATATATGATGCATTTTTGTTTTTCAATAATTTTGATTATGTAAGCAGGCACCAATGGTTCCTGGAAGTTTGCTACCATATGAACTGATAATAAAATAATATTGCAGGGAACAACCTGTGCCCAAATAAACATGATATCCCAAACTCTTGGCTTTGTTTTCATTGTCTGTTTGTTTACATTTTCAACCAAGGTCATCGGGCCGTAAAAGCATTCATATACAATGCCCTCTACAATCAAATGATGAGAAAGATCTCTTTAATACTACACACTTATTACATGGAGACTGCATAGTTGCTATATTACTTGCAAGGCATCATGAGTTCTGAAAATATTAAGGGTATAGTATTGATTCATAAAATGGTATGTCATCAGGCTTGTCATTTTGAGGTGGACCGCAGTCGCCCGCCTGAGTTCAAAATTCTGTGGACAGTAAACGTCTGCCTAACCCTGATTTCTGCGGCCCCTTAATTCAGTCGAAGGCACCTCAAAATCCACCCCTCAAATGGCAATTTTCACGGATTGTAGGAGGTACATGTAACAAAAGCACAGTTTGTGAAGTTTGTAGTGTGTCGTCAATGCAGGCAACCAGAGACAGTAAATAACATTCCAAATATACATTACGTGATGACATACATCATAATTACACAAACCATGTACAGTACGTGGAGAGTGTATTATCACTAAATCACCCACAGAGTGGAGATTGCACCCAACCAATAATTGCAAATTTGTTGCAAAGCAAGCACAGGCAAAGTTAAACCCAGAGGTCCATTGGCTGAAACATTGCTTGTGTTTTTTGTCCATATGTATAAAATTTGAAAGTTATAGTTTGGGTGATAACTCCACACCACGGGTGATTTAAGTTACAATCCACTCTCCACGTACTGTACCTTAAAATTATATTAGTTGTCTACCCATCAGGCTAAAACAAAATGGCCCCCACAAATCATACTTGTAAATGACCCTCCTGGGGTAATTTTATGTGAACACAAAATGGCCCTCCTGTGGTGATTTGAGGCGAACCATAATGGCCCTCCGGCAATTTTTAAAATGACAACAAGCCTGTGTCATAGCTAACTAAACTTAGTACTTTTGTAGTATATATTTTTATTTTTTAGTGATGGAAGCAGAGTGGGTGTGAAGTGGCTATGGATTTCTAGTGATGTGAGGTTTCTCTTTCCCTTTCCCATATTCCTAATCCCCTCCCCTCTGTCTCTCATATCCCCTCTTTCTCCCTTCCTCTCACCATCTCAAAATTATTTTGCCCTTCGTTTTTGTAACAAGATATAAGGGTGTACAAACATTCCCCAACCAATGCAAGGCAACACCCCTTGTCCACAAATGGACATTTACACAACTACCCCCCCCTCCCCCATCCCCACAATCAGTTGCTTTGGCAATACAACTAACTGCCCCAATCCATTTGATATTGACAGATGTCCAGGACATCTGACCTAGCCCGCTCTCCCCACCCCTCTTTCGAAAAATTATTGTAATATTAATAAAACTGAGAATTTTTTTTTATGATTAAAGAAGCATTTACATTTCCTGTTTACTGGAATTAGGTACTTTTTATAAAATTTACTCATTTGTCAATATCAATTTCAAAGATGTCGTTTTAATAATTTGAACTTGTCAAGTCTACAGCTTCGAGTCTTACTGTCTTTATAATTTTAGTAACATTTCAGGTAAAATGAGTTTACAGGGAGGTTTCAGTTTGTCTCAACAACTTTAATTTTCTGTCAGTGTGCATGAACATGTTTCTGTAATATGGGGGAAGAAATGAGGAACATTTGCAGTGGCTATGGAAAAGTATTACATATAACATGCATGTATGTGCATTGTGCACATGCAAGACATATACACGTTTATTTATTTGATATGATTTTCTTCCCCACTACTGCCCATTATCAAGCTCAACAGATGTGATTTCAAACTTGCCTGATATGATACCGACCTTGGCCGACATGAATCAAAGTAGAGTTGCCCCCTCTTGATGCATTACTAGGCACAACCAATTTGTTTACTACGAAATCACTTCAAATCAGCACAGTTATTTATCAATAGTTCAGCTATCTGAATGTTGCAGCTTTCCCAGCAGGGAAGCCAAGATGTCCGGATAGCTAAACTAGAAGAGGAAGCTTCGGTCTTGCTAAAAAGAATGAGAAACAATGACATTGTTCGAAAACTGTAACAGAGCTTAGAACATTTTGTAATTATTTGTTTTGGTTTAATAAATAAAGAGATTATTACTTGATTAGTTTCATATTGGTCAAAATATCATTTTCGGTAACTTCACATCAGCCTTTGACCTTCGGTTTCAAGCTGATATCAAGTTACCTCAGGCGGATATCTCACCAACTTTGTCTCATCATATCCACACCTGGTCTCCGCCCCAGATACCTCCTGGCCCAATTATGGCCAACTGTTGTCTTCAGATGTCATACAGGTCATATGATCCCAAATGGTGTGATAAGTTAGGCTCACATTTAAAATGTGAAGTTTAATCTGCAATTAAATTCACTTTTTCTAATAACAATAATAATAATAATTTTAAAGCCTAGAATCCACACACGGTGCTCAATGGTAAGGCTTCTACGTTTAAACGTGTAAACAGAAACATTTCACGATGATAAACATTTGCGATTTTAGTAAACGTTTACACAGGATGGAGTTTAGCTAGAGTGATTTCCCCTCCACATGGAAGTTCAGGACAGAATAGGGTTGTTTGAGTGTACAACCTTCACCACCATTATTATAAAATCAGCCCAACTGAAACGTGTCGGTGACTTCCCACCTAGTTTACGGCAGCACTTATAACGTTGCTAATGACTGCATGAGTTGTCCACCACTGACTGCCAGTATGATTTATAGTGAACTTCAATAGATGCTTCATTGGGTTGAACGTTCTTGTTGCCAAAATATTTTGATGGTGATCAAATAAAAATGTCGCAAAGTTTGCTTTGCTGCCACAAAAGATATTTCTGATGGCAAAGTTGTGCCATCACGCAAATCTGTCGAATAACATTTCCTAGTACTACTTTCACTCGTACTGGTAGTAGTAGCACATAATTTGTATGTGTAAATGTTTGCATTTTGTTTACATACGGCCGTTTAACTGTTTACGAAAATTCCTAAACGTTGAAGCCTTACTCAATGGCTGTACAATAATTGCATACAATTATAATTCAAAAGCCTTGGGTCGGCAACCGCAAAGGCCCTATCACCAGCACTAGTAAATTTAAAACCAGATTGAGTTGGCTTGATGACCTAAGAGACCTCGGTGGTTTGTGAATGGTAAGCAGATCAGGCAGGTAGTATGGTGCAGATCCCGAGATACATATAAACACCAAAAAGACAATTTTAAATTGCATTCTTTGCTGAAGGGGTAGCCAGTGTAACTCCGAGATTCTAGCACTGAATCACACTATACTGGAATTAGTTTTTGAAACAAAAATCTCGTTGGAAATGTTTTAACCAAACGGTTGGGATTTCTAAAACGGGCAGAGTGTTGGTCTTGATGCGTTTGCCTCGGGAGGAGTTCATTTCGGTTTTCAAAGTTCTCATCCACACCGAACGAAAATAGGAGACAACGGTGTCATTAGCGCGCCTGTGGCCTAATATACAACAAACTCGTCGCGATCAGCAAACGGAATCACCTCATCGATAACTTGTGTCATTGTTTGTAATTGTATTTGTTTCCAAATTCGACGGGGAGGCTGGATAAAATGGAAACAGCTTTTAACTTCCAAGTATTTCCCAATTCCTGATTCGCTTCCCTGTTGATCCCAACTTCCGCTGGAAAACGAAAGGGGATTTCATAACGACTATTTTCACAAAACAAACTGTGCAATCAGAGTTTTCGTAACCATAACAATAGTACCAATACGATGCAAGTGGTATGATTAATTTACAAGAGCTTCAAACTATTTTTCCATTACCGTTTTATTTTCATTTTGAACGTTCCGAAACCGTCAAAGGCATTCTGAGAATCCGATTCTAATTTTTTATCATATTTTGTTCCGCGTTCTTTTAGCGCGGAAATTTGAATTTGTTTCAGCTATCGGAAAAACACGACAGGTACATATTTAAGGAGCTATCACGGCACGAATTGGTGAATCAATTTATTCAAAACGTTAATCCATTTAATCTGAAATTGTTTCAGTCCCATTATATTAGCTTCACGTTGTAATAATAATGATATCGCTCCAGAATGAGACTATGAACTGAGTTCCCAACGAATTCACTCGAGATTCTGAAAACTAGAGTTTGGCCCTATTTCGGAGAGAACGGTAGTCGTTGGGCCTACAGCTTGCGGATCAGAAAAGAACGATATTAGTTTGACACAGTCATTAAAACAAGAGGTTGTTGAAAATATGAAATATAAGCAGCAGCAGAAGCAATCTTCGACTTTGCTTTTCGCATGATCGGTATAATTAACAGCGAAATATTTTCTTTCTACTGAAGGTTGATTAAGGTCAAGTTTGATATATTTTCTTATGAAATAGTTGCATCTTTATTTGCTATGCTGGATTTTCTGACTTGTTCTAAATGTCTAACTTTTAACCTGGTTAACAGCACACTGATGTCAAAATATGAATAAATATCAAAATTACAAATTTTTCCCATAATGCAGCTAGGAATTTAATCAATTGACTCTTGTTTGACAGAGCTCATTAAGCTCTGTCAAACAAGATTGAATCGGTGAAATTACCAGTTGCATTATGGAAAAAAATAGCTACTTGAATTTCAGTATTTTGAATCTTGACATTGATCAGTGTCCAGAGGGTTAACATTGCCTGGAAGTAGCTTAGTTTTGGGGTGGTAGCAGACTAATATTGCCTCTGTGGTTTGATTGCTGGAAGTAGCTTAGTATTGGGGTAGCAGCAACTAATATTGCCTCTATGGTTTGATTGCTGGAAGTAGCTTTGACTTTGGGCAGCAGCAGACTGATATTGCCTGGAAGTTTGTAGCGTTGTCTTGGGGCAGCAGCAGACTGATATTGCCTGTATGGTTTGATTGCTGGAAGTAGCTTAGTATTTGGGTAGCAGCAGACTAATATTACCTGTATGGTTTGATTGCTGGAAGTAGCTTAGTATTGGGGTAGCAACAGACTAATATTACCTCTATGGTTTGATTGCTGGAAGTAGCTTTGTTTTGGGGCAGCAGCTGACTGATATTGCCTGGAAGTAGCTTTGTCTTGGGGTAGCAGCAGACTAATAATGCCTCTATGGTTTGATTGTTGAAGTAGCAGCTTAGTATTGGGGTAGCAGCAGATTAATATTGCCTCTATGGTTTGATGGCTGGAAGTAGCTTTGTCTTGGGCAACAGCAGACTAATATTGCCTCTATGGTTTGATTGCAGGAAGTAGCTTAGTCTTGGGGTAGCAGCAGACTAATATTGTTTCCTCCACTTTTAATTTCACACACAGAATATGTATATTTATTTCTTCATTATCACTGCCTTTTTCTAGATTCCGCACTTGTGCGGGGTTTATTCTGGTAACTTTATTTTTCTTTACCCGTCGCACAGGAAATTAATTTCTAGTTACCACATCACAAAACATCAATGGTAACAACATCCAGATATAGACTCACTTTCACAAAAGCCGATAGGGTACGGTTGCAGTGGCGTCGCCAGAAATTTGTTTGTGGGGGGGGGGGGGGGGCAACTAGGGGGGCAGACTCCCATGAAGGGGGGCAAATACGTAAAGGATCATATCATTACTTTGTTATGAGGTAGTCCAAACTTGGACCCAAAGTCTGTAATATACTGTTTTGGTTTGGTACGTCCTGTGGACGTTCCAAACCAAAAAATTATATTACGGACTTTGGGTCCAAGTTTCGACTAAATGTAATGGTAATTAGCGGTCCTCCTTTAAAAAAATCCTGGATCCGCGTCTGGTGGGTCTGTGCGTGAGAGAGAGAGAGAGAGAGAAGAGAGACTTCAAATAATTGAACAGTGCAAGGGAGATAATGCCCGTCTGTCATAATGCGAAATCCATGAATTTTTTTAGACAAGGGATATGGATAGACATGCCTTTGTTGGCTCATAACTTAATTATAACTTATAAGTATCTGCATCCGAGTCTTTAAATCTCTACTGCCTGGATGTGTTCATCAGCTAGCCTGAGGCTTTGGGCTAAGTGTGTATGGGAAATTATTGGGAATAAAAAAAGAGAGGGGGGTGTGTGTGTGTGAGAGAGAGAGTGACTGAATGTGTTTGTGTGTGCGCCGCCACTGTACGGTTGAGAGTTACAATGCCGCCACTGTACGGTTGAGAGTTACAATGGTATATCCCAGCAACTCTAAGATTCACAGGGACTGGATCTCGTCTAGTATTAGACTCTCCCACAGTCACAACCCACTTCTTCAGAAGAATATTATACCTTATAGTCCATTCGTGAACAGCCGAAATCCCTGAAATTGGTTCATGTATTCTCGCCCTAATATTTCTTGAGCCATTTTGCTAGTTATGCATTCACTTTCTGTGTACTTAACTTATCAAACTTTTAAAAATATACCCCTGGTGCTCCAACTGACATGAAAAGTTAATTCTTGAATCTTCACCTGTGTGGGTGATGCACACTCCCAAGCCGGACAGAGGCAAGATTTAAATTCTGATATGCGGCGTCCTATGCTATTAAGTGGGGTCGTGTGACTTTAGGCCTATGACCAGTTTTCATTCAATCTGATGTGAGGCGTCCTGCACTGCAAAAAATATAGGTTCTCTTTGGAACCAAAACTGGTTCTAATCTTGTCCCTGAGATGGAACCAGCTCTGTTTAAACAGTATTTATTTCAAATCAAATAAATTTACCAAGATTAGCATTCAATTTTAACAGAATATTACATGAACTGAAGTAGATTCAGCACTAAACTTGGAGCTTATTCAACGCAGTCGCCAAACATTTTGAAACAAAGGAGATATGAACAGTTGGCATATCGAACCAGTTTTGGTTCTGTATAGAACCAAAACTGGTTCGATATGCCAACTGTTCATATCTCCTTTGCTTAATAATGATTTGAGACAACCTCGTATAAGCTCTAAACTTACGACTGAAACCCCCTCAATTTATGTTTAATTCTGTTAATATTTAATGTTAATCTTTATAAATGTATTTGATTTGAAATAAATACTGTTTAAACAGAACTGGTTCCATCTCAGGGACAAGATTAGAACCAGTTTTGGTTCTAAAGAGAACCTATATTTTTTGCAGTGTGTGGTGTCGCGTACACTCCATGAAATGGTGGGGAATCCCAACGCAGCGATGCCATTTTCCATTCAAGCGACCGATTACCCGTATTAAGTTTATCCGGGATTCCTTATATGGTTTAAAAAAGAAAACTAATAATCAGATGTTAACTTTGACAGTGTCCGAGAAGTGAAGTCGTCTGATTATGATAGTAAGTTACCTGAAAGTTCGTTTTTCGTTTCCCCATTTTTGGCTTTATTCAATATACGGGAATCATTTTGAAGATGAAATTGTTGATGACTCCAAACTGCAGATAGACTAAAACAAAGTAACAATTTTGCATAGAGGAAAACATGTCCCTTATATCCATATGACGTTTAGCTCATATTTAAAAATAATGCAAGGAATTCCCTCAGTTTCCATATGGATTCCCTCAGTTTTCCGTTAATTTCACAAAAAGAAAGAACTTCAGTATCTGATACTTGAAAATTGCCATCTACGGTAGGTGTGCTACGAGAGATGGGCAATATACCGAACCAATACCGATATCATGGGGATACCGAAAAACCGAACCGAATCCATCACCGAATACCAAAACTGAATTTTCATGCTTTTTTACGTTTGCTACTTATACTTGTTGAGGTTTGATAGAGTCGAAGGGGTCATTTTCATGAAAGAAGTGCCTGATTTTCTTTTCAATTTAATTAACTCTTAGTTAAGGGCCTGGGAAATTATACTGAATTTCCCACAAGACTACAACCTGTACATGTGCAGCTGCTTAGCAGTGATTTCTAGTCAAGTCTTGGCTGCCTTAATAGGCAACCAGGACTTGACTAGAAAACAATGCTCAGGTGATTGATCTATTGTCAGCATGGTCCCATAATGATGGAATGTTAATGGCACATGTTCTGAGGTCGCATAAGTCTAAAATATGCCCCTGAATATGCCTCAGGTATGTTTGGAATAACTGTAAGGATGATTTACGTTGGCAAAAAATATCAATGTTAAGGACACTGGGAGTGGCATTTGAGGGGCTGTGGAGAGTGATACAAGAACGACCTATTCTGTATTTTCCTAGCGTGAATTCCCCATTGGTATTATCAGCAAATCTCAAGTCAAGGTTGGTATCGAATACCGAACAGATTCCGTGATATAAGGGAAGAAGATTCTAGAAGAAAACCGGCCTATCCTTTTAGTATAATGACAATTGTGTTCATATACTACTCAAAGTTTGCTAAGTACCAAATATTTGACACATCATTGTGAAATTTGCTTGTGACATATTTGTGATATTTTTGGTGGATATGATTGAGGAATGTATTGAGATGATCCCCAGTGTTTACATTTAATAGCTCTCTTGACATGCAGACTTTTCGTGACAGTCATGGAAAGCATGTACCCTTTGATTTTCTTGATGTTTTCGTGTACTGTCTCCATATACATGACATGTGTGGGGTATTCAATCTTCATTTCAACACAAACCCTTGTGATTTAATGATTGAATATGGCAAATGCAAATGTAAGAAGACATTTTTCTGAAGCGAAAATGTGGCTAGTTGTAGGGATGGTGGAGCAAGGGGCTACCCATCGTCAGGTTGGAGAAGCCATTGGTGTGCACCATACGGTGATCACCAGAGCCTGGGCAAGATTTCAGCAGTATGGCACACCAGTGAGACGGCATGGTGGTAGCAGAGACAGACAGAGCAACATCTGCAGCTGAAGACCGGTTTTTGATCATTCAGGCCCGTAGGAACCACAGCAATCCAGCTTCGCAGTGACCTTCAGAATGCATCCGAGGTAAATGTTTCGACGCAGAATATCCGGGCAAGGTTGCATGAAGGTGGTCTCCGATCGAGAAGACCATGTATTCGCATTCCGCTGTCCCAGAACCACCACCAGGCACGATATGAATGGGCCATGGACCACGTTGGATGGACCAGAGAAGATTGGCGACCTGTCTTTTTACAGATGAGTCAAGGTACTGCCTAGACCACACAGATAGGCGTTCTAGGGCATGAAGAAGACCAGGAGAGCGATTCTATACAGCCAACATTGCTGAGCATGACCGCTATGGTGGAGGGTCAATCATGGTCTGGGGCGGCAGCTGCTGGGATGGACGTACAGAGCTCTGTGTCCTTGAATGTGGTGCATTGACTGCACAACGGTATATTGATGAGATCCTGGATGTCCACGTCAGATTGTATGCAAGTGCAGTGGGCGATAGATTCATTCTGATGGGCGATAATGCCTGTCCTCATGTTGCCCATGCTGTCGAGGAGTACCGACAGAGGGAGGGGATTGAGCGTATGGACTGGTCAGCAAGATCCCCTGACCTCAATCCAATCGAACATGTCTGGAATGAGTTGCAGCTTCAGCCCGTCCAGTCCAACCAAGAAGTGTCCAGGAGCTTGGTGCCATGCTGGTCCAAGAATGGAACAGCATCCCACAAATGACCACCAGGAACCCGATTTGGAGCATGAGAAGGCGTTGTCAAGCTGTAATTAACAGTAATTGGTCTCATACTCGATATTGAAGCCATACCAATTCGCTCCGTCAACTTTTTGGCATATTCAAAAATTTCCTCTTTTACCAATAATATCCATTTTCCATGGTTATCGTGTTCAAAAGCTAAAAAATATAATGTCAAACACAAATAAAATCTTAATTTCTGCACTTAAATCATTAAAGAAATTATTAAATAAAAAATATATTCACTTTTCATTACAATATTTCAACTAAAACGTAAAACAGGTAGTTGGATGTGCTTGGTGCTTAGCAAACTGAGTAGTATATATATTTGATAATGGGGTGATTTCTCATTCTCTCTTCTCATCATCCCTCGACAAACCACGATTGTTTTTTTCACATTTCATATCTCTCTTTAATTCAGCATTTGAATCGATTTTGAGACCGAATAGTAGTACCACAAACTCCAGGAATTGATCAGTTGATTCTGGAGAGGAAGCAGCAGCGAACAGCCAACGCTTAGATACTCTGTATTCTCAATCGGTGGGGGATATGGAACATCTAATATTTTGGCCTTCAGCGGACGATTTGTCCAATGGCATATACGTTTGTGATTGCTTGAGCGCATAGCTGATAAAGGAGCCAGGTCGTTCCCAAGAACCAAACGCGCTGTTAACCCTTTACCCAACGTAACGGCCAAAACCGGCCAGCGCTATTCTCAAAAATCGCCAATTAATTTTCAAAATATTTTCATTTTTTGTCTCAAAAACATAGGTTATGACCCCTCGTTGGAACGAGCTCGTCGAGCTCGTTCCAACGAGGGGTCATAACCTATGTTTTTGAGACAAAAAATGAAAAAAATTAGTTATTCAAGAATTTTTTTTGCAAGTGTCGTCTGCTTTTCATGTTAGGTAAAGGGTTAATGTTTGTATGGTATGAACATTCGAAAATTATAACTTAAAAAAATACCACAATAATAATCAAAATAGCGCCCACAGAACCGCCAACTTCGGGCCTGCATGTTGCTTCTCTCATGCTATCACGGCACAAATGATACATTATCAAAGCGGTTGGTTGGCTCGGAGCTCTGTATTGCATCATTTAGGCAAGAATAAGGAGTGCGCGAACGACTGCTTGCCTCGTACTAAGAGGTCTGTCTAGCATCTCGATTGGCAACGTGTATTCTCCGGGGTTCAGTGTTTTCTAATACATGCATATAGGCCTACCTTATGTTTCAGGCCACTTTGTTATTTTGACAATAGCCGTTGATGACGGATCGTGATATGGAGAACACAGATCACATTTGGCAGCTACAAAGATATGCAAGAAGCATCAATACTACTGCGGCTTCGACATCCGCAGATAACTGGGAGGTATGTTTTGCTATTTTACCGAAATTTTCTCAAAAGATATCAGTTCATGAATATGGAAAACCTATTTATGTTCCGTAACATTAGGGACTGGCCACGTCTTCTTATATCGTCTGTAACAGATTTTTTCTAGCGCCCCGAAAGTGATTCAAATGGCTCATCAACTGTTAACGGTATTTTTCCCACAAGTTTATTAACCCATTTTGAAATGATGTCAAATTTCTTAGATGCATATAATAATGAACATTTGAGGATTGATATTTAGACACCAGTGTGTATGGGTTAATCGTTATGAATTAGGGCAGCTTTATCTTATGACAAAGCAACAATATTGTTTTTTCTTTTAGTAGTAGCCTACTCCTGGTACAAGGACCCCCTGTGTCGGTACATCCCCTTCAAGGATGTGTAACGCAGGCTGGAGAGTTCTTGTATGGATTACAATGTCAAAAAGCATGTGTATTGTTTTAAAATGACCGCACGAGCTGGAGAGAGACAAAAAAGAAAAGAGACACTGCAGTCTTATGGGCCAGAGTGGTTGAAACCAGGGCCCCTAGAGGAGGAGGGCTTTGGGAATGGGTTAATGGATTAAGTTATCACTGAACGATCTGAGAAATACACACAAAATGGAGTCATCCAAACGCTATATATACCCAGTATTGTATGCGGAAATAGTATTTGGGAACTCGGCGATGAAGGGGTTACAATTTGAAGAAATTATTCAACCAAGTATAGATGGAAGGGGACAAACTACCAGTGTCCACTGGAACTGTCCTCGCATGACCGATTCGACGGCACTGATAACCAATCCCGCTTGTCATCTTCCCCACTGTTTAATTCATTTTTTCGAATTGGTTAGTATTGTCTTAAACGTGGTTCTAAAAAAATTAAGCAACAGTTGTTGCAATAAGTTACGATAAGTTTAGATTTCTGGTCAAGATCCCCTTTCAAGACAGTTCAAGACAGAATTTGTCAACATCTTAATATAACAAAAATATTTCTGCAAGATCGAATCATTGAAAGACTAGTTGTGCTATATTCTTTTTTATTAGGATTAATTTCTTTTCAGAATTATGATAACAAGACAAAGCCTCTCACATTAAGAATTATAGATAACGACCTTCATCTTGTTATCTCACAAGGAAACCTGATTTTGGTGAGTAATTCCACTTTCTAAGAATGATTGATTGCAACATTATGACCGTCTAAAATGTTTGCTGATCTACCTCCGCCACCATTTGATGGTGTGGCGAACTGTTTATTTTTCTAGATTATGGAACGAGGAGGGAAGAATTCGTAAAATGAGCACAAAGTTTGAAAAAAGTGTCATAAATACACCAACTATCGCTTATTTTCTTTTAATTTACAAAGACTCAACACGAATTTCACCCCCAATTTTCAAATGAAACGTGACCGAATTTTTTTTTTTAACGAGGAAAAATAATTCGACCACGGTGTGGAAGTAGGAAAACTAAATTATATCGAGATAGGAAGGGAGAATTTGTCTTCAAACTAGAAATGGCTATAAAATCGATTTGAAAAAAAATCTCCATAGGTTTCAGTGTTAAAAATATTGATACGATTTTTACTCCAAACTCGCGCATGCGCATTCGCACCTGCCACTTTTCTGCCTATGCGCGTTTACTACCTCACCGTATGAAATTTCTCAGAATTTGATAGTTTTGAAGGGCTGGCATACAACCAAATTTTTTTTTTTGGGGGGGGGGGGGGGGGGGGGTGAGGGCATGTGAACGGGGTTTTACAAAATTTTCGCTGAAATAGGAAGTATATATAGGTTATTACCGCCACGTGGGTCGGTCTCTGAGATGGCGTAATACTGTATTGAAGCCGATACCTCGTCTCTTGGCATATATATCGACAAGTCCGTTAGGACGAGTCGATATATGACCCAGAGACGAGGTCGAGACTTCAATACACCATCTTGGAAACTCACATGGTGGTAATAACTAATTTATCTTACAGTATTTTTCCCTTTCCAGCTACTAACGGCGTCTGTTTTTTTTTTTTGTTTGTTTTTTTAATCATCTTCAATCAACGGCGTCTGTTTTGACAATCATTCAGCGTCTATGAATTAATTTAGGAATGAAGATAATGAGGTAATGGCATTGCGTTTTTGCGCTATGCACGACGTTATTCCCATCCATCGTTTTTCTAGTACTCTAACCGCTTAAGTTTAGTGCATGGGTCGTGTCTTTCTTTGTTTTACTTTTCATGATAAACGCATGGCGGGCCTATATAAAAATATAATCATGGCAAAAAAATGTTCTAGTCTAATTTATTTCGTTGAGCGGGTGATTAATTTAATTACTGTAATAAAAACAGTGGCGTCGACATGTGTAATAACTCGATACAGGTAAAAACATTCTCTTTCTGAATCGAAACATCGCTCGTGCGGTTGCTACCTGCAATACAGATTTATATTGTGTCTAGACGTTTTTACTTGCATTGGGGAAATGTGCTCTTGTTAGAGGAAAAGTCGTACGGTACGGAACTCAGTGTTTACCACCCAAACACCTTAATGAGTGGAACATATTTTGATTTGTTATTACTCTTCGGCATACTTGTTACTACAATGTTACATTACACAACGGAGCTCACTTAATTAGTTATCTCTTAATAATAATAATAATAATATGCAGTATTTGTATAGCGCAGGAATCACTTGCGCTTCAAATGCACTTAAAGTTCCTATGTAAATTAATTTGTCACAAAATTGATTTTTGAATAAGAAAGTTTTCAATTCTTTTTTGAATGACTCAACATTGTCCACGTTCTTTATGTGTTTTGATATCAGATTCCAGAGGAATGGTGCAGCAAATGGAAAGGCTCGCTTCCCAGTTTCTAAATTCACCTTAGGAACAGCCAAGCAGATTTTTGAGGAAGATCGAAGATTCCTTTTGGATGATCGCAAACGTATAAGGTCTGTTATGTATTGCTGTGCAAGATCATGGAGAGCCTTGAAAGTCAAGAAGGCCCTTGAAAGCAATTCTTTCTTTTATCAGTAGCCAGTGTAAACTTTTGAGGATAGGTATAATGTGATCTGATTTTTTAACACCCACTATTCAGTAAAATAGCAGCCGAATTTTTAACATGTTGGAGCTTCCCGAGATGACAGTCCGATAGCCCATATAAAATTGAATTGTGAAAGTCAATTTTAGTTTTCACCAGAGCGTGAATTAATTTTTCTGTTGAGCTGGTCGATATGAATTTTCTAATTTTTGCAATATTGTGGAAATGAAAGTACGAAGCCGAGCATATTGATTTAATTTGAATGAGCATTGTCATGGCATGCATGTGAGAGTCTAAGAAGACGCCAATGGTTTGGCATGATGGACAGGCGAAACTTGCTGCGATGCAATAACTATTGGTTCAGCTTTCAGTTTCATGAGTTGGTGTTTTGATCCAAATAGTAGATATTCCGTCTTTTCTGGATTCAACTTCAAGAAATTATTTATCATCCAACGGTGTATTTCATTTACACAACTTATGATGTTGTCAATTCATTCTGTCTGGGAAGATAGTCGGAAACAGATGTACAGTTGTATGTCATCAGCATAAAGATGTATTTGTATGCCAAAAGTTGCTGCTATCCTCGTTAGTGGAGCTGTGAATATGATAAAAAAGCAGATGCCCTAACACCGATCCTTGTGGTACGCCATGAGGCATATGCTGAAAATCTGAGTTGATGTCTTGAATACGAACAGCTTGCGATCGATCAGTTAAATATGACCTAAACCATTTCAATCATATTCCGGTTATGGCGAGTTCTGTACTCAAGGCATCAAGCAATTTATTTGTATCTAGTGTGTCAAATGCTGCAGACAAATCAAGTAACCGAAGTGCAACACAATTCTTTTGTCAATTGCAGATATGATGTCATTACATACTTTAATCATAGGAGTTTCAGTACTGTGGTGTTCTTTATATGCTTATTGGAATGTGTTGCCTAAATTGTTCACGGCAGTGTGTTCTTTAACTTGACAAGCGACGACCTTTTCTGGCAGCTTTCTTTGATAAGAAGCTAAGGTTGCTAACAGGACGATAGTTCTTAACCTAATACCCCCCACCCCGAGTGAATATATTTCCAAACACAAAACCATTTTCCATACCTTCAGCCTCTGGACTGCACGTTGAAAATATTGATTGGTCTACACATTCACTAAGCAGCCAACCTTTGTAATGCAATTGTGACGTATCATGTTCCTGGGCCGGAAAAATGACCTCTCGTGTTCAAAGGGCTAATTGAATAAAACATTTAGTAATATACTAATATGTCGAGAAATTTCCCCCAAAATCAATGAATTCCCCTTCTTTATGGACCTATTTGATACCAGTACAGCCAATACAGGCATTTAATCTATTATGTCTTGTTTGGCAAAACTCCATGAGCTCTGTCAAACAAGATATAATAGATTAAATGCTCAGTTTATCTAAAGAATACAGGAAAGTGACAAAATTCCTGTTAATTGGACACACTCGTTAATGGAATAATTCTCACCGGTAAAGTGGCTATTCAATTATTTGAGTACCATTGTACTATCATCTCCATGCAGGTCACTTACATTTTAATGCATTTTCCTTTTCCGGTTTTCGAGTAAGTTTTTTTTCGTCTCCACACTAAATGACTCAACCAAAACTAATTAATGATTTTTTAAAGCTGGTAGAAACGTCAATCCATCCACCTGTATAGGGATTCCATTTTTAGACACCAAAAGACTCTTTCACACCTTTGTAGCTATATCGTTCCTGAGAATAAATTTCACATGGTCCCATCGTCTTGAAACCAAACATTTGGAAGTTTTCTGCATCCGAAAATCGGACTCTCTTCAACAATTCCCGGATGAGTGGATGTTAAGGCCATTTCACCACCCGTGGTTGCATGGTGACCACAAACACGCATAAAGATAATTTTAGTCATCTGTTTACTTATACTGCTCACTTGAAAGGGTGCATACCTCAGGCATTGGTTACTGATCCAATTGTAGTAGTAACACAGAAGTTGTCTGTGACAGTAAATAAGCACTGCACCACTTCCCTAAGTTACAACAACATGTGTCATTGTGGCTTGCATGTTCTTGCCATATAAGGCGTGTCTTAATCTTCTGCATGTTTTCAGGAGAGCCATCAGCTGAATAATGCAAAGACGTCGATGAGAGCTGTTGTTAAAGCAGATGGTTTGTTTGTGATTCAGAAGATACAGGTGAGAATATTGTATTTTGTAATCAAAACAGGTTACCATTATTGATGCAATATCGGACATACCAGGACAAACGTGTATTTTAATGACATCCAAAATGTTTGTCTCGGCTTTATTCCCTCGTAATCAGTTGAGTTATGGAAGCCAATATTTGAGCTCCATTCTGGCATTCTGAAGCATCACAACTGAAAAGTTTCATATTCTGTGGTGTGGTCAATAGTATCATTGAAGTGAAATCATTTCGTCTCAGGATATGCCTTGCTACAATTTATGTGAGAGTGCCTATTGGCACTTTCACATAAATTTTAACAAAGTAACATGTAAACTTTGATGACCAAAAAAAATTTAGCATTCGACCAGTCAAAGGTAGTTTCATGTAATACCTGTTTAAGAGGCAACAAACATGTAAGATTTGCGTGCTACTCATTCAATTTATTTATTGGGGTTTAACAACACTTTCGACAGCCAGAGTCCCCTCGTGTCAGACAGTTTAACGGGCGGAGGAAGCCGGAGTACCCAGAGAGAACCACCGAGTAACAGTGAGCAACTGTTAGACTCCCCAACGTCGTACCTCCACACAAGCAGGGTTAGCATTGGTTGAAGACAAGTGCACCGTCGACGTGCAGTACGCCTTAGTCCACGCCACCGTGCGCCCAATTGGGATTAAGTGTCTTGCCCAAGGACACCACACGGTTGCCGCAGGTGTGATTCGAATCGAGGACCTCTCGGCTTGCAGCCTGCATCTCTTCCTTCTGAGAGCCACCGTGCTCCCGCAACTCGTTCAATGAATAGTGGATAGCGATCACAAGATGGTTTCACCAGATGAATTCACACACCGTCAGCGCGACACATGTATGACAATGTCCGTGTCTTCAGGTGTCCAATTTTTGATAAACAAGAGTTATCAATATGTGGCCTCATAATTCAATGTAGGGGGGGGGGGGGGGGGCGTCTAGACTCACTCTCGGAGCACTAATTTTTTACAAAATTATACCGGGCGAAGACCCCTGCTCCGCCCCTTTTAGGGAGTGGGACAGCCCCTGCAGACCCCACCTGCTCTGCCCTTCGGGCATCGGGATATGCCTGTGGCATATCATGCCCTACCCCCACACCTGTTTGAGAATTCTAGCTCTGCCTCATATTTAGAATAGGTATATAATGCCGTATAATTGAGGCCTCCCTCTAAATTTACTTCCATTTTTTCAGGATCAGGAGTGTGGGTACTCGTTGCATGGTCTCAAATTCACAGTGAATGGGGTTTTACTGTGATCAGAAGTATATAAATGGAATCTGAACTGCCTCGCATTGGTATAACCTTACTAACCCTGTTCAGAAATACCATGGCAAGATCACTCGATACCATGAAGGCTCAAACTCACATTTGCGGAACAGAAGATGAAGGACTTCGAAAACTGACGTGGAGTGGGATTCGAATAACACGGAATCTGTGAACAGGGCAAGCACTCCAATATTGTTGTTTAATCTACTTATGAACCTAATTACAAATATTCATGTTTCGGTCACTTATAGCATCTACGGCTATATCATGACCACAACACAGGTATATTTTAAAGTCAATTTCAGCTAACAGTGTATGGTGCCAGTGCCGCACTCGCGAGGACTCACACCCAGGCATTGGTTACCCGGTCCTACTACATCAGTAAACAGTTCGACTTGAATACGACACATCTTCTTTTATACTTTTGTGGAAGTGAATTCACCAGGACTTTTCCCCAAGACAAAGTTCAAAAGATTATTTATCAAAGCGAATCACTGACAGTCACATGTATGAAAAATTTGGCTTTTTACTTTAGACGACAGGCTATTTTGGTATGAAGTCAAGTTGAGCCAATCGTTTATACCAATGCTGCCCACTTTTGAGGACTTGCACCCCATATATTAGTTACCGGGTCCAAATTTCCAGTAAAGCAGAGCTTGGTGGAGATGGGGCAAACGGCTAGCGGCATATTTCCATTTCACTTAACATTGCGGGTTTCTTAAGATGGTGCTCAACCTTGTTGCAAACGGTGTTGCCTGTTTTACTCTCTTACCCGTGAAGGCGGATTGATTTACTAATTTTATTTTTCAGGATGGCACAAGAAAATTTCGGATTAAATTTGATAAAGAAGGTAACAAGTCCGGGGCAGATGCCTGTAATGCTTGCTCGGATGTGTTGACAAAATATTTTCCATTGAAAATCCTTCCAAGTTCAGATGCCAAGCCACAAGATATAAAGGTACATATACTTGAACGACAGTCACAGCATGCTTACGATAATGTATTTTATTTACTGGTGTTTAAGGTAATTGCAACAGCGATGGAAATCTTACGAAGACAATTTTTTGGCGCGCCTACCACACGCGCAATTTTATTCCCACATGTCACATGAGCGGGGTTTTTTTTGCGTGCCTAGTTTTAATCCGTTCGACATTGTCGGTATCTCGGGCACTCCGACAGCTCCCTTCGTGAAGTGTAAAACAGAAGTGACATTATTTATTTATTTATTTATTGGTGTTTAAGGTAACATACTTATGCACAATGGCTAATCGTGACCGTGACAGTTCTCTCCGGGTACTCCGGCTTCCTCCACCAGTAAAACTGTCATGGTCACGATTAGCCATTGTGCATAAGTATGTGACCTTAAACACCAATAAATAAATAAAAAAATAAATAGTAAACAGCCATACCAAGGTTAATGACAAAATCTCCGGACAAAATTCAAGGCCTGCTTTTTTTAGTTGAAAAGGGACATAATTCTGGTAAAAATAATCTGACCTGAACTATAATCGTAGGTGCACAGATTCTTATGGTGTTATTACATTATTACATTCAAACCAAGCTTCAAGCAGAGGTCTATAAACGTCTGAGAAAATCTCCAGACAAAATTATGTCTATGGACGCATGGACAGACAGATGGATGGACAGGGTGATTCAAGTATACCTCCACAACTTATTGCGGGGGGGGGGGGGGGGGGGGGGGGGGGAGGGGGGCGTATAAAAACGAACAAGGGTTCAACATCAGTTTATTGGCTTGAATGCATTCTACGGAGAACACACATCATTTACTAGCAGTTAGAGGTTGTTTATGAAGCTAAACAATTAAATGCTGTTCAGGAGAGCCATTTGCTCTCTTAAGTAGCTCCCAGGAGAGTGATGTTTTGCCACTCTAGATTTGTTAAGCCACAAACCCACCCCCCCCCCCCCCCCCCCCACCACTCTCTCCCTGCCTGACACAAGTATAAAGTCAACTTTAGTCAGTTATTTAAATTTTACGATACCCAGTTCAGTGGACTCTCCCCCAAGTGCTGGTTACCTGGACCTATTATACATCATACCGGTAAAACAGAACTTGTTTATCACAGTAAACAAGCACCTTTTCACTTCCCAGATGATTCATAATGCATTACACTGAGAGGAGATTTGCTCCCCGAAAATGTGAGGCAAAGTCTCTTTGAAATTACAAGAAGGCTGATATGCCGGTATTCATATCGGGAGCGTTGATCCAAGCCCACCCCACTATCCATCCTGGGAGCCAATGACAAACTCGATTTAAGTCTGCAAAATATGAAACTGGTATGAAATGAAACATACCAATGAAAATTAAAAATGCATTGCATTAAACCTTTATGCAACACACATAGACAGAACTCCTGCCAATAAGTTACTGAATAAGCAAGAAGTTTAATTGTTTGCCTCAAATACATAGCTTATGGCACCTCATTGGAAAGATTTTGTTCTAATGAAGGGTCATAAGCTACATTTTAAGACAAAAATTTGAATGTCATTTTTTATAAACAGCATTTTTTGGTTATGGCAGTTGGCAGGTAAGCTTGGTAAAGGGTTAACCCTTTACCCAACGTAATGGCCCAAACCGGCCAGAGCTATTCACAAAAAATAGGCCGTTGAAATCGTCAGATGTGTACCCATATGCGCAACTAGTAGAAAGCTGTATGACGGAGGGCCACTCCGGATGCCGACATTAAGTACACCACACATAGTATGGGTACATATAGAAATGGATTGGAGGAGTGCCTAATTTGATGGATAAAGGGTTAATACCTCCGGATCAAATTATTAGATTTACATAAAAAACTATACAGCACAGCACATCAGTAAACTGAATACATATATAAAGTAACCTGATAATCGGATTAATATTTTTTGAGTTATCGCATGCCGAAGAAATGGATTGGAGGAGTTCTCAATTTGAAGGATAAAGGGTTAATATCACAGGAGTGTCAGTTTGTTTGTTTACTGGGGTTTCAGGCTACCTTCAGTCTCTGGCAAATTCACAACTGTAACACAAATATAAAGTCATTTTTAGACAATCGATTATAATTATGCTGCTCATTTTAGAGAACTTCCACCACCAAAGACATTGGTTACTAGGTCCTAAAATAGGTCTACCAGTAAACCATAACTTTTCTACCAGAAGATCAGAGCACTGTTCCAATTCCTGGGGTTCCCACTAGGAGGAATTACGTGTTGCTGTGATGGAGTATAAGAATGATAATTACCTTCTGCACATTTCAAGATTTTGCAGGTATGGGAGTGCCATTGTGTTTGTGTTTTCTTATATGAGAATATGTTTGCGTGCTGGGGCATGGGGGGGGGGGGCAATGAGTGGGAGCGTGTTAGAACAAAAAGACCAGCCTAGAAATACATCTACCTTCTCATTTTCACTTCCAAAATCGTAGCTTGTCAAAAAATCATGGATGTGAGCTGGAAGCTCATTTTATGTGGGCCAAGCTTGGTTTGAATGAGAAAAATGAAAAATTTAAGTTCTGCACATATATGTTTATGTTTAGTGGTGTTCAATGTCATTTTCAGCATTGGTTGCTAAATAGTAACTGCAAGTCATGTTTAGCCAGTCATTACCTGTGTTGTCCAATTATGAGGACCCCAGACATTGGTACTGGGTTTTGTTAACTCTTTAACTTATGAATCGACTACATCCAACCGCATAATTTACAAATTAAGCAGTTGAAAAAAAAATTTTTTCACAGAACTTCAACAAAAACATAACATGTAACCCCTCACTTGAACAAGCTTGTCAAGCTTATTCCAAGAAGGGATCACATGATATTGTTTTGTTGAAATATTTTAAAAACATTTAAAATAAACAGCTGCGCCATGAGCGCATGATTCGCCCGTTATTAATTACAAGAGGGAACCACACAATATGAGTATACATGTGTACTTGTCAGGTTACATATACTTGCCACCAAAAAATCATGAAAATTGATCAAAGTCCAACATGTGGAAAATTGCCTATATTTTGATGAATAAAGTCCCATAACTCTGGAATGACAAATCGGACAGTGACACAAATCGAAAGGGAGATTCCTTCTATCAACATATACTTGCAAACAAAAAATCATGAAAATTGCTCTAAGCATTTTCAAGTTATGGTTCGACATGTGAAAAATAAAGTCCCATAACTCTGGAATGACTAATCGAATGGCGGCATCAACCGAAAGGGAGCTTCCTTCCATCAACATAAACCACCTACCAAAAAATTGTGAAAATCTCTCGAAGCGTTCTCCAGTTATCGTACGACGTGTAAAAAATCAACAATTTTCTAAGTAATAAAGTCCCATAACTCTGGAATGACTAATCGAACGACGACACTAAACGAAAGGGAGCTTCCCTCCATCGATATACACCACCTACCCAAAAATCACGAAAATCTCTCAAAGCGTTCTCGAGTTATCGTATGACGTGTAAAAAATCAACAATTGTCTAAGTAATAAAGTCCCATAACTCTGGAATGACTAATCGAATGGCGACACTAAACAAAAGGGAGCTTCCCCCCATCGATATACACCACATACCCAAAAATCATGAAAATCTCTCAAAGCGTTCTTGAGTTATCGTACGACATATGACCGAATGGACAGATGCACGGACAGACAGACAGCGGTATACCATAATACGACCCATTTTTTCAAAACGGGCGTATAAAAACAATAATTAAAATAATAAATTTTGATATTGTGTGTGTTGGGTAAAGGTTTAATGTTATTTCTCAGATACACAGGATACCACAGAAAGTGTGGGTGTCAAGTTGATAACTTGACCTGGATATGTGTTCCGCAACTTGTGGCTGCTTATAACTGCCAGTGCACTCTTTTCCCACTGAGATCAAGACACTGAGGAGCAGATAACCCGAGTGGGAAGGGATTTGAATAAACAAAGTGAAAACTTTTGTTCATGTAACTTTCTCCCTTCTATTTCATAATTTTGGCAGGCAAAGTATGACCTTCCCCCTATGATGAAAGTGATTGAAAGAGATAACCATTTGTATCCTGCTCCCTGTAACTCAGACAATGATGGAAAATTGAGAATTTGTGAAACTCTTTTATCTTGATAAAACTTTAAACTTATTCTTGGTTAGCTTTCTGGGAGGAAAGAATGGAAAAATCATAGGATTTCAAAACTTTAAAACATAATGACTCAGCATAGAATATCAGTAAAGGAAAGCATGTATCAGTTAGTGTTCGACCAATGATCGGAACCGACCGACTGTGGACAATAGGATGATAACGGCAACGGCTCCTGGAACATTGGTTCTACAGATTGTTGCCAAGCATTTTGTGATGATTCATAAACCGCATTTTATTATCTTTTGCAATGGTTCAATTGTTAACCCTTTACCCAACACAGATGATATCAAAATTAATTATTTTAAATATAATTTTTTAAAATGTTTCCAAAAATGTCAACAAAACCATATCATGTGACCCCTCGTTGGAACGAGCTCGCCAAGCTCATTCCAACGAGGGGTCACATGATATGGTTTTATTTAAATTTTTGGAAAAATAATATTTTTTCAACTGCTGAATTTGCATATTATACAGGCGGATGCGGGCGATTCATTGGGTAAAGGGTTAGGGTAAAATGATGTCAATGATACCATTCAATAAAGTTGAAAAACCACCACAATGTTTGTTCTTAATCTCTCTGGACATCTCTTTATGGGATATCCAACTTAAACGACATGTAATGCTTACAATCGAGTGTACTAGTGGCAATCGCCAGTTCATACAGGAAAAGTGAAGGTTGCACACCATTGAGTTAGGTTGCAGTAAAATTACCAGTTGTGCACAGATGGGTGGTAAACCTGGCTCGGAGAGCTACGTTTACCGCCGAAGTGTGCGCAACTGGGAATTTTACTAAACCTGAGTCAATGAAGTTTAACGCTGTGAAATATGTTAAATTTAATGTAGTTCTTTCGATTCTCGACTTATCTAGTAGTAAACAACCTGTAAACCTGTAAAATATGTTCAATTTAATGTAGTTCTTTTGAGCCTCGACTTGTCTAGTAGTGCATGGTATTATAATCGGAATTGGCCGATTATGATCTCAAATATCATGCAATCGGTCAGCAGCCATTTTTGGTAATCGGTTGAACACTAGTATCAGTTAAGGGCAATTCTAATAATTTTACTCAAAATAGTCTTTGAAAATATCATCAAAATTCCATTACATCAACACAATTAATACACTATCTCCAAACTATGGCACCCAAATATCAACCAACTGTTGTTTCTATCAGCTTATACTCAACATTTTTTCCTTTCAGACAATTCAACCTGATGGAAAAGAACTGAGTGGTGAAGTTCAACTCTCAGATATAGCCAAGGTAAGTATTTCCAAATTAACTTTTTAGTGCCCAAGTCAATCTGATCAGCATCAAAGTACCAAATTTTGTTAACCCACATTGGACTAGAGTTTTCCAGAACTTTCCTTCCGACACAGTGATTTCTAGTTAGGTCTTGACCTTATCGTAGAATTTACACAACTTATAACAATGGCCAGATACTTGAAAACACTTGACCTTTTGTCAAAATGTCATCATTTTAATCCACTTTTAGGATAGACAAAGGGAGTGTTTCTCTTTTGGTTGGTTTTATGGAAAACACCAGTCTGATGAGCTGGAAGCAAGTTTTAGAAGAGTGTAGCAAGAAATGGCACTGCATCAGTCTTTGGATGTCGGGGGGAGGACAGGACATTTCTCCCATGTTTAGCATTGCAACTGGAAATCAAGATATATCTGGTAAATTGTTTGAAATTATTTGGAACTATTTTGCTTTGGTGATTAATCCTTTCCATCAGGTACATGTATGCATGAATTTTTACCGAAAGAAAACTTATTATTTATTTATTTATTTATTTACTGGTGTTTAAGGCCACTTTCAGCATCTTTGGCTATATCATGATCACAACATAGTTATGAAGACAAGTTTAGCCAATCGTTACCCCTATGCTGCCTACTTTAGAGGTCTTCCCTTCCAGTTATTGGTCCCAGGTCCTATTTTAAAGGTAAAGCAGAACTTGTTTACCACAGTAAACAAGCACTGCTCCTCTTCCCAGGGTTGGGAAGAAAGAAAGTCAATAAGAAGACAATATAATGAAGAACAAATAGTTACAGAGGATCAGTAGTAATTCAAGGCTTGAAGTTCATACAAGAAGCAAAATCGATTCTCACAAAGAAAACAATAAGAATCAACATTGATTCTCACAAAATGTTCATTTGATTCTTGTCAAAGGTTCTGAAAATGTCCTCAATGGCCTTGAGAATTCAACTTATTTTTACCCTCTTGTAATAAAGTAACACTTTGACTTTGCAGTGGTGTCTTGTGAAGTCTTAGCTGCCGAAACAGGCAACCAAGACTTCACTGGAGACCACTGCCAAGGTTCTGTAACTTTGTCTGTATTGTACAAGTAACTTAGACAAGAAACTCATCAAAAATGGAACTAGGCCCTTAAGGGTTGAACACTTGTAAATATACTCTCCCAAAAAAAAAAATTGGGAATGCTAAAAAATAACACTAAAAAAAGATATATATCATTTTCATTCATGGAAATTTTATTCAATCACAGATGAATCAATTTGTGATCAACACGAGAAATTTCATTACGCTACGACGAATACTCTTGGTGCCATGGAGAGTCAAAGACCGTAAGGGTCAAAAACAAAAGTCACACACTCAATATCTGGTATGACCTCCGTCTGCATCGACTACTGCTGTGCATCTAAGCCTCATGGAAGCGAACAAGTTAGCATGGAAGTGTTGTGGGATGTTGTTCCATATTCTGATAAGCTGTCTTTGGAGTTTCACAAGCGTTGGCGGTGCATGGGGAAGCCGGCGTAGCTGACGTTTCATTTCGTCACATACGTGCTCAATGGGTGAGATATCAGGCGAATTTGCGGGCCAGGGAAGAACATCCACTTGTTGTTGCTGCAGATACTGTTGAACAACATGAGCTGTGTGAGGTCGGGCGTTGTCCTGCTGTAGAATGACGCCGGGGCCGTGACGTTGCAGAAATGGGACAACAACAGGTGTAAGCACTTCATCACGATATCTGGCTGCATTGAGATTGCCATCAATAATGACCAGCTCAGTTCTGTTACGGGCAGTGATGCCACCCCACACCATGAGAGACCCTCCCCCATAACGGTTTCGCTCCACGACACATGGATCTGCGTAGCGTTCGTTTCGACGTCTCTACATTCTCTGGCGGCCATCTGATGATGAAAGATGGAAACGACATTCATCTGTGAATAAAACACGTCACCACCAGTGTAAGAGATGCCTGAGATGTTGTCTACACCACTGCAGACGAGCACGACGATGACATAACGTCAAAATCGGACGAATTGCAGGTCTTCGGGGACGTAAGCCGTATTCTCTCAGCCGGTTGATTACTGTTTGAGGATGTATCCGTCTCAGGTTAGGGATGTTCCTGGCTGTCGTCGTTTGTTGCCGGTTCTGGAGATGGACAACACGGATATACCGATCTTGTGCAGGGGTGGTAACTCGGGGTCTCCCGGAGCGGGGTCGGTCTCGAACGTCATCATGTTGTGCATGTTGATGGACTAGCCTGTCTACAGTGTTACGATAGCAGTTCAAATGCTGGGCAACCTCTCTGTGTGTTCTGCCAGCTCTAATCATACCCAGGGCAAGGAGACGTTGATTCATTGTCAATCTTGGCATGCTAATGTGGAGTCGTTTTAACAGCAGCGCAAGTTTGAATGTGAACGATAGGAAGGCCTTACTTTAGTGTTTAAATACCCAAGGATTCACACTGCTGCATGAATTTTCAGACTCTCCACGTGCAAAACATGCCTTTTCACAAACGTGCAGCACTTCATTTAACGTTAATGCAATTTTAACGGGGAAAGCTGTTTTTGTGTTCAATATAACTTATTCATGAACAGGTTAACACACTTTACACATACGAAATTATTTTTTTGGAGTTTGATCAATTTCTGCAATGCACACTTTCTTTTTTGGGCGAGTATATATAAAAATGAGGTTTATTTGGTACTATACTTTGGAATATGTACCGGTACTCACAAGGGTATAACACTACTTTCAAATTCAAGTTATTTCATTTGCAGAGACACAAATGTTTATATCACATGTTTGTAAACTTGTCTTGGAAAACTGCTTACAAAGTCAGTTCATTTGAACTTCATCTACGACAGGCAGAATATGATTTTGGAAAGGATGAGCCTCTCATTTTCCAGTGAAGGCTGTACTGGGGTGTTATTTGCAGCAGTCATACCATACATTGCAATATCTAACTGGGTTTGAAGAAAGGCACCAGAAGCAACTGAGGGCAAGGGGTGGGGCTGGGATATCAAAAAGGGCACTTGACTCTAGGTATAAGTTAAAACTGAGTGTATACAATGTATCATAAATTATATGACATTTAACAGTATTGACATTATATATCACCCCTTGACTGGAACATCTTGCTTTCTGCAATGCTGAAGCAGTGCAGATGGCATCTTGTTCCACTCAAGGGGTGATATATCAAAATGAATCAAGGGACAATATGATGCTTACAAAATATTCCCTTTGAGTGGAACTGGTGTCATCTGATTCAGCAGGTGGCATCTCCTTCCACTCAAGGGATAATATACAAATATAAAGCTATAGAACCACACCCCACCAATTATATAGTTTCCTTGTTTGGTGATTATTAATCAGCCCCCATCAGAATACCAGACCCCCCCCCCCCCCTCCCCTCCCCCCCCTCCTCCCATTGGCATTGCACATATAAAATACACTGAATATGGATACTCAAGAGTTTCTCGGTTACAGTTCTTTGAAAGTAAATTTTTTGTTTCTACTAGTGCACTTCTGGTGAAAAACGGGAACATATTGCCTCTCCCCTTCACTTCCTAATTTCAAGGTAAGGAGGGCATCTATGCCCCTCCCCAAAACCCTTTGGTCTGAAAAACTGCTGCTGAACTATAGTTAACTCTTTACCCAATGCAATGGTCATAATTGGCCAGCACTGTTAACAGGAATTGATATTCAAATTTATTATGTTTCAATTTTACCTCAAAAACATAGTAGCTTATGACCCACATTGGTACAAGCTTGATCTAAAGAGGGTTCACAAGCTATGTTTTTGAGGCCAAAACTGAAAACTTGTAGTTGCTCAATAATTTTTTTTGAAGGGGTGTCATCAACTGTTCATGTTTGGAAAAAGGGATAAAAGGGTTTTCATGTATGTATTTATTTACAGGTTGTGTGTGGACAGTCACATGATACATTACCTCTAGCCTATCAGCAAACAAATTTTCCCAAAGACCAGATCGGGCTAGTCCTGAGGCTTTGTTTGACAGATCCCACCTTTCCTGCATTTGTTGAAGAAGTAGAGAAGGAACTTGGAAATATAAGCAATCAAGACTGAATGTACACATATTTAATAAAGTAATAATCTTGTGTGTAAAAAGTGCTGGATTTATATTTAAAATAAATTAACAGCTTAAATACCCTCTCATCATATATTAAGGTAATTTCATTAGGATTCCATTTTTCACAAGGCAAGCTCATTCTATAAATTTTGGAATGTTGTTTTCATTCATTCAGACCTGTATGAATTAGAAATTAAGGTGAGCTGGAAAAGAGGTTATGCTTTTTCAGACAACCAATGTCTCAGGTAGCTCTATTTCAGATTTTATAAACCCTTTACCCAACACAGGATATCAAAATTTATTATGTTAATTATTCATTTTTAAATTTTTCAAAAAAATTCCAACAAAACCATATCATGTGACTCCTCACTGGAACAAGCTCAATGAAGTAGTTTCAATGCGGGGGCGACTGGTCACATGATATGTTTTTCTTGAAATTTTTTTTTTTTAATTTTTTTTTTTCAACTGCTCACTTTATAACTTTATATATTATGCTGGCAGAAGTTGTGGATTCATTAGATAAAGGGTTAAGCAGGCATAAAGTAAAATTGCTATGCTCACCACTGTCAGGGGTATCGCTGAGAGGGGCTTAGAGTGTGTGACAGACCCCCCCCCCCCCCCCCAATAACTTTTCCAGTCCGCACATTTCTGTCTGGCCTGGAGTCGTAGATATCGATTTACTCTTGCCAGTAATCATGTTCTTTCATGTAAGACTAGATTTGATACTTGGACTTATGTCACACACAAAGTCGGGCATAGAAATGTAAGCCCAAAATGCCCAAAGTACAGGTACATGCCTATTCAATGCTTTTGCAATCTCAGAACATGTATCATTAACATTCCATCATTAGGAGGTCTTGTTGACAATAGATAAATCACCTGAGCACTGATTTCTAGTCAAGTCTTGGCTGCCTACTAAGGCAGACAAGGCTTAACCCTTTACCTAACATGAAAAGCAGACGACACTTGCAAAAAAAATTCTTGAATAATTAATTTTTTTTCATTTTTTGTCTCAAAAACATAGGTTATGACCCCTCGTTGGAACGAGCTCGTTCCAACAAGGGCTCATAACCTATGTTTTTAAGACAAAAAAATGAAAATATTTTGAAAATTAATTGGCGATTTTTTAGAATAGCTGGCCGGTTTTGGCCGTTACGTTGGGTAAAGGGTTAACTAAAAATCACTAAGCAACTGGACATGTACTGGTTGTAGTCAAGTGGGAATTCAGGATAATTTCCCAGGCCCTTCAACTGGGCCCTCAAGGGTTATTAAAAAGGAAAAAAAAATCAGTCACTTCTTTCATGAAAATGAACCCTTCGGCTCTATCAAACCTCAACAAGGCCTTGTAAGCTGCAAATGTAGAAAAAATATTAAAATTCAGACAGTTTCAGTATTAAATGAATAGGTTTGGTTTGGTTCTCTGTATCCCCATGATATCAGTAACGGTTTGATTTTTCGGTTTGTTGACCATCTCTACAAGCAAATCTGCAATGTATGGATGTCCAGGTAGTCTACCCTGTGGTCTATGAGTTACAAATCTGCTTGCTGAGTCATCAAATTTCTACAAGTCTAACAAGTCAAGTGTATGGGTAGATGTATACCCATCAGGTGGCCAAGAAGTAAATCCCCCAAGCAAATTGTAGCATTGCTCAGCATACTGTTTTTGTGTTAAGGCATTATTTGGATGTGGTAAAGATAAATATACACAGTAAATATTGAGATAAACCTGGAGGGTAATACAGATCCCACCTGTGGTATTAACCCATCATGTAAAACACAACATACAGACAACAGTATCTATTCCTAAACATTTTTCATATCTTTTTCTTCACAAAACGCGGCACATATACATATGTCATCCTTTTTTCAATGGAACGAGGAAGAATAGTTTATTCCAGTGAGGAGCTATAAGGTGTTCTTCAGTTAAAAAATCTCTCGTATAAATTGTAACAAGGCAAATCCTCACAGACTAAATATTTATTTATATTTCTTTACTGGTGTTTAAGGTCACTTTCAGCATCTTTGGATATCTCATGTCTGCAACCTAGGTATGAAATCAAGTTTAGCCAACCATTTATACCAATCAAGCCAGAAAATAAGCAGACTATCACCTGCAAAATGAGTTTCCCAGAGGGTACTAAATTTACCCTCTGTGAACCTCAATTTGAATACAGATCTCAAACCTAAACAGAAAGAGGTACCCGGGGGTAAATTGGTCCACTACATGGAATAGCATCAGCAAATTCACCCCCTGGGGACCTCATTCTGCAAATGACAGATTGCTGATTTTCAGGCTTGATACCAATGCTGCCCACTAAGAGGACTGCCACACCAGGCACTGGTTCTGGATCCTATTTTATCAGTAAAGCAGAACCTGTTTACTTGAGTAAACAGGTACTGCTCCATATTCTTGGGTTCCCTTGGGGGTTCAGACTAAATAATTCCACTTCAAGATAACATGAAGCACAACCTGAATATGAAGCCTTCAAGTTGTGGTGCCTACACTTCA
The DNA here is from genome assembly GCA_031216915.1 of Pictodentalium vernedei. Classification (NCBI taxonomy): domain Eukaryota; kingdom Metazoa; phylum Mollusca; class Scaphopoda; order Dentaliida; family Dentaliidae; genus Pictodentalium; species Pictodentalium vernedei. The sequence continues at coordinate 173,792,092 of CM062291.1, read as the reverse complement.
GAAGAAACCAAATATGGGCTTCCAATATGGGCTTCCAGCACCCTACCAGTTAATGCCTCATGTCCAGCTATGACAAACTTCAGGGCCTAAGAAGAGATACTCCACTGTGCAATTATGACAAAGTCTTTGCAACGAATAACAGTTATCACCAGAGTGGTTTCTTGTCAAGTACTGGCTGCCTCTACAGGCAGCCAAAACTTGACTAGATATCACAGCCAAGCTGTTATGGTGCAGAGAAAATTCTGGAGGCTTGTCAGAACCTCATAATATTGGGCAGCTAGATTATAAGACTTGTGCTACATCTTTATTTCTGTTGATTAATTCATAAATTAGGGCTTGATGTCATTTTAAAACTATTTATTTACTGGTATTTATAGTTAAGTGTAATGGGCTGTTAAAATGAGTGAAGTCCTTTATGGAAGCATTGACATTAATGATATACTAATTCAGTGTACACTCCACATCCCAAGGTTCCTGTGGGAGTTCTGAATAATGAAATAACTTTTGTAACAAGCCACACCATTACTGCAATGGAACAATGATAAAATGTTGATATTTCTGATAAAGACAATATTGATTAATCGCTTATACAAATGCCTTGGGAATTCAATATGAATGAATATCACAGAGAATGCAGAGTGCATCAAAATGCAACAACAATCTAACACTACAGTACCAGTCATAATGAGATTAAGATTAACCCCTTTACCTAGCACAAGCTGCCCTGTACAATGGGTTCCACTTTTTGCATTTTATGTATTCATTTTATTTTTTTTTTACTAGTAAATCGTTTAATCCATAAAGGTTTGGAGATTTTCCATCACCGTGTTGGCTGGAATTTTTTGTTGTCCATCCGAAAAACTGTTAGTCACTCAAACGCCAACAATTTCTCTGAAAGTCACTTATTTAAAGAAAAGAGATGACCAATTGGCAAAACTATAATTTTCATTATGAAAAATAACCTCATGTTTCAAACATCGTTTGTTTGAAAGCACCTGTTCTAAGTATATGACAACTGATAGTCATGTACACGAAAAAGTGTAGTATTATTGTATTAACCCTTTACCCAACACAGATGATAAACAAAATTATTTTAATTAGTGTTTTTTTAAATTTTCTAAAAAAAATTCAACAAAACCATATCATGTGATCCCTCATTGGAACGAGCTCGATGAGCTTATTTCAATGAGAGGTCACATGATATGGTTTTGTTGAAATATTAGGAAAAAATAATTTTTTTCAAAGGCTCAAGTTGCAAATTACGCAGGTGGAAGCGGGCGATTCGGTAAAGGGTTAAGGAATTACTTTAATTTTTTTATTTGTTATGGTTTAACAACACTTTAACAGCCAAGGTCATATATCGGTGACAGTTTTATGGGTGGAGGAAGCCAGAGTACCTGGAGAAAACCACCGACCAATGACAAGCAACTGCCAGCTTCCCAACATCGTAACTCTGCTCTGCAGCACAGGCAGGGTTAGATTGGTTGAAGACATGCGCACCATCGATGTGCAGTACACCTTAGTACACGGAATCATCGTGCCCCCATGTGGACAATTGGGGTTAAGTGCCTTGCCCAAGGGCACAACGTAGGAGTCCGAATCGATCACTCAGACAGTCACCCATCCAAGGACTAACCGGGCTTGACACTGCTTAACTTCGTTGATCTGACGAGAACCAATTACTGTCTTTAAAATAACAATATCAATAAACAAACATTTCTGACTGGTTTCATTTATAGTTGCTTCAAAGAAGTGTATTCAATTATGTTTTAAGGTTGCACTGGTGGTGGACAACAAAAGAATACTGTTGGAAGATTTTAACCCTTGCCCCACTATGTCAGAAAATTTGGGATCCTAGCTTTGGGCCTGATTCTTGTTAATTGAATACTCCTGTTCTGAACTGTTAATTTTTCATTGGCAATGTGGCTATCCAGTCAACAGGGTTCTGCAATACTAATATCTTTTTTAAATAACACAATATGTTCATCATTTTTTCAAACTATAGGTTTTGACACTCACCAGTGGAATGAGCTTGTTCTAGCTAGGAATCATATTATATAGTTAGAAAGAAAAAATGATAAGAATAAGAACCAATTTTCAATGATGATTTTTGTGAATAGCACAGGGATGGTTCGTTAGGTAAAAAGATGTTTGTAAAATTGATAAAAAAAACCTGAGAGGTAATTGAAAAAAATAGGCCGATGAAATCGTCAGATGTGTACCCATACGCGCAACTAGTGGAAAACTGTATGACGGAGGGCCACCATGGATGCCGACATTATGTACACCATACATGGTATGGTTACATATAGAAATAGATTGGAGAAGTGTATAATTTGATGGATAAAGGGTTAACATTCCGGATCAAATTATCAGATTTACATAAAACTATACAGCACAGCACATCAGTAACCTGAATAAATATATAAAGTAACATGACAATCGGATTGATATTTTTTGAGTTATCTCATGCCAAAGGGATTGGAGGAATTTTCAATTTGAAGGATTAAGGGTTAATATCTCAGGATCACATGATCAGATTTACACCAAAAACTATACAGCTCGGCACATCAGTAACCTGAACACAAATATAAAGTAACTTGACAATCCAAGCAATATTTTTCAAGTTATCGAATGCCAAAGGGATTGGAGGAATTTTCAATTTGAAGGATAAAGGGTTAATATCTCAGGATCAAAATAAGAGATTTACACCAAAAACTATACAGCTCGGCACATCAGTAACCTGAACACAAATATAAAGTAACCTGACAATCCAAGCAATATTTTTCAAGTTATCGAATGCCAAAGGGATTGGAGGAATTTTCAATTTGAAGGATAAAGGGTTAATATCTCACGATTAAATTATCAGATTTACACCAAAAACTATACAGCTCGGCACATCAGTAACCTGAACACAAATATAAAGTAATTTGACAATCAAAGCAATATTTTTCAAGTTATCGAATGCCAAAGGGATTGGAGGAATTTTCAATTTGAAGGATAAAGGGTTAATATCTCGGGATCAAAATAATAGATTTACAACAAAAACTATACAGCTCGGCACATCAGTAACCTGAACACAAATATAAAGTAACTTGACAATCCAAGCAATATTTTTCAAGCTATGGAATGCCAAAGGGACTGGAGGAATTTTCAATTTGAAGGATAAAGGGTTAATATCTCAGGATCAAAATAACAGATTTACATCAAAAACTATACAGCTCGGTACATCAGTAACCTGAACACAAATATAACGTAACTTGACAATCCAAGCAATATTTTTCAAGTTATCGAATTCCCAAGGGATTGGAGGAATTTTCAATTTGGTGGATAAAGGGTTAATATCTCACGATTAAATTATCAGATTTACACCAAAAACTATACAGCCCAGAACATCAGTAACCTGAACACAAATATAAAGTAACTTGACAATCCAAGAAATATTTTTCAAGTTATCGAATGCCAAAGGGATTGGAGGAATTTTCAATTTGAAGGATAAAGGGTTAATATCTCAGGATCAAAATAACAGATTTACACCCAAAACTATACAGCTCAGCACATCAGAAACCTGAACACAAATATAAAGTAACTTGACAATCCAAGCAATATTTTTCAAGTTATCGAATGCCAAAGGGATTGGAGGAATTTTCAATTTGAAGGATTAAGGGTTAATATCTCGGAATCAAATCATCAGATTTACACCAAAACCTATACAGCTCGGCAAATCAGTAACCTGAACACAAATATAAAGTAACTAGACAATCCAAGCAATATTTTTCAAGTTATCGAATGCCAAAGGGATTGGAGGAATTTTCAATTTGAAGGATAAAGGGTTAATATCTCAGGATTAAACTAACAGATTTACACCAAAAACTATACAGCTCGGCACATCAGTAACCCGAACACAAATATAAAGTAACTTGACACAAGCAACAGTTTTCAAGTTATCGAATGCCAAAGAAATGGATACGGACGTCAGACGGACAGATGGACGGACGAACAGACGGACGGACAAAGGATGGACGAACGACAGATGGCCACCCTGGATGCCGGCATTATGTGTACCATACATAGTATGGGTACACATAAAAATTATTATTGCAGTCAACTTGAATGTTTGTCCCCTGCGACTCACCATATTCCTAACCCTTTATCAAACGAATCAGCCACATTCGCCCACATAATTTACAAACTGAGCAGTTGAAAAATATAATATTTCAAACAATTTCAACCAAACCATATCATGTGACCACTCATTGGAATGAGCTCGTTGAGATCGTTCCAATGAGGGGTCACATGATATGGTTTTGTTGAAATTTTTTGAATAATTTGGAAAAAAAATATTTGAAATAATAAATTTTGATATCATCTGTGCTGGGTAAAGGGTAAATAAAATGAATTCAAAGGGGAACATAGAACCTCAAATTCTCATTGAATCACACAGACAAGAGCCGAGTATAAATCTTCGCGAGAACAGACGAGCATTACATGAAACCCAATTCAAACAATTGGTCCATTGGTTAACGTTTCAAGTCTCCAAAACAGCCATTTTTATAATGACTTGAAAAAGTTGCTCCCAAAAGTATTCTTCCTTGAGAACTCAACCCACAGACAACATTTATCATCCCAATGTTCCTTTTTCATTATTGGCTGCCTGTACAGACAGCCAACAATTATGTCGAAACACTGTTAAGTCACAGACGGCCATGTACATGTATGCAATTAGTAATTATCATAAAATCAATCTGTGGCCTTAAGGGCTAAGGTTACTCTTCAGACATTTGAATTTACAGATAGCAAAATGTTTTTGTGTTAAACACAGACATGTTAACCTCCAAAATAATTTTTCAGGGAACCCAAGGGTGATTTTCAGGGATATGGGATGGATTTCAAGGAAAAGTTTGCGCGGAGACAAAACAAAAAAAAAAACTTTAAAGGAATTTTCAGCTCAGGGACAAAGATTAACACCAGGTCATATCCAGATCTAGATGTCAATTATGCTGATGCATTTATGCTATGTTAAAAAATGATAAAATAATTGTTGCCCCCCCCCCCCCCCCCCCCCCTGCAATCCTCTTCATGACCCACACCCACAGAGCACCACCACCTGTGGATTGCTTTTATCAAAGTCTACTAAGCTAATAATTTCCCAAGTCTGGAAATGTTAACAGGAAAAGATGTCCTAATGTTCAGTTACTTCAAGAAGATTAGTACTTGGAAAGTATCTTTATCAAAATCCTTCTTGCATGTGTGGACGTTTGTGCCCTGCACAAAACTTTTCTTTTCATCATTGAAGCATTTTTTTTTTTTCTTTTTCTAATTCCATTCAAAATTTTCTGGATACAGATGGCCAACAGTTAACAGTTCTGTAGTCAGAACAATGGAATAAATGAAGTGTTAGAAAATAAGTCCATTGCGTATAAATATGCAGTCATAATTTTTCGGCATCCTAAACAACTTTAACCTATTTTTAAACTGTGTTAAATAGTTGAGGTCAAGGTGTTTACGTTTTGATTTGGAAAAGGGATGAGAATTAAAGCTATTCTATGAATGAATAAATATATATTATTTAATTCCTTTTCATATATTCTAGTTACCAAAAAACTGCATTTAAATGAAGGTGGAGTTTTCAATTTTTTGAAAGTAAGTCACCTATTTTCACTTCGACACTCGCAAATAGATCACGAATCTCTGATTACGAAGAAAAAAACAAATAAACATGAACACAGTTGAAATATATATCATAAAATACCCTTTTCTTAAATAAATTTAACTTAAATCCATATTTTACTGCTTCGTAAGTTTTTACCAGAGTTTGAAATGCATGTGATTTGACTCTGAACGTTTTACATAAGTTACAACGGGAAAGAAATATTCAACTGTTGTTTTCTGGGATTTTTGGTTCAAAACTGATTCCCGTCCGGGAGGTTGGGAACTACACTGAAATTTTGGGATTTTCCCAAGCATTCCGGGAGAGTTAACATGTCTGGTTAAACAGTCTTGGACAAAGCATAATGTCAATCCAATCTTAATGGTATCTGAACAAGCACTATAAACCAGAAGATGAACTACCAATCCTAGTCAACCAGGCAAATTGGCTTACAAAGTAATCTGAAATCTTGCATCTAAACAAAACAGACTTTAACTCCAAAAGTTATTCTTACAAAAGAACATGGCACACGTGTCATTTCTGAATCATACAGGCACTAAATGCAGACCTGAAAATGCCCTTTGCAATGGAAAAAAAGATGAAAACGAGAAATTTAATGAATTTACATAATCAAAACACTCATGTTAAACAGAAAAGACTTTTTTGCTGTGAATGAGATTCAGCCAGTAAAACCCAGGTCATGGCTTCAGTTTCTTTCATTAAACTAATGAAATACCATTATGTGTTACACTATCAGAAAGAGCTTTCAGTATCTCTGGCAATATCAAGTGCGCCACAGGTATAATATCAAGTTTAGGCAATCGTTTGTACATGTGCTACTCACTTAACCCTTTACCTAACATGAAAAGCAGACGACACTTGCAAAACAAATTCTTGAATAACTAATTTCTTTCATTATTTGTCTCAAAAACATAAGTTATGCGCCCTCATTCATTTAGCTCATTCCAACAAGGGGTCATAACCTATGTTTTTGAGACAAAAAATGAAAAAATAATGAAAATTAATTGGCGATTTTTTAGAATAGCACTGGCCGGTTTTGACCGTTATGTTGGGTAAAGGGAAAAAATGGGCTGGAATTCCAACTCCGGCATTAATTACCGAGTCCTAATTTAATTTTACTAGTAAAACAACTAGTTTACTACAGCAAACAAACATGGCTTTACTATCCAATCTCCAATGCAATGGTGTAAATATACAGTACTGGGACATTTGTTGCTATTTAAACATGGTGGTGAAGATTTTCCATCTATACACTTTCTGAGGGCAATGCACAAGAAGCCCCAGCAAAGCTTCAATTCACAAACCACTGGCTTACATCCAGTGGTGATTCAGCTGAAAGTTGTTGGCTAGTGTTTCTTGTTTTTTCCTCAAAGATAGTGAATAACTATATAACTGTAATTCACCCCCTCTATGCTCCTGTAATAATCCACTCTCCTTATACCGAAGGCATCCACACTACAGCAGGATTTAAATAAGGGAACCCCAAACACCATCATTTGTTTTAGCTCCAAATATGGGGTAAATTTAAATAAAGCGAGATTATGGACAGCAAAAAGACATGGACTGTTTATTAGGTTATGGCAAGCAGCCACTTTTTCTGTACAATTTAGCATAAAGCCAAACACAGTACGGGTGGGAGGATTACTACTGAAAAACAATATAGTAGATTTTCCATCTAAGAATTTTTCACAATTTTTCAAAAAGGCACAAGAAGCACTTGCAACTTTTCAGCTCATGGACCACTGGGTTGCACCCAGAGGTCCATGAGCTGAAAAATATGCAAGTGCTTCTTTTCTTGTGCCTTGCACTCTGAAATTAAACATTTATCAGGTGAATAAATCTATCCCGAAATGATTTGGTAGTAATTCATCCTGTAATGAAGTGCAGAAAGATATACTGGTTACTCAAATTTGGCACTGATGGAATGATATAGAACTCAGCATGATTTCACTAACCCTTTACCTATAGAATTGACCGCTTCCATCTGCATAATTTACAAATTCAGCAGTAAAAAACAAATTATTTAAAAAAAAAAATTTCGACAAAACCATATCATGCGACCCCTCACTGGAACAAGCTCATCAAGCATATTCCAATGAGGGGTCCACATGATATGGCTTGTTGAATTTTTCTGGAAAAATTTGACAGAAAACGAAATAATTAACTGGTTGAGAGCTAGATTATTTTTGGAGATTAATAATTTGTTGTTCAAAATTTGTTTTATCCAAATTATTGGAGTGTTCTTATGCACTCTCCAATAATTTGTGATAGAACAAATTTATATAAACAAAATATTTGCGTTTGAATGAACATGAAACATGAGCAAGGTCAACATTAGATTTTGCTCTGGTACCCTTATTGTTTTGAATGCCCTGATAGAGGCTTTTAGCACTCAACCTGTTAACCCTTTACCCAACGAATCGGCCGCATCCGCCCGGGTAATATGGAAATTCAGCAGTTGAAAAAATATTATTTTTCAAAAAATTTCAACAAAACCATATCATGTGACCCCTTGTTGGAACGAGCTCGTTCCAACGAGGGGTCACATGATATGGTTTGTTGAAATTTTTTGAAAAATTTGAAAAAATGATATTTAAAATAATAAATTTTGATATCGTCTGCGTTGGGTAAAGGGTTAAAAAATCACCAATTTCGATATCTTGTGCATTGAGTAAAGGGTTAAATTGAAATCCGGTTTGCAATTTGCTGAATCTGAAAATTCTCAATATTGATAGTGTACTCAAGAGAATGGATTAAAAGAAGTGGGAATAATGGATTGCCCTTGTTCATAAAACTATACCAACACATACAACATGAAAGTTGATTTCAAGACAAATACAATATGAATATAAGAATAATATGCATGCAAGACAAAATGATTATCACAGAATACTTTTCATATACAATAATTATATACATTAATAATAAAATCATGTAATATTGTTATCACGATAAAAAAAAGAAGGTAGAAGTCAGTGGCTTCCATGGAAAAGGTTGGCAGCAGGGTTGAATAACCCTTTGCCTAATCAATAGCAAACTCCATCCTTACATATACACAAAAATAATTTTTTTTTTTTTTCACTTTTCATCTTGAATATAGCTCATCAAGCTTGTCCCGTTGTGTGAATTTATTTATTTATTGGTGTTTAAGGCAACATATTTCTGAAAAATGGCTATCATGACCACAACATGGAGATAAAGCAAAGTTTAGTCAATTGTTTATACCCATTTTGTCCATTTTAGAGGACTTCCACCCCAAGCATTGTTGACTGGATTCTATTTTACCAGTAAATCAAAGCTTGTTTACCACAGTAAACAAGCACTGCTAGACTTCCTGGAATTCCCACAGGGACCATTGGATGAATGGCAGCAAAACAGTTAACCCTTTACCCAACGATATCATAATTTGTTATTTTAATCATTGTTTTTTAAAAAACTTCCCAAGAATTTCAACAAAATCGTATCATGTGATTCCTCATTGGAATGGGCTCGATGAGCTCATTCCAATGAGGAGTCACATGATATGGTTTTGTTGAAATATTTTGAAAACTTTTTTTTTTCAACTGCTCAATTTGTAAATTATGTAGGCAGATGCAGGTTTATTTTGCAATGCCAGGCTTGGTAGAGAATTGAAATAAAGCCAATGAATGGACGCTTCAATCATTTTTATCAGCATGATGAATCTCTTTAACCCTTTAGCAGACACAACCTGAGGATGATACTTGCATTACTTTTTCTGGAGTACCTAAAACTAAACAAGAGCACCGCCTATTTATAACTTGGTGAGAGGCCCTCTGTGTATGTGCATACTAATTTGAAGTGGTGACTTCTCTCTGACCGAGACTCTGGTGGGTTGGTTGTGAATTTTGTAGGTGTCACACCACCTAGGGGTGATACAAATGTTGTGTATGTTTCATTGTGATCTCTTTCCATTAAAAAGTTATGGCACTGACATGGAAAAGTTGATGTGCATGCTGATTGTATGTGTTGATCTCTGTATGTGACCTTGGTAGACCATCTAGTGGTTGTGGATATGTTGTGCAAGTTTATTTGTGATATCATCTTCCACTAAAAAGTAGAGGCCTGGATACAAAAAGCAGTTGTGCATGCTGATTCCATGTGTTAACCTCTGTGACCTTCACCTTGGTGGGCCAATCATAAATTTTGTACGTGACACACAGTCTTGTGATGGTCTATAGGTTGTGTAAGTTTCATGTGATACCTCCTTCCACTAAAAAGTTATATCTCAGACATGAAAACAATTGCTATGCATGCTGAGTCCATGTGTTGACTTGCATGTGTGACCTTGGTGAGCCAGGGCTGGGTTTTGTAATTAACACACCATCTAGGGTTGGTCCAAAGGTTGTGTAACTTTCATTGTGATATCTCCTTCCAGTAAAAAGTTAGGTCACAGATATGAAAAAGTTTGACATGCAAGCTGATTCCATGTGTTGACCTCTATCTGTGACCTTGACTTTGGTGGGCCAGTCTTGAATTTTGTATGTGTGTAAATTTCATCGTGATATCTCCTTCCACTAAAAAGGTGAGTCCTGGACATGAAAAAGTTGATGCTGATTCCAAGTGCTGGCCTCTATCTCTGACCTTGACCTGACTGGGCCTGTCATAAATTTTGTGTGCAACACTGTATATTGGTACATAGTTGTAAGTTCCATCGCAATGTCTCTTCCCATTAAAAATTCATGGCCCAGATGTGAAAAAGATACCAGTCGCATATATTTCCAGCTACCTGAACAACACCACAACAAAATACACGTTTTTTTCTTTTTTTAACACGTTTTAGCTCAGTCGCATGAACAGCACAATAACATAATACTCCTGCTTTTTTTTAAAATGGCATATAAAAATGTTGTTTATGTTTGCTCTCAGTAGAACAAACACACTGTGCCTGTTCCAATTAGGGATCATGCACTTTGTATGGTTAGGCATAGGATTAATACAAATGACTTGTAATTTATATCAAAATTTCATGCTTCTAATTTTTCACATAATGCAATCAGAATTTTTTACCAATTCATTCTTGTTTGAAAGAGCTCATTGAGTTCTGTCAAACAAGACTGAATTGGTTAAAATCTTAGGTGCATTATTGGAAAATGTCATTTGAAATTTTGATATTCTGATGTTGCTGAGCAGAGGGTTAATCATCTACTCCTGTCATAATTTCCATACTTACCGTGTCTTCTTGCATTGCATTTTAGAATTCAAATCCTTTCAAGAATTACACTGAACCTTTCACAAGCTTCTCTCAACGGAGAATCAATTATGGCACTAAAACTGATTGTACATACATAGATTAACAAGTATATAATGCTAACTAATATTATAAGTTATTGTGATGAATTGATGGTAACATGGTCTGAGGTCTGCTGCTCGGAGATTATGTTCACGCTATGAGCTCCGAGCTGCAAACCTCAGACCATGTTACCGTCAACTCATCACAATAACGTATATGTACCAATAAGACACTACCCATAGCCCAAAACCTACATCATGAAACACGAGAGGCTTATTTACTAAACTTGTGATCATTACAAGTTGCCTTGTTCAAGGCAACTTTTAACGATCACAGGTTTAGTAAATAAACCTTGTGTACCCCACAACGGCACTGAATAAATAATCAATAAACCAGATGAGCTCATTCCATCTCAGTTCAAATCGTAAATCGGTTTGTAATTTAAACAACACTTCACCTGGAACACTGTTTGATGCACATGAGAAAAATCCAGAAAAATGAATTGGCTTGTTAGTCACACCGTTGATGAAGCAATTATGAAACGGGCGTCGTTTCAAATATTTTGCATTATGACGTCAGACGGTAACATTTGCTACTGGAGCTGTAAACATAGAAGAAACTACGCCAGCTCTCCTCCAATCAGAGGGCGAGGATTTTACTCTTATTGGAACATATAATCCCATTATGTATATGTAAAAAATGTATCGGAGTCAAGCTCTTATTTCTAAGGCCATATCTCAAGGAGTCAAGATGTATAAATTTTATAGTAAATTTCCTTTCTTATTATACCTACTGAAATTGTTTACTACAGGCTTGCACTACAGTGGAAGAACCTAACTCGGATAAAATACTCTCTATTTTAATCTTTCCCAAGATTTGGGAAAGAAAAGTGGTGTAAAAACCCCACGAAAAAAATAAGCCAAAACTGGGTCGAGCGCCATCGGCGCACCACCAGTATGGGACGCTCTTCCATAGTACAAATCCACGACTTCCGTAAAACAGTGCGCAATGTGTCAATTCATCATTCTTTTGATTCCGAACAACACAGGAGTTATCTGATCAGCGGGGAGGAAGGATTCTTACCCGAATAAGAAGATGGGAGGGCCTCCATGTAAACAATTTCGGTAGGTATAATAAGAAAGAAAATTTACTATAAAATTTATACTTCTTATCAACCTACCTCAATTGTTTACTACAGGCTGAATAGACAAAAGGATGGAGGGAATCACATAACCAACCCACACATAACTCAATAGCACTGGGACCGTGGACAGAGGAAGAGATCCCTAGGCCTATCAAACCATAGCATCACAAACATTAGAAAAGACAATGAAAGATGAGGCGTATGGTGAAGTGCGACGCACAGACGGAAAGGGCAGTAACAGCACAAAGCTGGAACTGACCCTGAAAAACGCTGAAAGGCTGGGATAGATAACAGCCTGAGCCCTAGAAAGAGGGCCCCAAGGTTCTCTGTCGGCTCCTGCAACTGTCGCAGATAAAAGGAGAATGTAGCATTTCTCCAGAAGGCTGCCAGTATAACATCCGTCATCTGACAACATGACAGAGTTATTAAAAGAGGAAGACAATGCACGCACCTCGTGGCAGAAAAAACAATTGGTAATACAATCACCAGTAGCTAGACGAGTGGAAGCTGCATGAATAGCAAGACAAATCCATCAAGAAATGGATGCAGGAGAGATCTGGCATGTGAGAAAACACATATTCATCCAGGATAAAGGTGCGAACGCCCCCCACCCCCAAGCAGAGCAGCGCCCAAGAAAGTCACCATCTTGGAGTAAACTGCAAAGTCCTAGGCTTTTTCAAGGAAAAGAGCTGAACAAGCTTGGAGAGGCAAGGATGAGTGTCGAAACAATGCGGTATCACATATGAAAAAATGTCTCCGAAGCATGGACATGTACCCATTGCTGGAGACCCCCAGAAACAAACATACACCAGAAACTCTGCAAGCGGTGTGATCGAAGGAGTGACAGAAGCAACAGAGTGATCGCACACCATCGACAGAAGAACCTTCCACTTAGCCACAGAGGCTAAACCAGTGGAGTGAGTGCCTCCTTGAAGAAGAAAAGCAACTCCACTGCGTGTCTCGAAAAACCACTACAGAGGAGACAGGACCCGATAAAATACATGTGCGAAGGCACAATGAAGTCGGGTCAACGTGAAACCTCCTTGGGCAACTTTGGCAAAGAAAGTCGCGAGGTAGAGGGAGACATGCCGGAACCGCCGCTAACAGAGAGCGGAGCAGATTGATCCACACCCACCGAGGCGACGGGTGTGATCGAAAGGATTCGACGACTGCAGGTTCATATCTGGGCGAGAACCTGAGGCGGAATCGGAACCGGTAGGAAGGCGTAGCCGACAAGCCTATCCCAAAGGAGGGCCAGAGCGTCCACGGCGAAATCCAGAGCATCTGGACACGAAAGTGTCCACCTGATGGTTCCAACGAGTTGCAAGAGATCGAGGGAACCCTCCATGTGGAGCATCCACTGGTGGAAATGAGCCTGCTCCAACGGGACAGGGAGTCGGCTAGGACGTTCAGACGACTGGGAATGTGACGAACAGCCACCCCGGCGTGGACATCCTGAGCGAGCAGTAGAAGATCCCGTGCCAATTCGTACATTGGAACAGAGTGCGTGCCGCCCTGGTTCCGAATGTAAGCAACCACCGTCGAATGGTCGGACAACAGAAGGACCTGGCGATTCGACAGGTGAGAGATCCACTGCCTGAAACTCAGAAGAAGGGCAAGAAGGTCCTTCTGGTTGATGTGTACAGCTGCATGATCCTGGTCCCACATCCTGTGAATGGAAAGACCTAGAGGATCCAACGTCGCACCCCATCCGAGATTGCTGGCATCTGCCGTCAGAACGCAATTGGACGTGGGTAAGTCCAACGGAACACCCTGCGAAAGCCACTGGACATCCGCCCAGAGGAGAAGATGAGGATAAAGATATTCTGGAAACTGAAGCACCAGATTCAGAAAATCTACATTCGGCCTCCAACGACTGAGCAGAAAGTGTTGGAGAGGTCTGACACGCAGCCGACCTAGAGGAATGAGATCCGTCACCGAACAACAGAGACCGATTAGCCAGAGAATACTCCAAGCCGTCGTGGATGTGGACTGGAACAGAGTCAGAGCAAAAGCTGAGAGAATCACAGCCTTGGCCTGGGGAACTGCCACCAAACTGAATTGTGTGCAGAAAGCCATCCCCAGATGATAAAACGACTGAGAAGGGACCAGGTCCGACTTCTCCTCGTAGACTCTGAAACCTAGCGACGTGAGCAAGCTCAACAGAGTGGTGACATCCGACTCCAGTAAGGCAGCATTGGAATGCCCCTGGAGGATATCATCCAGATATGCCAAAGTAGTTACCCTGGACTGTGTGTGATGGAAAGCTATCACATGCGACAGCAGTCTGGTGAAGGCCCAAGGAGCCAGGTTGAGGCCGAAAGGCATGGCCTTGAACTGGTAAACTCGCCCCAGAAAAACGAACCTGAAATAATTCCGTAATGCCCAATGAATCGGAACGTGAAAGTAAGCGTCTCGCAGGTCGAAGCTGGAACCGAAATCTCCCTGGTGAATTGAACGGAGGGCCGACCTGAAAGTCTCCATGCTGAACTTGGGAGCAATGATAGACTGGTTCAGGAAACTCAGATCGATAACCGGTCGGAGTCGGCCGTCCTTCTTCGGCACCAACAGGAACAGGAGGGAATAGAAACCCACTGACCTAATGTTCTTGATGACCTCAATTGCCCCCTTTGTCAGGAGATTGTCTATCTCCGTGGACAAAAGTTCCCGACGTAAAATGTCTGAAGAAACTGTGGTTGGAAGAGGCACCCTGGACAGAGGATGTCACCCCGGACCGTCAACACAGAACCATGGAAAAGTTGCGGACCTGCCAAAGAAGCAGATCGAAGAGTAGCGCACTGCTCCTCAGGAAGGGATCGGCCTGTGTCCAGCACAGAATCCCTTCGAACTAATTACAGATTAGCCGTGTTACAGGCATGCATGTTAGTAAGATGCATGAGCGCCTTGGACAGCACACGCAAAGGAGCCTGTACCTCGTCAAACTTATCTGGAGGTAGATAAGCAGCTGAAGCTGAGACGACGTGATCGGAGAGAGAAAGCATACCAAGCATCTCTCTCGATAAGCCCAATGTGGACTCCAGAGTTGTCATCGGAATGACGGCAGACTTGGAATTGGAAAGCCCGAGGGAATTGGAGTCCTGATCCAAAACCGTTAAAGTCTGGTAGACCGACGTAGGAACGATAACGCACCGGAGGCAAAAAGGTGTCAACCCTGGTGAAGAAAGGAGCCTTCATAGCCTTGGAACTTAGCTCAGAGTCCAAGGCTGAAAATGCTTCGACCAACTGTACCGACTGGCACGGTCGAAGATGCCCAGAAGCGGGTTGCTCCATAGGCTGTTGGCGTGCAACTGATGATCACGGCCTGGCTGACACTGTCGACTGGTTAGATGGTTTGAGATCCGGAAGGAACCCAAACACGAAATCAAGAGCTGCCCCCAAGTCCGAAGACTGCTGGCTCTCGACATCAAGCATGTCTGACTCTTCCCCTGAGTCGGAAGACACATAGCCCATCGTGGGCAAACCAGCCGACGCCTCCCATGGTGTCGGAACACCAGGGGGATCAGAAAGCGGCCTGTTTCCAATCCCGGGAGGCGGCACCATAGGGGGTGCCTGGAAACCACTTGCTGCCCCGCTGGAAACAGGAAGGCTCTTTGACAGAACCTGAGTGAGTAAGGAGAGGGCCTCCCTAAGCTCACTGCCCGTACTGGCCGGTTCGACAGGGGAACGAACCGGCAAAGTGGCTACACCTCTGACCCTCTTAACCAGTGAAGGGTCACGATCCTTCAAAATACCCGACGTGGGACGACGGGTGGCAGCCGAAACGTCTGAAGGCAGACGTGTATAGGGGTGTGACACACCCCGAGGATCAACATAGCGGGAACTCATGAGAGTCACCGCGGACCTCTGCAGGGCAGAAGGTCCAGGCTGCACAGAAGACGTTGGTCCCCCAAAACTGGTCGTGTGGCCAGAATGAGTGGACGGAAACACCACGGAGTTCATAGTGTCCCACTAAGAACATCCGAATCCAAAGACAACTGTGGTGCTCGACGACGCAGAGACCACAATAGAGGGTCCGGCCGGCAGCCACTTCCAACTTCGCCGAGTTGAAGTCAGGGAAGGCTGAGGCCGATATCCCACGTCTACACAACCAGACACCGCAGCAGACCAATGCAGGTATAACACTACTGTGCTCAATGGCTGAAAGGACACAGTCGGGGGTTCAGTCGGCAGCCCCATCTGACTTCGCCGAGTGGAAGTCGGGGAAGGCTGAGGCCGATACCCCACAACCACACTACAGACATCCCTGCAGAGATAAGCCGAGGCCGGCTAAAAATGGTGCCCAATGACGTTGTAGACAGAACAGTAGTAGCAGCAGATACGACGGGAGCTGTTGGAACTGGCGGAAAAGCGGAGAGAGCCACCAAGCTCGGCCTCCAAAGGAGGAGTCACAACCCTAGTGACAGCCTCAGATGTCGACTGGAGAGGGCGCAGAGTCCCGGAACCAGGCATCTCATCATCAGAAATCCAACAGCTCCTGCAGTATCCACCACAGTAAACAAGAGGCCCCACGTGGCCTTAATCGCTCACCTGACAAAGTGACTCTAAGAAGTATTTTAGGTCACCTTCACCATGTCATGCCTCATCAACATTAACTGGTTGAGTGATAGATTTTGTTTGAAGTTCAACATTTGTTACCTAAAATTAGTTTTAGGCCAATCTCCAATGATTTTTAATAAAGCAAATTTATCTCTGCAGACAAACTGGTTTAGCATGAAGCACAAACAAGGAATGTGAAGAGATAGCCTTGGACATCTCTCCCCAACTGTGGATATCTTCCATGTGCTACATGTATATATTTGCATGCAAGAAAACAAAAATTTTCACAAATTTTCCAAAATATTAGTTTTTTTTATCATCATTGGAACAAGCTCAAACAGCTTATTCCAATAGGGGTATGGGATGATCAGGTATATTTTTGAGACAGAAATGTGAATATATAAATAATGGTGTTTTTTTGTGAATGATGCTGGAGAATTTTGCGTAAAGATATGGTAAATGGTTTGTTCTAGATACAGAATGATGCAAAAGTATTTAAATTTGATTAGGCAAGTTGTTCCTATAATGCATTTAAAAATTGAAGTAACTGTTTTTTTGCTGACAAACTTTTAGATGTGTGTGTCTGTGTTTGTGTGTGTGTGTGTGTGTTTGTGTGTGTGTGTGGGGGGGGGGGGGGTAAGAGTGTTCTTGCAAACAAAATTCCTGAATAAATGGAAAATTTTATTTTTTGTGTGAAAGACATAGTGCGTGAATGTTGATTGGAACAAGCTTAGAGAGCTCATTTTAATGTGAAGTCATAAAGCTGTGTTTTACGTACGAAATTCTGGAATAACTAAAAAAATTGCTTTTTTGACTCAAAAAGCATGGTGTGCGACCTCTCATTGGAATGAGCTCAAAAAGCTCATTCCAATGGGGTATTTACAAGCGATAAGTACATGTATGTTTAAGAGACAAAAATTAAAATTTGAATAGCGATTTTTGCGAAGAATGCTGACAAGTTTTGGCAGTTATGCTGGTAAAAAGGTAAGATATGCAAAGTGGTTGTTTTTAGAGGCGACATTTAATTAAGGGGAATTAACCCTTGATTACTGAGGTAACTTCTAAAAGTACTGAAATTTCATGAAGCAATGTGAATAACAGACAACAGTTGCCTAAAAATTTCATGAATAACTAAAATGTTTATTCCTTTGTCTCGAAAACATGGCATATGACCTTTGTTGGAATGAGCTGAATGCGTGTGTTCCAATGAGGGGGTCATAAAATTTGAACGGAGATTTGTGTGAATAATGCATTAGTACTGCTAGATTTGGGTAAACGGTTCACCCTGGATACCACCCCTTCTATAGTAGATCTTTTCTGCAAATTTTGTCTAAGATTCTATCAACTTTACAAATAAATACGTTCATGAATCACAATCAGATCCACCCCACAATGTTGCATACCAAATATCAAAAGATTCTGCCTGCTGGATCTGGAGAAGAAGATTTTTTAAGAAATATGCCTGAAATGCACTAAGTTAAAATTTGGGCTCCTATACGGAGCTCAAATATAAACCCAGGGGGCTGATTTGAACAAACTTGAATCAGATCCACCCCACAATGTTGCTTACCAAATATGAAAAGATTCTGAAGCTGGATCTGGAGAAGAAGATTTTTTAAGAAATTTGCCTGAAATGCACTAAGTTCGAATTCGAGCTTCTATAGTGAGCCCAAATATGAAACTAGGAAGCCGATTTGAACAAACTTGAATCAGATCCACCCCACAATGTTGCATACCAAATATCAAAAGATTCTGCCTGCTGGATCTGGAGAAGAAGATTTTTTAATAAATTTGCCCGAAATGCACTAAGTGCGAATTCGGGCTTCTATATTAAGCCCAAATATGAATCCAGGGGGCCGATTTGAACAAACTTGAATCAGATCCACCCCGCAATGTCGCATACCAAATATCAAAAGATTCTGCCTGCTGGATCTGGAGAAGAAGATTTTTGAAGAAATTTGCCCAAAATGCACTAAGTTTGAATTCGAGCTTCTATAGTGAGCCCAAATATGAATCCAGGGGGCCGATTTGAACAAACTTGAATCAGATCCACCCCGCAATGTTGCATACCAAATATCAAAAGATTCTGCCTGCTGGATCTGGAGAAGATGATTTTTTAAGAAATTTGCCTGAAATGCACTAAGTTCGAATTCGAGCTTCTATAGTGAGCCCAAATATGAATCTAGGAAGCCGATTTGAACAAACTTGAATCAGATCCACCCCACAATGTTGCATACCAAATATCAAAAGATTCTGCCTGCTGGATCTGGAGAAGAAGATTTTTTAATAAATTTGCCCGAAATGCACTAAGTCCGAATTCGGGCTTCTATATTAAGCCCAAATATGAATCCAGGTCGCCGATTTGAACAAACTTGAATCAGATCCACCCCGCAATGTTGCATACCAAATATCAAAAGATTCTGCCTGCTGGATCTGGAGAAGAAGATTTTTTAAGAAATTTGCCCGAAATGCACTAAGTTCAAATTCGAGCTTCTATAGTGAGCCCAAATATGAATCTAGAAAGCCGATTTGAACAAACTTGAATCAGATCCACCCCACAATGTTGCAAACCAAATATCAAAAGATTCTGCCTGCTGGATCTGGAGAAGAAGATTTTTTAAGAAATTTGCCTGAAATGCACTAAGTTCGAAATCGGGCTCCTATACTGAGCCCAAATATGAACCCAGGGGGCCGATTTGAACAAACTTGAATCAGATCCACCCTACAATGTTGCATACCAAATATCAAAAGATTCTGCCTGCTGGATCTGGAGAAGAAGATTTTTTAAGAAATTTGCCTGAAATGCACTAAGTTCGAAATCGGGCTCCTATACTGAGCCCAAATATTAACCCAGGGGGCCGATTTGAACAATCTTGAATCAGATCCACCCCACAATGTTGCTTACCAAATATCAAAAGATTCTGCCTGCTGGATCTGGAGAAGAAGATTTTTTAAGAAATTTGCCTGAAATGCACTAAGTTCGAATTCGGGCTTCTATAGTAAGCCCAAATAGGTATCCAGGGGGCCGATTTGAACAAACTTGAATCAGATCTACCCCGCAACATTGCATACCAAATATCAAAAGATTCTGCCTGCTGGATCTGGAGAAGAAGATTTTTGAAGAAATTTGCCTGAAATGCACTAAATTCGAATTCAAGCTCCTATAGTGAGCCCAAATATGAATCTAGGGAGCCGATTTGAACAAACTTGAATCAGATCCACCCTACAATGTTGCATACCAAATATCAAAAGATTCTGCCTGCTGGATCTGGAGAAGAAGATTTTCAAAGAAATTTGCCTGAAATGCAGTAAGTTCAAATTTGGGCTCCTATACTGAGCCCAAATATAAACCCAGGGGGCCGATTTGAACAAACTTGAATCAGATCCACCCCACAATGTTGCATACCAAATATCAAAAGATTCTGCCTGCTGGATCTGGAGAAGAAGATTTTTTAAGAAATTTGCCTGAAATGCACTAAGTTCGAAATCAGGCTCCTATACTGAGCCCAAATATGAACCCAGGGGGCCGATTTGAACAAACTTGAATCAGATCCACCCTACAATGTTGCATACCAAATATCAAAAGATTCTGCCTGCTGGATCTGGAGAAGAAGATTTTTTAATGTTTTTCCCATTGCCTACAGTGTTAAAAAGTGCTGACTCAGCACTTTTTCAAAGTCCCGAAACTGTACCCTATGATAAAACCGATGGCAATTTTTTTTTACCAATCCTTTCTGTTGGTCCTAAGGAAGCTGCACACCAAATAAAAATTCTCAGTGCCGTGCAGTTTTGGAGATATGGGCGTTTTAAATTTTTTCTATTTTTAGCTCCTGCGGTTCCCACGGGGCTGCGGGAAAATTTTTTTTTGCATAAATCAAGTACTCATGACCCAATAAGCCCTCACATAAAATTTGGTTCAAATCAGCCTCTCGGTTTGGAAAATAGAAATTTTGGGCGGGGCAAAAAATTTTGCCCCTCTCATAACAACGCCAAGTATAGCCCCACAAACTTCTCTTGAACAAATCTGAGTCTACACCTCAAAAGGAAGCTGCACACCAAATATCAAGTCTCTGCTACTGCTGGTTCATGAGAAGAAGATTTACAAAGATTTTGGTGCCCCTTGGGGGCATGGCACCACCCAGGAGGAGGGGCACCTTCATTTGAACAAATCTGAATTGGCATTAGGTAATAAACATTTAGCCAACATTTGAATAAAATTGGGCTAGTGGTTTAGGAGGAGAAGTCGATAATGTAAAGTTAACGCCGGACGGACGACGACGGACGACGGACGACGGACGATGGACGACGGACGACGGACGACGGACGACGGACAGAAAGTGATTAGTAAAGCTCCCCTTGAGCTTCGCTCAGGTGAGCTAAAAACTGCACATTCCCCACGGAAGGGGAATAACTCTCATCAGACATGGTCGAGTCGGGAAGCCCTGAAACGACAGCGTTCCCCACCCCCTGCTGGGGTGGGAGGAGCTGCACATCCCCCACGGGGGAGAGCAATTCTCACCAGACGTGGTCGACCCCGAAACGATAGCTTTCCTCACCCCCCGCAGGAGCGGGAGTAGCTGCACGGAGGGGGTCAAACTCACACCAGACATGGTCAAGTTGGGGGGGGAGCCGAAACGACAGTGTTCCCCCCCCCCCCCCATGCGGGGGTGGGAGGAGATGCACATCCCCCATGGAGGTGGTAAACTCACACCAGACGTGGTCGAGTCTGGAGGCTCCCGAAACAACACCCGCGGGTGCGGAAGAAACGGCCACGAGAACGCACCAAGGCGAGGGCAAAAGGAATTGCCCTAAAGGAACCAAACTGAAAATAACAGAGGTGAGAGCAGTAGAAGAAAAAGGTGAACTCAACAGAAACAGAATGTAGAAGAACACCCTCAACTACAAGAGAAGGTGGCAGAAAAAAACCCGTGGGTACATGACAGAACCCAGACGGTCGACAGGGACCGAAAAAACAGAAACTCAGCCCTCAAAAGAGTGAAGAGATCCTGTCCAGACAGTCCCAGATTGACACCTAACTCCAAAAACAATTAATTCATCAACTGAAAAATTCATTGTCGAATCGCGTGATGTTGAAAACAAAACATTCGCGAAAACAGAATAGTAAATAATATACAATGAGAATGTGGTTAAAAATATAAACGAGAATATATAAAACACAGTCCTGTTATTATACGATCTTCAGATCCATAATTCCAGTCACAGGAAAACCATTATCGACGAGTTAAAATATCACTGTTACTGAGCAAAGATGGCACACATCCACCACGTGTGCGGATAATCAAAAGAATGACGAATTGACGCATTGCGCACTGTTTTATGGTAGTCGTGGATTTGTACTATGGAAGAGCGTCCAATACTGGGTGTGTGCCGATTGCGCTCGACCCAGTTTTGGCTTATTTTTTCGTGGTGTTTTTACACCCCTTTTCTTTCCCAAATCTTGGGAAAGATTAAAGTAGAGAGTATTTTATCTGAGTTAGGTTCTTCCACTGTAGTGCAAGCCTGTAGTAAACAATTGAGGTAGGTTGATAAGAAATTGATTTAGAAACAAGAGTGAGACTTTGATACATTTTGTACATAAACATTATTGTGATGATAGATTATCTTACAACTCTCAAATATAGTGGCAATAACTTGATTTACTAGCTTTTTAGTTTCAGATTTCATTTTCACTCATATATCTCAGGTCCTTTTGTTGGCAACTTGTATCTGGCTGCCAAAAACTTTCCCAATCCCCGGATAAACTTAATGAGTGCATTTGTTCAATATTCCAAAAAGACTGTGCACTGTAAATGGTGTGTTGTTTCAACATGAATTCTTCCAATGATTCTGATAGAGAAACATAAAAGTAAGGGGATTTAATAATTATATCTTTGAAAAGAGTTTTTTCCCCATTTCAAAAAAGAAACATATATGGGCTCTCATAAATACTTCCAATATGCTACACTGTTAGTGCCTAAACAAACTATTGATTTTAGGGCTTCAAATATTTGTATTTGAATTGTATTTGACTATTCGTTCAACAAACCATACCTACTACAAGAACAATTTAACTTATAGCATTACTGTCCAATTCTGAGCATAAGAAAATAATTCACAAAAATATCCTGTGGTTTCAATCAAGGAGACTTACGAAGAGGAGAAGTATTTTGCTGCAAGCCCGGTGTTATTAAAAATATGCCAGGTTACATTTCCATAAAGTCATGTCTGTATCATTATTTGTGCTTTTTAAAGGAGCCAAAGCTATAGCTAATGTTTGTTCAATGGGAAGTTGGGGGGAAGAATATTCAGATATCAGCTTAAAATTTGAATATTGCCTTCCGTGAAGCGATTCTGAATATTCAAATTTGTTTCAGGACTGTACATTCTGCAAAAAATGGATTCATGTGATATATGTTCAATTGTAATTCACCAGTTAAATTTGAGTTCATTGTGTTTTTTTTTTAATGCATAATTTGATTGGCTGAGAGCCGGTTAGCTCTGTGCTCTAATCTCAGGTAAATTCACTCTAACTGTGCTCTAATTGCCAGAAACGGGTCAATTAGAACATGTCTGTATCCATGCTATGTGCGAACATCGGTGCTAGACACTCATATCACATACTGAACACACCTCAGAGTTGTTTTCTGTAAATTTGATCATGGCAAATAGACAGAGATCGAAACTGACATTTTTTTTAATTGTTTTTCTTCAAATAAAATGGGTTTGGAGAATTTTTTAACTTCAAATGAGACAGGACTTAAAATGGAGATAAACGTCTCTTGTTTTGTTAGACATATGGAAATTTGACTATGGAAAACCATTTGTTAACTTCGGGGCTCGTTAACAAACGCTTTTCCATAGACAAATTTCTGAATGTTTAACTCAACAAGAGACGTTTATCTCCTAATTGAACTGCATATATTTCATTGTCAAAGTGTCTTCAATTAACAATGCTTCACTGCACAAGAAACGCAAGCAATTTTTCAGTAACAGGCCTTTATATTACCCTAAATTCAAGCCAGTAAATGGTGTTCCCAAATTAGGAGATGGCTACAAACAGCTTGCTGAGACAGTCCAATATAAAGATGCATGTGTATTTGTTAAGAAATACTTTTGCACTATGCAAAACAGGTCTTAGAAAGACCTGTACTATATTCTATTTGTATGTATATTGACTAATCAAGTAGTTTCTCTTATTTTTGGCACATTTTTTACTTTAATCCAGTGTGCCCAAATTAGGTGAATATAAAGGCCTGAGCAAATAGATCTCTGAATTCAACCTAGAAAGGTTTTGGTTAAAACTTTGCTTGTACTTCCCGTGTTCTTTTCATTGAATAGAAGTTACTGTTTGGTTATTGCCTCTTCTTCTTGGCATTTCAGTATTAATCTCCTTTGCGGGACAATTTGTCAGGCACCACAGATCTGTTGAGATCCTGGTACTGAGGTACTTAAAGCAGCTCTGACCACCTTCCGTTTATAAAATTCTGTGAATACAAAATCATAGAAGTTCCGTACCTTCATGTATGTATGTAATATGGTATGTATGTAATATGTTCAGAACGTGTACTCAGTGCTGTTTGGATTGGAATACTTGTGGTAGGACCAAACCAGAAAATAAGCAAACTGTCATCTGCAAAATGAGGTCCCCAGAGGGTGAATTTAGTGATGCTACCCTGCACAGCAGGGTAGCTTCACTAAATTTACCCTCTGTGAACCTCAATCTGAATCAGGGTCTCAAAACTAAACAGAAAGAGGTACCCAGAAGATAAATAGGCCCACTGTATGGGATAGCATAATCAAATTCACCTCCTGGGGACCTCATTCTGCAAATGTCAGACTGCTTATTTTAAGGCCTGGGTAGGACAGGCAAAGCCTGAGGAGTTCAATTGGGATTTTTTCTGTCTATTTCACATTGGAAATGGGCCAGAAATTCGACCCCTGAAAATTCCTTGGATTAAACCATGTCCCCTTGCCACATATGCCTTGATTCTGGAGCCACTGTACTTTAAAAAAAAAATGTGACCAATCAAGATAATTTCAGGGACCTTGAAAATTATGCACATGGATGTCAGTTATGCAACATTATTTAGGATGAGGCCATTAACCCATATTCCAGCAAAAAAAAAAACAAGTCAGGGTTTCATAAGCCCATTTAGGTGTGTAAAAGAAATGGTCCCTGGTGATGAGAATGACCTGCACTTTTAGTCTGTCACTTTCCAACTCCGCATCTTCACGATTCATTACTGAGTTCTAAATACTGATGTGAGTCTCTCTGAACAGTCCCTCTTCTTTTTGTGGTCAAAAGATTTCCTCTCTCTCCTTTTTTCAATGCATGAACTCTCCAAGCATAAGCCAAAGATTCAACCTGAAAAGTGTTAATCAACATATCAGGTATAAAATATACAAACTTTTGAAACAGCTGATGAAGAAGTAAAAACCTCAAGACAAATCACAGGTTATACAATGAAAGTGTCAATGACATTGTTGCTTAACTTGTCTGTGTAATATGTTTGATGAAAAGGATAATGATCAATGTTTATGAAACGATTATGAAATAAGACAAGAATTGTGATAATTGGGAATATGTTGATTTCTGTTCCCTGTATGCTATGTTTTCAATAAAAATAATATGAGGTGTAGAATGTACTAAAGAATTGAGGGGTGGGTTAATGTGGCCCTGACGGTTAATGTATGTGACCCTCACAGTTAATGTATATCAACAAAAATTATCAATTTACAGTGAAATGATTCCAAAACGTGTCATCCTATCAAGTTACAATGAAATCCCTTCAAAAATACGGTCTGTAGACTGTGCTAAAGGTTTTTGGGCTTTAGGCCTGTGTAGCCATCATGGTTAACAGATTACAACCAAAAGGAGACATCCTCATCTAGACATTATACCGAGTCATCCTGCCAAGCTACAATGAAATCCCTTCATAAATATGACCTGTTGTCTCTGCTAAAGTTTTTAGGGTTTTAGGCTAGGGCAGCCGTCATGGTTAAATGCTCGCAACCAAAAGGGGATGTTCTCATCTAAGAATTATCTGGAGGCATCCTACCACATTACAATGAAATCCCTTCATAAATATGACCTGTAGACTGTGGTAAAGGTTTTCGGGCTTCTATAGCCATCACAGTTGACCAATCGTGACCAAAAGGGGACGTTATCATGTAGACATTATATGGAATCAACCTACCAAGTTACAATGAAATCCCTCCATAAATATGACCTGTAGACTGTGCTAAAGGTTTTCGGGTTTTGGGCTCGTGCAGCTGTCTCGGCTGAATGATCGCGACCTAACATTAATCATCCCAGTGTACACAAGTAGGACAAGAATCCGCAAGAGTGCTTCGACTAAAGTCAATATCACTCCTATAAACTCCACAACAAATTATATAATTAAGATACATGAATAATAGCAATCAAAATTAAATTCAAAATATTTTTATAAAAATTTTGAAAAAATGCCCAAGTTCCCAAAGGGAACATTATGAGCCCAAGGGCATCCCGATAGAGTCTAAGTGTGGACAAAATCCAAATTTTTTGAGCTATACTACCAGAATAATCATCAATGTATCCTACAGTAATTCTACAGTAATATAAAATAAAATACTACATATAAATGAGGCCGTTGTCAATGCAAACAACAATAACAAAAAAAATGGAAACAAGACATCAGGCACACAAAAAGGCCCAAATTCAGTAACCAATTTAAATGCTACCAGATGCAAAGCTAGATCTTCATATGAAGAAAAAACGATACATCGGATAGGAGATGCAAGACTAAACAACCTAATACCCCTAGGGTGAGGACGTAACCATGGGGTTAAACAGAATAAATATTCTGTAATACACGTTAAACTCCCAAGAAATTTAATAAAAAATTTCAATAAAAAATAGCCCAAAAGCTTAAGAGTTTAACAGGAAGGGTTCATGGAAGGACAGGGAAGGAATACTTAACAAACAGTGGATTAATCATTAGCAAAAATGATGACGTCAGGAGTATGTCCCGAAATTGGGAAACATTGACATAACTTTATAATTATTGAAAAGTAACAGCCTTGAACGTATAAAACCACCATTGACACTTCCATCATCCAATAACAGCCTTGGATCAACCAATTATATATTTATTTATTTATTGGGGTTTAAGGTCACATACTTATGCACAATGGCTAATCGTGACCGTGACAGTTTTACGGGTGGAGGAAGCCGGTGCACCCGGAGAGAACCACCGAGCAACGACGAGCAACTGTCAGCTCCTCAACATTCTAACTCTGTTCAAGCTCCACTCAAACACGGTTACAGCAGTTGAAGACATGTGCACCATCGACGCGCAGTACGCCTTAGTACACGGTGTCATCGTGCCCTCATGTAGACAACCGGGATAAAGTGCCTTGCCCAAGGACACAACGCGGGTCGTCCCGACCGGGGATTGAACTCGGGACCTCTAGCATAGAAGTCCAACAGTCTACCACTGAGCCACCACACTCCCGATCCACCAATTCTTGCATTGATTTGTGACTGGCATCCTCAAAAAAGGAGATTTTAAAGCACAGGTGTCAGAACATTGTTACTGACTTTAGGGCCATTGGTTTATAATATAAAAATATGCTGGTTGTTTCAGTTGAATGTATGTGGCTGCCTTGAACTTTTGTGATCCTTGGATAAACTTATGGAGCACAAACCCATTCAACATTCTGAAAAGACTGTATGCTGTAACAATACAACTGTGTGTTGTTCCAGCTTGAACAGTTCCAGTGATTCAGATGCAAATGCTTAAAAGCAATATGGTTCCATAATTTAATAATTATACTTCTGAGAAGTATTTTTTTTCTCTTTTCATATATAGAAACATGTTTCAAAAGCTTGTAATGTTCTATAAATAGTAACATAAACAATTCACAACAAAACATATGCATGTATTATGCAGTTGTGAGTTACAGGTTTTGTATCAGGCTCCCCTGATACATATTGCATTCAGGTAATTATGGATCCAATACATACTTATGGTAAGATAAGCATTGATGTCGTGTGCTGCTGGAGAGGGATCTTTCCAACAACATGCATGTATTATGCAGTTGCGAGATTTTGTATTGGGTACTCCTGATACACCCTGTATTCAGGTAATTATGAATCCAATACATACTTATGGTAAGATAAACATTGAAGTAAAGCACTGCTGGAGAGGGATCTTTCCAACAACATGCATGTATTATGCAGTTGTGTGATTTTGTATCAGGTACTCCTGATACACCCTGTATTCAAGTAATTATGGACTCAATGCATACTTATGGTAAGATAAACAGTGATGTATAGAGGATATCTAGTTTTTTTTGAGTGGATGCCAAAAATTATCTCCTGAGTGACCAAGACAAATGTTTATTTTTTGCAAGATTTTCTTTTTATTATACATTTTTTATAAGAATCTGATCATTCCTATCAATAATTCCACTCATTTCAACCTAGAATTGATGCATGAAAGTAAACAGATGATGTGCATTGATATGCAGAAGTGATGTGATTGATACTGTGAACAGGTAGCATCATGTTATCTGATTCAGCTGGTGGGTTTCATGCTTCAATTCAAGGTGAATATGTGTTGAATTATTGCTGGAAATGATCACTATCCACTCAAAAATGCTAGATTTTCTTTTCATTATATGTTTTTAAAACAAATTGATCATTTCCAGTGATAATATTCACCTCGAAATGATGCTTTGAAAGCTGCCATTTTGATTGATACCATGAAAGTGAAAATTTCTGTATCTACACAATGGGGGATACGATTTCTATCTTTCTGCAATTTTTTTGATAATATATCATTTAGCATATAATAAACTGCACTACAGGAGAGGAATCTTTCCAACAGTGTATTACAGCACAACATGTTATTGCCAAAGCGAAAAAAATTCTTATTGTTATAAAGAGGATCATAGTTCTAGAATAGAAGTCTTAGACAATGAATAGCAAGGATAATTCAAGTAAACTT
Organism: Pictodentalium vernedei; assembly: GCA_031216915.1. NCBI lineage: Eukaryota > Metazoa > Mollusca > Scaphopoda > Dentaliida > Dentaliidae > Pictodentalium > Pictodentalium vernedei. Next base: position 173,763,476 of record CM062291.1, on the reverse strand, counting down.
TCTTCTTATTGGACTGAGGTTTAGTAATTTTGAGTGATCAATAGGCAAATGAAACAATCATTCACCTAATTTGTACAGGCCTGCACTGTGAATGAAAATGTAAAAATTCAAAAAGTGTTACTGATGGATACAAAATTAAGGCTACACAAAGTAGACCTTTTAGACATGACTTTAAAAACTTTTAAAATTTTCTTAGCCGAGAAAAAGGGTTCAGCAAAACAAAACTGCTCAACCTTTTTTGTTTGCTTAAACAATTTTTTTTTTTCAGCTGACATGTTTCAAAGGACATTTTTTGTTTGTTTTGATCAATATACAGAGGATATCTATGCTGTTTTAGTGAATATCGGGAATTATCTCATGAGTGTGGACCTAGAAGTTTTATTTAAAATAAAACTTTCAGGCCCACACGAATGAGATAATTCCCAATATTCACTAAAACAGCATAGATTTTCTTTTTATTATATGCTATGTGACATTTTATTGCACAATATTCAGCCCTAATTCAACTACAAACAGTTTCAAGACAATAACAAAAAGCTGCTGATCGTTCCTTCAAGGCGACGTCATTCACCGAAGCATAACGTCATTTAGGAAGATGCTGAAAATATTTTTCACTCACAAAAATAGAACTTTCAGGTCCACACCCATAAAATAATTCCAGATACTGACTAAAATAGAGATTTTCTTTTTTTATTATATGCTACAAGACATTTTATTTCACAATATTCAGCCCAATTCGACCCCATATGCGTATGTTTCAAAACAATAACAAAGATCAGCTGATCATTCCTTCAAGGCGACATGATGCGGCATTGCATGATGTCATTTAGGAAGCTGCTGATGGATATTTCTCGATATCCATCGAGTCGATGGATATCAAGAAATATCTTTTAGATAATTTGTGATAATTCACAGGCTAGCATATAATAAAGTTTATTATGCTGTGTGTGCTCTCTGTCATACCTAAATATTAGGTAATTATGTTTTAGACACCCCACCATGAATTTACCCATGTTGGCGAGTGTATAAGTCACACGCTTTTCCTTTAGTTATTAATGTTCTCACAAGCCAGGAAGTTTGATGGGAATCTGGGAATCCAATTCTCATAATATTCCATTAAATGAAACTAAAGGAGTCAAACTGGATTTCTGTTGTTCAATTATTAACTTTTTAAACTGAAAATTTAGTTTTTCTGGAAATTAATTTTTTTAGAATCAGCCTTGATGAGATTTCGATAGTCCCATGTTTGAATCTGTTGATAATGGTCCTACAAAAAATAGAAATTTTCATGACAGCTGTATGGAGTTAGTTCCTGTGAAACCTGATGGGATGTGTGGATAACACAGATCTTTGAAGTTAAGATACAAACATTATATTTATGTGAATTCATTATTAATTGCTACAATATCGGTAAAGTAAAAAAATATTCAAAGTAATGAAAAAGTTCAGTATGAGATCGCCAGTTGTAATTTTTTTATCCTTTACACAAAGCAGGCGATATCAATATTTATTAATTTAAAAATCATTTTTTAAAAATTTTCAAACAATTTCAACAAAACCATATCATGTGACCCCTCAATGGAATGAGCTCGATGAGCTCATTCTAAAGAGGGTTCACATGATATGGTTTTGTTGAAATTTTTTTTAAAAGTTAAAAAATTTATAGTAATTTATATATTTTTTATACTTACCAATGACCCAGACTTAGCTGGTGCTAACTCTAACAAAACCAGGGCCAAACACAAATTTTGCCCCCCAATCCCCAAAATTTGCATCCAAAACAAAAAGAAATCATGTCCTAAAGGACCTCCATACTACGCCTCTACTGCGCATGCGCAGTGACGCAGACGTCCCGAAATTGGCGCCAATTATCATTCTTACTGGCAGTGCCTGGTCAGCGCTATGTACTCAGCGGGGAGGCAAGAGTTCCCAACTCCTGGGAGGGCCATCCCCGTCTGGGTCATTGGTAAGTATAAAAAATATATAAATTACTATAAATTTTTTAACATTTTTATACTGTACCAATGACCCAGACTTAGCTGAATAGTAAACAGGCTGGAGGGCCTAGGACATAGAGGAAAATCCAATAAGCTCAACTATATAATAAAGAGATAACCCCTTAAGGAGAAAAGGAGTATTAGGCTTTACATGTATCTTTCTTATTTAATATTTAAATTAGAAAGATACATTACCCTTAATAATTGAGCACAATAATATTCATGTTCTCTATTAACATCCAGTATATCCCTTATACTAATTATTTTTAAAGTAAGCCAATAAATAAAGTAGTCCAGAGAATTGAGACTCTTTATAGTCATTTAAAAGTGTCCGAGTATTGTATATTAAAGCCCGTTTGACACTTAACATATACAAATGCTTCACACCGAGCTACACTTTAAAAATAAGACATGAATGAATTTTAGCATTAATATTACACTTTAAAACCATCCCGGAAGCGACTCAGAAATACTGACTTGGAGGAGGCATTCCCTTGCTTTTCACTATAAAGCAGGTGACCTAAGGGAACACCCGCCCCCCCCCCCCCCCCCCCCCCCTTCCCCTTGCCCTGGGTCAAATAGCCCAGAGCGAAGAGGGCAGCCGGACGGAGTCACTGCCGGAACAGAAAGCCTGCATAACTATAGTTGCAACTGTTTAGTGGACGACATTCTGAGCAACAGATAACGGACCTAAACAATGCAGGTCTCCAGAAATGGACTCAATATTTCTGAGATAAAAATTCGTGAATGTGGATGGCTGAGACCAATAAGCAGCCTTCATTAAATCTGTAATAGCAACACTATTAGCATAAGCCCAAGAAGTAGCAAGAGCTCTTACTTCATGAGCGGAAATCTTAAGCACAGACTGCTGAGAAGATAAACTCTCATAAGCAGTACGGATAGTTAATTGAATCCATCTAGCAATAGAATGGACCGAAATGTCCTTTCTATTAGGCATCAAAGACAGAAAGAAACGTTTTCGTCCCTTTCTGATGAACTGAGATCTCTGTTTATAGATACGTAACGCTCTAACAGGACAGAGTAAAGGCCTACGCCCATCTGAAGATGGAAGAGCCTTAATAACAATAGGTTCCGGATATTTATTAGGAGCCTGATTCTTAGCTAAAAAACCCACATTAGTAGTGAAGGTGATAGTGTTCCCGACACTACGATAGTGAGAATCATCCACCGACAGTGCATGAAGCTCACTGACTCTTCTAGCAGAAGAGAAAGCTAAGAGAAAAGCTGTCTTATAAGATAAGAATTTGAAATCTACTGTCCCAAGAGGTTCAAATGGCTTTTCCTTCAATTTAAGAAGAACCCAAGCTAAATTCCATTTAGGAATTAATCTAAGAGTTCTGGGTCTATTTATCGAGAAGTTTCTAACTAACTTAGATAAAGAGACATTAGATCCAATTTGTAAACTATCATGATGTGCATAGGTATCAGATAACATAGACCTATAACCCTTAATAGTAACAGGCTGCAGTTTGATTTCGTCAAACAAGTATACTAGAAAGTTTGCAATGTCTGGTATAGAGGGATCGAATGCATCTACAGAATGATCCCTACACCAACGACGAAAAACCTTCCACTTAGCCGCATAGTTTAGCGAAGAGGAGGTCCTCCTACAGTTAGAAATCGCGTCCACTGCTCGTCCTGTAAAGTGCTTGCCATGCAAGAAGGACCGTACAACGGAAAAACGTGAAGGTTGAGACCTTGCGGGTTGTGATGGAGTTGGCGCGATTTCCCCTGCGAAAGAAGATCCTCCCGCGGAGGAAGCTTTCGCGGTAGGTCCCACAACAGACACCTGAGTAGATTTATCCACGGTCTTTGTGGCGACAGAGATGCTACCAACAGAATCTTGCATTGAGATTGCTTTATCTTTAGCAATACTTGTTGAATTAACGGTGCTGGAGGATACGCATATCCTATCATTCCGTCCCAGGGGATCGACAGAGCGTCTACTGCAAATGCTCTTGGATCCGGACACGGAGACACATACGTCTGCAACTGATTGTTGAGATGTGTCGCAAATAAATCTATCATTGGCCGTTCCCATTGGTAGCAAATCTGATTGAATACTTGTTTGTTGAGAGTCCACTCCGACGGCAACAAGCGACCCTTTTGTGAAAGGGAGTCTGCTAGCACATTCAGACGACCCGGTATGTGACAAACCGAAAGAAGAACGTGATGTTCTAGCGCAAACAGAAGGATTCTTTCCGTTAGATTGAACAACGGAACTGAATGAGTGCCTCCCTGATTCCGTATATACGCCACTACTGTCGTATTGTCGGATAGGATTTGGACATGAACATTGTGAATAATGTCCATCCAGTGACGTAACGCAAGCCAAATTGACATCATTTCCTTGATGTTTATGTGCTTGCACAGGAATTGCGGATCCCAAAGACCCTGGCATCTCGAATCCGTTGGGATTAATGATGCACCCCAACCTGTTTGACTGGCATCTGTCATAATGGTAAAACTCGGATCCGGCAACTGCAGCGGAACTCCCTGAGTTAACCACTGAATGTTTGCCCAAGTCTGAATCTCTTGTTTCACTTGATCTGACAAGAGAACGTCTACGTCGAGCGAATGAATTTTCACACTCCAATTCTGAGTCAAGAAAATTTGAAGAGGACGTGTGCGTAACCGCCCCATCGGAATGAGATCCGCAGCGGCTCCGCACAGACCTATCAGTCTCATAAATTCTCTCGCTGTGACTTTGTCTGTGTGCAGACAATAGCGAGCGTAACAACTGACTAATTTCGCTCTGGTTAACGGCAGACGAACGAGATTGTTGTGCGTCTCGAAGCTCATTCCCAGATGACTGAATGACTTGGACGGCACCAGATCCGACTTCTCCTCGTTTACTATAAAACCGAGACGTCGGAGCAATAGAAGTAGATTCTGAACATCGTTCTGAAGCGTTAACTCGTTGCCATACCTCTGAAGAATGTCGTCCAGGTAGGCCGACGTTACCGCAGACGAATGAGCTCGGAAAGAGATCATTACCGAGTTCATTACCCGAGTGAAAGCCCAGGGTGCTAGATTCAATCCGAAGCACATCGCCCGGAATTGATACACCACTCCTAGGACTGCGAAGCGTAGATACTTTCGGAATGTCGGATGTACCATGACGTGAAAGTACGCATCTTTGAGATCTATGCTTGTTGCATAATCGTTCACCCGAATACTCGCTCTGACCGACCGAATCGTCTCCATATAAAATTTCGGAGCGACGATCAGCTTGTTTATCCAGCTCAAATCTATGACTGGACGGAACGAGCCGTCTGGTTTCGGAACCAGAAACAGATGGCTGTAGAATCCCGGAGTTTCCTGGTTTTCTACGACCTCTACCGCGTTCTTCATTAAAAGAGACTGCACCTCTGATAATAGAGCGTCTCTTTTCTGCGGATTTGACGGAAGTTGAGTCCACTTTGGACTGCGAGTTAATGGAGGCTTTCGTTTGAAGGATATCTTTAGATCTTCCGAAGTCACTCCTCTCACCCAAGGGTCGTCCGTAATGGACGCCCATTCTTGTGAAAAGCTCGACAACCTTCCGCCAACCGGTACGCAATAGAGGTTTAAGCCATCACCTCCTGGACCTGCGAGGCCTGCAGTAGGAGAAACCACGTCCTCCACGACCCGCACCTCGCCCTGTCGACCTCGGGGCGTCCGACCGATTGTCCCGGCCCGAAGGACGTCCCGAACGAGAGTCGCTACCCTGACGGTCTCTCGAATAAGACCAAGAGGACCCACCGGAACCTCTATAGGAACCTCTCTTAGGCGCATTAGACCCAGAAGTGCCTGTCTTATTCTTGTCTGCTGTATCCGGCTTCTTAGAGGCAGATTTGAACAACAGAGAATCCGAAGCTTTCTTTGTAATTTTATCATAAATAGCAGAAAGCTTGCCGTCAAAGAGAAGATCTCCGGAGACCGAAGCGACTCTAAGAGAGTTCTTCACCTTAGAATCCACAAGTGTGGATGTAGCTAGGGCTGCGTCACGTCTAACCAACTCCAGATTTGCCACTGAAAGGGCGGAGTTACACGTGGAATAAGCTACTGCCCTTGAAAGAAGTCTTAAAGAGGATTGTATATCCTGAAACTCTTTCCCTTGAAGGCGCAGTGATAACGCCTTAGTAAGGTGATCTGCGTAAGATAAGGCATCTAAATTGGCTCTGTTAGACGCAATAGCTGTTTCCAACACCGCGGTTGGAATAGAAGTCGACGATGGTAATGATAGCTCTAAGTCTTCCGCCTCGTCGTCCATACGCAGAGGAACTCTCGGTATACCCTGTCCTGCCGTATCGAATTTATTCCTTGCATTAATGAAAGGCAGGTTGAGAGTATTAGCGGACAAGAAACCTGCTTTCCCCGTCTTGGAAGCAAGTTTAAATATAGCGTCGTTCAATAATTCAAATGTTCTTGCAACATTATTGGACTGCGACGGAAACTCGGGAGCGATGTCCCTGAACCGCTCAAAAAATTCAGAGTCCAATGACGCTATAATCCTCTTGTCCGGAACCGCAGCAGTCTGGCCCGACGGAACAACTTGAGGAAGAAAGTGCCGGATGAAGTCCACGGCAGCTTTATGTTGTTCCGAAAGGGATAGCTCCAAATCATCCGTATCCCTTTCACCATCCGGTCGGACCTCATGATGTTCCCGGTCGTCCGCCCCCGATGCTTCGGCGGAGCGTACCGACCCAGCGCCGTCGGATAATTCTCGATCCGACACCGTTTCTGTCGGCTGCTGGGATGCTGCGATAAGCTGTGCTATCTGCACAAGAATGTCCGGCGTCGAGACCTGCGGAGGTGCAGTCTTCCGCTGCTTCGCCGAGGGCAGCTCCGCATCAGATGGCTCCCGCATACTTTTTCTATGCGAACGTCCGGAGTCCATCGGTCTCGAATCCCTGGCTGCCGGATGGTGTGACCTGGTCGCCGTAACATCCTTGATCGGCGAAGCTGGTAATATATCGGCGGTCACGCAGCCAAGGTGCGGTCGTGTGCGCTGACAAGAAGAAGCCTTAGCAGTCTCCGCGGACTGCCTATACAACGGAGCGTCCCGAGCGACGGACGTATGCTCCGCTTGCGACACATTTTGTACCACAACATCTGGTCCCAGATGTTGTTGTACGAGAGAGAGGCCTCTCTCGCTCGCGGCCCGGCTGGACCTGGACAAGCTAGGAACCGGACTCAAAGGCTTCCTCGTTCTCGCTTACTATCCGCCGTCACTGGGTGTGCATCTATTATGTTTATAGTGCTCGCATCACCCAAAATTTCCTCCTGGACCGCATCAGACGAACCCGGCTGCCGAACCATTCGGTGAATGGACGCTACACCGGGCGAGCTAGCGGACGACATTTGTCTAATCTCCATGAGCACTTTTGCCGCTAGCTCTGAATTCATTTGTGACGACGGACGCACACTTGTAGAAGATAACATGGAAACATCACCCTGTTCTTGTTCCTCTGAAATAGAAACTGATAGAGTAGAGTGACCTTGCGGAGAAAGACCCGGCATAGCCCTTTCTCCAGAAACAACATATCCTGACACACGTTTCCAATGTTTCTCATCCCAATATTCACATATAGGACAGGGATTAGTGCGAGAACACTGACTACAATTAATACAATGATCATGAAAGTCAGAGGAAGATTTCTTCCCATTACAATTTGAACAATGTCCCTTCATTGTGAAAGGACAACAACAAGTCCTAGTTACTCGCACAAACCCCTGACACAAAGATACATAATAACATGATCCATTAATAAATGAAAAAACAATTGCAAATCAAAATAATTTTGAAAAAATATTTTTTCAGCGAAGCCCAAGTTGCTGAAAAGTAACGTTGAGCCCCAATGGATCCGATGGCAAAGTGTGGTCAAAAATTTTAAATTTATATTAAATAATTAATGAGACACTTACGGACAATATAAATGTATCTAATAGTGAGATAAACTACACCAAAGGCAAACAGCCCCCCTCAAAAAAGGCTGTTGCCAATGTAAACAAACAGTGTGAAATACCAGAAAACATGACTCCAGGCACTGAAAAAACTGGCCCGAAATCAGTCATCCAAATTACACTCTATCTGATGCAAGACAGAGACTCCCAGGGGAGAATCTGCAGAACATCAGATGGAAGATGCAGAACACAACGTTTATACACCCATGGGTGAAAACGTAACTATGGGGAAAATAACAGAAAACATTCTGTATCCAAGCAACTCTCCCAGGGAAATTTTAGAAATGAACTTTCTCAAAAATATGCCAAAAGCATGGGAGAATTGCAAGGGGGGACTTTAGAAGGCTAGGGGAGAGGAAACACTGAATAAGAAGTGCAACATTTAGCAAGAATGACAACAAGAGGCCCATGCCTCGAAAATAGGCAACTTAACATAATTTCATCAAAAAAATTTTAAGTACAGCCCTGATTATTTTTTGTCACTTCTTTTTCCTCTCCTCCTTCTATATCCTCCTTAGAATCACCATTTCTCCAAAAATTACGTGTCTGGCATCCTTTAAACTGAGATTTACAAGCACAAAGATCAGTGAGATGTTGACTGATGAAGGGCCAAACAGAGATTGATAATTGGCGCCAATTTCGGGACGTCTGCGTCACTGCGCATGCGCAGTAGAGGCGTAGTATGGAGGTCCTTTAGGACATGATTTCTTTTTGTTTTGGATGCAAATTTTGGGGATTGGGGGGCAAAATTTGTGTTTGGCCCTGGTTTTGTTAGAGTTAGCACCAGCTAAGTCTGGGTCATTGGTACAGTATAAAAATATACTATTTTTCAGCTGCTGAATTTGCATATTATGCGGAAGGATGTCGCCGATTTGTTGGGTAAAGGGTTAAAAATGACACCAAAAATGACAGGAACATTCTTACCTGCATTTTCATTGCCATTGAACAGCTCGTTAACACCTCCATAAGTTCAAAGTTATATGTGGCCGATTCGTTGGGTAAAGGGTTAAAAATGGTAACAAAAGTGACAGGAACATTCTTACCTGCATTTTCATTGCCATTGAACAGCTCGTTAACACCCCCATAAATTCAAAGTTCACAATGACAGTGTTGGTGAAAACATTGATCAACCTGGCTCCATATTTCATCTGTTTCTCTGATTGATAGTATAATAAATAAAACAAGCCATCCCTATTATGTTCTGTGAGTAATTTTATTCAAGTTACCAATACAAGAATGTATGAGTTTGTATAAACAAATGTGTCCAAGTACTCATTCCCTGAATTCAATGCCCTCCATAATTTCCAACTTTCTAATTTCTGGTACGAGTATACATATGCAACTGAGAGAGCCTGATCACTTGGTGAATTTTCGACCCGGAAATTTCCCAAGCCAGTCCAAGTTTACACACACACATAAAATTTGGCACAAGGAGGAAAATCAGTTGAGTGATGGCAATTACACACAAATATAGCTCAAAAGAAATAGTCGTTCATGCAATTTTTAAAGACTTGTCGGGCCATTTTTTTAAAATGCATGTGAACATGTGTATTTTTATTTTCATTTTTTTTAATTATTATTTCTTTTCCCTCATAAGTTCATATACTTTTGCAGTGGGTGTTTCATCCATCTCATTAACTTGAGGAATTTATCTGACATAAAACAGTTCATGAGTTTTTTAAGTTTGCAGAAGTAATAACAAGAGGCCCCAAGGGGCCTCAATTGCTCACCTGACAAGTTGTTCAAAGAAGTATTTTGGATCACATTCAGCTAATCATGGCTCATCAACAGAGGAATAAGTCATGAAATTATTATAGGGTTCTTTTTTTTTTTTTTTTAACATTTAAATTCATTTCTAATTCCTTCAAAATGCATTCTGTAGCAATTTTTTTCCCTCGGCTTAATTGACACCCGGGGTGGGGAGTGAGGTTGGTGGTCATAGTGGTATTGTTGTTTTTTGGTTTTTTTTTGGGGGGGGGGGGAGGGGGGGGGGATAGGGGGTGTTGCATAAAATCACTCTAAATCTTTAAAAATATATTTTGCAGCCAAACATTTTGCTACATTTAACTGCCCTCCCTGCCCCCAACCCACAAGGAAGGGAGGGGAGGACATAGAGTAAAGACATTTACGCACAAAATCACTCTAATTCAACTAGGAACTCGATTTTGAAAATAACTGAAAAAAAACAGTCAGAACCAGACCCCAAATTTTCAGGCTATATAAAAAAAAAATTTGGTCTCAAAATTGAACAAAACGCATAAAAAATAAAAAAAGTTAAAAAATTTATAGTAATTTATATATTTTTTATACTTACCAATGACCCAGACATAGCTGGTGCTAACTCTAAAAATATAGGGCCAAACACAAATTTTGCCCCCCAATCCCCAAAATTTGCATCTAAAACTAAAGAAAACATGTCCTGAGAGGCCCTCCACACTTCGCCCCTACTGCGCATGCGCAGTGTCAAGGACGTTCCGAAATTGGCGCCATTTATCATTCTAATAACCAGTGCCTGGTAAGCGCTATGTACTCAGCGGGGAGGCAAGAGTTCCCAACTCCTGGGAGGGCCATCCCCGTCTGGGTCATTGGTAAGTATAAAAAATATATAAATTACTATAAATTTTTTAACATTTTTATACTGTACCAATGACCCAGACATAGCTGAATAGTAAAAAGGCTGGAGGGCCAAGGACATAGAGCAAAATGGAATACGCTCAATAAAATAAAATAGAGTCATCCCCTGTAGGGAAAAGTAGTAATAGGCCTTACATGTATCTTTCTTATTTATGATAAATTAGAAAGATACAACACCTTCCAAAAATTGAGCTTCATACATCCATGTACTCTATTAATATCCAATAATCCTTATACTAATAATTTTTAAAGTAAGCCAATAATAAAGTAAGTCTAGAGAATAGAGACTCTTATACTCCTAAAAGTGTGTGAGAATTGCATAATCATGTCCGTTGACATATGCAATATTCAAAAGCTATACTTTAAAAACTAAGACTTGAATGAATTTTATAAACTTAAACTTCTCACTAAACAACCATCCCAATAACAGCTCAGAATTACTAACTCCGGAGGAGGTATCCCCTTGTTTTCATAGTAAAAACAGGTGACCCAAGGGAACACCCTCCCCCCCCCCCCCCCCCTTTTTCTTGCCCTGGGTCAAATAGCCCAGAGCGAAGAGGGCAGCCGAACGGAGACACTGCCGAAACAGACAGCCTACCTAGCTATAGTAGCAACTGTTAAGTGAATGACATTCTGAGCAGTAGATAATAGACCTAACAATAGAGGCCTCCAGAAATGGACTCGATATTTCTGAGATAAAATTCATGAATGGATGGCTGAGCGCAATGAGCAGCCTTCAAAAATCTATAATAGAACACTATTAATGTAAGCCCAAGAAGTAGAAGAACTCTTACTTCATGAGCCGAAATCTTAAGCACAACTGCTAAGCCAATGATATACCATAAGCAGTACGCTAGTTAATAGAATCCATTAACAATAAAATGGAGCGTAACGTCCTTCTACTAGACATCAAAGACAGAAGAAGCTTACGCCCTTGTAATAAACAGATATCTGTTTATAAATACATAAACTGTACCCGGAAAGAGTAAAGGCCTATGCCCATACGAAGACGGAAGGACCTTAAAATAATAGGTTCCGGATAATAGGAGCCTAACTCTTATGCAACAATCCAACCTAAATAGTAACGGAAGTATTGATTCCGAAACTATGAAAGTGAAAATCATCCATCGATAGTGCATGAAACTCACTGACTCTACAGTAAAAGAGAAACCAACATAATTACTGTCTAAAAGGTCAGAATTTGAAAACTACTGTTTCCAGAGGCTCAAATGATTACTTAGCTAAATAAGAACCTGAAGTTAAAATCCGTATAGGAATTTAATCTAAAGATTCTAAGTCTATTTATCAAAAAGTTACTAACTGACTTAGATAAAGAGACAAAAGACTCAATTGTAAACTATCGTAGAGTGCATAGGTATGAGGTAACATAAACCTATAACCTAAATAACAACAGGCTGCAGTAGATCTTGTGAAACAAGTATACTAAAAAATAGCAATGAGTAGTATGGAGGGATCAACCATATGAACATAATGATCCCTACACCACGACGGAAGAGCCTCCACTTTAGTCGCATAGAATAGCGAAGAAGAGGATCTCCTATAGTAAGAAATCGCGTCCAAAGCTCGTCCAGTACAGTGCTTACAATGCAATACGGACCACACAACGGAATACATGAAGGTTGCGACCTTGCTGGTTGTGATAAAGATGACACGATTTACCCAGTGAAAAAAGATCCTCACATAGAGGAAGATTTCACGTTAAGATCCACAGTACACAAGAGAGTAAATTACTCATGATCTCTGTGAAGATAGAGATGCTATCAACAGAAATGTATTGTGGTTGTTTATCTTAGCAATACCTGCTAAAAACAACAGCGCCGGAGGATACGCGTATCCTATCATTCTGTCCTATAGATCAATAGAGCGTTAACAGTATTAGCTCAGAGATCTGGACAAGCCAACACATACGTCTGCAATTGATTAGCCAGCTGTGTCATAAATAAAACATCATTGGGCGCTCCCATAGATAGCAAATCTGATTGAATACTTGTTTGTTGAGAGTCCATTCTGACAGCAACAAGCGACCCGTAAGAGAACGGGAGTGCGATAAAACAATCAGACGACCCAGAATATGACGGACCAAAACTGAACTTGGTGTACTATAACCAACAAACGGATTCTTTCCATTAAATTGAATAACGGAAACGAAAGAGTGCCTCCCTGGTTCCGGAGATACGCCACTACTGTCGAATTAAAGGACAGGAATTTGGGCATGCGTTTCTGAATAATGTTCATGCAATGACAAAAAGCAAGCCTAAAAAACATTATTCCGCGGAAGTTAACTGATAGCTAAAAGACTGCGGAACCCAAAGACCCTAGCACTTCGAATCCGTAGGGATCAGTATATATCCCAATCTGTTTGACTGGCAACCGTCATAACAGCCACACTCGGGTCCGGCAACTGCGGCGGCACTCTCTGAGTCAACCACCGAATGTTTGCCCCAGTCTGAATCTCTTGTAACACTAGATAGACAAGAGAATGTATAAATCAAGCAATTCATGGATTGCCGGAAAGTTGCCGTCGAAGAGAAGCTCCTCCGAGAACGAAGCGACTCAGAGAGTTCTTAACCTACTATCCACGCGTGGATGTAGCTAGGGCTGCCTCACGTCTAACCAACTCCAATCAGCCACTGAAGGGCGGAGTTATACGTGAACAACTACTGCCCTCAAAAGAAATTACATTGAGAATAATATCCCGTAAATCTTTTCTTGAAGACGTAATGATAACGCCTCAGTAAGGCGGATTACGTATAATAAAGCGTCTAAGTTAAGTCTAATATACATAATGTCGTTCCCAACATTGAAATTGGAAAAGACATAAACGGTGAAAAAGAATATATGCAGTCTTTAATCACACCGTCTAGACGCATATGAACTCTCGGTATGCCCTGCTCTGCCAAAATAAACTATATGTAAAAAAAGATAAAATGGCAGAAATGAGCCACGCGGACAAGAAACTAAACTATCATGCTTAGTAGCCGTCTTGTATATATATATAAATATATAGCGTCGAAAAATAAAACACATGTTGTAATGACAATATTGGACTGCGTCGGTAAGTCAGGGACAAAGTCCCTGTACCGATCGAAAAATCCGAGTCCAAAGACGCTATAAGTCTCTTATCCAAGATCGCAGCAATGAAGTCCGAAAAATAATCACTGGAAGAAATGCCAGAAGATATGAAAGGCATCTTCCGATACTACTAAAGGGAAAACTCGAAATCTTTCGAATCCCTTTCGCCATCCTGTCGGACCCTATAAAGCGTTCGGTCGTCCGTAGCTTGATGCAACCCCGGACCGCACCGACCCAGCGCCGTCGGATAATTCCTGATTCGACCGAGAAACCGTCAATTGCTGGGATGCTGCGAAACAACTGTGCTAACTCGGATAGCACGTCCGTCACTGAGGCCTGAGGAGCAGCGGTCTTACGATGCATTGCCGCAGGAAGCTCCGAGATCGTTACCCCGTGCATACTTCCAATATGCGAGCGAACGGAGTGTATAGGCCTCGTGTCCCTTGGCTACCGGATGGCGCGACCTATTCGCTGTGGAATCACTGAATGCCGAAACTGATCGGATACTCGAGGTCACGTAGCCAATGTGCGGTCGTGTGCCCTGCTGTGAGGATGAGGAAGCATTAAAGACAGTCTCTCGGACTGTCAATATAACGGAGCGTCCCGAGCAACGGACATATGCTCCGAATGTAAAATATCTGAACCACAACATGCGGTCCCCTATGTTGTTGGCTTCCTCCGATCTGTCCTCAATCTGCCGTCACTGGGTGAGTACTAAAGTAATTAAAGTGCTCGCATCACCCAAATCTCCTTCCTAGACCGCAACGGACGAACCCGGCAGCCGAACCATTCGATGAATGTACGCTACACCGGGTGAGCTAGCGAATGTCACTCCGTAAGCGATAGACATATTCCATGAGCACTTATTGCCGCTAACTCTTCATTAACTATGACGACAGAGGCACACTTTTGAAAGACATCTCCATAACTCTTCGAACAAGAAACCAGAAATGCTTGGATAGCAAGCATAAAATAATAATATATATAGCGTCGTTCAATAATTCGAAAGTTTGTGTGACATTATTGGACTATGTCGGAACTGAGGGACGATGTCCCTGAACCGAACCAAAAATTTCTAAGTCCACCGACGCTATCAGTTTCTTATCCGGCATCGCAGCATATGTTGTTCCGAAAGGGAAAGCTTGAAATCCACCGAATCCCTTTCGGTATCCCGTCGGACCGGATGAAACTTTCGGACGTCCGTACCCGCTTCCGCGGAGCGTCCCGACCCAGCATCGTCGGATAAAATATATGCGACAGATTCAGTTGATGCTGGGATGCTGCGATAAACTGTGCTATTAAGGAAAGCACGTCCGTTCCCGAGGCCTGTGCAGTAGCGGACTTACGATGCATTGCCGCTGGAAGCTCCGTGTACGTTGACTCCCGCATACTTCCTATGCGAACGTCCGGAGTCTGCAGGCCTCGAGTCCCCGGCTACCGACCCAGCGCTGTCGGATAATTCTCGATCCGACACCGTTTCTGTCGGCTGCTGGGATGCCGCGATAAGCTGTGCTATGTGCACAAGAATGTCCGGCGTCGAGACCTGCGGAGGCGCAGTCTATCGCTGCTTCGCCGAGGGCAGCTCCGCATCAGATGGCTCCCGCATACTTTTCCTATGCGAACGTCCGGAGTCCATCGGTCTCGAATCCCTGGCTGCCGGATGGTGTGACCTGGTCGCCGAAGAATCCTTGATCGGCGAAGCTGGTAATATATCGGCAGTCACGCAGCCAAGGTGCGGTCGTGTGCGCTGACGAGAAGAGGAAGCCTTAGCAGTCTCAGCGGACTGCCTATACAACGGAGCGTCCCGAGCGACGGACGTATGCTCCGCTAACGACACATTTGTACCACAACATCTGGGGCCAGATGTTGTTGAACGAGAGAGGGGCCTCTCTCGCTTGCCGTCCGGAAGGACCGGAACGAGCTATGAACCGGACTAAAAGGCTTCCTCCGTTCTCCCTCCGATCCGCCGTCACTGGGTGTGCATTAAGTTAATTTTATAGTGCTCGCATCACCCCAAAATTCCTTCTAGACCGCAACGGACGAACCCGGCTGCCAAACCATTCGGTGAATGGACGCTACACCGGGCGAGCTAGCGGACGTCAAAGGCCGTCGAACCTACTAGGGTCCTCTTAGGCAATTGGCGTATTACATGAGCACTTTTCCGCTAGCCCTTCATTAATTGTGACGACGGAGGCACACTGTTGGAAGACATCACAGATACATCACCCTAATCTTGATCGTCTGAAATAGAAATTGATAAAGTAGAGTGACCCTGCGGGGAAAGGACCGGAGTGTCCAAATCCCCAACAACATACCGTGACATACGCTTCCCATATTGTCATCGAAATCATACGATACAGAACCGGAGTTAATGCGAGTACACTGACCACATATAGAATGATAATAAGGTCAGAGGAAGACTTCCTCTTAAAACAATAGATCAATATCCTTTCAATGTGAAAAGAAAACAAGTCCTGGTACTCGCACTAACCCCTGGCAATCAAAATACATAATAATAATATGATCCATTAATATAGAAAAAATAATTGAAATCAAAATATTTTGAAAAAATATTTTTTCAGAACAGCCCAAGTTTCTGAAAAGTAACGTTGAGCCCCAATGGATCCCAAGCCTAAGTGTGGACAAAAATTTTAAAAATATTTTAAACAATTTATTCAACACTTACGAACAATAATAATGTATCTAGTTATGATTGAAATAACAAAAAGATATTATTATTTAGAAATCCCCCCCTCACACAGAGGGCTGTTGTAAATGTAAACAATGAGTGTAAAAACACTAAAATAAGACTCCAGGCACCCAGGCCCGAAATCAGTTACCAAAAAACACCATCTGATGCAAAACAGAGACTTCCAGGGAAGAAACTGCAGAACATCAGATGGTAGATGCAGAACACAACGCCTAACCACCCGTAGGTGAAGACGTAAACATGGGGAAAGAACAGAATTCATTCTGTTATTCAGCTAAACTCCCAAGAAATTTTAGTAATAATAATTACAGAAATTATGCCAAAAGCATGGGAGAATAGCAAGGGGGAACTTAAAGGACAGGGAGAGAGGAAAAACACTTGTAAAAACAGTGTAACTAAATAATCAGAATGACAACAAAATGGCTGCTGCCTTGAAAATAGGTAACTTAACATAATTTCATTAAAAAATTTTAAGTTACAGCCCTGATAATATTCTGTCACACATTCTTTTCCTCTCCTCCTTTTCTATCCTCCTTAGAATCACCATTTCACTAATATTTATGTGTCTGGCATCATTTAAACTGAGATTTAAAAGCACAAAGATCAGTCAGATGTTAACTGATGAAGGGCCAAACTTAGAATGATAAATGGCGCCAATTTCGGAACGTCCTTGACACTGCGCATGCGCAGTAGGGGCGAAGTGTGGAGGGCCTCTCAGGACATGTTTTCTTTAGTTTTAGATGCAAATTTTGGGGATTGGGGGGCAAAATTTGTGTTTGGCCCTATATTTTTAGAGTTAGCACCAGCTATGTCTGGGTCATTGGTACAGTATAAAAATAAGAATTTCCAAATTTTGGTCCAAAATTTTGGAGTCCAAACCGGACCCAAAATTATCAGGCAAAATTTTTTTTTTTTTCATCTCAAAACTGAACAAAACACATAAATGAAAGTGTCAATGACACTGTAGCTTAACTTGTGTGTTGTGTTTGATGAAAAGGATAATGTTCAATGTTTATGAAAGGATTATGAAATAAGACAAGAATTGTGATAATTGGGAATATGTTCATTTCTGTTCCCTGTATGCTATGTTTTTGTTATGAGGTGTACACTGTACTAAAACTAAAGAGCTGAGGGGTGGGTTAATATGACCTCACAGTTAATGTATGTGGCCCTCACAGTTAACGTATATCAACAAAAGCTACCAAGTTACAGTGAAATTATTCCAAAATGAGTCATCCTATCAAGTTACATTAAAATCCCCTCCTAAATATGGCCTGTAGACTGTGCTAAAGGTTTTCGAGCTTCGGGCCCCTGTAGCCGTCAGTTTCCCAATTACATCCAAAGGGGACGTTCTCATCTAGACATTATATGAAGTCAATCTACCAAGTTACAATGAAATCCCTTAATAAATATGACCTGTAGACTGTGCTAAAAGTTTTTGGGCTCTGGCAGCCATCATGGTTGAATGATCGCAACCCAAAGGGGACATTCTCATCTGGACACTATTTGGAGTCAACCTACCATGCTACAATGAAATCCCTTCATAATTATGACCTGTAGACTGTTCTAAAGGTTTTCGGGCTTTGGGCCCCTGAAGCCGTCACAGTTGCCCAAGCGTGTCCAAAAGGGGACGTTCTCATCTAGACATTATATGAAGTCAACCTACCAAGTTACAATGAAATCCCTTCATAAATATGACCTGTAGACTGTGCTAACGGTTTTCGGGCTTTGGGCTCGGGCAGCCATCATGGCTGAATGATCGCAACCCAAAGGGGACATTCTCATCTGGACACTATTTGGAGTCATCCTACCCAGCAACAATGAAATCCCTTCATAATTATGACCTATAGACTGTTCTAAAGGTTTTCAGGCTTTGGGCCCCTGAAGCCGTCACAGTTGCCCAATCGTGTCCAAAAGGGGACATTCTCATCTAGACATTATATGAAGTCAACCTACCAAGTTACAATGAAATCCCTTCATAAATATGACCTGTAGACTGTGCTAAAGGTTTTCGGGCTTTGGGCTCGGACAGCCATCATGGTTGAATGATCGCAACCAAAGGGGACAATCTCATCTGGGCATCATCTGGAGTGATCCTGCCAAGTTACAATGAAATCCCTTCATATATATGACCTGTAGACTGTACTCAAGGTTTTCGGGCTTCGGGCACCTGTAGCCATCACAGTTGACCAATCACGACCAAAAGGGGATGTCATCATCTAGGCATTATATGGAGTCAACCTAACAGGTTACAATGAAATCCTTCTATAAATATAACCTTTTGCCTATGCTAAAGGTTTTTGGGCTCGGGCACCCATCAAGGCTGAATGATCACGGCCAAAATGGGACGTTCTCATCTAGACATTATTTGGAGTCATCCTACCAAGTTACAATGAAATCCCTTCATAAATATGACCTGTAGACAGTGCAAAAGGTTTTCAGGCTTCGGGCACCTTTAGCCGTCAAAGTTGCCCAATCATGTCCAAAAGGGGACGTTCTCATCCAGACATTATATGAAGTCAACCTACCAAGTTACAATGAAATCCCTTCATAAATATGACCTGTAGACTGTGCTTAAGGTTTTCGGGCTTCGGGCTCGGGCAGCCATCATGGTTGAATGATCTCAACCAAAGGGGAACAATCTCATCTGGGCATCATCTGGAGTGATCCTGCGAAGTTACAATAAAATCCCTTCATAAATATGACCTGTAGACTGTGCTCAAGGTTTTTGGGCTTCGGGCACCTGTAGCCATCACAGTTGACCAATCACGACCAAAAGGGGATGTCATCATCTAGGCATTATATGGAGTCAACCTTACAGGTTACAATGAAATCCTTCTATAAATATAACCTTTTGCCTATGCTAAAGGTTTTTGGGCTCGGGCACCCATCAAGGCTGAATGATCATGGCCAAAAAGGGACGTTCTCGTCTAGACATTATTTGGAGTCATCCTACCAAGTTACAATGAAATCCCCTCATAAATATGACCTGTAGACTGTGCTAAAGGTTTTCGGGCTTCGGGCACCTTTAGCCGTCACAGTAGCCCAATCATGTCCAAAAGGGGACGTTCTCATCTAGACATTATATGAAGTTAACCTACCAAGTTATAATGAAATCCCTTTTAAAAATATGACCTGTAGACTGTGCTAAAGGTTTTCGGGCTTTGGGCTCGGGCAGCCATCATGGCTGAATGATCGCAACCATAGGGGACAATCTCATCTGGGCATCATCTGGAGTGATCCTAAGAAGTTACAATGAAATCCCTTCATAAATATGACCTGCAGACTGTGCTCAAGGTTTTCGGGCTTCGGGCACTAGTAGCCATCACAACTGACCAATCATGACCAAAAGGGGATGTCATCATCTAGGCATTACATGGAGTCAACTTAACAGGTTACAATGAAATCCTTCCATAAATATGACCTTTTGCCTATGCTAAAGGTTTTTGGGCTCGGGCACCCATCAAGGCTGCATGATCGCGATCAAAATGGGACGTTCTCATCTAGATATTATTTGGAGTCATCCTACCAAGTTACAATGAAATCCCTTCATAAATATGACCTCTAGACTGTGCTAAAGGTTTTCGGGCTTTGGGCCCCTGTAGCCATCACAGTTGCCCAATCATGCCCAAAAGGTGACTTTCTCATCTAGACATTGTATGAAGTCAACCCACCAAGTTACAATGAAATTCCTCAATAAATATCACCTGTAGACTGTGGTAAAGGTTTTCGGGTTTTGGGCTCGGGCAGTCGTCACGGTTGGCAGATCATGCCCAAATGGGGAAATTCTCATCTAGACATCATAAGGAGTCATCCTACCAAGTTACAATGAAATCCCTCCACATTAAACATGACCTGCAGACTGTGCTAAAAGTTTTTGGGTTTCGGGCTTAGGCAGCCATCACGGTTGATAGATCATGCCCAAAAGGGGACGTTCTCATCTAGGCATTATACAGAGGCATCCTACCAAGTTACAATGAAATCCCTTCATAAATACGACCTGTAGACTGTGCTAATGGTTTTCGGGTTTTGGGCTCGGGCAGCCATACCGGTTGCTCGATCGCGACCAAAAGGGGACGTTCTCATCTAGACATGACCCCAAACCTGCATATGAAATTTCGTGACGATCAGACAAGAACTGCGGGGTGTAGCCCGTGCTAAAGGAAAATGTGAACAGACGTCACAGACTCACAGACTAACAGACTCACAGACTTCTGATGGCAATATGTCAAGTTAAGCTAAAAACCAAAATTTCTTTTTCCAAATTTTGGTCCAAAATTTCCATTTGAACCACACCTAAAATTTTCAGGCTAAACATTTTTTTTTCATCTCAAAATTGAACAAAACGCAACAAAACGAACCCAAATATTAACCGAAGAACTCGATTTGAACAAACTTGAATCTGGCACCCCCGAGAGATGATGTATACCAAATATGAGAGGAGTCTGGCTGGTGAATCTGAAGAAGATTTTTAAAGAATATTCCATGTAATGCACAAATATGAGAGGATTCTGGCTGGTGAATCTGAAGAAGATTTTTAAAGAATATTCCATGTAATGCACAAAGTTAAAATTTGGGCTATGGGAGCCCAAACATTAACCCAGTGACTCGTTTTGAACAAACTTGAATCTGACTGCCTATAGATGTTGTATACCAAACATGAAAGGATTCTGACCTGTGGATCATAAGAAGAAGATTTTTAAAGAAATTTCCTCGAATTGCAGCAAGTTAAACTTTGGGCTCCAATAGAGAACCCAAATACTATCTCAGGGACCCAATTTGAACAAACTTGAATCTGACCCCCCTTGAGATGTTGTATATCAAATATCAAAAGATTTCATCTGGTGGATCTGAAGAAGCAGATTTTTAAAGAATATTCCACATATTGCACTAAGTTAAAATTCGGGCTCCAATAGAGAGCCCAAATCTTAACCCAGGGACTCGATTTGAACAAACTTGAATCTGATTCCCCCCACCCACCCCTCTGCTTTGCTCAAATGAGCTAAAAAGACTGCACATAGTAGTTAACAAAATGCTGAATGGGAGGGCTTGAGAAACATTTTAATTTTTTAGCCTTATTGAATGGACACCAAAGTTTTTTTTCGCCACATGAATGAACTCAACTTTGGCAAAAAAACAATTGATAGCGAATCGAACATACTTGATTTTTTGTTAATATTGCATCTTCCCGTTGCCATGTAACAAATATAGATTAGTCTTCTCTAATATTAAACTCTGTTGACAAACTTTCCAGTCAAGGTCTTTTTGAAAATGCCGTGTTTGTTAATATTGCATCTTCCCGTTGCCATGTAACAAATATAGATTAGTCTTCTCTAATATTAAACTCTGTTGACAAACTTTCCAGTCAAGGTCTTTTTGAAAATGCCGTGCTGAACAATTACAAAGTTAAAAAATTTATAGTAATTTATATATTTTTTATACTTACCAATGACCCAGACATAGCTGGTGCTAACTCTTAAAATATAGGGCCAAACACAAATTTTGCCCCCCAATCCCCAAAATTTGCATCTAAAACTAAAGAAAACATGTCCTGAAAGGCCCTCCACACTTCGCCCCTACTGCGCATGCGCAGTGTCAAGGACGTTCCGAAATTGGCGCCATTTATCATTCTAATAACCAGTGCCTGGTAAGCGCTATGTACTCAGCGGGGAGGCAAGAGTTCCCAACTCCTGGGAGGGCCATCCCCGTCTGGGTCATTGGTAAGTATAAAAAATATATAAATTACTATAAATTTTTTAACATTTTTATACTGTACCAATGACCCAGACATAGCTGAATAGTAAAAAGGCTGGAGGGCCAAGGACATAGAGCAAAATGGAATACGCTCAATAAAATAAAATAGAGTCATCCCCTGTAGGGAAAAGAAGTAATAGGCCTTACATGTATCTTTCTTATTTATGATAAATTAGAAAGATACAACACCTTCCAAAAATTGAGCTTCATACATCCATGTACTCTATTAATATCCGATAATCCTTATACTAATAATTTTTAAAGTAAGCCAATAATAAAGTAAGTCTAGAGAATAGAGACTCTTATACTCCTAAAAGTGTGTGAGAATTGCATAATCATGTCCGTTGACATATGCAATATTCAAAAGCTATACTTTAAAAACTAAGACTTGAATGAATTTTATAACTTAAACTTCTCACTAAACAACCATCCCAATAACAGCTCAGAATTACTAACTCCGGAGGAGGTATCCCCTTGTTTTCATAGTAAAAACAGGTGACCCAAGGGAACACCCTCCCCCCCCCTTTTTCTTGCCCTGGGTCAAATAGCCCAGAGCGAAGAGGGCAGCCGAACGGAGACACTGCCGAAACAGACAGCCTACCTAGCTATAGTAGCAACTGTTAAGTGAATGACATTCTGAGCAGTAGATAATAGACCTAACAATAGAGGCCTCCAGAAATGGACTCGATATTTCTGAGATAAAATTCATGAATGGATGGCTGAGCGCAATGAGCAGCCTTCAAAAATCTATAATAGCAACACTATTAATGTAAGCCCAAGAAGTAGAAGAACTCTTACTTCATGAGCCGAAATCTTAAGCACAACTGCTAAGCCAATGATATACCATAAGCAGTACGCTAGTTAATAGAATCCATTAACAATAAAATGGAGCGTAACGTCCTTCTACTAGACATCAAAGACAGAAGAAGCTTACGCCCTTGTAATAAACAGATATCTGTTTATAAATACATAAACTGTACCCGGAAAGAGTAAAGGCCTATGCCCATACGAAGACGGAAGGACCTTAAAATAATAGGTTCCGGATAATAGGAGCCTAACTCTTATGCAACAATCCAACCTAAATAGTAACGGAAGTATTGATTCCGAAACTATGAAAGTGAAAATCATCCATCGATAGTGCATGAAACTCACTGACTCTACAGTAAAAGAGAAATCAACAGAATTACTGTCTAAAAGGTCAGAATTTGAAAAACTACTGTTTCCAGAGGCTCAAATGATTACTTAGCTAAATAAGAACCTGAAGTTAAAATCCGTATAGGAATTTAATCTAAAGATTCTAAGTCTATTTATCAAAAAGTTACTAACTGACTTAGATAAAGAGACAAAAGACTCAATTGTAAACTATCGTAGAGTGCATAGGTATGAGGTAACATAAACCTATAACCTAAATAACAACAGGCTGCAGTAGATCTTGTGAAACAAGTATACTAAAAAATAGCAATGAGTAGTATGGAGGGATCAACCATATGAACATAATGATCCCTACACCACGACGGAAGAGCCTCCACTTTAGTCGCATAGAATAGCGAAGAAGAGGATCTCCTATAGTAAGAAATCGCGTCCAAAGCTCGTCCAGTACAGTGCTTACAATGCAATACGGACCACACAACGGAATACATGAAGGTTGCGACCTTGCTGGTTGTGATAAAGATGACACGATTTACCCAGTGAAAAAAGATCCTCACATAGAGGAAGATTTCACGTTAAGATCCACAGTAGACAAGAGAGTAAATTACTCATGATCTCTGTGAAGATAGAGATGCTATCAACAGAAATGTATTGTGGTTGTTTATCTTAGCAATACCTGCTAAAACAACAGCGCCGGAGGATATGCGTATCCTATCATTCCGTCCTATAGATCAATAGAGCGTTAACAGTATTAGCTCAGAGATCTGGACAAGCCAACACATACGTCTGCAAATGATTAGCAAGCTGTGTCATAAATAAAACATCATTGGGCGCTCCCATAGATAGCAAATCTGATTGAATACTTGTTTGTTGAGAGTCCATTCTGACAGCAACAAGCGACCCGTAAGAGAACGGGAGTGCGATAAAACAATCAGACGACCCAGAATATGACGGATCAAAACTGAACTTGGTGTACTATAACCAACAGACGGATTCTTTCCATTAAATTGAATAACGGAAACGAAAGAGTGCCTCCCTGGTTCCGGAGATACGCCACTACTGTCGAATTAAAGGACAGGAATTTGGGCATGCGTTTCTGAATAATGTTCATGCAATGACATAAAGCAAGCCTAAAAAACATTATTCCGCGGAAGTTAAACTGATAGCTAAAAGACTGCGGAACCCAAAGACCCTGGCACTTCGAATCCGTAGGGATCAGTATATATCCCAATCTGTTTGACTGGCAACCGTCATAACAGCCACACTCGGGTCTGGCAACTGCGGCGGCACTCTCTGAGTCAACCACCGAATGTTTGCCCCAGTCTGAATCTCTTGTAACACTAGATAGACAAGAGAATGTATAAATCAAGCAATTCATGGATTGCCGGAAAGTTGCCGTCGAAGAGAAGCTCCTCCGAGAACGAAGCGACTCTGAGAGAGTTCTTAACCTACTATCCACGCGTGGATGTAGCTAGGGCTGCATCACGTCTAACCAACTCCAATCAGCCACTGAAGGGCGGAGTTATACGTGAACAAACTACTGCCCTCAAAAGAAATTACATTGAGAATAATATCCCGTAAATCTTTTCTTGAAGACGTAATGATAATGCCTCAGTAAGGCGGATTACGTATAATAAAGCGTCTAAGTTAAGTCTACTATACATAATGTCGTTCCCAACATTGAAATTGGAAAAGACATAAACGGCGAAAAAGAATATATGCAGTCTTTAATCACACCGTCTAGACGCATATGAACTCTCGGTATGCCCTGCTCTGCCAAAATAAACTATATGTAAAAAAGATAAAATGGCAGAAATGAGCCACGCGGACAAGAAACTAAACTATCATGCTTAGTAGCAGGCTTGTATATATATATAAATATATAGCGTCGAAAAATAAAACACATGTTGTAATGACAATATTGGACTGCTTCGGTAAGTCAGGGACAAAGTCCCTGTACCGATCGAAAAATCCGAGTCCAATGACGCTATAAGTCTCTTATCCAAGATCGCAGCAATGAAGTCCGAAAAATAATCACTGGAAGAAATGCCAGAAGATATGAAAGGCATCTTCCGATACTACTAAAGGGAAAACTCGAAATCTTTCGAATCCCTTTCGCCATCCTGTCGGACCCTATAAAGCGTTCGGTCGTCCGTAGCTTGATGCAACCGCGGACCGCACCGACCCAGCGCCGTCGGATAATTCCTGATTCGACCGAGAAACCGTCAATTGCTGGGATGCTGCGAAACAACTGTGCTAACTCGGATAGCACGTCCGTCACTGAGGCCTGAGGAGCAGCGGTCTTACGATGCATTGCCGCAGGAAGCTCCGAGATCGTTACCCCGTGCATACTTCCAATATGCGAGCGAACGGAGTGTATAGGCCTCGTGTCCCTTGGCTACCGGATGGCGCGACCTATTCGCTGTGGAATCACTGAATGCCGAAACTGATCGGATACTCGAGGTCACGTAGCCAATGTGCGGTCGTGTGCCGTGCTGTGAGGATGAGGAAGCATTAAAGACAGTCTCTCGGACTGTCAATATAACGGAGCGTCCCGAGCAACGGACATATGCTCCGAATGTAAAATATCTGAACCACAACATGCGGTCCCCTATGTTGTTGGCTTCCTCCGATCTGTCCTCAATCTGCCGTCACTGGGTGAGTACTAAAGTAATTAAAGTGCTCGCATCACCCAAATCTCCTTCCTAGACCGCAACGGACGAACCCGGCAGCCGAACCATTCGATGAATGTACGCTACACCGGGTGAGCTAGCGAATGTCACTCTGTAAGCGATAGACATATTCCATGAGCACTTATTGCCGCTAACTCCTCATTAACTATGACGACAGAGGCACACTTTTGAAAGACATCTCCATAACTCTTCGAACAAGAAACCAGAAATGCTTGGATAGCAAGCATAAAATAATAATATATATAGCGTCGTTCAATAATTCGAAAGTTTGTGTGACATTATTGGACTATGTCGGAACTGAGGGACGATGTCCCTGAACCGAACCAAAAAATTTCTAAGTCCACCGACGCTATCAGTTTCTTATCCGGCATCGCAGCATATGTTGTTCCGAAAGGGAAAGCTTGAAATCCACCGAATCCCTTTCGGTATCCCGTCGGACCGGATGAAACTTTCGGACGTCCGTACCCGCTTCCGCGGAGCGTCCCGACCCAGCATCGTCGGATAAAATATATGCGACAGATTCAGTTGATGCTGGGATGCTGCGATAAACTGTGCTATTAAGGAAAGCACATCCGTTCCCGAGGCCTGTGCAGTAGCGGACTTACGATGCATTGCCGCTGGAAGCTCCGTGTCCGTTGACTCCCGCACACTTCCTATGCGAACGTCCGGAGTCTGCAGGCCTCGAGTCCCCGGCTACCGACCCAGCGCTGTCGGATAATTCTCGATCCGACACCGTTTCTGTCGGCTGCTGGGATGCTGCGATAAGCTGTGCTATGTGCACAAGAATGTCCGGCGTCGAGACCTGCGGAGGCGCAGTCTATCGCTGCTTCGCCGAGGGCAGCTCCGCATCAGATGGCTCCCGCATACTTTTCCTATGCGAACGTCCGGAGTCCATCGGTCTCGAATCCCTGGCTGCCGGATGGTGTGACCTGGTCGCCGAAGAATCCTTGATCGGCGAAGCTGGTAATATATCGGCGGTCACGCAGCCAAGGTGCGGTCGTGTGCGCTGACGAGAAGAGGAAGCCTTAGCAGTCTCAGCGGACTGCCTATACAACGGAGCGTCCCGAGCGACGGACGTATGCTCCGCTAACGACACATTTGTACCACAACATCTGGGGCCAGATGTTGTTGAACGAGAGAGGGGCCTCTCTCGCTTGCCGTCCGGATGGACCGGAACGAGCTATGAACCGGACTAAAAGGCTTCCTCCGTTCTCCCTCCGATCCGCCGTCACTGGGTGTGCATTAAGTTAATTTTATAGTGCTCGCATCACCCCAAAATTCCTTCTAGACCGCAACGGACGAACCCGGCTGCCGAACCATTCGGTGAATGGACGCTACACCGGGCGAGCTAGTGGACGTCAAAGGCCGTCGAACCTACTAGGGTCCTCTTAGGCAATTGGCGTATTACATGAGCACTTTTCCGCTAGCCCTTCATTAATTGTGACGACGGAGGCACACTGTTGGAAGACATCACAGATACATCACCCTAATCTTGATCGTCTGAAATAGAAATTGATAAAGTAGAGTGACCCTGCGGGGAAAGGACCGGAGTGTCCAAATCCCCAACAACATACCGTGACATACGCTTCCCATATTGTCATCGAAATCATACGATACAGAACAGGAGTTAATGCGAGTACACTGACCACATATAGAATGATAATAAGGTCAGAGGAAGACTTCCTCTTAAAACAATTGATCAATATCCTTTCAATGTGAAAAGAAAACAAGTCCTGGTACTCGCACTAACCCCTGGCAATCAAAATACATAATAATAATATGATCCATTAATATAGAAAAAATAATTGAAATCAAAATATTTTGAAAAAATATTTTTTCAGAACAGCCCAAGTTTCTGAAAAGTAACGTTGAGCCCCAATGGATCCCAAGCCTAAGTGTGGACAAAAATTTTAAAAATATTTTAAACAATTTATTCAACACTTACGAACAATAATAATGTATCTAGTTATGATTAAAATAACATAAAGATATTATTATTTAGAAATCCCCCCCTCACACAGAGGGCTGTTGTAAATGTAAACAATGAGTGTAAAAACACTAAAATAAGACTCCAGGCACCCAGGCCCGAAATCAGTTACCAAAAATACACCATCTGATGCAAAACAGAGACTTCCAGGGAAGAAACTGCAGAACATCAGATGGTAGATGCAGAACACAACGCCTAACCACCCGTAGGTGAAGACGTAAACATGGGGAAAGAACAGAATTCATTCTGTTATTCAGCTAAAACTCCCAAGAAATTTTAGTAATAATAATTACAGAAACTATGCCAAAGCATGGGAGAATAGCAAGGGGGAACTTAAAGGACAGGGAGAGAGGAAAAACACTTGAAAAAACAGTGTAACTAAATAATCAGAATGACAACAAAATGGCTGCTGCCTTGAAAATAGGTAACTTAACATAATTTCATTAAAAAATTTTAAGTTACAGCCCTGATAATATTCTGTCACACATTCTTTTCCTCTCCTCCTTTTCTATCCTCCTTAGAATCACCATTTCACTAATATTTATGTGTCTGGCATCATTTAAACTGAGATTTAAAAGCACAAAGATCAGTCAGATGTTAACTGATGAAGGGCCAAACTTAGAATGATAAATGGCGCCAATTTCGGAACGTCCTTGACACTGCGCATGCGCAGTAGGGGCGAAGTGTGGAGGGCCTTTCAGGACATGTTTTCTTTAGTTTTAGATGCAAATTTTGGGGATTGGGGGGCAAAATTTGTGTTTGGCCCTATATTTTAAGAGTTAGCACCAGCTATGTCTGGGTCATTGGTACAGTATAAAAATATAACAATTAACAATTATTTTCAAGATGGGAATCCAACAAAACGTAAGAGAATCTGTGTTATCGAAAGCGATTCCAATTGAAATTCAAGTCTTGCCTCCATTGATTTGACTTTCATGTTCGAAACGAACTTTCGATATTACTATGCGTCTGGGATTCCCCAATTCCATAAATTGTTAATGGTTATTTGGCCAATATAATTCTTGTATTTCATTTCTCAGGTGTTGTGATCAGTTTAAAATATTAATTGTTATATATTAACAAATTACTACAACAGTCAATTGATCTGTGTTGTTGTTTTCCGTCTCATTGATGAAATGAGATCGGCCAGATCAAACACGACGTCTGTGGCCTCTCTTCGATCTGGCTGATCTCATCTCATCAACTCGACAGAATACAACAACACAGATCAATTGACTGTTGTAGTAATCTGTATATACAAAGTTAAGCGAGGCCATTCACTTAAGCATAATGATTATCATTGGCAACTTTTTATTTCTCCATAATAGTCAGCTTCTGGCTGTACACCCAGAATGTTTTAACAGAAGCAGTTGTTTTTCAGCAGATGTACCCCTATTTTAACTCTTAATGGCCCAATTCCAATTTTGGTCATTTTTGTTCTATTTTAGAACATGTGCTGCAAACAACAGGCTTTGTTGATTCAATCCAATGCACCTTCTCTGAGGCTTATACAGAAAATTATGACTAGATACCATCACAAACTCAAAGGTCAAAGCTTTTCATGTGTGGTAAAAACAGTCCAGGCCTTCAAATGTTAACAAAACATACATTTATTTATTTACTGTTGTTTATGGTCACTTTCAGCATCTATATGGCTGTATCATGATGGCAATATAAGTATGAAGTCAAGTTTAGCCAATTGTTCATATCTTTGTAGCCCTCTTTAGAAAACTTCTACCCCACACGTTGGTCACTGAGTCCTAATTTATCAGTAATACAGAACTTGTTTACCAAAGTAAACATTTACTGCAGTAAACAAGCAATGCTCCACTTCATAAAAAATCACAAAACATGAAATGCTAAGTACTCACTGGTATAAGATTGTCTTTGTCATTCTCCTTCTCTACTTTTGCCAGTTCATCTGGGGAAAGTAATGGTAATCGAACATGTATGATGACATTCCTTGCACAGGCATTAATTGATTTGGCAGCAATAACCTGTAATTACAAAAGAACAGTTGGAGGTGTTATTATTTGCAAGAAACAGTGAGGTGAGGGAGTCAGCAATTCTAGAAAGACTACTTAACATCAGATATGGACTTAATTTGATGAAAAATTCAATAGAATCTTGAAATCATTCATAGGGAGAGTGCTGTAAAAGTTTCATTTGGTGCCTTATCAGCCAATAGTACTCAATTTTTGTGAATTTCTGTACAAAATCTGAAACAGCAAAGATGCTGACGGTTTCATACAAATGTCACAAAAACGCAGGTACATTTCGCTGCAAGCGACCATTACATGAATCGCCCTGGTCTGGATTAAGAGAAAAGAATTAAACCTGTTAGATATTACGCCAACTGTGTTTGCAATAATTAAATCCTAAATCCAGTGAGGCATTTCAAGAGGAAATGATTAGCACACATCAGGTAATCTCAACGATAATTGTGTAAAGGATTAGCAGTTATTAACTTCTGTATATCAACTCCATCTCAAGAAAACAACGCAATCTTATAGATATATTTTTTTCTGCCTACAATTCCACCTTGAAAATAAAATTAATGAGCAATACATTACTCTGATAATTCTTGAATTTTTCAATCACCCCATGCTGAATTAACATACAGTTTAAAAATGTTGAGAACAATGGATGCTGTATACCAAATATCAAAATATTCCGACCATTGGTTCTGAAGAAAAGATTTTCTAAAATTTTTGCAAATATGCTGACTCAGCATTTTTTCGATGCCCTCTACAGAACACCCTAACATAACCGATGGCAATTTTTTATTACCATTCAATTCTACTGGTCCTAAGGATGCTTCATACCAAATAACAGTTCTCTGTTCTGCATGGTTTGGGAAATATGAGCGTTTGAAAATATTTCTATTTGTGGTTTGGGAAATATGGCCATTTGAAAATATTTCTATTTTTAGCTCCTGGGGTTCCCATGTGGATGCAGGAATTTTTGTTTTTGCACGAGTCAAGTGCTTATAACCCAATAATATCACATACCAAATTTGGTTCAAATCAGATCATCAGTTCAGAAAGTTAAAAAATTTATAGTAATTTATATATTTTATATACTTACCAATGACCCAGACATAGCTGGTGCTAACTCTTAAAATATAGGGCCAAACACAAATTTTGCCCCCCAATCCCCAAAATTTGCATCTAAAACTAAAGAAAACATGTCCTGAAAGGCCCTCCACACTTCGCCCCTACTGCGCATGCGCAGTGTCAAGGACGTTCCGAAATTGGCGCCATTAATCATTCTAATAACCAGTGCCTGGTAAGCGCTATGTACTCAGCAGGGAGGCAAGAGTTCCCAACTCCTGGGAGGGCCATCCCCGTCTGGGTCATTGGTAAGTATAAAAAATATATAAA
This sequence comes from Pictodentalium vernedei, assembly GCA_031216915.1. Taxonomy (NCBI): domain Eukaryota; kingdom Metazoa; phylum Mollusca; class Scaphopoda; order Dentaliida; family Dentaliidae; genus Pictodentalium; species Pictodentalium vernedei. Next base: position 173,732,106 of record CM062291.1, on the reverse strand, counting down.
TTACTATAAATTTTTTAACATTTTTATACTGTACCAATGACCCAGACATAGCTGAATAGTAAAAAGGCTGGAGGGCCAAGGACATAGAGCAAAAAGGAATACGCTCAATAAAATAAAATAGAGTCATCCCCTGTAGGGAAAAAGAAGTAATAGGCCTTACATGTATCTTTCTTATTTATGATAAATTAGAAAGATACAACACCTTCCAAAATTGAGCTTCATACATCCATGTACTCTATTAATATCCAATATAATCCTTATACTAATAATTTTTTAAAGTAAGCCAATAAATAAAGTAAGTCTAGAGAATAGAGACTCTTATACTCCTAAAAGTGTCTGAGGATTGCATAATCATGTCCGTTGACATATGCAATATTCAAAAGCTATACTTTAAAAACTAAGACTTGAATGAATTTTAAAAACCTAAACTTCTCACTAAACAACCATCCCAATAACAGCTCAGAATTACTAACTCCGGAGGAGGTATCCCCTTGTTTTCATAGTAAAACAGGTGACCCAAGGGAACACCCTCCCCCCCCCCCCCCCCCCCTTTTTCTTGCCCTGGGTCAAATAGCCCAGAGCGAAGAGGGCAGCCGAACGGAGACACTGCCGAAACAGACAGCCTTCCTAGCTATAGTAGCAACTGTTAAGTGAATGACATTCTGAGCAGTAGATAATAGACCTAACAATAGAGGCCTCCAGAAATGGACTCGATATTTCTGAGATAAAATTCATGAATGTGGATGGCTGAGCGCAATGAGCGACCTTCAAAAATCTATAATAGCGACACTATTAATGTAAGCCCAAGAAGTAGAAGAACTCTTACTTCATGAGCCGCAATCTTAAGCACAACTGCTAAGTCAATGATATACCATAAGCAGTACCGATAGTTAATAGAATCCATTAACAATAAAATGGAGCGTAACGTCCTTCTACTAGACATCAAAGACAGAAGAAGCTTACGCCCTTTGTAATAAACAGATATCTGTTTATAAATACATAAACTGTACCCGGAAAGAGTAAAGGCCTATGCCCATACGAAGACAGAAGGACCTTAAAATAATAGGTTCCGGATAATAGGAGCCTAACTCTTATGCAACAATCCAACCTAAATAGTAACGGAAGTATTGATTCCGAAACTATGAAAGTGAAAATCATTCATCGATAGTGCATGAAACTCACTGACTCTACAGTAAAAGAGAAACCAACAGAATTACTGTCTAAAAGGTCAGAATTTGAAAACTGCTGTTTCCAGAGGCTCAAATGATTACTTAGCTAAATAAGAACCGAAGTTAAAATCCGTATAGGAATTTAATCTAAAGATTCTAAGTCTATTTATCAAAAAGTTACTAACTGACTTAGATAAAGAGACAAAAGACTCAATTGTAAACTATCGTAGAGTGCATAGGTATGAGGTAACATAAACCTATAACCTAAATAATAACAGGCTGCAGTAGATCTTGAGAAACAAGTATACTAAAAAATAGCAATGAGTAGTACGGAGGGATCAACAATATGAACATAATGATCCCTACACCACGACGGAAGAGCCTCCACTTTAGCCGCATAGAATAGCGAAGAAGAGGATCTCCTATAGTAAGAAATCGCGTCCAAAGCTCGTCCAGTACAGTGCTTACAATGCAATACGGACCACACAACGGAATACATGAAGGTTGCGACCTTGCTGGTTGTGATAAAGATGACACGATTTACCCAATGAAAAAGATCCTCACATAGAGGAAGATTTCACGTTAAGCCCCACAGTAGACAAGAGAGTAAATTACTCATGATCTCTGTGAAGATAGAGATGCTATCAACAGAAATGTATTGTGGTTGTTTATCTTAGCAATACCTGCTAAAACAACAGCGCCGGAGGATACACGTATCCTATCATTCCGTCCTATAGATCAATAGAGCGTTAACAATATTAGCTCAGAGATCTGGACAAGCCAACACATACGTCTGCAATTGATTAGCAAGCTGTGTCATAAATTATCATTGGGCACTCCCATAGATAGCAAATCTGATTGAATACTTGTTTGTTGAGAGTCCATTCTGACAGCAACAAGCGACCCGTAAGAGAACGGGAGTCCGATAAAACAATCAGACGACCTGGAATATGACGGACCAAAACTGAACTTGGTGTACTATAACCAACAGACGGATTCTTTCCATTAAATTGAATAACGGAAACGAAAGAGTGCCTCCCTGGTTCCGGAGATACGCCACTACTGTCGAATTAAAGGACAGGAATTTGGGCATGCGTTTCTGAATAATGTTCATGCAATGACATAAAGCAAGCCTAAAAAACATTATTCCACGGAAGAAAACTGATTGCTAAAAGACTGCGGAACCCAAAGACCCTGGCACTTCGAATCCGTAGGGATCAGTATTATATCCCAATCTGTTTGACTGGCAACCATCATAACAGCCACACTCGGGTCCGGCAACTGCGGCGGCACTCTCTGAGTCAACCACCGAATGTTTGCCCCAGTCTGAATCTCTTGTAACACTAGATAGACAAGAGAACGTGTAAATCAAGCAATTCATGGATTGCCGAAAAGTTGCCGTCGAAGAGAAGCTCCTCCGAGAACGAAGCGACTCTGAGAGAGTTCTTCACCTTACTATCCACACGCGCGTGGATGTAGCTAGGGCTGCGTCACGTCTAACTAACTCCAATCAGCCACTGAAGGGCGGAGTTATACGTGAACAAACTACTGCCCTCAAAAGAAATTACATTGAGAATAATATCCCGTAAATCTTTTCTTGAAGACGTAATGATAACGCCTCAGTAAGGCGGATTACGTATAATAAAGCGTCTAAGTTAAGTCTACTATACATAATGTCGTTCCCAACATTGAAATTGGAAAAGACATAAACGGCGAAAAAGAATATATGCAGTTTTTAATCACACCGTCTAGACGCATATGAACTCTCGGTATGCCCTGCTCTGCCAAAATAAACTATTTGTATAAATGATAAAATGGCAGAAATGAGCAACGCGGACAAGAAACTAAACTATCATGCTTAGTAGCAGGCTTGTATATATATATATATAGTGTCGAAAAATAAAACACATGTTGTAATGACAATATTGGACTGCGTCGGTAAGTCAGGGACAATGTCCCTGAACCGATCGAAAAATCCGAGTCCAATGACGCTATAAGTCTCTTATCCAAGATCGCAGCAATGAAGTCCAAAATAATAATCACTGGAAGATAATGCCAGAAGATATGAAAGGCATCTTCCGATACTACTAAAGGGAAAACTCGAAATCTTTCGAATCCCTTTCGCCATCCTGTCGGACTCTATAAAGCGTTCGGTCGTCCGTACCTGATGCAACCGCGGACCGCACCGACCCAGCGCCGTCGGATAATTCCTGATTCGACCGAGAAACTGTCAATTGCTGGGATGCTGCGAAACAACTGTGCTAACTCGGATAGCACGTCCGTCACTGAGGCCTGAGGAGAAGCGGTCTTACGATGCATTGCCGCTGGAAGCTCCTTGATCGTTACCCCGTGCATACTATCAATATGCGAGCGAACGGAGTGTATAGGCCTCGTGTCCCTTGGCTACCGGATGGCGCGACCTATTCGCCGTGGAATCACTGAATGCCGAAACTGATCGGATACTCGAGGTCACGTAGCCAATGTGCGGTTGTGTGCCCTGCTGTGAGGATGAGGAAGCATTAAAGACAGTCTCTCGGACTGTCAATATAACGGAGCGTCCCGACCAACGGACATATGCTCCGAATGTAAAATATCTGAACCACAACATGCGGTCCCCTATGTTGTTGGGCGAGAGAGGGACCTCTCTCGCTCACAGCCCGGACGGACCTGGACAAGCCAGGAACCGGACTAACAGGCTTCCTCCGATCTGTCCTCAATCTGCCGTCACTGGGTGAGTACTAAAGTAATTAAAGTGCTCGCATCACCCAAATCTCCTTCCTAGACCGCAACGGACGAACCCGGCAGCCGAACCATTCGATGAATGTACGCTACACCGGGTGAGCTAGCGAATGTCACTCCGTAGGCGATAGACATATTCCATGAGCACTTATTGCCGCTAACTCTTCATTAACTATGACGACAGAGGCACACTTTTGAAAGACATCTCCATAACTCTTCAAACAAGAAACCAGAAATGCTTGGTTAGCAAGCATAAAATAATAATATATATAGCGTCGTTCAATAATTCGAAAGTTTGTGTGACATTATTGGACTATGTCGGAACTGAGGGACGATGTCCCTGAACCGAACCAAAAATTTCTAAGTCCACCGACGCTATCAGTTTCTTATCCGGCATCGCAGCATTCTGGTCCGACGAAAGAAGCTGTAGAAAACCAAGTCAGATGACATACACAACAGCATATGTTGTTCCGAAAGGGAAAGCTGGAAATCCTCCGAATCCCTTTCGGTATCCCGTCGGACCGGATGAAACTTTCGGACGTCCGTACCCGCTTCCGCGGAGCGTCCCGACCCAACATCGTCGGATAAAATATATGCGACAGATTCAGTTGATGCTGGGATGCTGCGACAAACTGTGCTATTAAGGAAAGCACGTCCGTTCCCGAGGCCTGTGCAGTAGCGGTCTTACGATGCATTGCCGCCGGAAGCTCCGTGTACGTTGACTCCCGCACACTTCCTATGCGAACGTCCGAAGTCTGCAGGCCTCGTGTCCCTGGCTACCGGATGGTGTGACCTGGTCGCCGAAGAATCCTTGATCGGCGAAGCTGGTAATATATCGGCGGTCACGCAGCCAAGGTGCGGTCGTGTGCGCTGACGAGAAGAGGAAGCCTTAGCAGTCTCAGCGGACTGCCTATACAACGGAGCGTCCTGAGCGACGGACGTATGCTCCGCTTGCGACACATTTTGTACCACAACATCTGGGGCCAGATGTTGTTGAACGAGAGAGGGGCCTCTCTCGCTTGCCGTCCGGATGGACCGGAACGAGCTATGAACTGGACTAAAAGGCTTCCTGCGTTCTCCCTCCGATCCGCCGTCACTGGGTGTGCATTAGGTTAATTTATAGTGCTCGCATCACCCCAAAATTTCTTCTAGACCGCAACGGACGAACCCGGCTGCCGAACCATTCGGTGAATGGACGCTACACCGGGCGAGCTAGCGGACGTCAAAGGCCGTCGAACCTACTAGGGTCCTCTTAGGCAATTGGCGTATTTACATGAGCACTTTTCCGCTAGCCCTTCATTAATTGTGACGACGGAGGCACACTGTTGGAAGACATCACAGATACATCACCCTAATCTTGATCGTCTGAAATAGAAATTGATAAAGTAGAGTGACCCTGCGGGGAAAGGACCGGAGTGTCCAAATCCCCAACAACATACCGTGACATACGCTTCCCATATTGTCATCGAAATCATAAGATACAGAACAGGAGTTAATGCGAGTACACTGACCACATATAGAATGATAATAAAGTCAGAGGAAGACTTCCTCTTAAAACAATTGATCAATATCCTTTCAATGTGAAAAGAAAACAAGTCCTGGAACTCGCACTAACCCCTGGCAATCAAAATACATAATAATAATATGATCCATTAATATAGAAAAAATAATTGAAATCAAAATATTTTGAAAAAATATTTTTTCAGAACAGCCCAAGTTTCTGAAAAGTAACGTTGAGCCCCAATGGATCCCAAGCCTAAGTGTGGACAAAAATTTTAAAAATATTTTAAACAATTTATTCAACACTTACGAACAATAATAATGTATCTAGTTATGATTAAAATAACATCAAGATATTATTTTTTAGAAATCCCCCCCTCACACAGAGGGCTGTTGTAAATGTAAACAATGAGTGTAAAAACACTAAAATAAGACTCCAGGCACCCAGGCCGAAATCAGTTACCAAAAATACACTATCTGATGCAAAACAGAGACTTCCAGGGAAGAAACTGCAGAACATCAGATGGTAGATGCAGAACACAACGCCTAACCACCCGTAGGTGAAGACGTAAACATGGGGAAAGAACAGAATTCATTCTGTTATTCAGCTAAAACTCCCAAGAAAATTTAGTAATAATAATTACAAAAACTATGCCAAAAGCATGGGAGAATAGCAAGGGGGAACTTAAAGGACAGGGAGAGAGGAAAACACTTAAAAAAAACAAACAGTGAAACTAAATAATCAGAATGACAACAAAATGGCTGCTGCCTTGAAAATAGGTAACTTAACATAATTTCATTAAAAAATTTTAAGTTACAGCCCTGATAATATTCTGTCACACATTCTTTTCCTCTCCTCCTTCTCTATCCTCCTTAGAATCACCATTTCACTAATATTTATGTGTCTGGCATCATTTAAACTGAGATTTATAAGCACAAAGATCAGTCAGATGTTAACTGATGAAGGGCCAAACTTAGAATGATTAATGGCGCCAATTTCGGAACGTCCTTGACACTGCGCATGCGCAGTAGGGGCGAAGTGTGGAGGGCCTTTCAGGACATGTTTTCTTTAGTTTTAGATGCAAATTTTGGGGATTGGGGGGCAAAATTTGTGTTTGGCCCTATATTTTAAGAGTTAGCACCAGCTATGTCTGGGTCATTGGTACAGTATAAAAATATAGAAATTTTGGGCTTGGCCAAAAATCTTACCTCTGCCATTATAAAGCCAAAAATTGCTTCACGAACTTCGTTTGAACAAACTTGAATCTACACCTCAACAGGAAGCTCCATAACAAATATCAAGTCATTGTACCCACTGGATCATGAGAAGAAGATTTTTAAAATATTTTTTGAGCATTTTCTCCCACCCCCTTCCTATGGGGCTGGGCATGTTGAGTTGAACAAAAATTCAATGCCCCTTCGGGACCATCACTCACACAAACTTTCACTTGAATTGGCCCAGCGGTTTTGGAGAAGACCAAAGCATGGTGTTGATGGACTACGGATGGAGAGCGATGGGATTAGCTCAGCTTGACTTTGTCAAGGTGAGCTAAAAAATATACGGTGTGGACATCTAGCACAACTGCCCATGGCGTTAATACATTCCATGGGCATTGCTGAGTTGGGAATTAAAAGCCACACCGAAAGAATATTGATGATCTTCACGAATTCAAGCATTTTTTTTAGATAGGCCTAGTCTTAATGTCATCTCCGCTAATTATTTATTTATTGGTGTTTAAGGTCACATACTAGCATGACCACAATATGGAGATAAAATCAAGGACAGTCAATCATTTATACCCCATGTTGCACAATAAAAAAAGGGTACAGGGTTAAAATCGAAAATCAAGTATTGCTGGTCTCTCCTCGTGACTCTTACTCCATTTGCAGTAAAAATTAAAAAGCATTCCATCATCAGAAGTCTCTTTGACACAGAAAAAGATTAAAAATATGACAATCTCAAACACAATTGTATAAAAACTCACCGAGTTAACACTAGCCCACTCTTTTACAGCATTCAGTATTTCCACTTCATCTAACTCCAATTTAGAACTCTGTAGAACAACACTTAGAGCATCTCCAGACATTTCTTGAAAGGCTTTGGATTTGAATACACCCTGAAAAGAAGAATTCAGGAGATTGATTTATCTGATGCTTTGCCCATTATGTTTTTTTGGTTTGTCACCTTAAACTGGGGTTAACATGAGAGTGGTTTTCCAGAACTTACTGTCTATATTGGAGAATGTCGCCCAGATAACTGACATGTCAGCCATACAGGTACTCGAAGGATACCAATTTTATTGATAATGAATCATATGCTCATATATGATTTAAAAAGGAACAACCACAGGAAACAAACCAACTAAAAAGTGGATGTGCCCATGAGGTCGCCATTAGAACACATCCCAGCCGTCAATTGAGAAGCCATGAAAGGCATGCATATACTAAATTGCATTTGTGGCTAACGGCATTACTTGAATCACTCTTGTGTTAGTCATCAAATAGAATAGGAATCGCAGGGCTCCCTCACGTCTGACCGACTTCATTATGCCGCTAAGGACAGAGAGAGACGTGAACAAATACACTGTATTGACATAAACACACTAGGTAAATATGGCTTATCGCCTCATATAACTAACACCAAACCCTACCAGTAGGAAGAGAATAAGCTCCTCTAGCATACGGTATCAAGCCCGATAGGACAACAAACTCAGCATAGCTGAAGCAGCTGAAGGTCTTCCTATACTTGATGACAATAAAAGGCTGATTACTGCGGCCTTAGAAGCTCACTAAGGAGACTTACAATGCTAGACATAGCTAAAAAGTCTTCTTCTCCGTGAAGAGATATATCGGTGTAAGTTTCGACCTTGAAGGCTCACTGAACGGAGACTTACAACTATCGTCGCACAAGGTAGGGAATGAAGAGCCGCTATTTTAACAGCCCAAAATTCCCAAAGAGACAGCAGTCCCAAGAGATAATAAATTCAGTTATGTCACTACATAATTACTGAAACAATCTCGCTCATGATTCTGGCTAGGCTACTATGGTGTAAATAATAAGACTCAAGTCTATGACACCTAAGAAAACAAACCAAAAAGCACTGTACCTTTATCGGTTTTATTCCCAAAAGACAGCGGTCAGAGGCAAGCTAATGTAGCTAGAAGTCTTCCTCTCCATGAAGACAGATATCTCGGTGTAACTAGCGACTTGAAAGCTCACTAAATGGAGACTTACAACTATCGTCGTGCAAGGTAGGGAGTGACAAGCCACTATTCTAACAGCTGTAATTCCCAGAGACAGTAATCTCAAGGTAGCTACGCAGTTACAAGTCTTTGTCTACTTGAAGACATATCTGAGTCACTTGCGGCCTTGAAAGCTCACTAAATAGAGACTTACAACACTAGCCGCTAAGAAAAGCCTACTGTAACAGTACATAAGGCTACTATGGCATTCACAATGACATTAAATGTCTTGATGCCAAGGAATACAACACCGAGAGGGAAAATACATACTTATTCCCTCTAACGGCTCTATTCCAAACAAGACAGTTGTCTCAGCCAATCTATACACTATTCGTCCGATTTCAGGACAAAAAACAACAGGTAATTTGAAAAAACCTGAATATTTCGACGACCTCTATTGCTATTCTTCAATAGGAGAGCCTATAACTCCGCAAGGAGGGACTCTCTTGGAAGAATTCACTGGAAGATTTAACCAACACATACTTGTTGAAAGTGGAGCTTTGCTCGGACTGATAGCCGCAGGCCTGCCAAGACTACATTCTCATCCACTGATCTTCCACAATTTTCATCCACTTTTTGCGAGGTTGATAACTTTCCGCTAAGTGGAAAACAACAGAAGTCTATTCTCGATGACCTCTATTGCTTCCGTCAATAAGAGAGCCTGTACCTCCACTAAGAGCGACTCCCTTTGAAAGGATCCACTGGAAGATTTGTCCAATGCGGACATCTTGTAAGTGGGGGTTCATGTTCGGAAGATAACCTTCCGTCAACTGGTGAGCAATAGAGGTCTTATTCATCACCAATACCACTAACGAGGCTTACAGAAGGAGAAACTGCATCCTCCCCGCGAAGAACCTCATCCCGTCGGCTTAGGGACGTCTGACCTATAGTCTGGATCAGACCTGTGCCCCTTTCCCGAGTCGCTATACTGAAGTCCACCGGAGTAAAGCATAAGAGGGTTTATTGTACCCTCGCGAGGAGTTCCCTTGGCTGATTAAGTGGAACAACCTCGCTCACCCCAGTCTGCTGAAGCATGTTGTTGAGGTGCAGACTTCAGTAGCAGAGTAATGGAAGCTTTCTTGCAGCCTGTTCATAGACTAACGAAAGTTCGTTGTTAAACAGAGTATATCCAGAGACCGGACTGACTCGGAGAGAGCTTTTCACCTTGTCAACCATAAGTGATGACGACGCAAGGGCAGCATCACGGATCAACTCCCAATTTGCCACTGTCAGGGCGGAGTTTTACGTGGCATACATAACTGCCCTGGAAAGAACTCTAAGCGAGGAACAACGTCCTCAAATTCTTTCCCATTAAGACGTTGTGCCATAGCTCTGGAGAGGTGATCTGCGTAGAACATCACATCCAGATTTCCTATATTGGATGAAATAGCACAGTCCATCACTTCCGAGCATATATTGAATGATGCAGGTAGGGACATATTTTCAACCCCGGCCTGCTCATTTAAACGCATAGGAGCTCTGTGGACATCTTCTCCAACTGTTTTAAATGAACATGGTCCAAGGAACGGTATATTTACTGAAGATGCCGATAAGAAACTGCCTTCCTCTTAGCACTAGAGAGGTTGATATGGCGCCGTTAACATGGCCAAAGGCCTCCAATACCTGTCAAGACCATTTCGGGAAGGAAAGAACATCCTCTTTCCTCCACACGAAATCTGCTTCAGAGACAATGGCGGTTTCTCTATGGTAGTCGCAGCTTGCTGATCAGGTGGAACAAAGTCAGTATAGTATTGATAAATAAACTTCATCGCTACCAAATGCTGTTCTGAAAGGGAAGGGTAATCCTTTTCCTGGTCCCTTTCACCATCCGACTGATTCAGCTGTGACATTCGGTCATTCGTATCTGCATGTACATATGACTGGATCAACCCAGCACCGTCCGACAGCTCACCACAGGAATCTGCGGGAGGCTGCTCTTGCACTTGCTGGGATGCTGCGATCAGCTGCGCAATCTGCGACAGCAACCCTGACGCTTGAAGAGTAGCGGTTATCTGTTTTTTCACCGCTTGCTAAGGATAGATCTCTTCTCCAAACATCCCGATGAACAAATACTCGGATTGCTAGCTACCGGATGGTCCGACTTCACGGGCAAAGACTGGCTCCGTCTTCACGCAACTGGCTGAATATCCGAAGTCGAGTAGCTAGGATGCGGTCATGTGTGCTTTTATAATGTAGCGGAGCAAGCCGTGACTGAAGCCAACCCTGGCTGCAGACTAGACAGAGCTTCCCGAGTGGCGGGCGAACGTATCCTCTGACTCATGCAAGTTTCTCAAAACAAATGGCCCCAAATGTTGTTGGGTAAGAGAGGGACCTCTCCCGCTCGCGGTCTTATCAGACCTCGCCGAGCCTCCCGAAAAGAAAACTTGGTTCCGGCTTGTGCAAGTTTCTCATAACAACCTCTGGCCCCAGAAGTTGCTAGGTTAGGGAGGGGCCTCCCCCACTCAAGGCCTTGTCAGACTTTGCCGAACCTCCCAACAAGAAACTTGCTGACTTCCTCCCTATTTCCATCATCGCTGGGTGAGCTTTTGTTTTTCAGGTGCTCGTTCTACCCAGATCTACACTTCCTTCGACCGCAGTGGACATACCCAGTGTTACAGCTCCCATGGACAGAGTAACCACTTCACTGGTCGAGCTAGCTGCTTGCAAGGGAATAAGAACACTAACTAGAAGCCTTATCCCTTGCTTAATATTCATGAGTACCTTGCAGCTAGCTCTATTTACTCAGCAGAGCGCGACGATGGTAGCACACTTTTGATGGCTGTCGCAACACCATCAGGATGTTCATGTTCCTCTGAAATAGAAACTGAAAAACTTGAATTATATTACGGTGAGAGTTCTGGCATAGGAACCTCACCGCCAACAATGCATCACAACACCCGTCTCCAGACAAGAATCTGCAGGAGTACATCGACTACAGGCAAGGAAACTAGCATGTAAATCTGAGGAAGACTTCCTCGCCATGCATTCAGAGTAGTAAGTTTTCATAATTACAATCAAAAGACAATGTTGATAGCATTCCTACAAACTCCACAACAAAATATATGATAAAGATACATGAATAATCACAATCAAAATTGAATTAAAAAATTCTGAAAAAATTTTTGAAAAAATGCCTAAGTTCCCAAAGGGAACATAATGAGCCCAAGGGCATCCCGACAGAGCCTAAGTGTGGACAAAATCCAAATATTATGAGCAACACTACCGGAATAATAATCAATGTATCCTAAAGTAACTCTACAGTAATATAATATGAAATACTACATATATTTAAGGACATTGCCAATGTGAAAAACGTCAAGGAAATGAAAGTGTCAATGACACTGTAGCTTAACTTGTGTGTTGTGTTTGATGAAAAGGATAATGTTCAATGTTTATGAAAGGATTATAAAATAAGACAAGAATTGTGATAATTGGGAATATGTTCATTTCTGTTCCCTGTATGCTATGTTTTTGATAAAAAATAATATGAGGTGTACACTGTACTAAAGATCTGAGGGGTGGGTTAATATGACCTCACAGTTAATGTATGTGGCCCTCACAGTTAACGTATATCAACGAAAGTTACCAAGTTACAGTGAAATTATTCCAAAATGAGTCATCCTATCAAGTTACATTGAAATCCCTTCATAAATATGGCTTGTAGACTGTGCTAAAGGTTTTCGGGCTTCAGGCCCCTGGAGCCGTCAGTTTCCCAACTGCATCCAAAGGGGACGTTCTCATCTAGACATTATATGAAGTCAATCTACCAAGTTACAATGAAATCCCTTCATAAATATGACCTGTAGACTGTGCTAAAGGATTTTGGGCTTTGGGCTTGGGCGCCATCATGGTTGAATGATCGCAACCAAAAAGGGACATTCTCATCTGGGCATCATCTGGAGTGATCCTACAAAGTTACAATGAAATCCCTTCATAAATATGACCTGTAGACTATGCTCAAGATTTTTGGGCTTCGGGCACCTGTAGCCATCACAGTTGACCAATCACGACCAAAAGGGGATGTCATCATCTAGGCATTATATGGAGTCAGCCTAACAAGTTACAATGAAATCCTTCCATAAATACAACCTATAGACTATGCTAAAGGTTTTTGGGCTCGGGCAGCCATCAAGGCTGAATGAACGCGACCAAAAGAGGACGTTCTCATATAGACATTATTTGGAGTCATCCTACCAAGCTACAATGAAATCCCTTCATAATTATGACCTGTAGACTGTTCTAAAGGTTTTCAGGCTTTGGGCCCCTGCAGGTGTCACAGTTGCCCAATCCTGTCCAAAAGGGGATGTTCTCATCTAGACATTATATAAAGTCAAACCTACCAAGTTACAATGAAATCCCTTCATAAATATGACCTGTAGACTGTGCTAAAGGTATTCAGGCTTCGGGCTCGGGCAGCCATAATGGTTGAATGATCGCAACCAAAAGGGGACATGCTCATCTGGGCATCATCTGGAGTGATCCTACGAAGTTACAATGAAATCCCTTCATAAATATGACCTGTAGACTGTGTTCCAAGATTTTCGGGCTTCGGGCACCTGTAGCCATCACAATTGACCAATCATGACCAAAAGGGGATGTCATCATCTAGGCATTATATGGAGTCAACCTAACAAGTTACAATGAAATCCTTCCATAAATACGACCTGTAGAATATACTAAAGGTCTTTGGGCTCGGGCAGCCATAAAGGCTGAACGATCGCGACCAAAAGGGAATGTTCTCATCTAGACATTATTTGGAGTCATCCTACCAAGCTACAATGAAATCCCTTCATAATTATGACCAGTAGACTGTTCTAAAGGTTTTCAGGCTTCGAGCCACTGTAGCCGTCACAGTTGCCCAAGCGTGTCCACAAGGGGACGTTCTCTTCTAGACATTATATAAAGTCAACCTACCAAGTTACAATGAAATCTCTTCATAAATGTGACCTGTAGACTGTGCTAAAGGTTTTCGGGCTTCAGGCTCGGGCAGCCATCATGGTTGAATGATCGCAACCAAAGGGGACAATCTCATCTGGGCATCATCTGGAGTGATCCTACGAAGTTACACTGAAATCCCTTTATAAATATGACCTGTAAACTGTGCTCAAGGTTTTTGGGCTTCGGGCACCTGTAGCCATCAAAGTTGACCAATCACGACCCAAAGGGGATGTCATCATCTAGGCATTACATGGAGTCAATCTAACAGGTTACAATGAAATCCTTCCATAAATATAACCTTTTGCCTATGCTAAAGGTTTTTGGGCTCGGGCACCCATCAAGGCTGAATGATCGCGATCAAAATGGGACGTTCTCATCTAGACATTATTTGGAGTCATCCTACCAAGCTACAATGAAATCCCTTCATAAATATGACCTCTAGACTGTGCTAAAGGTTTTCGGGCTTCGGGCCCCTGTAGCCGTCACAGTTGTCCAATCAGGACCAAAAGGTGACTTTCTCATCTAGACATTGTATGAAGTCTACCCACCAGGTTACAATGAAATTCCTCAATAAATATGACCTGTAGACTGTGCTAAAGGTTTTCGGGTTTTGGGCTCGGGCAGTCGTCACGGTTGGCAGATCATGCCCAAATGGGGAAACTCTCATCTAGAGATCATAAGGAGTCATCCTACCAAGTTACAATGAAATTCCTCCATATTAAACATGACCTGCAGACTGTGGTAAAAGTCTTTGGGTTTCGGGTTTGGGCAGCCATCATGGTTGATAGATCATGCCCAAAAGGGGACGTTCTCATCTTGGCATTTTACAGAGGCATTCTGCCAAGTTACAATGAAATCCCTTCATAAATACAACCTGTAGACTGTGCTAATGGTTTTTGGGTTTTGGACTCGGGCAGCCATACCGGTTACCCGATCAAGACCAAAAAGGGACGTTCTCATCTAGACATGACCCCAAACCTGCATATGAAATTTCGTGATGATCAGACAAGAACTGCGGGGTGTAGCCCGTGCTAAAGGAAATTGTGAACAGACTCACAGACTGACAGCTAAAAACCGGAAACAAGACATCAGGCACAAAAAGGCCCAAATTCAGAAACCAATTTAAATGCTACCAGATGCAAAGCTAGATCTTCATACGAAGAAAAATGATACATCGGATAGAAGATGCAAGACTAAAACGACCTAACACCCCTAGGGTGAGGATGTAACCATGGGGATAAACAAAATAAATATTCTGTAATACACTTTAAACTCCCAAGAAATTTAATAAAAAATTTCAATAAAAATAGGCAAAAAGCTTAGGAGTTTAACAGGAAGGGTTCATGGAAGGATAGAGAAGGAATACTGAACAAACAGTGGAATAATCATTTGCAAGAATGACGTCAGGTGCATGTCTCGAAAAGGGGAAACATGAAATAATTTTTACAATTATTATAAAGTTACAGCCCTGAAAGTCTGAAACCACCGTAGTTCACTTCCATCATCCATTAACAGCCTTGGATCTACCAATTCTTGCATTGATTTGTGTTTGGCATCCTCAAAAAGGAGATTTTAAAGCAAAGATGTCAGCTCATTGTTACTGACTTTAGGGCCAAACAAAGAATGATGTTGGCGCCAATTCCGGTCTCTTCATGACCACTGCGCATGCACAGAGAGTATAAGTATGGAGGGCCAGATAGGACTTTTAATTTTTGGTTTTGTATACAAATTTGGAAGGTTCAAAATTTGTGTTTGGCCCTTGATAATTTCAAGTTTACACCAGCTAGTCGAGGCCATTGGTTGTCATATAAAAATATAATCTAGCCCTCAACAAGTTAAAACATTTCTTGGGACTTTCAAAAACAATTTTAAAAAATTTGTTAATGTTGATGGTGTGGGCTGAGATAGTGTTGGGTTGGGTAGGATGTGGGCTGAGAGGAGTAATTTGTAGGGTTGGCGTGTCTATATACTGATTCACAGTCAAGACAATCTGGTCAATTATGTGTGGTAACGTCTTTCAAATTTTAGGCCTGTTTATGAAACCGTTTCGCAAAATTTTGTACACAAGCTTTTATAAGTAGTTTCTAAACACCCCAGTCGCCTGATGGCAAACATGTCTTAAAATGTTTCTTAATTATTGAACTTCCAGAAAAACATTGTCTAAAAAATTCCCTAATTGGAGAGGGGGGGAGGGGGTGGAGGGGTGGGTGAGACCATATACTGGCTCATAGCCTATGTAAGTAGTGCATGGAAATGCAGCAGTTTTCAACAGCTTAACATGTGTCTCTCAGATGATTGTATCAATTCTCCAAATAATGCTGAGAAAACAATTTTCTGAAGAATGCCTTGTTTTTATTTACAGTGACCAATAAAAAACAGTCATAAGATCCCTAAGAGAATAGCAGTCTTAATCAGTCAGTTCAACAAATTTATGTCGTGTTGGTGATTTTGAAAATAATGTCTGGAATGTGAAAATTGCCACCTATTCAGGTCATCATATTTTCTTCTGTAAGCTTTGAACTTACATTCAAGTGATACCACAGTGGAACCATGTTAAGTGAATATCCACTTTCAAAGTAAAACATATTCAATTACCAGGAATTTGGTAATTTTCCTTCATTCTAGTTATATGAGCATTTAATCTACTACATGTATGTATTATTTGACAAAGTTCTGGGCATCCTTCAAACAAGATATAATAGATTAAATGTTCATATTGGATGTTCTGGAGCTGGATAGGTCTATAAATTTGGGGAATTAGTTGCTGACAAAGTAATTTTTAAAAAAAATCATCATATTTCTTATTCAACAAGCATATACCATGATGATGCAAAACCCCTCACCCATAAAGAGAGAAGCAGATTAAACTGTTGACGAAAAAATCTCACAGCATATTCCCGGTGGGGGAAAGTACTCAAGGTATCCGAACACTCCCTGTCAAAATCAATTGTGGGGTTGATTCTGTCACAGCTTGCCTTCCTATCGGGTGGGGGCATAAAATGGCTGTCCTCTGTGCGGAGAGAGACACACTCTGTGCAGGCTAAAGATCCCTTCGTAGTATTCGAGAAGAGCGAGCCACGAAGTTGCCGCTATGAAGGTCATCCCACACACCTGTGCCATTGGGCCAAGGAGAGACATTAATATAAGTTGCGTAACTTGTTGGCCAATCCTTGTAAAACAAATAAGATGAAATAAATAAAGCATATACCTGTAATACATTTCATGAAAATCTGATTACAATTATTCAAGTTATCGCATTCACAAAGTCATTATCAAACAAACACCGTATTTCAAACATAAAGGGGCATAACTCCTACAAAAGACAAAGACATTTGGGAAATATAGAAGTTGAACAAGATCTTCTGACAATGTATCCTAATAGCAAGTTTTATGAAAATCTGATTACAGTTATTCCAGTTATCACTTTCACAAAGTCATTATCAGACAAACTTTGAATTTCAAACAAAAGGGGCATAACTCCAACAAATGCCAAGGAAATTTATGAAATATAGAACTTGACAACTTCTTTTCACAATGTATGCCTATAGTAAGTTTCATGAAAATCCAATTACATTTGTTTCAAGTTATCGCATTCACAAAATGTGTGGATGGACTCACGGATGGACAGACGGGACCCATTTTTATACCCATTCCCAAACTTTGATTGGGCGGGGAATATTTAACCAGAGTTTATTCTGTAGATCTATATTCAATTAGCAGGTCAAATTTGTCCTGAAGGTATGATAAATGGTTTGGTGTTTGAAAGTTAAAATCCAAAGCAAAATCCATTTCAGTGGGATACACTGTATGAATTAACAAAATTTGGAAGATGCAAAAAAATCAAAGAAAACCTTAATAACAGGCCTCAATATTTAAAAAATCATGGGAAACCATATTTTGTTTCTGTCATTTTGCATCATGGGAAACGACCAATAACAATTTTCCAGTTCCATCAACAGGGGTGTAAAAATACAGCAAAAGTCACTCGCCCTACAGGACTAATACTAATAGGCTTTAAAATGCACTCGCCCACCCTGATTTTCTACTCGACCCACTTTTTGTCACTCACTCGCGCTTCCAACTATATTTCTTTCGTTTTAAAAAAAAAGAATAAATTTAGCCACAGTTAAATGACAGCGGGGGACGTTCTAAGGCTGGAACCCCAAACCAGCAATCCGCCAGAGAGACTGCAATACTGGCATCTTAAACTTCGCTTGAAGTTAAAAGGTTTGTTCTGTTGTTATGACTTGTCAGCTTAACGACACTGGAATGATGACCAGCATGATCTTAAAGGCTTTAATGACCAAAAGTCAATAAAAAATTGAAAAGATTTGTGATATCAAAGTCTGAGATGATCGCTTATAATATATTATTTAAAATCAGCCATGGAACAAAGCAAATTAAATTTGATGAGAGATATGGGCATCAAGCATGTCAGCAATTTCGAAAATAGCTGAGTTCTTTGATAGCTAATTTGATTACCTCCCTTACTAGACTAGAATTACCTTTCTCCATTGCAGACATTTTCATGCTTCGGGTGAGTTCATTCACACAGTCGTTACATACAGATTATCACCACAGTGTGTGTCTATGGGAATTCAGATCAAGTCGAGTTGTAGGAACAGAACAGTATTCGACAAGCCCGTTAGGGTGAGTCGAAATGCGATTCTGTGCCAACAACGAGACTTGATCAGAATTTCCAGAGACACACACTGTGGTAATGATAAATTTACCTCACAATATTGACCACAAAATGTGTTATAAAACTATTTCAAGAGGAACTTTTCCATTTGCCTTATCGACGGAAAACTGAAAAATAGAATAGCGTTCATTGATCTTCATATTGAGGTGAGGGATGACGTTACACTTCAGAGAAAATTACGTCACTTGGATTCACTTTACTGAATACTGTCTTGCGAAGTGGAGCAACTGTGTGTTTCGTCAACGTGAATTTGGTTGTTACTTTTGCAATAATTACTGGTGAATTAAATATCCCTCTTGGTGTAAAGGTTTATTATATTTTAAAATATGCCGTTCATCATTTATTAAGGTGGAGTTTTCCACATTTCATACCGAAAGCTAATCCTTTAACTTCAAGAGAGAACCCTCGAGCGTTCAGGAAAATCCCAATACTAGGCTACAAACCAGCCCAAGATGCCGAAAAGTGCGCATAATTTAACTATTCGTTGAGTTAACTTCCCCAGTGACATTTTAGCATGCCGTGCATAATAAATACGTTACAGGGTGTTTAGGTGGCAGATACAGTGTCATATATGGCTCAGAGAAAACAATATTAGGTTTGGCTTCGCCTCACATAATATTGTTTTCTCTGAAGGGAAAAATGCAAAGCCATCAAAAAATGATATTAATGCCGTTGTTTTGGCAACAGCAGAATCACGCGCTTGTATCAGGGGCCCTTGATACGGATTCGGAACAAGGGCCCAGATACATTAAACTTTAATTGCGTAACAGTGCAAAAACGCCCCGATTGTGAGATAAATTCCAATACCGGTTCAGAGTTGGTTGAGTGGCGGATGAAGGACTTTACGAAACACTGTGGGGATGGGGTGGGGGGGGGGGGGGAGGGCACACCTAGGCTCAAGTCTACTGGCATGCAGTGTCACTCACTGTTCCAGGTGAAATCGTGAGCTACGACTCACCCACTTAACAGAATTTAATGCTGGGGACTTGGCAGCAATGACATTCTGTTACTTTGGTTGGGCATGAGATGAGAATGATGCATTAATCATTTGACCTGTATACCGGCGATCTGGGCTGATTTTTTTATCTGTCTTGGTACCAGGCACGTAGCCAGGATTAAAATTTAACTGGGGGGCGGGGGGGTGGGCATGAGAATTTTTGAAGGGCAAAACTTAATACAGACACCGACGCACATGCACAAAGAGGGGGGGACCCCCCCCCCCCACCCCGGAAAAAAATTGATTTTTAGATGTCTGAGGCGGCTTACGGTGGCATTTGGCCTCGAACATGCAGAAAATTTCAAAAGAAAGTTAAAAAATTTATAGTAATTTATATATTTTTTATACTTACCAATGACCCAGACATAGCTGGTGCTAACTCTTAAAAATGTAGGGCCAAACACAAATTTTGCCCCCCAATCCCCAAAATTTGCATCTATAACCAAAGAAAACATGTCCTGAATGGCCCTCCATACTTCACCTCTACTGCGCATGCGCAGTGTCAAGGACGTCCCGAAATTGGAGCCATTAATCATTCTTATAATCAGTGCCTGGTAAGCGCTATGTACTCAGCGGGGAGGTATGAGTTCCCAACTCCTGGGAGGGCCATCCCAGTCTGGGTCATTGGTAAGTATAAAAAATATATAAATTACTATAAATTTTTTAACATTTTTATACTGTACCAATGACCCAGACATAGCTGAATAGTAAAAAGGCTGGAGGGCCTAGGACATAGAGGAAAATCCAATAAGCTCAACTATATAAAATAGAGTCATCCCCTCGAGGGAAAAAGGAGTATTAGGCCTTACATGTATCTTTCTTATTTATGATAAATTAGAAAGACACAACACCTTCCATAATTGAGCATCATAACATCCATGTACTCTATTAATAACCAGTATAATCCTTATATTAATAATTTTTAAAGTAAGCCAATAAATAAAGTTAGTCTAGAGAATTGAGACTCTTTATACTCTTTTAAAAGTGTCCGAGGATTGTATAATAACGCCCGTTTGACACGTGATATATTCAAAAGCTATACTTTAAAAACTATGACCTGAATGAATTTTTAAAACATAAACTTATCACTTTAAAACCACCCCAGTAACAGCTCAGAATTACTGACTCCGGAGGAGGTATCCCCTTGTTTTCATAATAAAACAGGTGACCTAAGGGAACACCCTCCCCCCTCCCCCCCCCCCACCTTTCTCCTTGCACTGGGTCAAATAGCCCAGAGTGAAGAGGGCAGCAGGACGGAGTCACTGCCGGAACAGAAAGCCTACCTAGCTATAGTTGCAACTGTTAAGTGAACAACATTCTGAGCAGCAGATAATGGACCTAAACAATGCAGGCCTCCAGAAATGGACTCAATATTTCTGAGATAAAAATTCATGAATGTGGATGGCTGAGACCAATATGCAGCCTTCATTAAATCTATAATAGCGACACTATTTACGTAAGCCCAAGATGTAGAAAGAGCTCTTACTTCATGAGCCGAAATCTTAAGCACAAACTGCTGAGATAATGATAGATTACCATAAGCAGTACCGATAGTTAATTGAATCCATTAGCAATAGAATGGACCGTAATGTCCTTCTATTAGGCATCAAAGACAGAAGAAGCTTTACGTCCTTACTGATAAACTGAGATCTGTTTATAAATACGAAAACTCTAACCAGACAGAGTAAAGGCCTATGCCCGTATGAAGACGGAAGGACCTTAATAACAATAGGTTCCGGATATTTATTAGGAGCCTGATTCTTAACCAAAAATCCAACATTAGTAGTAAAGAAAATAGTGTTTCCGATACTACGGAAGTGAGAATCGTCCACCGATAGTGCATGAAGCTCACTGACTCCTCAGTAGAAGAGAAGACTAAGAGAATTACAGTCTTAAAAGGCCAGAATTTGAAAACTACTGTTCCCAGAGGCTCAAATGGTTACTTAGCTAAATAAGAACCCAAGCTAAATTCTGTATAGGAATTAATCTAAGGATTCTAGGTCTATTTATCGAAAAGTTTCTAACTAACTTAGATAAAGAGACATTAGACTCAATTGTAAACTATCATGGAGTGCATAGGTATGAGATAACATAGACCTATAACCTTAATAGTAACAGGCTGCAGTTGATCTTGTCAAACAAGTATACTGGAAAGTTTGCAATGTCTAGTATGGAGGGATCAAAAATATCAACATAATGATCCCTACACCAACGACGGAAGAGCCTCCACTTTAGCTGCATAGTATAGCGAAGAGGAGGTTCTCCTACAGTAAGAAATCGCGTCCATTGCTCGTCCTGTACAATGCTTGCCATGCAAGAAGGACCGCACAACGGAATACATGAAGGTTGAGACCTTGCGGGTTGTGATGAAGTTGACACGATTTCCCCAGTGAAAGAAGATTCTCTCATGGAGGAAGTTTTCGCGGTAAGTCCCACAGCAGACACCGGAGTAAATTTATCCACGGTCTCTGTGAAGACAGAGATGCAACCAACAGAATTGTATTGTGGATGTTAATCTTAGCAATACTTGCTGAATCAACAGCGCTGGAGGATACACATATCCTATCATTCAGTCCTATTAGATCAATAGAGCGTTAACTACATAAGCTCAGGGATCCGGACATGAAAACACATACGTTTGCAATTGATTGGTGAGTTGTGTCGCAAATAAATTATCATTGGGCGCTCCCATTGATAGCAAATCTGATTGAATACTTGTTTGTTGAGAGTCCATTCTGACGGCAACAAGCGACCCTTACGTGAAAGGGAGTCTGCTAATACAATCAGACGACCCGGAATATGACGGACCGAAGCAGAACTTGGTGTTCTAGAACAAACAGAAGGATTCTTTCCGTTAAATTGAATAACGGAACCGAATGAGTGCCTCCCTGGTTCCGGAGATACGCAACTACTGTCGTATTATCGGACAGGATTTGGACATGCGTTTCTGAATAATGTTCATTCAATGATATAGTGCAAGCCAAAATAACATCATTTCCTGGAAGTTAAGTGCTTGCCTAGAAACTGCAGAACCCAAAGACCCTGGCACTTCGAATCCGTTGGGATCAATATTGTACCCCAACCTGTTTGACTGGCATCCATCAAAATCATAAAACTCGGATCCGGCAACTGCAGTGGCACTCTTTGAGTCAACCACCCAATGTTTGCCCAAGTCTAAATCTCTTGTTACACTTGATAGACAAGAGAACGTGTATATCGAGCAATTCATAGATTGCTGAAAGGTTGCCGTCGAAGAGAAGCTTCTCCGAGACCGAAGCGACACTGAGAGAGTTCTTCACCTTACTATCCACGCGCGTGGATGTAGCTAGGGCTGCGTCACGTCTAACCAACTCCAGGTTGCCACTGAAGGGTGGAGTTATACGTGGAAAAACTACTGCCCTTGAAAGAAAACTCATTGAGGATCATATCCTGGAATTCTTTCTCTTCAAGACGTAATGATAACGCCTCAGTAAGGTGGTCTACATATGATAAGGCGTCTAAGTTAAGTCTATTAGACATCATTGTCGTTTCCAACGTCGTGGTTGGAATTGACATAGACGGAGAAAAGATAATTCCCAGTCTTCAGCCTCGTCGTCTAGACGCAGAGGAACTCTCAGTATGCCCTATTCTGCCAATATAATTTTATTTTCCTAGAATTGATGAAAGGCAGAATAAAGCATTGCGGACAAGAAACTAGACTAGCATGTTTGGTAGCAAGCTTATATATAGCGTCGTTCAACAATTCAAATGTTCTAATGACATTATTGGACTGTGTCGGCAACTCAGGGACAATGTCCCTGAACCGATCCAAAACTCCGTGTCCAATGACGCTATTAGTCTCTTATCCCGCATCGCAACAATGTAGTCCGACGGAACAACCTCTGGAAGATAATGCCGGAAGAAATGTATGGCAGCTTCTGTTGTTCCGAAAGGGAAAGCTCGAAATTGTCTGAATCCCTTTCGCCATCCTGTCAGACCCTATGAAGTGTTCGGTCGTCCGTACCTGATGCAACAGCGGAGCGTACCGACCCAGCACCGTCGGATTATTCCTGATCCGACCGAGATTCGTCGTTTGCTGGGATACTGCGATAAGCTGTGCTATTTTGGATAGCACGTCCGTCGCTGAGGCCTGTGGAGAAGCGGTCTTTGCCGCTGGAAGCTCCGTGTTCGTTACCCTGTGCATACTTCTATTATGCGAGCGACCGGAGTGTACAGGCCTCGTGTCCCTTGGCTACCGGATGGCGTGACCTGTTCGCCGTGGAATCACTGAAAGACGAAGCTGGCCGGATACTCGAGGTCACGTAGCCAATGTGTGGTCATGTGCGCTGCTGTGAGGATGAGGAAGCATTATCGACAGTCTCTCGGACTGTCTATATAATGGAGCGTCCCGAGCGGCGGACATATGCTCCGAATGCGAAATGTCTGTACCACAACATCCGGTCCCATATGTTGTTGTACGAGAGAGGGACCTCTCTCGCTCGCAGCCCGGATGGACCTGGATGAGCTAGGAACCGGACTAACAGGCTTCCTCCGATCTCTCCTCTAATCCGTCGTCACTGGGTGTGTACTAAAGTCTATTATAGTGCTTGCATCACCCAAATCTCCTTCCTAGACCGCAACGGACGAACCCGACTGCCGAACCATTCGATGAATGGACGCTACACCGGGTGAGCTAGCGAATGTCAACTCCGTCGATCCTACTAGGGACCTCTTAGGCGATTGACGTATTCCATGAGCACTTATTGCCGCTAGCTCTTCATTAACTATGACGACAGAGGCACACTTTTGAAAGACATCTCAGTAACTTTGCGAACAAGAAACCAGACATGCTTGTTAATAGCAAGCATATAAATAATATATATAGCGTCGTTCAATAATTCAAAAGTTTCTGTGACATTATTGGACTGTGTCGGAACTGAGGGACAATGTCCCTGAACCGATCCAAAAATTTCTGTGTCCACCGACGCTATCAGTTTCTTATCCGGCATCGCAGCATTCTGGTCCGACGAAAGAACCTCTAGAAGATAAAGACGGATGACATATACAGCAGCTTATGTTGTTCCGAAAGGGAAAGCTCAAAATCCTCCGAATCCCTTTCGGCATCCCGTCGGACCGTATGAAATTTTCGGACGTCCGTACCTGATGCTTCCGCGGATCGTCACGACCCAGCGTCGTCGGATATTACATGATGCGACAGAGATTCTGTCAGTGCTGGGATGCTGCGATAAGTTGTGCTATTTGGGATAGCACGTCCGTCACCGAGGCCTGTGCAGTAGCGGTCTTACGATGCTTTGCCGCTGGAAGCTCCGTGAACATTGACTCTCGCATACTTTCTTATGCGAACTAGTGTTGAAACGATTAGCCGACTAATCGATGTCGACGCGATTATTAAATTAGTCGATCCCTAAATCTGCTAGTCGATTAGTCGGAACATCTGCCCCAACCATACACCATCCCCTTAAATTCACCCAACATTGTTGCGAACGTCACAAGTAAACTCCTGAAATAAAAAAACAACCCACGGAAATAACACGTTTGATGTTTCCGGCTGCATGAATAACAACCCTAGTTGGCCAACTGACCAGAGATTGAATAAGACCAGGGGTACGTGAAGTAAACAGGGAAAAATATATGGGTGAGCTTATTCTCGAGGGAGCAGCCTGCAGGAAAATTAGGACCCAAAGTTGACATGAAATTAGGCCACCTACGGACATCAATTTGTTCACCGGG
Source organism: Pictodentalium vernedei (assembly GCA_031216915.1). Classification (NCBI taxonomy): domain Eukaryota; kingdom Metazoa; phylum Mollusca; class Scaphopoda; order Dentaliida; family Dentaliidae; genus Pictodentalium; species Pictodentalium vernedei. Next base: position 173,707,088 of record CM062291.1, on the reverse strand, counting down.
TACTGGTAAGTTCGAAATGTCTTACAGAAACATCAAAGAGAAATTATGGAAGAACACATACCAGTTCGTATTTGGAACAATTTGTTATCACTAAAGAACCAATTACAAAATCCATGTGCTTTTTATTTTCATTTTGTAAATACATGCGGACAAATTCCTGGAAATCTGCGAGTTTCCAGGAAATTGAAAGTGAAACTAGCTTTTCCTCAAACTGCAACTGAGTTAAGAGGAAACCCAATCAGGTCAGGTGATGATTTTCAAAGCAGACAATATGGAAATTAGTAGGCGTGTTCGATGTATGCATAATTATGGACAGATAAGAGGTTAAGTCATAATACGAGAATTTGTGTGGGAGTGTTCGGTGTACAATTGTTGACAGGCTGATGACTGCTGTGGGCGTTAACTGTGCTTAATTTTCAACAGGGGATGTACATCACGCATGCGTAAAGAGCACTTCCTTTTGTTGACATTCAATGGGATGGAATGAATAAAAAAAAAACCTGAATAATGATTCATTTTATTAAAATATCAGTGGCTATATTGAGAAAAAATGATTTTAAACAGAAGCTACCAACATTAATTCTCTCTCGAAACTGAAAGAGGTTTTGAGGACTTTGAAAGCTTCACTTGCCATTGTTTCATTGCAAGTATTACTGTTAGTTTTAACCAGGGAAGAACGGTGGTACACGTGTTTGATAACAATAACATGGGGGCTTCGACTAGTCGATTAGTAATCGATTACTGCTGGCGACTAGTCGATTCCTGAAAATCACTAATCGTTTCAACACTAATGCGAACGTCCGGAGTCTCCAGGCCTCGTGTCCCTGGCTACCGGATGGCGTGACCTGGTCGCCAAGGATTCTCTGATTGGCAAAGTTCACTGGATATCTGAGGTCACGCAGCCAAGAGCGGTCGTGTGCGCTACCATGAGGATGAGGAAGCCTTATTGACAGTCTCTCCGGACTGACTATATAACGGAGCGTCCCGAGCGGCGGACGTATGCTCCGAATGCGAAACATTTTGAACCACAACATCTGGGGCCAGATGTTGTTGTACGAGAGAGGGGCCTCTCTCGCTCGCAGTCCGGATGGACCTGGACGGGCTAGGAACCGGACTAAAAGGCTTCCTCCGTTCTTTCCTCTAATCCGCCGTCACTGGGTGTGCATTTGATTGATTTATAGTGCTCGCATCACCCAAAACTCCTTCTGGACTGCAATGGACGAACCCGGCTGCCGAACCATTCGATGAATGGAGCTAAACCGGGCGAGCTAGCGACGTCAAAGGCCGTCAAACCTACTAGGGACCTCTTAGGCAATTGACGTATTTTCATGAGCACTTTTCTGCTAGCTCTTCATTAATTGTGACGACGGAGGCACACTTTTGGAAGACATCATGGATACATCACCCTGTTCTTGATCGTCTGAAATAGAGATTGATAAACTAGAGTGACCCTGCGGGGAAAGGACCGGAATGGCCATTTCCCCACTAACATACCGTGACACACGCTTCCCATGTTGTCATCGAAATTAACACATACTGAACAGGAGTTAGTGCGAGTACACTGACTACATTTATACAATGATTATGAAAGTCAGAGGAAGATTTCCTCTTATTACAAATTGAACAATATCCTTTCATTGTGAAAAGAAAACAAAGTCCTAGTACTCGCACCAACCCCTGACAATCAAAATACATAATAACATGATCCATTAACATAGAAAAAATAATTGAAATCAAAAAAAAATTTTTTTGAAAAAATATTTTTTCAGAAAAGCCCAAGTTTCTGAAAAGTAACATTGAGCCCCAATGGATCCCAAGCCTAAGTGTGGACAAAAATTTTAAAAATATTTTAAAAAATTAATGCAACACTTACGAACAATGATAATGTATCTAGTTATGATTAAACTAACATCAAGATATTATTTTCAAGAAATCCCCCTCACACAGAGGGCTGTTGTCAATGTAAACAAGAAGTGTAAAAACACCAGAAACAAGACTCCAGGCACTGATAACCCTGGCCCGAAATCAGTTACCAATAATACACTGTCTGATGCAAAACAGAGACTTCCAGGGAAGAAACTGCAGAACATCAGATGGTAGATGCAGAACACTACGCCTAACCACCCATAGGTGAAGACGTAAACATGGGGAAAAGAACAGAATTCATTCTGTTATCCAGCTAAAACTCCCAAGAAATTTTAGTAATAATATTACAGAAAATATGCCAAAAGCATGGGAGAATAGCAAGGGGGGACTTAAAGGAAAGGGAGAGAGGAAAACACTGAACAAGCAGTGTAACTTGATAACAAGAATGACCACAACAGGCTGTTGCCTCGAAAATAGGTAACTTAACATAATTTCATTAAAAAATTTTAAGTTACAGCCCTGATTATTTTCTGTCACTCATTTTTCCTCTCCTCCTTCTATATCCTCCTTAGAATCACCATTTCTCTAATATTTATGTGTCTGGCATCATTTAAACTGAGATTTACAAGCACAAAGATCAGTCAGATGTTAACTGATGAAGGGCCAAACAAAGAATGATTAATGGCGCCACTTTCGGGACGTCCTTGACACTGCGCATGCGCAGTAGAGGTGAAGTATGGAGGGCCATTCAGGACATGTTTTCTTTGGTTTTAGATGCAAATTTTGGGGATTGGGGGGCAAAATTTGTGTTTGGCCCTACATTTTTAAGAGTTAGCACCAGCTATGTCTGGGTCATTGGTACAGTATAAAAATATGAAAAAATTTATAGTAATTTATATATTTTTTTTACTTACAAATGACCCAGACTTGGTGCTAACCCAAAAATATCTAGGGCCAAACACAAATTTTGCCCCCCAATCCCCAAAATTTGCATGTAAAACCGAAAATTAGAAGTCCTAACTAGCCCTCCATACATGCGCAGATGCCAGGAAGTCACCGAATCTGGTGCCAATAAAATCATTCTTTGCAGAAAAAAGATTATAATAATTCAGTGGGGAGGTATGAGTGCCCAGTACTGCCCACTGATTCGAGGGCCATTCCCATCTGGGTCATTGGTAAGTATAAAAAATATATAAATTACTATAAATTTTTTCATATTTTTATACTGTAAACAATGACCCAGACTTAGCTGAATCGTAAAAAGGCGGAGGGCTTAGAACTTCCAAAATATAGATCAAATCCTTCAATCCATGATGAAGAAATTAGAATTTACATGAATGTCTCTTAATACCATAACAGAAGAGACATAACCTAATATGGATCCCAATAATATAAATCCTAAATCTAAGCATAAATTCATGTTAATTAGGGTGTAACAAATAAACAATTTTAGAGACTAGTCTGGACTAGGGCCTAAAAATTATTATGGCATACCGAGAATGAGAGAAAATTTCCCATAAACCTACGCCACACAGTAATACTGCAGCTGATCGCCGAACATAGTACGGACAAGACGTCTTCCTCAATAGTTACATACACCATAAGGCAGAGAAGTGGACAAAATTACCCCCCTTTTCTTGAACATAACTTCAAAAGAAAGAGGGGAGAGCTCTGGAATCAATAAGCAGAACCCAGAAACGATATAAATAAATATCAATCAGGCACTCAACAAATTAATTCATGAATAATAAATGGTGCTTAATGCCACTTCACAAGCCAAGGCTATAGCGATGATTTTGGTAAATAACATTATCCGCTATAAATATGCACTGCAGACGCCGTATACAGGTACGACAAAATCAGTGAGAAATTAATTATAACATATACATACAAAAGCGGGATAAGATGAACAATCTCTGCAGAGAAAACACGCTTCAAGATCATTCACAGGAGGCCTCTGTAATATTAAATCCGGTAAAAAACACTCTCCAACGTGTACTATTTGGTATCTACCATAGAAATCGGATTTCTATGGTATCTACAACTATAAACACGTGAGAATATGCGATTTGAGAACCGACAAAATAGAGACCAGGATCTAGAAATGGAGGTAGGTATGGTAAACCAGCTCCAACATCAGAAAATAAATACCGGAAACAAATGCAACAGAACAGCATATATGCTTATGGTGGTGCCATCGAACACGACCCAGACGCAAAGTATATATGTATTAAAAAAAATATATATATGCGACAGCATGAGTGTGGGAGGGGGAGGGAATTCAAATATATGTCGAAACCTCCTCACCCACATTACTTTATCATTGATGGTGCAGACAGCAATAATATAGTGATCATAAAACTCTTTCACATCTGAATACTCCATAATGCCACTGAGAGCGGAGAATGACATGAAGAATAAAACTTCCCTTAAAGAAAAAAAACCTCTAATGGGGAAGCTTCTAGCGAATGCTCAATAGCCGATCCCATAACCTCAATGAAATCAATAGAAACAAATGAATTGAAGGATACACGTATCCTATCATTCATTCCCATGAAAACGGCCGAGCGTCAATGTATGCGCTCAAAAGCCTATACTAGCGACACAAATAATGGAAACTATTATTCTCATGCGCCGAAAACTTAACTATCCTGAAGAGATCCCACATAAGATCATATAACAGCCAAACAGTTAGAATAAGCACAAGATATAGCCAGCACTTACTTATGCGCTGAAATCTTAAGCACTGACTGCTAATAGGAAGATAAATAACTCAAGCAGTACGAATAGCTAACTGACTTATTTAACAATAGAATGAACATAACGTCCTTTCTACTGAAAAATAATGACAACAAAAGTGTAACTTCTCTTCTGATAAACTCTGATGTGCATAGGGAGACTGTCGGACTCAGGATTGTAACGCAATATATGAACTAACGTCCAAAATAATTGAGAACAAATGTAATATATGCCCAAACTTGAGCTTATGTTAAAAGATTCTCTAGAACAAAACAGGTCAAGAGGGAAAAACGTCTACCACTCCAGTTAATAACTGGAGTAGACATGTGTGTAAGCGACCCATCGAAATAACCTTCCAAGCCGCTCCACACAATTCCATCCGGCGCACAAAACTATCGCTGTAAATCCATCAGATAACCGATAAAAGCGAGCGAAACAGCTGGTTAATTCGCTCTGTGAAAGAGATGAACCAGCCAAATGAATAGTGGGATACATGAAGTCTACCATAAATCCCATGAGACATTATCTAGTTCACAAAACAAGTGATCTAAAGAACTATACTCGCTACAATTGCCGAACGTTCGCTTATCAACTGAAAGATAATAATAAATAACCTAATTATCCACTTCCACTCAAAATCAGCCGGACCGAGTTCTATAAGAGCCTCGAACCACCGGCTCAGGGGAGTCTGATCAGTAACTCAGTCTGACGAGAAACCCCTATCCAAGCGGCTGTATAGACAAACCTAAAGAATTATATATTGGAGAGATACCTATACCTTCGCTATGAGCCTTATAAGCGAAATGAGTCTAGGACAAACTCTCCTACTCTTCTGTTGGCTGTGGTCGATTAGACCCCAACTTAAAGAGTCGAGAATAGATGCTTTCTTGTAGTTTAATCCTACAATAATGAAAGCTTACCATCAAAGACTTAGGTATACCTATACCTTGCTAAGAGTCCTTATAGACAATTTGAGTCTAGGACAACCTCTCGTACTCTTTCTGCTGGTGATGGTACATTAGACCCCAGCTTAAACAGATGAGAATTGATTCTTATCATAAAAACTAGAGTTGGAAGACTAAAGCGACCTATGGCAAGTTTTCCACCTAGTCAAATGCAAAGATGAAGACACAAGGCTTCGTTGCATCAGAATAACTCTCACTTAACATTAGTTAAGACCGAGAAATAAATACCAGGTCTGGAAAGAATTTTAAAAGGTACAAACGACCACAAAATTCCTTCCATATAGAATATGCGTCACAGTTCTTAAAATTAAAGTACTTAAGACCATGAGACTAAATTCGCTCTGACTAAGAAATTATCTTCTCAATTGCATCTGAGTGAACAGCTAAATGATGAAGGTAAGGCTAAAACTAGGATCTTAGCCTGCTCAATCAATGCTGAGAAACTCTCCACATCTTCCCCTGTTGTTTTTAAAAGTATGTGAACCATCACAAACGATTAAAAATACAGAGGAAGAAGATAAGAAATCAAATTACTTTTTCTGCCGGAAGATAAATATCGTGTCGTCTACAGAATCGAAGACCTGTCACACCCGTGTAGACTTAACCGGAAAGAGATCTCATTACCCTGCTCTTTACCCAGATGAAGTCTGCATCGAACTATGCTAGTGGTTTCTCATAATTGCTCCCAGAATTTTGAATCACTGGAACAAGATCAAGGAAATGATAATGTATGGTATCTATATCATCCAAGAGTTGTTCCGGAAGGAAAAGTTATCCTATCCATCATATGTTCAAATCAGTTAGAATCAGTCACCAGCATCTAAACAGGCAGGTGACTGGACCAAATAAGCACTATGCAACAGCTCAAGATTTGAGACTGACGTTGAGTGCTTCTGCCTTGCACTATCCACTTCCCAGTTATTGAAGTATCAACACTGAACCTGGCTGTTATGGCCAGAGGAGGAAAACACAATAAGAATTTTTCTTGCGGTCACCACACAACTTAATTCATTGGTAATAAGTTGTGGGATAACTGCACCAAGAGCAAGATGAACAGGGGACATCTGAGACCCCCCCCCCCCCCTCATCCTGTGGCGTTCACTTTCTCCAAGTGCAAGATGAACAGGGGACGTCTGAGCCCCTCCCCAACCTGTGGCATTCACTTTCTCCAAGAGCAATATGAACAGAGGACGTCTGTTTATATTTTGAGTTTATATAATTTTGATTTCACATAACTGCATCAGTATGAGAATAGATTTAGCATACAATGCATTTGATAAAAACACGTGGGCATGTTTCATAAATAAACAAACTATTTTTAAACGGACCGCCCTGGTGCACATAATGTGTCCCAATTGTTGTAAACAATATGGCCTTCCCTTGTTTTGTTTTCAAAACAGACTTTCATGTAGCATGGATCAAACTGGATATTACAACTCGGGGGGAATGAATTCATATTTATTTTTGAGCAGCTATTTTTGCAGGGATCACATCAGGTAATTTCTCAACTCATTTTCTAAAGTAATGAAAAGGAACAATTTGGGTCACTGAACACGCTGTCATTAATATTGAACTGGGAATTTCCCATTCGTCTTCAACATAAAGCTGATAAACATGAGGGCTGACAGTAATAAACAAGTGTTTGACCACCGAGGTGGTATTTGTCCCCTACGGCGCTTTTGTGACATAAGGTGTTTTTGTCACAGAAGACACTAGAGTATATAAGCATCTTGGATTTTGAAAAAAAAATATTGAGCTTGCATAATTCCCTCACAACCCTTTATCCATGTACCATATATGAAAGGCGTAGCTTGAACCATGTTGGAGGGAGGGGTGGTAACATAAAATAGATAAAAAAGCTTAAAAAACACAACAAAAATGGCCGCCATTCTGCCATCTTGGATTTTGAAAAATAAATATTGACTGTGCATCATCCCCTCAGAACCATTTATCCATGCACAAAATATGAAAGGTGTAGTTTGCAGGGCTTGATTTAATCTGAAAATTTTGAATAGCAATTTACTATTCACCCTGGAAAATTGATTAGCAGTTGATCCAAAAGCACTTGAAACGAATAAATCTTGAATAGCAAAATTCAGAAATTGGAGAGCAAAGTGCTATGCTAATCCAGTTAAATCGAGCCCTGGTAGTTTGAAGCATATTAGAGGGAGAGGTGGTAACATAAAAACAGACAGACAGACAGACAGAGAGACAGAGAGACAGACAGACAGACAGACAGACAGACAGACAGACAGACAGACAGACAGACAGACAGACAGACAGACATTTGATTTTGAAAACAAAATATTGAGCGTGCATAATCCCCTCACAACCCCTTTATCCATGTACCATATATGAAAAGTGAAGCTTGAACCATGTTGGAGGGAGCAGTGATAACATAAAATAGAGAAAAAGGCTTAAAACACACAACAGAAATGGTTGCCATGGCGTCATCTTGAACTTTGGAAAAAAATATTGAACATGCAACATCCCATTACAACCCTCTATCCATGTGCCAGATATAAAAAGTGTAGCTTGAACCATGTTGGAGTGAGGGGTGGTAACATAAAATAGAGAA